>CM056053.1:11724960-12394960 GCA_029574335.1 Rana kukunoris
TTTTAATATATATTGTTTTTGCATATAATGACTGGGCCGCCACCCAAGTACAGGTAAGCGTAAGTCAGGAAAAGTGATTTGGCTGAAGTCTGATTTGGCCGCGTCTGATTGGACGTCGCCTGAAGCCACTTACCTACCGGGAGACAGCGAGAGGCGATGACCCTGATTTACAAAAGTGACAGAGCGTGTTCAATTTCCACTTAGGGTAATCATTTCCCATAAAGTTTTCTGAATGCGGGGGAAATGCAATATAAAAAGAATATAATATAATAAGATAAAAACAGGATATCTGCTTGCAAATGATTGGATGATTTCTTTTTTTTTTTGGCTTCACCATATTTACAAAGCAAAGAGAAAATTCCCTTGCTAAGTGAACTGGCTCCGCTGCTTTAGTAAATCTACACATTCCGGCTGATTGAGTCGCTTTTCCTGAAGGTGCGGGAAGCTTTGCCGTGCTTTAACCACTTCAATACCGGGCACTCACGCACCTTCCTGCCCAGGCCAATTTTCAGCTTTCAGCGCTGTCGCACTTTGAATGACAATCGCGCGGTCATGCTACACTGTACCCAAACTATTTTTTTATAATTTTGTTCCCACAAATAGAGCTTTCTTTTGGTGGTATTTCATCACCTCTGGGATTTTTATTTTTTGCACAACAACTAAAAAAAGACTGAAAATTTTGAAAAAAAATACATTTTTTATTTTTTCCCCTGCTATTTTTTTTGGGGGGGGGGGAAAGTAAGTTTTCTTCTTCAATTACGGGCACTGATATGGCTGTACTGATAAGGCGGCACCGATGAGATGGCACAGATGATGGTCACTGATAGGCAGCACTGATGGTCACTGATAGGTGACACTAATTAACTCTGATAACCAGCGCTGGTATGCGGCACTGATGGGCACTCATAGGCTTTACTGATGGGCACTGATGTGTGGCACCGATAGGTGGCACAGATGGGCACTTGTGGGCACTGATAGGTGGAACAGATGGGCATGGATGGGCACTGAGAGGTAGCCCTGATGGAGGCATTGCTGGGCATCACTTTTTTTTATGTTGTGTCCGTGTCAATATGCACTGATTGGCATCTATTGCGAAGATTTTGGCCAATGGGTATGTACCTGGCCATCCACATTTTGCCCCCTTCCCTGGTGGTCCTGGTGGCTCCCCTAGTGGTCCAGTGTAGGCATCCGCGGGGGGGCTACGCTGAAAAACAATCAGCACGAACCCCCTCTGTCAGGAGAGCTGCCGATCGGCTCTCCTCTACTCGCGTCTGTCAAACGCAAGTGAGGAAGACTCAATCAATGGCTCTTCCTGTTTACATCATGATCAGCCGTGATTGGACACAGCTGATCACGTGGTAAAGAGTCTCCGCCGGAGGCTCTTTACCGAGATCGGAGATGCAGGGTGTCAGACTGACACCACACATCACCGATCGCCGTGCTGTGTGCCCCCACGGGCGTGCACCGGCATGTTATTCTGCTGGACGTCAATAGACGTCCAGTCAGGATAACTGAACTACTTCCCGGACTACAATTGTCTATTGATCGGGCGGGAAGTGGTTAAAGAAAGCAGTTCAATACAGAAGCCGTTAAACGTTGCGAAGGAATTTGCACTTCTGTCCATCCAGTCCTGAGATTTACACAGCTCTGCCACACAGCACAACCCTGTCTGGCAGGGCAGTAGACCTGATTTTTCTCTGCTGCAGTTTATTTTTTATTATCAGTATTATAAGAGATTTTTATAGCTTCAACAATATGGTAATGTTTACAGGTCTGTTCTCTCCTCCTGCACACTGCCGAGCTCATCTTTCTGTCTCTCTGCTCTCTTCTTCTATTAGCATGCTACTTATTAGCACATGAAGACTGCAGCATAACTGACTGGTTGCTTGTGCCGCTACTCCCTCCTCCCAAACCCTGCTGTACAGAAATAGCAATAATCAGTGGCGGCTGGTGCTCAAAATTTTTGAAACTGTGAAAAAAAACATCAATTGTAGCCACTGTACCCATCAATTTCCACTACTGTGCCCCATCAGATGCTGCCAGTGTGCCCATCAATTGTCGCTACTGTGCCCCATCAGATGCTACCAGTGTACCCATCAATTGCCGCTACTGTGCCCATCAATTGTTGCTACTGTGCCCCATCAGATGCTACCAGTGTACCCATCAATTGCCACTACTGTGCCCCATTAGATGCTGACAGTGTGCCCATCAATTGCCACTACTGTGCCCCATCAGATGCTGACAGTGTGCCCATCAATTGCCGCTACTGTGCCCCATCAGATACTGACAGTGTGCCCATCAATTGCCGCTACTGTGCCCCATCAGATGCTGCCAGTGTGCCCATTCATTTTCACTACTGTTCCCATCAATTGTCGCTACTGTGCCCCATCAAATGCTGCCAGTGTGCTGATCAATTGTCCCTACTGTGCCCCATCAAATGCTGCCAGTGTGTCCATTAATTTTCACTACTGTGCCCCATCAATTGCCGCTAATGTGCCCCACCAGAATGCTGCCAGTGTGCCGATCAATTGCCACTACTGTGCTCCATCAGATGCTGCCAGTGTGCCCATTCATTTTCACTACTGTTCCCATCAATTGTCGCTACTGTGCCCCATCAAATGCTGCCAGTGTGCTGATCAATTGTCCCTACTGTGCCCCATCAAATGCTGCCAGTGTGTCCATTAATTTTCACTACTGTGCCCCATCAATTGCCGCTAATGTGCCCCACCAGAATGCTGCCAGTGTGCCGATCAATTGCCACTACTGTGCTCCATCAGATGCTGCCAGTGTGTCCATCAATTGCCGCTACTGTGCCCCATCAAATACTGCCTGCACTTACCTGTTTCGCAGCTGAGTGGTCAGCGAACGCCCAGCATGGCGCCCACTGATCACTGTTTTGAGCCCCTTATTATAGCCCATGACTCTAATCAGGCGCTTCCAAAAAAAACACCCCCGCCGCTGTAATACAGATGCCATGCGTCTGAAAATGGGCCTCGCATCTGAATAGGGGATGTCAAAAGCGACCATAGATCGAGCATGAATCGATCTATGGTGATAGAGAAGTGCAGGGGGGGTGGTGGTGGCGCTCCTGCACCCCTTATGGATGCACCACCACTGACAATATTCAGTTTACACTGCTTGTGTTTAAAAATAAAAAATACATTTTGGAGATCCTTTTTGAGTTGTATGAAAAAAACAAAGGTTCATGTACCAAAACAGCATCAAGAACGGCTATTTGTGCCGAGTGCCGCAATATAGCGCCACACTTCAGTAGATCTCGATGAATATACAGGGACATCAAATTGAATAAAATGAATGAATTTATAGTTTGCTGGTAAGCCATTCTTAACCAGGGTCCTGTGGAATGTGATGGTGCCTGCATAGTTCTATGTCCAACAGCACTTGTCAGAACCATGACTGTAAGGCATCATGATCACCAATGTAAGGAGCATTCTTCTCACTGATCACCAATGTAAGGAGCATTCTTCTCACTGATCACCAATGTAAGGAGCATTCTTCTCACTGATCACCAATGTAAGGAACATTCTTCTCACTGATCACCAATGTAAGGAACATTCTTCTCACTGATCACCAATGTAAGGAGCATTCTTCTCACTGATCACCAATGTAAGGAGCATTCTTCTCACTGATCACCAATGTAAGGAGCATTCTTCTCACTGATCACCAATGTAAGGGACATTCTTCCCACTGATCACCAATGTAAGGGACATTCTTCTCACTGACCCCCAATGTAAGGGACATTCTTCTCACTGATCACCAATGTAAGGAACATTCTTCTCACTGATCACCAATGTAAGGAACATTCTTCCCACTGATCACCAATGTAGGGGACATTCTTCTCACTGATCACCATTGTAGGGGACATTCTTCTCACTGATCACCAATGTAAGGGACATTCTTCTCACTGATCACCAATGTAAGGGACATTCTTCTCACTGATCACCAATGTAAGGGACATTCTTCCCACTGATCACCAATGTAGGGGACATTCTTCTCACTGATCACCAATGTAAGGAACATTCTTCTCACTGATCACCAATGTAAGGAACATTCTTCCCACTGATCACCAATGTAGGGGACATTCTTCTCACTGATCACCAATGTAGGGGACATTCTTCTCACTGATCACCAATGTAAGGGACATTCTTCTCACTGATCACCAATGTAAGGGACATTCTTCTCACTGATCACCAATGTAAGGAACATTCTTCTCACTGATCACCAATGTAGGGGACATTCTTCTCACTGATCACCAATGTAGGGGACATTCTTCTCACTGATCACCAATGTAAGGGACATTCTTCTCACTGATCACCAATGTAAGGGACATTCTTCTCACTGATCACCAATGTAAGGGACATTCTTCTCACTGATCACCAATGTAGGGGACATTCTTCTCACTGATCACCAATGTAAGGGACATTCTTCTCACTGATCACCAATGTAAGGGACATTCTTCTCACTGATCACCAATGTAAGGGACATTCTTCTCACTGATCACCAATGTAAGGGACATTCTTCTCACTGATCACCAATGTAAGGGACATTCTTCTCACTGATCACCAATGTAAGGGACATTCTTCTCACTGATCACCAATGTAAGGGACATTCTTCCCACTGATCACCAATGTAAGGGACATTCTTCTCACTGATCACCAATGTAAGGGACATTCTTCTCACTGATCACCAATGTAAGGGACATTCTTCTCACTGATCACCAATGTAAGGAACATTCTTCTCACTGATCACCAATGTAAGGGACATTCTTCTCACTGATCACCAATGTAAGGAACATTCTTCGCACTGATCACCAATGTAAGGAACATTCTTCTCACTGATCACCAATGTAAGGGACATTCTTCTCACTGATCACCAATGTAAGGGACATTCTTCTCACTGATCACCAATGTAAGGAACATTCTTCTCACTGATCACCAATGTAAGGGACATTCTTCCCACTGATCACCAATGTAAGGAGCATTCTTCTCACTGATCACCAATGTAAGGAACATTCTTCTCACTGATCACCAATGTAAGGAACATTCTTCTCACTGATCACCAATGTAAGGGACATTCTTTCCACTGATCACCAATGTAAGGGACATTCTTCCCACTGATCACCAATGTAAGGAACATTCTTCTCACTGATCACCAATGTAAGGAACATTCTTCTCACTGATCACCAATGTAAGGGACATTCTTCCCACTGATCACCAATGTAAGGGACATTCTTCTCACTGATCACCAATGTAAGGGACATTCTTCCCACTGATCACCAATGTAAGGGACATTCTTCTCACTGATCACCAATGTAAGGGACATTCTTCTCACTGACCACCAATGTAAGGAACATTCTTCTCACTGATCACCAATGTAAGTGAAGACTGCCCCTCTTTCAGACAGCTGCTGGCTCTGCAAAGTGTTGTTGGACCTTTAAATTTGAAAGGCACCTTTTTGAGGAACTCTAGGGTTCCATGGAACTCTGATTGAAAAAAGATGCTTTAACACTTGAATTTGAGACCCTGCTGGTGTGAACAGGGCCTCCCTGAGAATAGGACACTCAAAAGATAATTGAAAAAAAAATGATTTATATTTTCAGTAAAACATATCATACAAAACAGAGAACTAGGATGGTCAGGGCCACAAATAGCGACAAGCAGTCCTGAAACAAAATAATCAAAAAATAAAGACAAAAGATACTTTTTTATTGTTTTTTTTTAGCAGAGGATTACCTCTCCTGCCTCTCCTAGATTTGGGACTGAGGTCGGGATCAGCTTATCACTCAAAGTTTTTGAGAAAAGAAGATAATTGTCTTCAGGTAGTTACAGATGTCCAGGATAGGATGATCGATGTCTCTGGTACACTTTTTGCAGTTCTTTTATAGAGGACAGGAAATGATACAGTGGAACCTCGGGAGTCGGGAATGAACACAACAAACAATAAGGATTCATGAATCAATAAAGACAACCCAGAATATTATGTCAGAATGTTGACATAAAGGTTGTGGTATTTATTTAAGGGATAACACAAACATAAAGGTATGTATTAAATCAATCAAAGGATACATAAGCCTAGCCATGAAGCTCAGGCTGACCACATTAGTATAAACAATCCAACTCAAGATTTTCGGCATAGGGGGTTCCCCTTTAAATCCATACCAGACCCAAGGGCCTGGTATGCTCTTGGAGGGGGAACCAATGCCGCTTTTTTATTTTAAATTTTGGCGTGGAGTTCCCCCTCATGATTTATACCAAACACAGTGCCTGGTATTGGCGGGGATACAAGTCGGATCCCCGTTCAATATCATGCTAAACGCAACCGCAAGTAAACGCAGCTAATCGCACTGTACACATGCAGCTGATCGCTGTGCCTGAAGTCTTGAATTTCACAGAGAATAAACATGCTTTTAACTGCGGCAGAACAGCCGTCCATGTGAAAGGGGCCCTTAAGATGTCCATCCATCTAAAAGCTGGATAATCAGCCCCTCTAAAGAACACCATGATAAAGGCAAAGCAATAGATAAGGGTAGGTGAGTTGGGGTGCTACTTTGCTACCACTGCACCAAATGCCAATCCACCATCTACATCAATGAATGTAAGATGGGGAGGATTGGTGTTGGCCAAGTGTCACTTTGGAGGCTCTATGTTGAGGACACCATGCACCAGCAACTGCCAAAACTCCAATAGCTCCATAGGTTAGTAGCTCTAGGTTCTGCATTCATCTCATGTGGGGGCCTCACTAAACACAATAGCCCAGATTGATGGTCTGCAAAGTTCCAAGATCAGGGCCACTTGGTAGAGCCACCAACATGACATCACTGATTCTTTTAGCTGACCACCACTATATGGGAATTTTCCCAATGAGTTTATTTTAGCAGAAGTTCTCTCAACCTAAAAATGATTATTAGGATTCCTCTAGGGCAGTGGTCTCCAAACTGTGGCCCGGGGACCAGATGCAGCCCTTTGCTTGCCTTTATCTGGCCCTTTAGGCAATATTCCATCCACTGACACCAACAATGGGTCAGAATTCCTTCCACTGAAGCCCCGTACACACGGTCGAGGTTCTCGGCAGAAACCAGCGTGAACCTCGCTGGGAGCCGCATTCTGCCGAGAACCTCGGCCGTGTGTACGCTCTCGGCGAGCCCCGCCCGTCGGGAAACCCATCAAGCAAATAGAGAGCAGGTTCTCTATTTGCTCGACGGCCCGTCGGGATGAATGGCTGGTTGCCTTTCCCGACGGGCGGGTCGCCGATTCTGACGGCCGGCAGAGAACCTCGATGGGCGGAACGATGTGTACGGGGCCTGACACCAACGATGGGGCAATATTCCTCCCACTGACACCAACAATGGGGCAGAACTCCTTTCATTGACACCAATGATGGGGCAGTATTTCTCCCACTGGCATCAACGAAAAGGCACCATTTCTCCCATTGACACCAAGGATAGGGCGTTGTTTACAACCCCTGGATGCCAGGATTTTTCTACTCCCACCGGCCTTAGTTTGGCCCCCTAAAGCCTGAAGGACAATTAACTGGCCCTTTGTTTATAAAGTTTGAAGACCCCTGCTCTATGGTAACTAGGTTTGAGAAAGGCTGCTATACGCAGTGTGCTCTCTTGGCCAACACAGCGACTTGGGTTTCTTCAATTATCTTTAAGAACATAAGGAATATACAGTTACAAAAAGTGCTTCTGTAAAAATAAATTTACCTTTAATTTGTCATTTTATACGTTTTTATTGGGTTATACAAATAACATCGAAGAGACAACACGTAACTGGATACAATAAACACGGCCATGGTGATATTGGCACAATAAAAAGAAAGAGAGGGACAAAGGTCAGAAAGGTACAGCACATAAGGATCATGACAGAACTTCTAGCAAATTCAGGTTTTGGTTCGCCCATTGAACCCAAACTTTCCATGAGTTGAGAAAGGTAGAGAGCTTGTCTTGTTGAAAGCTGGCCATAGACAGAGCGATTTTCTTGTCTCTGCAACCATGGGTTGCAGGAAAGTAAATCACTTGATTCCCCCATTAACACAGCCAGTGTTGATGAGGGAAGAATGCCTGCTGTGGAGCCATTGTGTTCTCCCGCTGGGGGTAGGGGGGGCTTAGGGGACGACGTCAGGGGTGAGAACACAGAGATTACTGCTCGTGGCTAAAATAGCCAATAGCAATAATTAGGGTTGTCCCGATACTAGTATCAGTATCGGGAACGATACAGAGTATTTACGGGAGTACTTGTACTCCCGCAAAAACCCCTGATACCTAAATAGAATACTCCCCCCCCCCAAGCCCCCCCCCCCGCCGCAAAGCCGCCGCCGCATACCGCCGCGTTAATCCCCGTGCAATACAGCGCGCATTACAAGCTTTTGTTTGTATACTTGTAATGCCCGCCTCGCCATGTATAGACACTCCCCTTCTCGGGATTGGACGGATCCGTCCAATCCCGAGAAGGGGAGTGTCTATACATGGCGAGGCGGGCATTACAAGTATACAAACGAAAGCTTGTAATGCGCGCTGTATTGCACGGGGATTAACCCGGCAGCAGCGGCGGCGACATCTACTACAGGTATGGTGGACATGGCTGCAATATGGGGGACAGGACATGGCTGCATATGTGGGGGACAGACATGGCTGCAATATGTGGGGGACATGCATGGCTGCAATATGTGGGGGACATGCATGGCTTCAATATGTGGGGGGGACATGGCTGCATATGTGGGGGGGGACATGGCTGCAATATGTGGGGGGACATGGCTGCAATATATGTGGGGGGACATGGCTGCAATATATGTGGGGGGACACGGCTGCAATATATGTGGGGGGACATGGCTGCAATATGTGGGGGACATGGCTGCATTTGGGGGACACATTTAAAAAAGTATCGGTATTCGGTATCGGCGAGTACATGGAAAAAAGTATCGGTACTTGTACTCGGTCCTAAAAAAGTGGTATCGGGACAACCCTAGCAATAATGTCATGTAAAATCCAACAGACTGGTTGTACCCAAGTTGATTGATTGATTGATCAACTGAGCCTGCCCATACATGATTCAGATATCAATTCCTGTCTATGGCCGGCTTAATGGTTAAACGTTTCTCATAGATATAATGGGCCAGATTCTCATATATTTTCGGCCGCCGCCGCTGCGTACTAGAGCAAGTGCTTTATTCTCAAAGCACTTGCTCCGTAGTTTTCACCGGCGTCTCGTAAATCGCCAAGCGTAAACCCGCGCAATTCAAATGGGGCGGCTTGTATTTAAATTAAGCGCGCCCCCGCGTCGAACGAACTGCGCATGCGCCGGCCGGGGAAAAAGCCCAGTGCGCATGCTCCAAAGGACGTCACATTTTCTCAATGTAAACGACGTAATCGCAGCGTACGCCAGCCCCATTGAGAATCGACGTACGCAACTGACGTAAACGACGCACAACACGACGCGGTCCCGAGGCCATACTTAACATGGCATCCGACGCCACCCGACGGCATCCGACGGTACTTCGTAAGGTTACTCCACATCGAAGCTGGGGTAACCTTACGCGGACGAAAACGACGTACGCGACGACGGGGCGGCGTAAAAGCGTTCGGGAATCGCCGTACTAGCCTCATTTGCATATGCAAATGAAAAAACAACGTGAAGGCCACCTAGTGGCCGGAGTTGTCATTACACCTACGATCCGAAAGTGTAATGCTTTTACACTTGTCGGATGTAGAAGCGTATCTATCCAAAAGTGATGCTAAGCATCACTCGCATAGATACGAGGACAAAAAAAAGGCGATACGACGGGGTATCTGAGATACTCCGTCGTAACGCCTCTGAGAATCTGGCCCAATGAGTTTTGATCATTTCAACAGTTTCTGAGGCGTTAGGAGAAAGCTTTTGTTTCCAATGTCTAGTGATGGGGGATCTAGCTGCCAAATGAATCATTCTGTTCAAGATCACCAAGGCAGGTTGGGGATCAGTCAGAATGCCAGTAACTTCAGAGGTGATTTGAAATATTATCCTCCAGAATCTGGTGATGTTTTTGTATTGCCATGTGAAATAAAGAACCTATGAAGCCATATTCCCGGCACAAAGGAGACTGCGATCGATAGAATTTGGCCAGTCTATATGGGGTTAGGTACCATCTTTGGGTAATTTTTGGGTCAGTTCCCAATGTTCAATACAGGCAGTGGCTTTATACAGGTAGATAGAGTTAAAGGCTAAAAACCATTGGAAGTCTGTAAATGAAACTGAAGTCCCGTACACACGATCGGATTTTCCCTTGGGAATATCATGGATGGTTTTTCCGACGGAATTCTGCTCAAGCTTGACTTGCATACACGGTCACACAAAAGTTCTCTGAACTTTCGACCATCAAGCACCCCGTGACGTACAACACTACGAAGAGCCGAGAAAATTAAGTTCAATGCTTCCGAGCATGCAACGAATTGTTTCCGAGCATGTGTCGGAATTTTGCGCATCGGAATTGCTACAGACGATCGGATTTTCTGATAGGAATTGTTTCAGTCAGGAAATTTGAGAACCAGCTCTCAATCTTTTGCTGGCAGAAATTACAACAGCAAAAGTCCGATGGAGCATACACACGGTCGGAATTTCCGTTCAAAAGCTCACATCGGATTTTTGCTGTCAAAATTTCAGATCGTGTGTACAGGGCATGAGAGGTATGACTCCTATTGATTAATTGTGGTGGTTTTGGTGACGGATGCTTTGCTATATATGAGGCTGTAAAATAGGGAGGTTCCTCTTTGATTATGTGTAAAGAAGGTATAAAATTGCCAAGCTGCATTGGGAATTGGCATAAGTTGGATAGGTGTCCTATGCAAAACATGCGCTATGCGGGTATAATTGGTGTATTTGGTATCTGGCAGGCCAAATTCTGTTGTGATGTCTCTGAAGCTCTTCAGGCATGTTCTCTATATAGAGCGCTTGATAATTGTAGATATGCTCGCCATTTGCCAGGATTTCATAAAGAGATCTTGGATTAGCGATTCTAATATTTTGAGTGGCATGGGAATAGGGTGTGTTCGAGGGTTGGAGATCGAGTGTAGAGATTTCCAGGCATGTGGGATGCTCACAACAAAAGGGGTAAGTGCTTTAATGCTTAAGGTTTCCACAGATTAAGCCAGTAAATAGTTGGACAGATTATGGGCTAGATTCAGGATGGAGAGCGTATCTTTGTGCAGGCGTAGCGTATCCTATTTACGCTACGCCTCTGCAACTTATACAGGCAAGTGCTGTATTCACAAAGCACTTGCTCCGTAAGTTGCGGAGGCGTAGCGTAAATGGGCTGGCGTATCCGAGCGTAATTCAAATTGGGCAGGTAGGGGGCGTGTTGTATGTAAACTAATCGTGACCCGACGTAAACGACGCCGAACGAACTGCGAATGCGCCGGCCGTGAACGTATCCCAGTGCGTATGCTCTAAATCACGTCGCAAATAGTCAATGAAAACGACGTGAACGTAACTTACGCCCAGCCCCATTCTGAATCGGCTTACGCAAACGACGTACAATACGACGCTGTCCCGACGTCCATACTTAACATTGCCTGCGCCTGCTATAGCAAGAGTAACTTTACGCCGGACGTAAGCCTAATGTAAACGGCGTAGCGCCCGCAAGTACGTTCGTGAATCGGCGTATCTCCCTAATTTACAGTAAATCGACAGAAGCGCCACCTAGCGGCCAACGTAAATATGCAACTAAGATACGACGGCGTAATAGACTTACGCCGCTAGTATCTTAGCTAAATGCCGGCGTATCTGATTCATTGAATCAGTCGCCGGGATGCAACGGCACACATTAGGACTTACGACGGCGTATCTGTAGATACGCTGTCATAAGTCTACCTGAATCTGGCCCTATGTCTGGGAGGTAGGAATTGTTCGATATCAAGCCAGTAAACGATGTGGGATGGCTTAAACCAGTATTTGATTTGAAGTTGAGTTGACGTAAACTAGTCAAATAGATCAATATACAGTATCCTATACCTCCATATTTTCTGTGTTTGATAAGGTGTAGGTGGGAGCTTCTGGTTTTTTTGCCTTTCTACATGAAACGCCCATGTGCACTATGAAATATTTTGTTTCGGAATTTCGTTTCCGTCCGAAAAATAAACGTATTTAGTTACTCCCGAAATTCGTTTTTATTTATTTTGTTTCGTTCAAAAATGCATTTGTCCAAAAATACAAATTAAAGCGGAGGTCCACTCAAAAAATGTTTTTTTAAAGCCAGCAGCTACAAATACTGCAAAAATGGACACTTATCCGTCCAGTGCATCTGAGATGTCGGCAGACGAGGCCGAGCAATCGCTCACCTCTCTGAATGCTGCCGCTTCCACCCTCTGGGAGGGAAGCAAGAAGGGAAGACTTGTGGCCTCACTGCCCAGTTCCCTACTGTGCATGCGCGAGTAGCATGGCACGCTGTCACTGGTCCCCGTTCTCTCCTGGGACCAGTGTATTTCCCAGGAGACAGCGGGGGCGCCAGACGTGGCGTAGACTCCTGCAGATAATGCTGCAGTCCGGAACTGGGTGCAAATACCTATCTTAGACAGGTATCTGCACCCCCCTCCCCCTGAAAGATGTCAAATGTGACACCGGAGGGTTCCGAAAAGTGGAAGTTCCATTTTTGTGTGAAACTCTTCATTAAAGCGGAGTTCCACACTTAAAATCACTTTTTTTCATTACATCCAGCATACTGGATTCTACTATAGCTTGTGGGTGGAGCATTCAATGGAAATGTACGATTGCGGCGTTGTACAGTTAAGCTGCTTCGTCTAATCTTCTTAGAACATTCGACAGACACCATAAGCCTTCAACTGACAGATTCGACCTTAAAGCGGAGTTCCACCCTTAAAATCACTTTTTTTCATTACATCCAGCATACTGGCGTCAGCGCCAGTATGCTGTTTTTTTTTTTTTTTAATGCGCGTACTTACTGTATATCACAACATTGAATTCCAGGCGCACCGCGGAGTGTCGCCGCTATAAGGCGTCAAGCCTTCCGGAAACAGCCGATTAGCATTCGGCTTTTACTCGGCGCCTGCGCACAGACCCAGGAGCTGACTGCGCAGGCGCCGTATATAGCGCGTCACGCCCTCCGAAAAAACCCGAACTAGGACCGGCTATTTTCGGCGCCTGCGCAGTCAGCTCCTGGGTCTGTGCGCAGGCGCCGAATGCTAATCGGCTGTTTCCAGAAGGCGTGACGCCTTATAGCGGTGACACTCCGCGGTGCGCCTGGAATTCAATGTTGTGATATACAGTAAGTACGCACATTAAAAAAAAAAAAAAACAGCATACTGGCGCTGACGCCAGTATGCTGGATGTAATGAAAAAAAGTGATTTTAAGGGTGGAACTCCGCTTTAAGGTCGAATCTGTCAGTTGAAGGCTTATGGTGTCTGTCGAATGTTCTAAGAAGATTAGACGAAGCAGCTTAACTGTACAACGCCGCAATCGTACATTTCCATTGAATGCTCCACCCACAAGCTATAGTAGAATTCTAATGTTGTATGACACTTGTAATAATTATATTTATTAATTCTTTTATAGCCTCTGGGTGGAGCATTTGACCATAAATGTCCGCTCGTGGTGATCGTATGTTTTTAGCCACTGCCTCGAATCTTCATGTCTCTATAATGTCGAATCTTTTCTCTCTATGTCGAATAATCTTGGACTAATAGATTTAAAGTTAGGCACATTCAACCGCTATTGTCCCTGTCATGTCGAATCTTCTATCCATATCGAACTGTTGCCGCAACGAGATGAAATAAAGCATTTTTTATGTCGGATCTTTCGTATTTCGGATTCTGCACATTTGTTATCATTTGTTAAAACGAATGCGTATAATGCCAGAAATTCAGACGAAAACAAATGCACATGTCTACGGAGTAATGAGATTTAAGAGTGTAGGTATTTTACAGGTAGAGGAACTAGTAGATGTGTAGGATTTGAGGGAGAATAAACTTCTTAAGAGTTGCTTGTCTACCAGACTAGTCTAATTTAATTTTGAATAACTGGGTCAGATGATTGTTTAGTTTTTAGTGGTTTATAGTTAGCATCTAGAAAGGCATCTGAGGTTAAAGAAATACCTAAATGAGGTATATTGTCATCCAACCATGTATAAGGGAAAGAACGATCTAATAGAGATTTGGAGGGCGGATCCTTTACCAAGTTAATTATCAAGGATTTTGAAAAGTTAATCTTGTAATAGGACTGAGTGCTAAAAAGTGAATGGATCTGGTGTGCCTTTGGGATAGATGTGGCCGGGTTGGTCAAAAGAAGGATGATATTATCTGTAAATAGATTGATCTTGTGGAGTTTTTGTAGAACGGTAAAGCTTGAGATCTCAGGATGCAAGCATATGGCCTCCACTAGAGGTTTGATAAAGAGGTTAAAGATGGAGAGTGGACACCCTTAACAAGTGCCGTTTAGTGATTTCCAATGGCTTTAATAGCATATATAAAGGGTAGACTTGGTCAGAAGGGCAAGAATATGGTGCAAGTATGGCAGATAGAATGGAGCGGGTGAACCCAAACTTGATAAGCACATAATGTATATATTGCCAATGAATCCTATCAAACACCATCTTGGCTAACCGTAAAGGATCGCATCACATTCAAGACCCTCTGTCTCACCCACAAGTGCACACAAGGAAACGCTCCTCAATACTTATGCGAGAAAATAAAACACTACACCCCCAATCGCGTTCTCCGATCAACCAAAACCTCCTCCACATCCCCAAGTCCTGCTACAAATCGAAGGGAGAACAAAGATTTGCAGTCCAAGGACTGCGGCTATGGAACACTCTACCCACGGACATGGAGTAAAACAATCGGGCCTTCAGGAAAAAACTTAAAGGGGAGTTCCACCCACAATTTCACTATTTAAATATAAACACCCCTGTAATACACAAGCTTAATGTATTCTAGTAAAGTTAGTCTGTAAACTAAGGTCCGTTTTGTTGTTACAGCATTTAGTTTATAAGCTAGAAATAGACCGTGGCCATCTTAAGTGTGGGCATCATGAAGCCAGACTGTATGACTTCCTGGATTTCAGCTTTGCATATCTCGCACATGCTCAGTGCTGCACAAGCAATGTAATAGGTTTCAGTCAGGTTTGCAAGGACTACTGGGAAACATGATGCCTATCCCAGAAACCCTTGCAAATAGCCTTGTGACTTAATAGCCTAGGCTAATAAGGAGAAGGAAGTAATGAAGGACTACAAAATAAAGGTATTTACAAGCAACAAAATAAATAAAAACTGTCCATTCTGAACACTATCAGATTAGGGCATGCAGCACAGACAAACATAAAAAAATGGGTGGAACTCCACTTTAAGACCCACCTCTTCTGAAGGATAAGGACGTCACTGGATGCAAAGCGCCTTTTGTAGCGCTATATAAGCTATTCACTTACTCACCTTCTCTGCATCTAGTGAAAGAAGCAGAGAAGGCGCTTGTCTAGTTTTCGCATACTGTACTGAATTATGTTAATAATTTACCTAGTGGTATCTATGGGATGTCTTCCACAAGTAAACACAATTAGGCCTGGGTGTATCAAGTTAGAGAGAGGCAAACATCGATCCAGCGAGGGGAAAGTTATAATCTGAGAGAAGTGAAGATGAGATACATGTGGTCGGTACTTCTTTGTGTTGGCTTTTTTTGATTTTTCTTATAGTACGGTTATCTCTGGATAGAGATGGAGTGTTGGATAAGTGATCTTGCCAGGATTGTTCCCCATTCAGATAGAACAGGGGTGCCCAAACTTTTGAAGAGCGAGGGCCACTTAAGCTACTTGGTAACTGGCCGCGGGCCACAATAAGCCGAGTTGGCGGATGGCAGGTCTGTGTCCGCTCTGTATATGCAGAGCAGACACGGACATAGCCCACTATACTCTTTTTTTTTGGCGGCTCTGATTGGAGGTAGGACACAAGTCGGTTTATATCTGACACTCCTTAGAGGTGAATGGAGGGTTCAATTGGGTCAGGCTGACCGTATGAAAGGGGCCCAAGGCTGCTTTCACACAGATGCGCTGCAGTTTACCCACACCGCTGGTGCAACACAGTGTACTTTTGACTTTCCTGCACTTTGCAATAGACTTCGATTATATTCTGCAGGTTTGGTGCACATTCAGAAAGCTCACGAAACTCGCAGGTAATAACAGAAGTCTATGGCTCAGTGCAGGTAACCCACAGGTGCGCTGCTCTGCATCTGTGGATCAGTTTGAAAGCAGCCCAGTAACCACTTCAGAACAGATATGCCCATATATATACCCTGTGATTTTAGTAATAAAACTGACCTTTAACCACTTAAGGACCCCCGCACGCACATATACGGCCACAGAATGGCACGTACAGGCACAAGGGCGTAAATTTACGTCCCCGCCTAAGTGCGGTTCGGGGGTCCCATCGGGGTCCCCCTGGCTCCGGGAGCGATCCGGGACGAGCGGGCGGATGTCGGCGTTTACCCGCCCCCCCGCGATCGCTCCCAGCCAATGGGAGCGCTCCCCCTTCGTGTAACTTCCTCCTCCTGTGTTTACACAGGAAGGAGGAAATTATGTCACCTCTCATCGCAGCGCTGTTTCCCACCACTGCTGATGAGAGAAGACATCACAAGTAAGTGTGCACCAACACAACACTGACACACACTCACATAGGCATATTAACCCCTTGTGATCGCCCCCCCCCACCCCCCTGTCACAGTGTCACTGAATGCAGTGATCTAATCACTGCATTTAGTGTCAGTGTGACAGGCAGTGTAAAATCAGTTAGTGTTAGGTTCAGGATAGCCCCCCCCCACCCCCCCTAATAAAGTTTTAACCCCCTGATCACCGCCCTAGTTAACCCTTTCACTCCCTATTGCCAGCGTCACTAAGCGATCATTTTTCTGATTGCTGTATTAGTGTCGCTGTTCCCGCTAGGTAGCTATTTTTTTTTATTGCGATTTTTTTTTTTACTAAAGACATGTGGCTAAATAAATTTTGGCCTAAATGTTTTACTAAAATTTAGTTTATTTGATTTTTTTTTAACAAAAAGTAAAAAATAGTGTTTTTTTTTTCAAAAATGACGCTCTATTTTTGTATATAGCGCAAAAAATAAAAATCGCAGAGGTGATCAAATACCACCAAAAGAAAGCTCTATTTGTGGGAAGAAAAGGACGCAAATTTTGTTTGGGAGCCACGTCGCACGACCGCGCAATTGTCTGTTAAAGCGACGCAGTGCCGAATCGCAAAAACACCTTGGGTCATTTACCAGCGTATTGGTCCGGGTCTTAAGTGGTTAATAACCTTATTCTATTCTATTTTATCCCAGAGCAGGAGGTTGCAGGCCACATCAGAGGGCTCTGTGGGCCACTGGTTGGGCACCCCTGGCATAGAAGGTGGAGAACATCATCTGATGATTCAACTGTTGAGAAAGTGCAATTGCATTGTTGATCATGAGTTTGGATGGGAATCCTCAGCAGTATAGAGTTTTGTGATTCCGCAATACTCTGCTAATTGGGAGCAGATTTTTGCTGAGTTGCATTGTGTGTTGTCAATGGTCAGAGAACACTTGCATGAATAAAAATAGCTCAGGTATAAGTTGAGGTTTGAGAAAGGTTGCCAAAATCAGTTCTTTGATCCGGTAGAAAATACGTATTATAACCTCTCTAGATACACAGGTGTCAGAGAGATACAGAGTCAGCTAAGGGTCAGCAGCTGGAATGTTTAGTAAGATGGACCTAAATAGGTCCTAGATATAGCCAGGCAACTGTGAGGGCTGAAAAGATTGTTATACCCCAGTGTTGCCAACCTACCAGATTTAAATTTACTGGCACTAACACCCCCTGCCTCCAATCTCCCCCTGCCTCTATTGCCCCCTTCCTCCATCCCCCTCTGTGGTGCCACCGCAGCCACCATCACACCCTGCCACCAATCACCCCCTGCCTCCAATCTCCATGCACAGTTCCAAGCCGAACCGATCTCGGCTATTTTTACTGGCACATTCCTGCAACCACGGACATTTAAGAACGGGGGAAAAAAGTGCCCGTTTTTACGAACTGTCCATAAAAATACGGACAGTTGGCAACACTGCCCTAAAGTTGAGATTATTGCGGAGAGACCTGTCTTCCAACCCTGCCACTTTGGCTTTCAGCCATGAGATCTTTTCTTTCTGGTTGTTATGGGCGTCAAATGAAGATGTAAATTCTCCAATGCTACTTTCCACATGGCTCACGCTGTTGTCTAAGTCATGTTCTTCCCCTTTACATTGCTTTATTGCAGGACATCATGTCAGCTGGCAAAGATGATTGAAGACATAATATCTCTCTCATAGTAGTGTTCAGCATGGGATGATTTGTAGTAGGGAAATTAAAGGTAGTGGGGAGCACACAGACCCCATCATCCATCATTGCTCACCTCAGACATGGAGCAACTAGAAGTGGTGCAAGTGTTCTGTGACAGCTGCGTTTTTGACTTTCCTGGGCTTCTAGTGGAAGGGGTAGACTAGAAGAACCTGAAGAGGAGATTCTGTGTGACCCATTCGGTCCAGTTCTGTGCTCCGATGGGGGCCGTGAGAGGATATGTTATGGCGCCATTTTGTTGAAGCCTACTCCCAGCTGGAGGCTGGGGTCTGTCTTTCCTATTCCGAGACATCTAGCTGGGACAGCAGAGGTCAGTGGATGCTGTAGGGGCCAATTAGGAAGCCCCTCAGTTGGCTACAGTCTCTGGTGCCTGGCAGGAGCTCTTTCATCTGTGAGTGTGGTTGCCACGCTCCCCTAAAGTTGACCTTTCAGTAACTAAGTTTGCATGTGTACATTCCTGTCACGTCACACTATCATCAGTTTACTGCAGGAAGGAGGAAGCATTTTCTCAGTCTCCAGTCTCTTCGGTGTTCAGACTACAACATTGTAACTTTTGCATCAGGTCACAATGTGGGAGGAAGATGCAGAAAAGTAGGGCAGGAACAATTTTTTTTTGCCTCAGCAATTAAGATGGTACCCATTGAAATTAATGTGTTTTGACTTGTGATGGGACTTTCTGTTTCCACACATTGCAGGAAGTCGCAGCAGTTTGAACCAGGGCTTACACATTGCTTAGTCTGAATGCACTGAATATGAACAAAAATAATTGATGCTAGGTCTACAGACTACCGATTTGTTTTTGTATTGTGGCAGGAAATATACCCACATCGGCGGAGAAGGTCTTTGGTGGGAAGTAGAACCAGGATTTCAGTGCTGCAAGGCCAGCATGCTAACCACTTCAACTCATGGAAAGTAATAAAACCATCTGAAATCGGTCTTTTTCTTTCCATTGCCGCGTTCAATAACTCGTAGAACCGGTGAGATTCTTTTCCATTGTTCAGTGGCTGAAATTAAATGAAGTTTACTGGAATGAAATGATCTCATCAGAGAATAAAGCCAGAAGTGGAAGAGGAAATTGGTGTGAAATAAAATGTGATGTTCAATCAGCTGGAAAAGAACAGGTTGTAGCAATCTGTGGCCCCGGAGGGAAAGGGGTCAGTAGGCCCAGGATGGGCAAACGATTCTGGGGCAACAATGTATCCAATGTCTGTGCTTTACTTTAGGTTTAACCCTTGACTCCCGATATAAACACTTGCTACCTTTTATAATCCTTGATGCTATGTCCCTTGTACCTAGGGTTGCCACCTTTTCTTCAAGCCAAAACCGAACACTTTAGCGGCCTTGGACACCTTTAGGTGCCCCAAGGAGAGTAGTAATGCGCTGCGCATAGTGTGCTGCAGTGAACAGTGGGTGTGGCCAAATTGCTCTTGCTGACATCATCTCCTGCCCCCCCAGTAATGCCGAACCTGCCCCCAGACAGCCCTAGGGTCACCACATTTCCAACCTACCATTCAGGGACACCCTCCCTTCCCAAAAATCAGCTTGTGCTGTAACGAATCACAGCACAGTGATTGGACACAAGAGGCGGGATTTATGATTTCTCCAATCACAAGCAGGGGGGCGGCGATTGTGCTCCTCCAGACATTCCGGGCCAGGACACGTACTGTCAGTGAGTAAAGTGGTGATGTGACAGCCTTTTTTGGGGGGGATCAGATTGGCCCGGGAGGTAGCTGTGTCAGTTTCATTCCGGGACACTATATTGTCCTGGAATAAATGTGCCCGGGACAGACCTGCACAATGCGGGACTGTCCCGGACAAACCGGGACACGTGGTCACCCTAGACCAGGGCCGCCATCAGGAATTATGGGGCCCCTTACACAGCTTCAGGCATGGGCCCCCTGGAGCAGAGAACCGGGGGGAGGGGGGGTGCTGCCGCCTGAAATTGAGAAGCGGGGGGGGGGGGTGTTTATATATATAAACAAAAATAACATGGGGACCTCTGAGCCTTTTAATAAAAATATATCTATATATAAAAAAAATAAAAAAATAAAATAAAACATTTAAAACATTTTTGTAAGAAAAAAGGTTGTCATCTGGGGCCCTCTGGGCCCTTTAATAATAATATTATATATATATAAATATATATATATATATATATATATATATATATATATATATATATATATATATGTATATATATATATATATATATATATAAAAAGAAATAAAAGAAATAAAAAAATATATAACATTTTTTTTATAAAAAAAGGGGGGGGGGGGGTTGTCAAAAAAAAAAATTGGCCCTTAAATTAAAAAATAAAATAAAAATATATTAAATATATATTTAAAAAAAAAAACACAAGGGGGATTGCCTTCCAGGGCCCTGGGACCTCTGGGCTCTTTAATAAAAAATAAATTAAAAAAATATAAACAAAAATAACATGGGGCCCTGGGGACCTCTGAGCCGTTTAATAAAAAAAAAATATATATATGTAAAACATTTTTATAATAATAATAATAATAATAAATGTATGTATATTTATATGTATATAAAAAATAAAAATAAAAGAAATAAAAAAAAATATATAAAAATATTTTTTTTTATAAAAAAAAGGGGGGTTTTCATCTGGAGCCCTGGGGATTTCCGGGCCCCTGGGGACCTCCAGACCCCTAAAAAAAAAACATTGGCCCTTTAACCACTTCCCGCCCGGCCAATAGCAGATTTACGGCCGGGAAGTGGTTATGAAATCGTGACAGGCCGTTCTCAAACGGCCTGCACGATTTCATGCCGCACGCGCCCGTGCGGGCGCGCAGCGCGGCGATCGGTGATGCGGGGTGTCAGTCTGACACCCTGCACCTCCGATCTCGGTAACGAGTCTCCGGCGGAGCCTCGTTACCACGTGATCAGCCGTGTCCAATCACGGCTGATCACGATGTAAACAGGAAGAGCCGCCGACGGCTCTTCCTCACTCGCGTCTGACAGACGCGTGTAGAGGAGAGCCGATCAGCGGCTCTCCTGACAGGGGGGGTTCGCGCTGATTGTTTATCAGCGCAGCCCCCCCTCGGATCGCCACACTAGACCACCAGGGAACTAAAAAAATTCAAAAAAAGGGCAAAAAAAAAAAAAAAATGACAAAAAAAAAAATAAGTCAGCAAAAAAAAAAAAAGGGGGCAGTAAAAAAAAAAGATGCCAATCAGTGCCCACACATGGGCACTGATTGGCAACATTGATCCATCAGTGCCACCCCTCAGTGATCATCAGTGCCACCCCAGTGTCTGTCAGTGCCACCCCACAGTGCCAATCCATGCCCAGTGCCCACCTATCAGTGCCCACCTGTGCCGCCTATCAGTGCCCACCTGTGCCGCCTATCAGTGCCCACCTGTGCCGCCTATCAGTGCCCACCTGTGCCGCCTATCAGTGCCCACCTGTGCCGCCTATCAGTGCCCACCTGTGCCGCCTATGAGTGCCCACCTGTGCCGCCTATGAGTGCCCATCTGTGCTGCCTATGAGTGCCCAGTGCTGCCTATGAGTGCCCATCAGTGCCACCCATGAGTGCCCATCAGTGCCGCCCATGAGTGCCCCATACCAGCGCCGCCTATCAGTGCCCATCAGTGCTACCTAATCGGTGCCCATCAGAACTACCTCATCGGTGCCCATCAGTGCCACCTCATCGGTGCCCATCAGTGCCACCATATCAGTGCCCGTAATTGAAAGAGAAAACATACTCATTTACAAAAAAATTAACAGAAAAAAATAAAAACTTTTTTTTTTTTCAAAATCTTCGCTCTATTTTTAGTTGTTGCGCAAAAAAAAAAAAAACGCAGAGGTGATCAAATACCACCAAAAGAAAGCTCTATTTGTGGGGAAAAAAGGACGCCAATTTTGTTTGGGTGCAGTGTAGCATGACCGCGCAATTGTCATTCAAATTGCGACAGTGCTGAAAGCTGAAAATTGGCTTGGGCGGGAAGGTGCGTAAGTGCCTGGTATGGAAGTGGTTAATAAAAAAAATAAAAAAAAATATATTAAATATATTTTTTTATAAAAAATAAATGAAAAAATGGGGGGTTGCCACCCGGGGCCCTGGGGGCCTCTGGGCCCCTGGGGACCTCCGGACTGCTAAAAAAAAATAATAAAAAAAAATGGCCCTTTAATAAAAATATTAAATAAATAAAATATTAAAAAATATATTTTTTTTATAAAAAAAATAGAAAAAAAGAGGGGGGTTACCATCTGAGGCCCTGGGGGCCTTCGGGCACCTGGGCACCTTCGGACCCCTGGGGAACCCCTTAGGGGGTTCCCATCCGGGCCCCTGGGGACCCCGGGGCCCCTTACAGGTGTACTGCCTGTACCCCCCTGATGGCGGCCCTGCCCTAGACAGCCCCCTGCAGCTCCCAGATGGCAACAGATTTGTGTGTGACTATCTTGGTTACTTGGGGAGCCACAGCCTGGTCTCAATAATGTGTCTTGATTTCAGTCTGCAACACTACGACGCTGACAAGACATCACTTCCGGCATCTGAGTGTTGTAGAGATGGCCGGGGTACCATCTGGCCCTCAGTCAGCTCTATGATAAACCACCGCCACCAGGCGATTCATTCTCCAATTCCCCGACCTCACAGGAGAGGCCAGGAAAGCACCAGAGGACAGCGGGAGGGCCTGTAAAAGCAATCAAGCGGCTATACAGCCACTATGATGGCTTTTAACATTACCAGCTAAACAAAAATATATCTGGATTAGGCATGTAGCTGCAGGCTTCATCCAAATATCTCCACTCAAAGTCCCAGATGTCTACCTGGGGGAGGTGGTTAATGGGGCATGGCAGGGGGTGTGTCCCAGGGTTGCCAACCTCCCGCAGCATTTTTTACGGATTAAACATGGAAAATGTACTGGCCTGAGCACTATTTTTACTGGCTACCTTACATAGTGAATATTTGAACAGTATTAATATGATATGAAACACTGACAATACCTATAACAAAGTAATTTGTTTAATGTACACTTAAAAAACCAACACAGCATGAAATTATCAGCCCCTGATATTTACTGATTTTACACAGATTTTTACAAACTGTCAGTAAATTTACTGGCGGTTGGCAACCCTGGTGTGTCCTATGCCTACATACTTTTGCTAATAGGTGTCCCCAACTTTTTGAAATTGGAATGAGGAGGTATGCAATCCTAGTTGGGGATTGGTTGTACCCAACCTGAGGCCTGGGGACCCCATGAGGCCCTTTGGTATGCATTGGTTATTTATTTTTATTTTCGTCTGGACTGCATGAAAAAAAAAAAAAAAAAAAAACATTCAGAGGGATTCATACTAATAATTGCTGTCATGTCTTTAGAAGAGGATGGGGGTACATGGTCTGCATCATCATTCAGTACTTAAAAATTTCCATAGACGACGCTTAAAAAATGTTTACATGTTTAGAATTACAGAGGCGGTCTAGTGCTAGAATTATTGCTCTCACTCTAACGTTCGCAAGGTATGTAACCTGTGTGTATCTGGCTCTGATACTAGCCAGTGCCTCACCAGCCACTCACCTCACCGCATGTCCCTGCTTCATAGGGCACCTCAAGTGTAAATGAGCCCTTAGGCTTGTGGTAAATCCCTGCATTCAATTTACTTCTTTGTACAATCTACATGCACCATTGCATGGACGTTACAAGTACACAGACGTTAAAAGTACATTGACATTACAAGTACATTGACATTACAAGTTACATTGACGTTACAATTACACAGACATTACAAGTACATGGACATTACAAGTACATGGACATTACAAGTACACGGACGTTACAATTACACAGACGTTACAAGTACATGGACATTACAAGTACACGGACGTTACAAGTACATGGACATTACAAGTACACGGACGTTACAAGTACATGGACATTACGAGTACATGGACATTACAAGTACATGGACATTACAAGTACTTGGACGTTACAATTACACAGACGTTACAAGTACATGGACATTACAAGTACATGGACATTACAAGTACTTGGACGTTACAATTACACAGACGTTATAAGTACATGGACATTACAAGTACACGGACGTTACAAGTACACGGACGTTACAAGTAGATGGACATTACAAGTACACAGACGTTACAAGTACATGGACATTACAAGTACACGGACGTTACAAGTACATGGACATTACGAGTACATGGACATTACAAGTACACGGACGTTACAATTACACAGACGTTATAAGTACATGGACATTACAAGTACACGGACGTTACAAGTACACGGACGTTACAAGTAGATGGACATTACAAGTACACAGACGTTACAAGTACATGGACATTACAAGTACACGGACGTTACAATTACACAGACGTTACAAGTACACAGACGTTACAAGTACATGGACATTACAAGTACTTGGACGTTACAATTACACAGACGTTACAAGTACATGGACATTACAAGTACACGGACGTTACAATTACACAGACGTTACAAGTACATGGACATTACAAGTACACGGACGTTACAAGTACATGGACATTACAAGTACACGGACGTTACAAGTACATGGACATTACAAGTACACAGACGTTACAAGTACATGGACATTACAAGTACACGGACGTTACAAGTACATGGACATTACGAGTACATGGACATTACAAGTACATGGACATTACAAGTACTTGGACGTTACAATTACACAGACGTTACAAGTACATGGACATTACAAGTACACGGACGTTACAAGTACATGGACATTACGAGTACATGGACATTACAAGTACATGGACATTACAAGTACTTGGACGTTACAATTACACAGACGTTACAATTACACAGACGTTACAAGTACACGGACGTTACAAGTACATGGACATTACGAGTACATGGACATTACAAGTACATGGACATTACAAGTACACGGACGTTACAATTACACAGACGTTACAATTACATGGACATTACAAGTACTTGGACGTTACAATTACATAGACATTACAAGTACATGGACATTACAAGTACATGGACATTACAAGTACATGGACATTACAAGTACTTGGACGTTACAATTACACAGACGTTACAAGTACATGGACATTACAAGTACACGGACGTTACAATTACACAGACGTTACAAGTACATGGACATTACAAGTACACGGACGTTACAAGTACATGGACATTACAAGTACACAGACGTTACAAGTACATGGACATTACAAGTACACGGACGTTACAAGTACATGGACATTACGAGTACATGGACATTACAAGTACATGGACATTACAAGTACTTGGACGTTACAATTACACAGACGTTACAAGTACATGGACATTACAAGTACACGGACGTTACAAGTACATGGACATTACGAGTACATGGACATTACAAGTACATGGACATTACAAGTACTTGGACGTTACAATTACACAGACGTTACAATTACACGGACGTTACAAGTACACGGACGTTACAAGTACATGGACATTACGAGTACATGGACATTACAAGTACATGGACATTACAAGTACTTGGACGTTACAATTACACAGACGTTACAATTACACGGACGTTACAAGTACACGGACGTTACAAGTACACGGACGTTACAAGTACATGGACATTACAAGTACACGGACGTTACAAGTACATGGACATTACAAGTACATGGACATTACAAGTACTTGGACGTTACAATTACACAGACGTTACAATTACACAGACGTTACAACTACATGGACGTTAAAAGTACATGGACGTTACAAGTGCTCAAAAACCCTTCTGCATAAGCTTCAGTTGATCCAAAATGCGGCAGCTAGGTTAGTAACGGGAGTGGGCTGTCGGGCCCATATTACACCATCTCTAAAAGCCTTACATTGGTTACCAGTTGCTGAACGGATCTCGTTACAAGTGGGTTGCATTGTCCACAAAGCTATACATAAGATAGGCCCAGGGTATTTGCAAAATTTCTTTACCTGTTACGTGCCCAGCAGATCGTTAAGATCTGCTGATCAGGTTAATCGGACGGTCCCTAAATTTAGGAAAACTAAATGTGGAGGGAGGACTCTGGATGTACGAGGATCATTATTCTGGAACTCTCTACCTTTATATTTAAGACGGGAGAACGATTTGTTAAAGTTCAGGAAGTTTTTAAAAACGTTTTTATTCTCTCAGGCGTATGGCCTTAATTAGGGTTAGATATTAGCAGTTTTATCAGTTTTAGTTTTTGATGTTATCATGTGGTTTTAAGTGGTTATTGTATTGTGAGATGTGTTTTTACATGTATCTGTGGATCTATGAGCGCATCGAGGCCTTCGGGTAATGACTGCGCTCCCAAAAAGCATTTTTATAAATAAATAAATAAATAAGTACATGAAAGTTACAATTACATGGATGTTACAAGTACATGGACTTTACAAGTACACAAATAAGTACCAAAGCCATGGTTGTAATCAACAAAGAATACAAAAAAAAAAAACTAAGGCCGCGTACACACGACCGAGGAACTCGACAAGCTTGCTTTGTGTACACACGTTAAAGACCAAATCTCCTCGTTCTCAAACGCGGTGACTTCAACACATAGGACAGCAGGGGAACTCTTGGGGCTGGTTTTGCTAATCTCATGTGTTTGCGTGTTTAGTAAAAGTTTGGTAAAAGACTTTTCAGTCTGTTACAGCTTGAAAAATGTGTTATCTCCATTACAAATGCTACTTTTACTCCCGTCTCCTACTTTTATATGAGCATGCGCGGGTTTCTTTGCATACACACGCTGGAGTTTCTCGTTGGACACCAGCCCGATGAGGAACACGACGAGCCAATTTGACTCCCATCGAGAAAATAGAGAACCTGCTCTCTTTTTGGCTCGTCTCCCATCAAGTTTCTTGATGGATTCTGCCAAGAAAACCGGTCCTGTGTACGCGGTCTAATGCCGCGTACACACGACAGGGAACCTCGACGGGCGGAACACATCGTTCCGCCCGTCGAGGTTCTCTGCCGGCCGTCAGAATCTGCGACCCGCCCGTCGGGAATGGCAACCAGCCATTCATCCCGACAGGCCGTCGAGCAAATAGAGAACCTGTTCTCTATTTGCTCGACGGGTTTCCCGACGGGCGGGGCGAGCAGAGAGCGTACACACGGCCGAGGTTCTCGCTGGAATGCAGCTCCCAGCGAGGTTCTCGCTGGTTTCTGGCGAGAACCTCGGCAGTGTGTACGGGGCTTAAGACTTTGGTGGCAGCAGTGTGAACTGAGCCCATGTTCTGCACCAGACCTCCTTCCTGTCATCTTGCCCCCCCTCACGGTGGTGGAACTCCAGGGCCCAGTCAGTCACAAATACGACTTTTACAACCCTAGCTGTTCTGCGACTGTTGCATGCGTTCCTGCAATGTACTGGTTTAAGCAAAGCCTTAGAAGCAAGAAGCAGTATGCGTTTTTTTTCTTTCTCTTTTAGGAATTATTTAGGAGATTTATTTGTGATCTCATAACTCTGCCACTTGGGGCTCATTCACAATACACTACATTGTGATGCAACACATACTGCAGCCCATTGCATTCAGTGTAAGGTGACCAGATCTTTCAAATGAAATCCGGGGACATATTTTCCCTTCACTAGTAATGGCAACAATCAGCGACTCTCTGCCCGTCGCCTAGGGTTGCCACCTTTTCTTCAGGTCAAACCCGAACACTTTAGCGGCACACGACTATCCATATATTTTGCTATTAAATAACATTTCTAATCAAATGAAGTTGATAACAAGAGTCCCCTTCACATCAGAGTCCACAGAGTTCCCTTTCACTGTAAGGGAGAACTCTGGGGACTCTAACATAAGGGATGCTCTGGGAACACTGATCTAATGGGGAACACTAAGACCCCATTCACACCTGAGCGTTTTGAAGGTTGAAGCCTGACAGAACGCTGGAGGGGAAAAAATCTATTATTCTCTATGGAGATGGTTCACATCTCCACTACAAAACGCCTGAAGCCAGAAGTTCAAAAACGCCTGAAGCTCAAACAAGTTCTGGGACTTTTTTTGGGGCGGATTTGGGCGTTATTCTGCTTTTAACATTGGTGATCCTAGACCTGTCCAAAATTGCGGAAAACAACGCTGCAAAATCGTGACAAAACGCTACTCTCAGGCCTCGTACACACGATCGGACATATCCGATGAAAACGGTCCGCGGACCATTTCCATCGGATATGTCCGATCTGGAGTTTGATCCGATGGTGTGTACACGCACCATCGGATCAAATTCCCCACCGGCGGACGGCGCGGTGACGTTGACGCCGCCACGTCACCGCACCAGGAAGTAAAACACTTCCGCGCATGCGCCGAATCCATTCGCCGGCGGCGCGGCGGCGGTGGGGGACGACATGTCTGCTGGTAAGTGTACTAACCAGCAGACATGTCGGGCGGACAGATTCCCACCGGATAGATTTCAAAGCATGCTTTGAAATCTGTCGGGTGGAGAAATCTGTCCGCTAGCCCATACACACGAGCGGAGATGTCTGCTGAAACGGTCCATCGGACCGTTTTCAGCGGACATATCCCCTCGTGTGTACGAGGCCTCAGTTGTGAATGCAGCCTAAGAACTCGATGTACTGATGTACGGAGAAGATTCTGATGTAAGGGGGAACACTGTGGCCTCTGGTGTAAAGGGGAACTCTGATGTAAGGGGTGCTTTGAGAACCCTGATTTACCTTAGTGTACTCATTCAGAGGCAGGAGAGAGAAGGGAGGAGACTCATCCCTTGGCAGTCAACACCTCCAATCCAGATGTACCTGAGACTGCTACACTTTAAATTTCTGGGGATTGGAGTGTGGGCAGATAAAGAGGGGTGGGGGGGAAGAGGTGCAGATCGAGCCCTCTCTCCTCTCCCATCTGTGTGTTTGGGGGGTGGGTTTGTTAGTGTTGTCTTTGGGTAGTGTGCAGGGTCGCCATCAGGGGGGTACAGGCATTACACCTGTAAGGGGCCCGGGGGTCCCCAGGGGCCCGGATGGGAACCACCGGTCCCCAGGGGCCCGGAGGCCACTAAGGGCCCCAGATGGCAAGCCCTTTTTTTTATCAAAAAATATATATATTTAAAAAAATATATATATTATTTTTATATATTTTTCTTTTATTTTTTATTAAAGGGCCAATTTATTTTGTTGCATTTTTTTAGAGGTCCGGAGATCCACAGGGACCTGGAGATCTGCAGGGCCCCAGATGACAACCCCCCTTTTTTTCTAAAATAAATTTTTTTTTTTGATAATTTTTTATTTCTTTTATTTTCATATTTTATATATATATATATATATATATATATATATATATATATATATATATATATATATATATATATATATGTATGTATATATATATATATATATATATATATATATATATATATATATATATATATATATATTATTATTAAAGGGCCCAGAGGTCCCCAGGGCCCCATGTGTCAAACCCCCTTTTTTTCTAATTGTTTATTTTTTTTATTTTTGTATACATTTTTTTTATATATTTTTTTTTTATTAAAGGGCCCAGAGGTCCCCAGGGCCCTGGAAGGCAACCCCCTTGTTTTTTTATTTTTTTATATAAATGTTATATTTAAAAAAAAATATATATATATATTTTCTCTCTTTTTTCTTTTTCTTTTATAAAGGGCACAGAGGTCCCCAGGGCCCCGGATGGCTACCCCCCTTTTTTATATATATTTTTCTTTATTTCTTCTTTTTGTAAAGGGCCCCCCCGCTTCTCAATTTGCGGCAGCACCCCCCCCCCCGCTTCTCAATTTCATGCGGCAGCACCCCCCCCCCCCGGTTCTAGTGTGAAAGAGTGTAACAGGCACTCTCAGCTTAGACAACTACAGCCAGTAACCATGTTGGAAAGCCATAGTCCAGTCTAAATAATGTGTCCGGGTCTCAGACAGTCTGAAACCCGGACACATGATTCCAAACCCGAACTGTCCGGGTGAATCCTGGACAGGTAGCAACCCTACCGTCACCGCCCACCCCACAGCCTCTCAAGTCTTATGCTGGCCATACACCTTTAGATTTTCTGCACATTTTCTATGGTTAGATGGAAAAAGTGAAACAGATTCTTCCATCTACACTGAACTATGTGGATGGAAAAATCTCCCACTGGTACAATCTTCCATATCTTGCTAGTTGGCTTAGCTGGCTCTTAAACTAAACAATACCTGCACCCAATCAGAATGTTCAGGTATTGTGAGAGCCAACAGGGCCAAGTAGCAAGATATGATTGCTTGGACCAGTGGGAGATCCTTCCATCCACACAGTTCAGTGTAGATGGAGGAATCCGTTCCACTTTTTTCATCTAACCATAGAAAATCTGCAGATAATCTAAAGGTGTATGGCCAGCATAATTCTTCAGGCCCCGGCTACTACTGGGTGGGGAGCAGAGGAAGATCACTCCGCCAGGGAAGGCAAGGAGATGGGCCCCGTACACAAGACCAAGCTTCTCGGCAGAATCCAGCGAGAAGCTCGCTGGGATCCATATTCTGCCGAGAAGCTCGATCGTGTGTATGTTTTCGCCGAGCAAACTGTCGAGAGAGGCGTCGAGCCAAAATAGAGAGCAGGTTCTCTATTTCCTCGACGGGCCATCGGGACTAATGGCTCGACGCCTTTTTCGACAGCCTGGTCGACGAACTCGACGGCCGGCCGAGAACCTCGTCGGGCGGAACGATGGGTTTATCACGACGAGGTTCTCGTACGCGTGTACGCGGCCTTAGGCAGGTGGCTGGACGGAACTTGAGACAAGGCAGAAGAACATGCGAGCGGAATGGGCACCCGAAACAGAAGAAATATTTCCTCCACTCCGACCAGCACATGATCATCAGAAAGGGGCACAGATAATGGGAAAAATACACCCCCCTATACTAGTATGCACGGCGGAGCGGGGGGGGGGGGTGTAATTCTATTTTTTTTTTTTTTTATTCTGCACTGACTGTCTTTGAAATTGCCCCTGCCCCCTATTAAATCCAATCTGGGGACAAAACCAGGGACAGACTTGGTCCGGGGACAGTGTCCTCAATCAGAGGACTGTCCTCTGAAACTGGGGATGTCTGGTCACCCTAATTCAGTGGGCTGTAACGCATGAAAATGTGATATATGCTGCATTTTCTTTTCTCGTGGTTCGCTGCTGTATGTGCTGATGACCATTAAAAAAAAAAGTGTGTCGCAATCCCCCAATGCGCTTACGCGTGTTACCGCAGCTCGCGTTCATAAACAAGCAATAAAAGGTGATTGGACGGGATATTTAGCAGCTCTGGAAGAGGAAGCGCGTCCGATGTAAACACAGAAGACACGCGGCGTTGGCTGTCAGGCGATGGCGAGCTGTGTGCTGACATTTGTTGGAATGTGTTACAAACATTGGCACCCGGCTCAGACAAATATTGAACGTGTGGGACAGGATGGCACCGTTCTCCGAGGGAAGCAGCCTGGGGGCACCAACAGTCCAACCTGATAGTCATATGATAATTACAGGAGATATAAACAATTTGCTAAATTAATGTGCGTCCTTTTCAATTTTTTTTTTTTTTTTTATAAAATCAGTTTTTCAACTTTTCTTTAAACCTTTTGGTGTGCTCAGTGCTGCTGATCATCTCCTGCAGCCTTGTTTAAAATAAAATAAACTAAAGGAGTCTTATTCCTTTTTTTTATCATAGCAAACATGCAGCACTTTTCTATTTTATTTCCTCCTACGTTCTGTGGAAGGCTACCTACGTGGTCAGACAGGATAAGAGCTGCCCCCCCATGGCTGCCCAACAACGCAGCTAGCAAGGAGACATAATTAGGCACTGCATATCTCTTCCCGTGTAATTTTTATTGTGACTGCGACTTTATGGTGGACACATCGCACACATTTTTGGCACCATTTTTACAGCGATCAGTGCTAGAAAAATGCACTGATTACTGCAAAAATGACACTGGCAGTGAAGGGATTACCACTAGGGGGCGCTGAAGGGGAGTTCCACCCTAAAAATTAACTTTATATTAACAGCTTGCCTGTAATGTAAACAACAACAAAAAAATAAAAACATTTTTCACTCACTTCTATCTGGCTGTTACTAGGCAAATTTCTTAATCTGCCTACTTCCTGGTCCTAGGTGGTTCAGCTTCCTGTCCTAAGACCCCATTGCCTCCTGGGAAATGATGACACTCATTTCCCCGGAGTCTCTGGGCATTACTGTGCCTAAAAATTACCCAGCATGCACCTCTCCCTGAAAACCAGGAAGAAAAAGGAACTGGGCTTCACATGCCCACACATATGATGGATACGGCCACAACATGAGCTGGAGGATATAAGGCGAGTGTTTGCAATGATTTCTGGAACGATTGGGGAGCTATCAATATGTCTTAGGGACTATTAAATGTGATTCATTTTAGCTTGCAAAAAAAAAAAAAAAAATGATGTCCGAAACAAAGCTTTAAGTGTGTCCTAGGGAGTGACTCTAACTATTAGTAGGAGGAGCTACCAGTGACACGTCAGCGATCACTGATCCCGAAAAGTAGATCACTGACATGTCACTAGGCAGAACAGGAGAATGCCTTGTTTACAAAGTCATCCCCCTGATCCTGGCTTTGCCGACCGTAATTGCGGGCCTCCTGGAAACATTGAGTTCCCGGGACCCGCGGGCGCACTCACGAGGCACGCGGCGGGCGTGTGTGCGCTTGCTGGACGGCAAATTTAAAGGGACGTATAGGCAGGGTTTGACAAATTTGCTTGGAATCTAGAAGCCAGCTAAAAAAGTTAGGAGCCAGAAAACGCGCCCCGTCCCGCCAAGCTCGTACGAAGCAAACGCATATGTGAGTAGCACCCGCATATGTAAACGGTATTTAAACCACACATGTGAGGTATCGCCGCGATCGTTAGAGCGAGATCAATAATTCTAGCCTTAGACCTCCTCTGTAACGCAAAACATGCAACCTGTGGAATTTTTTAAAACGTCGCCTATGGAGATTTTAAAGGGTAAATGTTTGTCGCCATTCCACGAGCGGACGCAATTTTGAAGCGTAACATGTTGAGTATCATTTTACTCGGCGTAACATTATATTTCACAATATAAAAAAAAATTGGGCTAACTTTACGGTTGTCTTATTTTTTAATAAAAAAAAGTGTATTTTTCCCCCAAAAAAGTGCGCTTGTAAGACCACTGGGCAAATATGGTGTGACAGAAAGTATTGCAATGAATGCCAGTTTATTCTCTAGGGTGTTAGAATAAAAATATATATATAATGTTTGGGGGTTCTAATTAGAGGGAAGGAGATGGCAGTGAAAACAGTGAAAAACACATTAGAACTTCTGTTTTACTTGTAATGCCAACGGCCACCACCAGATGGGGCCAGGTCACAGAAGGAAGCTTAGGCCTGCAGAAGGCCTGCAAAGCTGCGGCCTCAATTACGGGCCTGCTACGATCGCGTGACGGGGGAGGTGGGGGCGCACGGTAGGGTGACCACGTGTCCCGGATTTCCCGGCACAGTACCGCATTTTGCAGGTCTGTCCCGGACACATTTTTTCCAAGACAATACAGTGTCCCAGAATGAAATTGACCCAGCCACCCCCTGGGCCAATCTGATGTCCCCAAAAAAGGCCGCCACATCACCGCTTTACTCACTGACAGTACTTGTCCTGGCCGGGAATGCCTGGAGGAGCACAATCCCCGCCCCTGCTTGTGATTGGAGAAATAATAAATCCCGCCTCTTGCGTCCAATCTCTGTGCTGTGATTAGTTACAGCACAAGCTGTTTTTGGGAAGGGTGGGTGTCTCTGAATGATAGTTTGGAAATGTGGTCACCCTAGCGCACAGAGACAGAGGATCCTGTGTCTCCGTGCGCCCCCACCTCACCCGTCGCGCGATTGCGGCGGGCCCGCGCCGGCCAGTAATTGAGGCCGCGGCCTTCTGCAGACCTAAGCTTCCCCAGGCGCCAGGTCACAATTTCTTGTCGCAATTGCGACCGGGCGCCCGGATTTTGTCGAGCCCTGCGTATAGGTACGCCCATTTGCCTGTCCCTGCCATTCTGCCGGCGTATATTGGCGTGCGGCGTGCGTCTTTCAGCAAGTGGTTAAATGTACTTGCGCTTGCATGCATTTACACGTGTTTAGACACACAGAGAATATGAATCTTCCCCCGGGAGGAAAAAATATAGTCTCACAACGCACAAATTTAGTCTCAACTAAAATGAATGCACCTAAACGCACATCTAGTCACCCCCTGCATTTACATGCATTGCTCTGTTAAAGGGGCCAAGGAGCTCAGCCAATAGCAGCTTTAGAAAAGTTGAATTTAGAAAGCTTTTTCCACCATTGACATCCAGTTCTTCCCTGTCCTAGAAATGATTTCGTTTTCTCTCCTGTTAGCTGGGTGGGTCTGTGCCGGGGACGTCGGGTGTTGTCCAGGACGTATCGGGAAAGCTCCATGGTGACCGGGGAGTGGCTCTGTTTAAGGAACAGGATTTGGGCGCCACCTTCCCGGTGTCAGCGAAGGGCCACGTGAACCTAAGACGTCTAATCCTGAGATCTGGGATGGGCCGGCTGCAGGATTTACTATGCAGTAATTGGAGGTGGATTATGGGGACTCTGCACCCCCCCCCCCCCCAACACTGGGGAGGAACTGCAGCCGGGGACTGGCACTTGCAGCCGGGGACGCTTGGCATTTACCCGTCATAGAGGGTACGTTGTTAAGCACTGCATAAACTGTTGGCGCTGTATAAATCCTGTATAATAATAGACAGCGCCCTCTTCTGGTCAACACAACCAAGATTTGTGTTTCTCCAATCACCTTCAAGTGTACAATACAAGCAGTGAACAGCTACAAGCAAATGCTTTTTAACTGCTTGCCGACCAGCCGCCGCAGTTATACGGCGGCAGGTCGGCTCTGCTGGGTGAGATCACGTAGCTATACGTCATCTCTCCCAGCAGCCAATAGGGGGCGCGTGCGCATTTTTATAGTAATCAATGCATTTTTATAGCACTGATCGCTATAAAAATGCCAATGGTCCCAAAAATGTGTCAAAAGTGTCCGAAGTGCCCGCCATAATGTCGCAGTACCGAAAAAAAATCGCTAATCGCCACCATTAGTAGTAAAAAAAAAATATTAATAAAAATGCCATAAAACGATCCCCTATTTTGTAAACGCTATAACTTTTGCGCAAACCAATCAATAAACGCTTATTGCAATTTTTTTTTACGAAAAATATGTAGAAGAATACGTATCGGCCTAAACTGAGGGAAAAAAAATCGTTTTTTATATATTTTTGGGGATATTTATTACAGCAAAAAGTAAAAAATATTAATTTTTTTTCAAAATTGTCGCTCTATTTTTGTTTATAGCGCAAAAAATAAAAAGCGCAGAGGTGATCAAATACCACCAAAAGAAAGCTCTATTTCTGGGGAAAAAAGGACGCCAATTTTGTTTGGGAGCCACGTCGCACGACCGCGCAATTGTCAGTTAAAGCGACGCAGTGCCGAATCGCAAAAAGGGGCAAGGTCCTTGACCAGCAATATGGTCCGGGGCTTAAGTGGTTAAACTTTTTAGTTACTTTACAAGTCTGCTTGAATAAATCCCTGAAATATCAGAGAGCTAAAGTATCATTTTTCACCTTTTATCAATGAAAAGCCGTCCTGAACTCCACTTCAGTGACTTTACCTAGGCTGAGATGGCTGCAGGCAAGAAGGGGGCATTTTCTTAGTCTCTTCTCCTTTGGTGAACGGACTGCAAAATTGTAACTTTGAAATAAAAGGAAAGTGTGCGGACAAAATGAAAAAACTTGAAAAATGTTTTTCTACAAGAAATATTCACACAATAGACAGTATCTCACAAAAGTAAGTACACCCCTCACATTTTTGTAAATATTTCTTCTATCTTTTCATGTGACAACACTGAAGAAATGACACTTTGCTACAATGTTGTGTAGTGAGTGTACAGCTTGTATAACAGTGTAAATTTGCTGTCCCCTTAAAATAACTCAACACACAGCCATTCATGTCTAAACTGCTGGTAACAAAAGTGAGTACACCCCTAAGTACACACTATCAGACGGTTTTCTCTTCAAAAAACTGTCCAAATTGAAACTCTTGGGTTTGACCCAAAGTGTTTTGGTAAACAAGAGAAAACCATAGGAAAACTTTTGTGTGGAAAATGTCCAAATTGGGCCATTATTTTCCAGCACTGCCTTAACCTTTTGGGCATGGAGGTCACCAGAGCTTCACAGGTTGTCACTGGAGTCCTCTTCCCCTCCTCCATGATGACATCACAGAGCTGGTGGATATTGGAGATCTTGTGCTCCTCCACATTCCATTTGAGGACACCCCACAGATGATCAATAGGGTTTAGGTCTGGAGTCATGCTTGGCCAGTCCATCATCTTTACCCTCAGCTTCTTTCGCAAGGCAGTGGTGGTCTTGGAGGTGTGTTTGGGGTCGTTGTCATGTTGGAATACTGCCATGCGGCCCAGTCTCTGAAGGGAGGGGATCATGCTCTGCTTCAGTATGTCACAGTACATGTTGGCATTCTTGGTTCCCTCAATGAACTGTAGCCCCCCAGTGTGGGCAGCACTCATACAGCCCCAGACCATGACACTCCCACCACCATACTTGACTGTAGACAAGACACACCTGTCTTTGTCCTCCTCACCTGGTTGTCGCCACACACGCCTGACACCATCTGACACCAAATAAGTTTATCTTGGTCTCATCAGACCACAGGACATGGTTCAAGTAATCCATGACCTTAGTCTGCTTGTCTTCAGCAAACTGTTTCCAGGCTTTCTTGTGCATCATCTTTAGAAGAGACTTCCTTCTGGGACGACAGCCATGCAGACCAATTTGATGCAGTGTGCGGTGTATGGTCTGAGCACTGATAGGCTGACACCTCTACCACCCCTTCAACCTCTGCAGCAATGCTGGCAGCACTCATAAGTCTATTTCCCAAAGACAAGCACCTAAGCATAAGTTCGCCTACCTCTCCCCCCTCTAAGCTCAACACAAATTCCCCCCAGCACATTTTCCCTCCTTGCAAATATACACCCTGATCCTCCCTACTAGCACAAACCTTTGCCCCCCTATCCCCCTTCTCTTCAAATCCCCCCCAGCACAAATACAAAAATCACTCCTCCTAGCACAATTCCTCTACCCCTCAAATTTCCCCTCTAAGTACAGATCCTCTTCTCCCACTCCAATCCCCCCTCTCCCAGCGCAAATGCAACCCCCACCCCCCACCCCATAAACTCAAATCCTCCTTCTCTTCCAATCCACCCTTCCCAGCACATATCCCCTCCAGTAAAATCCACCAAACACTTTCCCTCCAAGCACAAATACACCCTGATCCTCCCTACTAGCACAAATCCCCCCACCACATTTTCCCTCCTAGCACACTAGCAAAAATACACCCTGAGCATCCCTATTAGCACAAATCCCCCCCCCCCCCAAAAAAAAATTCCCCTCTAAGCACCAATCTCCTCCCCCCCTCTACCATATTTCTTCTTCAAGCACAAATCTTCCCCCGTCCCCCTCCCAACACAAATCACCATAACTAGTACGCCAAATTAGAACAATCCTTACCCACTGCTGCTCCCAAATTCCCCCCAACCAGCACAGATCACCCCCCCCCCCCATATTATACCACAGTTCCCAGGGCAGCCTACCCTCCTGCCCACCCCTTGTCCCGGCCTTGCTTACATTGTGCCCGTTGAACCAATGTAACTTTGCAATTAAAAAAAAAATCAGCTTTAAAGCAGTTGTATAGCTTTTTTTTTTTTTTACTTTTACCTATAATAGGGCTTTGGCGCCACCTGTAGGTAATGTTGGGTAAACTCGCCGTAACTTCATATTTCACATTATGAAAAAAAATTTTAGGTTTTGTTTTAGATATTCCCCTCGCAATTCTCTAGCTTTGCTAAAAAAGCTGTATAATGTTTCTGACTGCAAATAAATGATGATTTTTCGGGAGAGAAATGTCGCTGGGTGTTCCAGAACGCCTGATGGTGCGCACAGGGGACTGTCAACATACTCGGCTGAAGGCCTGTGTGTGAGAAATAATCGGCCGAGTTTTTTTTTTTTTTTTTTTTTTACGAATTTTCAGTAGTTTTTCAGAAAAAAAAACCCAGAGGTTCAAATACCACCAAAAGCCGGAAAGACAAAAATTTCAAATGTCTGTTGTATGACTGAGTAATTGTCTTCAAATTGCGCGCATGCACGGGAGTGACGACATTGCGGCTCCAGGCACTCACAGCGCTGGGGCCGCAATACCCGGAAGACACCCCGAGGAGAAATGTCAGCTGCCTTGGCGTGGACCGGGACACCGACGCCTCGTTATAAGGTAAGTATTTCATAATGAGCTAGTATGTGGTGCATTCTAGCTCATTATGCCTTTTGCCTTACAGGTGTAAAAAAAAAAAAAAAAAGTTACCGGGTTTACTACCGCTTTAAGTATGCACAGTACTTTACATGATGTTTTTTTATTTTAATACACTTTATATGTTTCCCTCCTTTGTGTCCTCTTTAGAACATTGTACTATCATTTTTTCTTTTGATTTATTTTTTTCTCTTACATCCTGGTTTGTTTCCTCCTATGAAGGTAGATGTACAGTGAGATAGGATCAGTGCAATTCATCACACGGAGCGGCTCGGGGTTGGATGACGACTCTCTAGTGCTGATTCATCAGTAGAGTCCTCCATTCCTCTGACTGTGCTGAGAAATGTCCCGGCCTCTCTACATCCGGGATGCTGCCTTCTCCCATCTACAGAGCAAACACCACAATCAATAGTCAAACAAAGAGTCAGGAACCCATTCCTGGAGACACAACCGTTCTGAGACCATCCTCCATTCCTCCATTGGTTCCCCAGGACACGACGGCCGCCATTGGGTTCAGGGAATCACAATCTGTATAGAAGACCAATCAATAAATCGCATAACATGTCTATAAATTGCTTTTAGTGAAATAATCTCCAGTGATCCTGCCAAGTCTTTATTTACTTCCTGTTATGGGGTGACAACTGTCTCCCATTTGTACTCCTGTGTTGTCACCCTGTCACATGTGCCCCTGGTGGAGACTATACAGTGCCTTGAAAAAGTATTCACCCCCCGTTTCAAATTTTCCACTTTTTGTCATGTCACAACCAAAAACGTAAATGTATTTTATTGGGATTTTATGTGATAGACCAGGGGTCTCCAAACTTTCTAAACGGGGGGCCAGTTTACTGTCCCTCGGACTTTGGGGGGGCCGGACTGTGACTGTGACTGTGGCCAACGTCAGTGGGAATAAACAGGGCGCCATCTTTGATGTCGGTGGGAAGAATTGTGCTCCATCATTGGTGTCATTGGGCCCTGATTGTTGGTGTCATTAGGAGGAATTGTGCCCCATTAATATGTGTGAGCTTCTGCGCTACTACGTGGGTGACGTCTTCCTAATATACAGTATAAGTGATTGCAGCAAAAACAAAGTGGTGTATACACAACAACAAAATAGATCAAATAAATAAATATAGAGAAATTGCGCAAAACATTCATATATAAACAATATGAAGACACATAAAAATCAAAAAGTGCAAATGAAGGTGCTGAGTGATCAAAATCTTAACTAAGAAGATGACGCTGGAGAAAATAGTGTCAGTTTCCCCAGACGAAGAAATGAGGCAGTTTCGTAACGCGTAGGGATTGGCCATAGGATAAGACGTACACCAGGAGTGACGTGAGACGGCGCAGAGGACGCCACTGACGCCACTGTTTGTTTACACGCTCGTTTTTATGTAAGCACAACTTGTTTTCAATAAATGCCCTATTTTACCTTTATACAACACCAGGGGTCTCTAAAAACTTTCGAAACAAAGGGCCGGATTATTGTCCTCCAGACTTTAAGGGGGCCGGACTGTGGCCATCGGGAGTACAAAATACCCCATCATTGGTGTCATTGGACCCTATGATTGGTGTCATTGGGAGGAATTCTGCCCCATCATTGGGAGGAATTCTGCCCCATCGTTGGTGTCATTGGGAGGAATTCTGCCCCATCATTGGGAGGAATTCTGCCCCATCATTGGGAGGAATTCTGCCCCATCATTGGTGTCATTGGGAGGAATTTTGCCCCATCATTGGGAGGAATTCTGCCCCATCGTTGGTGTCATTGGGAGGAATTCTGCCCCATCATTGGGAGGAATTCTGCCCCATTATTGGTGTCATTGGGAGGAATTTTGCCCCATCATTGGGAGGAATTCTGCCCCATCGTTGGTGTCATTGGGAGGAATTCTGCCCCATCATTGGGAGGAATTCTGCCCCATCATTGGTGTCATTGGGAGGAATTTTGCCCCATCATTGGGAGGAATTCTGCCCCATCGTTGGTGTCATTGGGAGGAATTCTGCCCCATCATTGGGAGGAATTCTGCCCCATTATTGGTGTCATTGGGAGGAATTTTGCCCCATCATTGGGAGGAATTCTGCCCCATCGTTGGTGTCATTGGGAGGAATTCTGCCCCATCACTGGGAGGAATTCTGCCCCATCACTGGGAGGAATTCTGCCAAATCATTGGGAGGAATTCTGCTCCATCGTGCCAATGAACAAAAAAGCACCCCAAATGCCGAATAAAATCAACCAAAGGGCCACATCTGGCCCCTGGGCCGCAGTTTGGAGACCACTGTACTACACCATTGGAGGCCCTCTTTTGTCGCTCTTGTTTCCCTGGCTTGAGTCCTTCCAGGTACCACATTCAGCCACCAGGTTTACACCCGTTGGTATTAGGAGACATTGAGGAGACTGCCGTTAGGTGGGGATTGATTATTGATCGCTCTATTTATCCCTCATTGAGGTGAGAGTTCTGGGAGACCAGACTGGTGTCTTTGGTGGAGTTTCCATTCTCTCTGGGATTAGTGGACAACCATTTACAGCAGCTTATCTGTCACTTTCACATTTGGACTTTGACACTATTTTCTCCAGCGTCATCTTCTTCTTTGTTAAGATTTTGATCACTCGGCACCTTTATTTGCACTTTTTGATGTTTATGTGTCTTCATATTGTTTATATATGAATGTTTTGCGCAATTTCTCTATATTTATTTAATTGTGCCCCATTGTTGGTGTCATTGGGTGAGATTGTGCTCTTTTGTTGGTGGGAGGAGTTGTGCCCCATTGTTGATGTCAGTTGGGGGAACTGTGCCTCATTGATGGTATCAGTGGATAACATGGTGCCCCAAGGGCCTGATAAAAGCAAGCAAAGGGCCGCATATGGCCCTCAGGCTGCAGTTTGAAGACCACTGTGATAGACCAACACAAAGTGGCACAGAATTGTGAAGTGGAAGGAAAATGATAAATGTTTTGTTACAATTTTTTTTTACAAATAAATATGTGAAAAGTGTGTGCGGGGGGGGGGGGGGGGGCATTTGTATTCAGCCCCCTTAACTCTGATAGCCCTAACTAAAATCTAGTGCAACCAATTGCCTTCAGAAGTCACCTAATTAGTAATTAGAGTCCACCTGTGTGTAATTTAATCTCAGTATAAATACAGCTGCTCTGTGAAGCCCTCAGAGGTTTGTTGAAGAACCTTAGTGAACAAAACAGCATCATGAAGGCCAAGGAACACACCAGTCAGGGATAAAGTTGTGGAGAAATATAAAGCAGGGTTAGGTTATAAAAAAATATCCCAAGCTTTGAACATCTCACAGAGCTCTGTTCAATCCATCGTCCGAAAATTGAAAAAGTATGGAACAACCTACCAAGACATGGCCATCCACCTAAACTGACCAGGCCGGGCAAGAAGAGCATTCATCAGAGAAGCAGCCAAGAGGCCCATGGTAACTCTGGAGGAGCTGCAGAGTTCCACAGCTCAGGGGGGAGAATCTGTCCACAGGACAACTATTAGGCCGTGTACACACGGCAGAGAACCTCGACGGGCAGAACACATCGTTCCGCCCGTCGAGGTTCTCTGCCGGCTGTCGAAATCGGCGACCCGCCCGTCGGGAATGGCAACCAGCCATTCATCCAGGCGGGCCGGCGAGCAAAAAGAGAGCGTGCTCTCTTTTCGCTCTACGGGATTCCCGACGGGCGGGGCGAGCCAGGAGCGTACACACGGCCGAGGTCCTCGGTCGTGTGTACGCCGCCTTAGTCGTGCTCTCCACAAATCTGCCCTTTATGGAAAAGTGGCAAGAAGAAAGACATTGGTGAATGAAAGACATAAGAAGTCCTGTTTGCAGTTTGTGAGAAGCCATGTGGGGGAGGGGACACAGCAAACATGTGGAAGAAGGTGATCTGGTCAGATGAGACCAAAATTTTACTTTTGGCCTAAAAGAAAAACACTATGTGTGACGGAAAACTAAAACTGCACATCACCCTGAACACACCATCCCCACTGTGAAGCATGGTGGTGGCAGCATCATGTGGTGGGGATGCTTTACTTCAGCAGGGACAGGGAAGCTGGTCAGAGTTGATGGGAAGATGGATGGAGCCAAATACAGGACAATCTGCTAGAGTCTGTAAAAGACTTGAAACTGGGGGAGTGGGGGGGGCGGAGGTTCACCTACCAGCAGGACAACGACCCTAAACATACAGCCAGAGCTACAATGGAATGGTTTAGATTAAAGCACATTCATGTGTTAGAATGGCCCAGTCACAGTCCAGACCTAAATCACATTGAGAATCTGTGGCCAGACCTGAAAATTGCTGATCACAGACGCTCTCCATCCAATCTGACAGAACTTGAGATATTTTACAAAGAAGAATGGGCAGAAATTTCCCTCTCTAGATGTGCAAAGCTGGTAGAGACACCCCCAAAAATTGCAGAGAAAGGTGGTTCTACAAAGAATCTACTCCGGGGGGCGCCACAAAGCAGGACCAGCAGCCATGCATTGTACACCAATGGCCACCCAAAACCTGGAGCTTTGAAGGTAGTAGAAAAGTGTTGTCTGCTGAAGGAGCGAGGAGCGAGGTATAAGGCAAGTAAAACTGCTTTTTCCCGGGGGCCATAATCAAACCATTTAACCCTTTCAGTGAGGGGAGCGTCCCTCTGCAAAGATAGTTTTGACATTTCCCCGGAGTTCTGCTTTAACCAATCTATGTTGTCCATTTGGGGTTTATGTGATGTGTGCGTCACCGGAGGAAAAATAATAATTGTGTCCGATGTAAACGTTTGCTGCAGTTAAATGTTTCCCACCAAGATTGTGGGAAAAAAGGTGATAACTGCGCCAACTATGTGTTGCTGTGTCTTTATAACACTTCTATTTCAGCAGTGAATATCAATAAAGTGCCACAATGTGCTTAGAAAAATATGCAATTCTATCAAATAATCCACACAAACCTGAGCTTTCAATAGGAAAATATAAAGCAAAACTATTATATGATGACAAAAAATAAATAACAAAAACAAAACAATCAAAAATAAAATATATAAATGCAAGAGGAGAAAAAAATTAGAGGAGAAAAATGCTAAAGCAAAATAATACTAGAGGAGAAAAATACAAGAGGAGAAAGATACAAGAGGAGAAAAATACAAGAGGAGAAAAATACTAGAGGAAATAAAATACTAGAGGAGAAAAATACAAGAGGAGAAAAATACTAATGGAAATAAAATACTAGAGGAGAAAAATACAAGAGGTGAAAAATACAAGAGGAAATAAAATAATAGAAGGGAAAATACTAGAGGAGAAAAATACTAGAGGAGAAAAATATTAGAGGAGAGAAATACTGTGCTAAATATGTGTTGCTGTGTCTTTATAACATTTCTATTTCAGCAGTGAATATCAATAAAGTGCAACAATGTGCTTAGAAAAATATGCAATTCTATCAAGTAATCCACACAAACCTGTGTTTTCAATAGTAAACTATTAAGCAAAACTATGTCATGATGCCAAAAAATTAATAAAAACAAAACAATCAAAAATAAAATATAAAAATACAAGAGGAGAAAAATACAAGAGGAGAAAAATACAAGAGAAGAAAAATACTAGAGAAGAAAAATACTAGAGAAGAAAAATACTAGAGAAGAAAAATACAAGAGGAGAAAAAATACAAGAGGAGAAAAAATACAAGAGGAGAAAAATACTAGAGGAGAAAAATACAAGAGGAGAAAAATACAAGAGAAGAAAAATACAAGAGAAGAAAAAATACAAGAGAAGAAAAATACAAGAGAAGAAAAAATACAAGAGGAGAAAAATACTAGAGAAGAAAAATACAAGAGGAGAAAAATACTAGAAGAGAAAAATACAAGAGAAGAAAAATACAAAAGGAGAAAAATCCTAGAGAAGAAAAATACTAGAGGAGAAAAATACAATAGGAGAAAAATACTAGAGGAGAAAAATACTAGAGGGGAAAAATACTAGAGGGGAAAAATACTGTGCCAACTATGTGTTGCTGTGTCTTTATAACACTTTTATTTCAGCAGTGAATATCAATAAAGTGCCACAATGTGCTTAGAAAAATATGCAATTCTATCAAATAATCCACACAAACCTGAGTTTTCAATAGGAAAATATAAAGCAAAACTATTATACGATGCCAAAAAATAAATAAAAACAGAACAAACAAAAAAAATATATATAAATACTAGAGGAGAAAAATACAAGAGAAAAATACATGTCTGAGTAAACTAACTCTCAGACTTCCCTCTAAATTTACAACAGCGCCGGTGACGCGTCATATTCGGCTCCCTATCATACAATGCTCCGGAAATGACGTAGCGGCCAACTGCGCATGCGCAATGTGTTCCAAACGCAATTGTGATGGGTTCCAATGGATTTACGACAGTACACACCAGCGAAGCCGTCATTCAGGGCGATGTGGACTTAGGGGAAAGTGGCCAGTCGGCCTCACGTCCACGCTTCGCTCGGACGGCTCGCTCGGCCTCCTGGCTCTTTTTTTAACATCCTCCAATCCACGGGGATGTTAAGGAAAGAGCCTGGATGCCGAACGAGGTTTTGCTGGTGTGTACTGTCGTAAATCCATTGGAACGCATCGCGCATGCGCAGTTGGCCGCCACAGCACTTCTGCAGCATTCTGTTATAGGGAGCAGAGTATGACAAGTCACCGGCTCGAAAAGAGCAGGCCGCTACACTAGAGGCGTATGTAATGTAAATTGCGCCTATGGCAAGCACTGAAACTGCGCCCCTATCACAAACATTTGAAACCCATCTCTCAGATAACCTTAACAAAAAAAAACAGCTGACAAAACTAGTAATATTTATCATCCTTTGTGATACCTTGGGTAGTGACATATCCTTTTTATGGAGAAATCTGGGGTTTATTAGACCCCTGATCCCTCCTCTGCCCTCCAAGGCCAGGTAAATGCAGAACCAATACTGGAAGTGATGAAAAACTTCATCACTTAAGGCCTCAGTTTTCACAGAGGAGAGGGAGAAACTGATGTTCCTTCTTCTTCTTTGTGCGCTGCCAATCCGACCAGATGGAACAGGAGAGCCTGGGAGAACAGGGGAGGGCTGTGGCTAGGGTTGCCACCTTTTTGTCAAGCCAAACCCGAACACATTAGCAGCGCACACCTATATATATATATATATATAATTATTTGTGTAGTACATTAAATTCATTACCTCTGTACAAAGCAATGCACAGCTAATTTTTTTATGTAGTATATACTGTGATTAAATACAATTTCTAATCATAAGGCGTTAATCACAAAAGTCATATCAGAGTCAACCGTGTTCTCCTTTAGATCTGAATCTAGAGTTCCCAATTACATTTGAATGCACAGGGTTCTGCAGAAGAGAAGCGCAGACGGTATGATGGGCCAGTATGTACAGGAGAGGGGGAGTGCAGAGGGTATAATGGGGCAGTATGTACAGGAGAGGAGGAGTGCAGAGGGTATGATGGGGCAGTATGTACAGGAGAGGAGTGCAGAAGGTATGAAGGGTGCAGTATGCACAGAAGAGGGGTGCAGAGGGTATGATGGGGCAGTATTTACAGGAGAGTAGTGCAGAGGGTATGATGGGGTAGTATGTACAGGAGAGGAGTGCAGAGGGTATGATGGGTGCAGTATGTACAGGAGAGGAGTGCAGAGGGTATGATGGGGCAGTATGTACAGGTGAGGAGTGCAGAGGGTATGATGGGGTAGTATGTAAAGGAGAGAAGTGCAGAGGGTATGATGGGTGTAGTATGTACAGAAGAGGAGTGCAGAGGGTATGATGGGTGTAGTATGTACAGGAGAGGAGTGCAGAGGGTATGATGGGTGTAGTATGTACAGGAGAGGAGGAGTGCAGAGGGTATGATGGGGCAGTATGTACAGGAGAGGAGTGCAGAGGGTATGATGGGGCAGTATGTACAGGAGAGGAGTGCAGAGGGTATGATGGGGCAGTATGTACAGGAGAGGAGTGCAGAGGGTATGATGGGGCAGTATGTACAGGAGAGGAGTTCAGAGGGTATGATGGGGCAGTATGTACAGGAGAGGAGTGCAGAGGGTATGATGGGGCAGTATGTACAGGAGAGGAGTGCAGAGGGTATGATGGGGGCAGTATGTACAGGAGAGGAGGAGTGCAGAGGGTATGATGGGGCAGTATGTACAGGAGAGGAGTGCAGAGGGTATGATGGGGGCAGTATGTACAGGAGAGGAGGAGTGCGGAGAGTATGATGGGGCAGTTAGTACGGGAGAGGAGTGCGGAGGGTATGATGGGGGCAGATAGTACTGGAGAGGAGTGTGGAGGGTATGATGGGGGCAGTTAGTGCAGGAGAGGAGTGCGGAAGGTAAGATTGGCGCAGTTAGTACAGGAGAGGAGGTTGGAGGGTATGGCGGTGGCAGAATGGGGAGGGATTTCTTGTGGTGTCTATGGGGTAATCAGGAAGTGATGTTGGGAAGATAAGGGAAGGAAAGTGACCATGGAACAATGTCCCTCAGCTGGGGGGGGGGGGGGGTTAGGAAACAGCTCAGAGTGATGTCTGTATGCGGTGATCTGGGGGTGAAGCAAGCTGGGGAGTTGGGGGCTAAGAAGTGGTCAGATAGCGATGTATAAAAAAAAAAAACTCATCCACTAAAAACATTTACAACAATGAATCCTACAATAGTACTACTAGATATAAGTACAGATCTATGTAATCTAGCTTCTAGCACTCTGCATCCTATCCAATTGTTCAGACTGGATAATGTGGAGTCATTTATAACCATTCATGTAACCTGTATATATATGTGGTGAGTTCACACTTCTGATTGCACATGTATCCAGGCTCTGAGTCTGTGCAATTAGAAGTGTGAACTCACCACATACACACACAGGTTACACGAATGGCTATAAATGACCCCACATTATCCAGTCTGAACAATTGGATTGGATGATGTTTGCACAGACTGTTCATGCTTAGAAGTGATCTGTCACATGCGTTGGGGCTGCTGCACACCTCACCCCCCTCCCCCACATTCAAACTCACTATCTCTTCTGATTCTTCTCCTAAGAAAAAATCTCCATGAAAGTTTCTACTACTACTATCCACCCTAGAGTAGGAAACTTCTCCCAGCAAAGTTCATCTCACTCACCTCCTCCCTTCCTCTGGCACGCCCGACAGGAGCTACAGGGAGCTCCGCCTCCGAGGTCTCACAGCACACCGCACTGCTGATTGGAGGGGGGGAGTGAGAGATAACAGGGACCCCGCACAGCACGGGACTGGAGGAAGGAGGGGGGGGGGGGCAGAAAGGAGCTTTGAATCCTGAACACACAGAAGGCACACAGTGTATTCATTACAATGCTGCCGCTGTTTTACAGTGAAAGGTGTGCTGATGGTCCCCCCTCTCTGGATGGTCTGCCCCTGTTCTGGGCTGAGTCATGTGCCCGGGTCACAGGCAGTACAAAACCCGGGCACATGATTCCAGACCCGTACTGTACGGGGGAATCCCGTACAGGTGGCAACCCTAGCTGTGGCTGAACGCAGCAGGGATAGCGCTGCCAATGTCCATCAGCAAAGGTGCTGAAAAGGAGATTCTGCCTATGCTCGGGAGGAGGGAGGAAGAGACCCTCAGACCCTGGTAAGTGCCTTGCTGCCCAGCCACTCAACAGCGCCCCCTTCCTATGGCGCCCATGGCACTTGCCATGGCTGCCATACCCTAGATACGCCACTGCACTACACTATGGTTATGGAAGCCAGCTCATCCACACTGTGGCAGTGCATGACTCTGATCCAGGGTAGGCAGCATGCGGGAGAAGACCTCCTCTGCCTCTGATTTGAAGAGGGGACTCTGTGATGAGGGGGATTCTGTGTTGATGTATCAGGGCCCCTATGTATAAAGGCAACTCTGACATGGTGAAGGACCTCTGATATGATGGAAGGACCTCTGTAGTAAAAGAAGGGACCTCAGATAATATGAGAGGACCTCTGGTATGAAGAGGGAACCTCTGATGTGAAGGGAGGACCTCTGATGTGAAGGGGGGACCTCTGATGTGAAGGAGGCGCCCTAATATGATGGGAGGACCTTTGATATGACTGCAGGACCTCTGATATGATGGGAGGACCTTTGATATGACTGCAGGACCTCTGATATGATGGGAGGACCTTTGATATGACTGCAGGACCTCTGATATGATGGGAGGACCTCTGATGTGAAGGGGGACCTCTGATGTGAAGGGGGACCTCTGATATGAAAGGAGGACCTCTGATGTAAAGGGGGACCTCTGATATGAAAGGAGGACCTCTGATGTGGAGGACCTTGGATGTGAAGGAGGAACTTCGATATGATAGGAGGATCTCTGATATGAAGGAGGACCTTTGATGGGAGGACCTCTGATGTGAAGGGGACCTCTGATGTGAAGGGGGACCTCTGATATAAAATGAGGTCCACTGGTATGATGGGAGGACCACTGGTATAATGGGAGGACCTTTGATGTAAAGGAGGGACCCCTAATACGATGGGAGGCCCACTGATATGACTGGAGGACCTCTAACATGATGAGAGGACTTCTAATGTGATCGGGGGCCTCTGATATGATAGGCAGGCCTCTGATGTGATGGGGGACCTCTGGTATAAAAGGAGGACCACTGGTATTGTGGTACAACCTCTGAAGTGAAGGGGGCCTCTGATGTGAAGGGGGGACTTCTGATATAAGAGGAGACCACTGATATGATGGGGGGGCCTCTGATATTAAAGAAGGACCACTGGTATAATGGGAGGACCTCTGATGTGAAGGAAAGACCCCTAATATGATGGGAGGACCACTGATATGATGAGAGGGCCTCTGATATGATAGGCAGGCCTCTGATGTGATGGAGGACCTCTGATATAAAAGGAGGACCACTGGTATGATGGGAGGACCTTGTGTAAAGGGGGTAAAGCGTTCCGGGTCTCCAGTGGTCTGAAATGCCCAATAAACAGTATGGCACAGGGACTGTGAATGCCGCTGATTGGTACACTTGGAAAGGGGCGTGTCAGATTACTGATTGTCACTGCACTGCGCTGAGCAGGGGTCCGGCTCTCCAACACAGCGAATGAAACCCCTTGCTGCATCAATTAAAAGAAAAACAAAAGGAGTTCCCAATTATTTTATATTCTGCAGCCTTCCATTAGTGTGATAATCTAGTAAGGGAACTGTCTTCCCTGCACAGGACCATGGAGATCACAGTCCCAGGTTTCCTGAGCTGCAGCACTGGATTCGCTCATCTGACAAATCTGCTGCCAGTAAAGGCCTCACTATCACCGCCAACAGCCCCCGACAATGTTTGTGTTAGATACCGATAGTGTACCTTGGCTAAAATCTGGCCTTTTTTTTTTTTCTACAAGATTACCAAATGTTGTATCCACTAATGGCAAACACGTCCTTTCCCTGCCAATGTATGACATCCAGGCTTGTTTGCAAAATAGAAAGTTGACTGATTGCAACATTGTAACTTTCTAGCAATTTAGAATGTGAGAGGCAGTAGCAGGGGCTGGTCTGTGTCAACCATGGTGAACACCTCTAACTCAGGGGTCTCCATCCCCCGGACTGCACGGCGGGGGTTGGCGGCAGGCAGAGCAAGCTAACACATCCTGCACTGCCACCCTCTGACCACCAGGGGGTGCCCACTCCTCTTCTCTTAGCACCACTACTCCCTTTCCAATCTGTAGTCACAAAGGATGAGAACAAGAGGGGGGAGAGCCAAGCTGGGCATAGGAACTAATAGCACTGGTGAGACCCAGGTTGTACCAACGTCCCCACCCCCTTCAGGTGACAGGCTGCAACCACCCCTTCCCTGCCCCCCAGGTGACAGGCTGCAAACCCCCCTTAACCCCACCCTCGAGGGGACAACCTGCAACCACACCCTTGACATTTGTTTCAGTTAAACTCCTCCCCCTTCCTGTCTCCTGCTTTGCCCACACAAGACCATATAGAATTTCAATCATAGAGAGAGAGAGAGAGAGATAGCCTAAAAGGAAACCTCTTCTGCTCAAGAAGACTCAAGTATGCCCTATGACAGCAACGTCATTGGTGCACCTCTAATGAAATGCTTAAAGTGGACCTTATAAAAGGGAAGAGCTGCTATACCTACCCCCCACCTTCGCCCCAACACTTCATTTTTTTAGTGGGTAGAGGGTTCTTTTTTTTTTTTTTTTTGACCGGTCCCCTTTTTCACTTCCTCAAGTCTCACCTAGGTGAGAATGACGTCCACTTGGCCTCCATTGGGCCCCATTCCTGTCCATGCCTTCCTTCTGCCTGCAGCCTCCTGGGACATGTCACACCTGGTGACATGTTCATCTATTTCCATCTGGTGATCCAACCAGCAAGTCTGCTGTTTTTCACAAGCTCAAGCTCTCCAGCAGAATGTATCGGTTTACATGGGTGAGACAAACCGCTTAACACATTGACAGGGGGGGGGGGGTGCTTACAATCTGCTTTTATTTATTCATACAAAACTCCCCCCCCCCCCCCCCCAAAAAAAAAGTATAAAGTGTTAGCTGGAGTTTGGCTTCAGTTTGTTAGTGTATTTAAATCAGACTGATAATGTGCTGTTTTTCCTGTGCTCATTCCTCCAGAGTTGTGTCTCACTAATACAGAAGGTATTACTGGCAAGATCACCAGGTGAATACAGAGGGGGGAAAAGCCAGGGAAAAAACGAATGCAGCCACCACATCTAATGATTTGTAAGCTACTATATATATACACACACACACACACACAAAGGGCCGGATCCACAAAGGCCAGCATAACTTTTTTCCGGCGTAGCGTATCTTCTTTACGCTATGCCGCCGTAAGTTAGGAACGCAAGTGGCGTATCCACAAATCATTTGCGTCCTAAGTTACGGCGGCGTAGCGTAAATGGGCTGGCGTACGCGCGTCTAATTCAAATGGGGAAGAGGTGGGCGTGTTTTATTTAAATTATTCGTGACCCGACGTAAATTACGTTTTTTTTTTAACTGCGCATGCGCCGTCCGTGGAGGTATCCCACTGCGAATGCGCAAAATCACGTCGCAAATAGTCAATGCTTTCGACGTGAACGGAACTTCCGCAAATCCCTATTCGCGAACGTTTTACGCAAACGACGGAAAATTCAACGCTGTCCCGATGTCCATACTTAACATTGCGTACGCCTCTATAGAGCAGGGGTAACTTTACGCCGGACATACGCTTATGCAAACAACGTAAAAAGAATGCGCCGGGCGTACGTACGTTCGTGGATCGGCGTATCTATCTCATTTGCATATTTTACGCCGAACATCTACGGATGCGCCCCTAGCGTCCAGTGTAAATATGCAACTAAGATACGACGGCGTAATAGACTTACGCCAGTCGTATCTTAGCGTAATTCCGCCGTATCCTGTTTTGTGGATACAAAACAAAGATACGCCGGCGCAAATTTGAAATTATGGCGGCGTATCTGGAGATACGCCGTCGTAATGCTTTGCGGATCCGGCCCAAAATGTACAATACATTTTCGGTTTAACCACTTCCCGACCACCGCGAGCCGATATACGTCGGCAGAATGGCACAGGCAGGCAAATGGGCGTGACTGTACATCACTTTGATGTTGACGCCGCACGCCTCAGGAGTGTGCTCGCGGGTCCCGGGAACTTAATGTTTGCCAGCGTCCCACGATTGCAGTCCGGAGAGGCAGAACGGGGAGATGTAAACAAGGCATTTCCCTGTTCTGCCTAGTGACAGGACACTGATCTTCTGCTCCCTGTCATCGGGAGCAGTGATCTCTGTCATGCCACTAGTAGCCCATCCCCCACACAGTTAGAATCACTCCCTAGGACACACTTAACCCCTTCCTCGCCCCCCAGTGTTTAACCCCTTCCCTGTCAGTTTCATTTACACAGTAATCAGTGCATTTTTATAGCACTGATCGCTGCATAAATGACAATGTTCCCAAAATAGCGTCAAAAGTGTCCGATGTGTCCGCCATAATGTTGCAGTCACGATAAAAATCGCAGATCGCCGCCATTACTAGTAAAAAATTAAAAAAAAAGAATAAAAAAAATGCCATAAAACTATCCCCTATTTTGTATGTTATAACTTTTGTGCAAACCAATCGATAAACGCTTATTGTGATTTTTTTTACCAAAAATATGTAGAAGAATACGTATCGGCCTGAACTGAGGGAAAATAATGTTTTTTTAATATATATGTTTTTTTTTATATATTTTTGGGAATATTTATTATAGCAAAAAGTAAAGTTGCTTTTTTTTTTCAAAACTGTCGCTCTATTTTTGTTTATAGCGCAAAAAATAAAAACCGCAGAGGTGATCAAATACCACCAAAAGAAAGCTCCATTTGTGGGGAAAAAAGGACGTCAATTTCGTTTTGGAGCCACGTCGCGCGACCGAGCAATTGTCAGTTAAAGCGACGCATTGCTGAATCGCAAAAACTGCTCTGACCAGGAAGGGGGTACATTCTTCCGGGGGTGAAGTGGTTAATGAAGATCCGGGGCCACAGAGATTCCTGCAATTTTTCACCAAGCGACATTTTGTATCCAAAAAAAATAAATTAGCCAATATTTTAATTTTTTGTATTTTTCCTGATTGGAGATTTCTTGGGTAATGTGACCCGGAGGTTGTAAAGGAGGAAGTATCGGATCGGATTCTTCCTGCTTATTCACATTCCGGAACGTTCTGCGCTGACTCAGAGCCGATATTATCGCCAGCGTCTCCCAACGCTGATGTGTCCTTAGCTCTGCACACTCAGCACTGTCTGCCATGGTCCCTTTTGTTCTGGAGCTGTACAAATATTTGTCTTTGTCATATTAGGAAATATAGATGGAGCTCGTCAGCGTTCACACTGGCCACCTGCTGTGCCGGCCAACACCCTGCAGGCCGAAGACGGATGCTGCCGCGGATCCGGTTCCGCCAGTTCAGCCGCTGATGTTTATTGTCTGCCAATCATGAGAAGCAAGTGAACGAGTCCAGCTCAGTCTAGGAAAGGAAAAATAAAACTGATTTATCCCTATGAGTTGTGGGAACTGCACGCTGACGTCTTGCGGTGACATTCATTTTTACTATCACCCCAATGCACTAAGGCCATGCACTTGCTTTGCAATGTTCTGTAACACACGGCAACGCACCATAGTGCTGTGCAGAAAAATGTTTGCAACGCTTCCGATCTTTGGGACAAAACCCATTCCAATGGTCTGCCTTACTGCAATACATGCTAATGGGGGTTACATAACACACATGCAATATCCTATGGATCAACAGTATCACTAGATCTCTAGCAAGAAGGAGGTCCCGATTCCTCTATATAGATCTTTATATCACTAGAGTAGGGTGACCAGACATCCCCAGTTTCAGGGGACAGTCCCCTGATTGAGGACACTGTCCCCGGACCAAGTCTGTCCCTGGTTTTGTCCCCAGATTGGATTTAATAGGGGGCAGGGGCAATTTCAAAGACAGTCAGTGCAGAATTAAAATAAAAAAATTAGAATTACACACCCCCGCTCCATCGTGCCTACTAGCATAGGGGGTTGTATTTTTCCCAGAATCTGTGCCCTTTTCTGATGATCATGTCCTGGTCGGAGTGGAGGGAATATTTCTTCAGTTTTGGGCGCATGCCCATTCAGTTTCGCGCGCATGTTCTTCTGCTTTGGCTCAAATCCCGGCCAGGCTCCTGTCTTTGCCTTTCCTGGCAGAGTGATCTTCCTCCGATCCCCATCCAGTAGTAGCCGGGGCCCGAAGAGTAAGACTTGAGAGGCTGTGGGGCGGGCGGCGACGGGCAGAGAGTCGCTGATTGCCGCCATTACTAGTAAAGAAAAAATATGTCCCTGGATTTCAATTTAAAAATCTGGTCACCTTACACTAGAGGGGTCACCAGCAGAGGGAAGGGGGTCCTGATTCCTCTATATAGATGTTTATATCACTAGAGGGGTCACCAGCAGAGGGAAGGAGGTCCTGATTCCCCTATATAGATATCACTAGAGGGGTCACCAGCAAGAGGAAGAAGGTCCTGATCCCTCTATATAGATCTTTATATCACTAGAGGGGTCACCAGCAGAGGGAAGAAGGTTCTGATCCCTCTATATAGATCTTTTTTTATCACTAGAGGGATCACCAGCAGGAGGAAGGATGTCCTGATCCCTCTATATAGATCTTTGTTATCACTAGAGGGATCACCAGCAGGAGGAAGGATGTCCTGATTCCAATATATAGATATTTATATCACTAGAAGGGTCATCAGCAGAGGGAAGGAGGTCCTGATCCCTCTATATAGATCTTTTTTTTATCACTAGAGGGGGTCACCAGCAGAGGGAAGAAGGTTCTGATCCCTCTATATAGATCTTTTTTTATCACTAGAGGGGGTCACCAGCAGAGGGAAGAAGGTTCTGATCCCTCTATATAGATCTTTTTTTATCACTAGAGGGATCACCAGCAGGAGGAAGGATGTCCTGATTCCAATATATAGATATTTATATCACTAGAAGGGTCATCAGCAGAGGGAAGGAGGTCCTGATGCCTCTATATATATATATGTCATTGGTTATTAATTGAGGGGTCATCAGCATTAGGGAAGAGGTCCTGGTTCCTCTATATCAGTGGTTCTCAACCTGGGGGTTGGGACCCCCTTGGGGGTCGAATGACAATTTGCCAGGGGTCACTGAATCCTGGGCTATTCTTGAAGCCTGCACCGCTTTCCCAGCCTTTTTGCAGCCGATAGAGAGATAAAGAATGGAGAAAAAAGAGAGAGTGGTACATCCTAATACTGTACAAGTGGAAGGGACTCAGGGAGCGCTAAATGTCCGTGGGTTAGGCGTGCAAATTACTTGTCTTGCCTTGGGTGCTGACAACTCACGCTACGAAAACTTTACTGTTGGGGGTCCCTACAACTTGGGAAATTGTATCAAGGGGTCACGGCACTAGCAAGGTTGAGAACCACTGACCTATATAGATCTAATATCACTAGAGGGATCACCAGCAGGGGGAAGGCAGTCCTGATTTCTCTGTATCGGGGTTGTCCAACCTGCGGTCCAAAATAGCTATGAATGTGACTCAACACAAAATCATCAACTTACCTAAAATGAGTGCTTCTTGGGTTGGTATTTTTATATACATATATATACTTAATTGCATTTTGCTAATCGCATCTCATTTAAAGTCCCAACCTTCCATTTTTTACACCCTTACAGGGATGGAGGCCTGTGGTGGTGCATACCACATGCCTCATACAAAGTCCCAACCCCATTTTTCTAATCACAATCACGCCTTCCTCCTATCCTCAGTTTCCGCCAGCACCTATATCTGTGCGCAACTATTTTTAACGATAAAGCAAACAAAGGGCATATTTAGAACCAAAATATCGGATGAGCACCTTAAGAATAAATTGAGAATTGCTACTCCATCCATCCAATCAGATATGAACGCGTTCGGTTTTTTTTTAAACAGTGGCAAATGTCACACTAGTTTTATGTTCCCTCTTTTATAAATTTACAGTACGGGATTTGTCAAAAATTGCATAATTAAAGGGGTTGTTAAGAAAACATTTTTTTCCCCCTAAATAGCTTCCTTTACCTTAGTGCAGTCCTCCTTCACTTACCTCATCCTTCCATTTTGCTTTTAAATGTCCTTACTTCTTCTGAGAAATCCTCACTTCCTGTTCTTCTGTCTGTAACTCCACACAGTAATGCAAGGCTTTCTCCCTGGTGTGGAGAAAGCCTCTTGAGAGGGGAGGGGGCGAGCAGGAGTGTCAGGACACTCTACTTTGCAGATAGAGAAAAGAGCTGTGTGTTAGTGGGCATCCAGACTGTCCTGCTCGCCCCCTCAAGAGGCTTTCTCCACACCAGGGAGAAAGCCTTGCATTACGGTGTGGAGTTACAGACAGAAGAACAGGAAGTGAGGATTTCTCAGAAGAAATAAGGACATTTAAAAGCAAAATGGAAGGATGAGGTAAGTGAAGCAGGACTGCACTAAGGTAAAGGAAGCTATTTAGGGAAAAATTAATTTCCTTTACAACCCCTTTAAGTTTTTAAAATTGGAATTTCAAAATTTCGGATCCATCAGAAAACACCCTACTTATTTTTTTTAGAATGTACACCTCCGTTTATAAACAAAACTACATACAAATTTGCAAACTTAATTTTGTTTTTAAAAATCAATTTTATTTAACATTTCACATCTCTACATTTCCTAAAAAATATCACTGTATAAAGAAACGTGCCGGAGTGATTACAACCTAGAAAAATAAAATGGAGGAACCTTACAGAGCGACAATGAAGAATAGTCTGGAAGGAGCGAAAATTCAGAAATTCCAGAACCTGAAAATTTGGATTTTCAAATTTCCGAACTTTTGAATTTACAATAAAAGCTAAAAAAAAAACAAATGAAACAAAAATCAAACTAATTTCTCTTATCGTCCATGGACGGACACAGCCTTCACGTTGACAAGTGGGTTATGTTCCTGTTCATAGCAGAGGTCCTCTCTTATGAACAGGAACAAAACCCACTTGTCAAGACTTGAGAAGGCTGTGCCCGTCCATGGACGGATATGGATTTTATGGTGAGTAAAAAAAAAATCCTATTTTTTAGGCAGTGCAGATGTCTAGTTCAGTGTGAGTGCTCCCAGTGCTGTATTTAAAATCAGGGCCCATTCACGTCATCTTGTTGCAGCAATTCAGAATGAATGGCACAGCATTCCAACGCATTTAGGTGTTTTGCTGCGAGTTGCAGTAAGTGGACTTGTGCCTAGGGCAGTAAATATAGGAGGCATAGCGGGGTCAACATTTACCAATTATGAGTCCTACAGTTATCCTGGAATATTGTGGATAATAGTTACATAATAATCCCATCTCAGGTAGTCCAAGATATCATTTCTCAGTCATCCTATGCCCCTAGTGGACATAGGATGATTTTAGACATAAGAGGGTCCGAGTCTGTCACAGTGGACTTGTGCCTAAGGGTCCTTACATACGGAGCGGTCCGTTTTTCGGTCCGCTCCGTGTGCCCGTCAGCTCAGCGGGGGGGGGGGGTCTCCGCTCAGCTGTCGGCGGACGGGGCGGTCCCCGCACACTGTGCAGGGACCGCCCCGTCTCTCCTCCGCTCTCCCCTATGGGGAGTCGGATGGAAACGGACCGTCTGTCCGCTTGCATCCGATCCGTTTGGCCGGACGGAAGAAAAATAGGACATTCTTCCGTCTGAAAAAACGGATGCGGATCGAGCGGACGTTAGCGGATGCATCATCCGCTAACGGATCCGCTCCCATAGGGACACATTGCAAGTCCGTAAACGGACTTGTAATGAGCGGACCGTTCGTCCGCTAGTGTGAAAGGGCCCTAAGTCAGTAAATATAGGAGGCATAGCGGGGTCAACATTTACCAATGATGACATTGTTTTCCTTATTCTCTTTTCCTTTAAATATGAATTGCGTTCAAATTATTTCATTGCAGCACAATCTAGACAGGCACACACGTAAATGTAATGCAACTGAAGGCACAGATATAAAAAATACATTGTTGGTTGTATTTCGACCCATCCAGTGACCTGTCAAAAAAGATGACATAATAAAAATGCCAACACACATAAACGCGCAAATGTAATGCAATGCACATGAAAACGCATGATAAATGCATATCAACACGCATGCATTTCTCTTCTCTTTGCACGCTATTGTAGGCTTCTGATGCGTTAAATGTGCAGTATGCTGTAGTGCACCCCTGGACATTTGTACCTAAATTTAGCGAGAGAACAAAAATGAAAGCAGTGGATGCTGAGGGGAGTCATAAGACTTTGATATAAATAGGCAACATGACAGGATGTCATTAACTTCTTAAGGACCGCCTCCTGCACATATACGTCAGCAGAATGGCACGGCTGGGCACATCCACGTATATTTACGTCGGTTCTAGTACCCAGCCGTGGGTCACGGGCGCGCGCCCGCGGAGCGCTCCCGTGACCCGGTCCGAAGCTCCGTGTACGGGACCGCGGGACTCGCGGACCCGATCGCTGCTGCAGTGCGGCGATCGGTCCCCGGAGCTGAAGAACGGGGAGAGCCGTGTGTAAACACGGCTTCCCGTGCTTCACTGTGGCGGCAGCATCGATCGCGTCATCCCTGTTATAGGGGGACGCGATCGATGATGTCACACCTACAGCCACACCCCCCTACAGTTGTAAACACACACACAGGGAACACATAACTCTTACAGCGCCCCCTTGTGGTTAACTCCCAAACTGCAACTGTCATTTTCACAGTAAACAATGCAATTTAAATGCATTTTTTGCTGTGAAAATGACAATTGTCCCAAAAATGTGTCAAAAGTGTCCGAAGTGTCCGCCATAATGTCGCAGCCACGAAAAAAAATCGCTGATCGCCGCCATTAGTAGTAAAAAAAAAAATAATAAAAAAAAATGCAATAAAACTATCCCTTATTTTGTAAACGCTATAAATTTTGCGAAAACCAACAGATAAACGCTTATTGCTATTTTTTTTTACCAAAAATAGGTAGAAGAATACGTATCGGCCTAAACTGAGGAAAAAAAAAATTATATATGTTTTGGGGGATATTTATTATAGAAAAAAGTAAAAAATATTGCATTTTTTTCAAAATTGTCGCTCTATTTTTGTTTATAGCGCAAAAAATAAAAACCGCAGAGGTGATCAAATACCACCAAAAGAAAGCTCTATTTGTGGGGAAAAAAGGACGCCAATTTTGTTTGGGTGCCACGTCGCACGACCGCGCAATTGTCAGTTAAAACGACGCAGTGCCGAATCGCAAAAAGGGGCAAGGTCCTTTACCTGCATTTTGGTCCGGGTCATAAGTGGTTAAAAGGGTCACACAATTTGTGTCTATGGCTGTGCATGGGAGCGGACGGGAATACGATTGCTTAGAAAAGTGAGGAGCAGCGACGGGGAGGTAATGGCACCAACTGTTGGTGATCTCTTGGAGAAATGGACACAAATGTCCTGCTATGGACATTAAAAGGACCTGTGTAAGTTGGTTTGTTAAAAATCTATCATCGGGGGAGATTTCAGAGACCCGTGCTGAGCGCCGATCATAGCTCTGTCTGGATGAGGCGCATAGCTTTCTTCATATTTTCTATCACTGCAATAAAAACACACAAAGAAAATCATTAGGCATGAGCGATTCCACAGTGCTGAGTGATGCAGTGCATGTTTAATGGCAAGCTTTCAGCTATAACATGTGTAGCGGGATATCACCCTTTTTAATGTGATATAAAAGACTACCATTGCTGATCGAGAAGGATCTCAGCTCCTTCCTGTGGCCGAGATGAATTAGAGCCACCTGTTTACCTTTTTTTCTGGTACCGCGGAGAATGTTGGGAGACTGAGTACAGGGAGAGACGGGACTCCCATTTGCCCAGGCCAGTAATAGACTACATTACCCAGAGAGCAGCTGTACAACACCAGGATGCTTCTGTGCAGCCTGCTGGGGGAGGTAATTTAAGGGAGAGGACGTACTTGGCGCGCTCTCTCTGGACCGCCTCTTCAACCCAGGAGGACACCTGTGGAAGTGTCCCCGCGGAGGGTAGGCCGTAACTGAGGCCTACATACGCCCCGGGCGGAGCGCCTTTGAGAAGGAGAGACGGAACCGTTGCGCCCTCTCTGAGAACCGGAGGCTGCCGTTTAGCAGGACTGTGACTGGAGATCGCGGACGGAGTGTCACGGAAGGGCAAGGCCTGAACTGGTTGGGTGAGACGGGCACCTGCCCAAAGACCTATTGACTGTGTTGTTGGAGGGTGGGTCATCCACATTGGCCAGCGTGATTTTACCATTTGAGGCTTTTGCCAGATTATTTACTACCACTTTGGATTACAAATTACCTCTTGCGCACCAAAAAAATATTTTTTGCTGAAATGACTATTTACAGGGTATAGAGACATAATAGTTAACTGATTAAAAACTGATTAAATTATTAAAAATAGCTAAAAATCAATCATATAATGTGCCTACAGTTTAAGTTTCGTTTTTGCATGCCGTTTTCTGCCTGTGATGTACAGAGCCACAGAGCCAATACAGGGCAGTGATGGTTTGAAAAACGAAAGTGATTGGTTCTGAGTGGTTTTAGACACACAGTAATCACACCTCCTTGATTAGTGACCACAGAGAGAAAGCTCCCAGTACTGTGGTGATCAGGAAACAGAGAACCAGGAAGTGTGGAGATCAGAGAAGAATTGCAGCAACTTGAGAGCAAAAAATGAACAATGAGGACATGAAAACAGCACTGCATTAAGGTAAAGAAAGCTATTAAGATAAAAAAAAAAAATCCTTTACAAACCCTTAAAGCAAATGGTTCACCAAAAAAAAATATTAAAAGCCAGCAGCAACAAATACTGCAGCTGCTGACATTTAATATTAGGACACTTACCTGTCCTGGAGTCCAGCGGCGTCCGCAGCAGAGGATGAGCGATCGCTCGTCACCCTGCTGCTCCCCCCTCCATCCACGGCGAAGGAACCAGGAAGTGAAGCGCTCCGGCTTCACTGCCCGGTTCCCTACGGCGCATGCGCGAGTCGCGCTGCGCCCGCGATTGGCTCCCGCTGTGTGCTGGGAGCCGAGAGTTCCCAGCATACAACGGGAAAAGCCCGTCTTTTGCCCGAGACTGCGGGCCGGAAGTACTGTAGGTGCGGATACCTGTCTTTAGTTTTAACTTATATCTATGTGTTACTATTGTTACTGATTCTGCAGGGCTCTGCGGACAGTTTACCACTGTTTTGTTTTACCTTTGTTTCTTTGTTCTATCTTGCAAGTAAAGTGCTACTTGGTTACTCTGAAATCTGTGTACAGCCCACTGGAGTAGCGGGGGGGGGGGGGCAGGGGGGTCAGTCGCAACGGGCGAAAAATGGGGGGGGGGGGGGCGAATCCAACCACCGGCTCCGCGGAGCGCTCCGGAGCCTCGGCCTAGGAAAGTCCCCGGCTTCGGCCTAGCTCCGGAGCGGCGGCCATCTTGGTACACCCGGCGGCGGCCCTCCTCTCTGTTCACACCCACAGAGGAGGAGGAGCCTGTGCTTGAGGGAAACAACACACGCCGCTGTCTGAGGTCTGAGGTCTGCACTACTGGGAGTTACTGTCTGAGGTCTGCACTACTGGGGGTTATTGTCTGAGGTCTGCACTACTGGGGGTTATTGTCTGAGGTCTGCACTACTGGGGGTTACTGTCTGAGGTCTGCACTATTATGGGGGTTACTGTCTGAGGTCTGCACTATTATGGGGGTTACTGTCTGAGGTCTGCACTATTATGGGGGTTACTGTCTGAGGTCTGCACTACTTGGGGTTACTGTCTGAGGTCTGCACTATTATGGGGGTTACTGTCTGAGGTCTGCACTACTGGGGGTTACTGTCTGAGGTCTGCACTACTTGGGGTTACTGTCTGAGGTCTGCACTATTATGGGGGGTTACTGTCTGAGGTCTGCACTACTGGGGGTTACTGTCTGAGGTCTGCACTACTGGGGGTTACTGTCTGAGGTCTGCACTATTATGGGGGGTTACTGTCTGAGGTCTGCACTACTGGGGGTTACTGTCTGAGGTCTGCACTATTATAGGGGTTACTGTCTGAGGTCTGCACTATTATAGGGGTTACTGTCTGAGGTCTGCACTATTATAGGGGTTACTGTCTGAGGTCTGCACTATTGTGGGGGTTACTGTCTGAGGTCTGCACTACTGGGGGGGGGGGGGTTACTGTCTGAGGTCTGCACTACTGGGGGTTACTGTCTGAGGTCTGCACTATGGTGGGGGTTACTGTCTGAGGTCTGTTAAATAGGGGGTCTGTGATTGTGGGGGGTCTATCTGTGATTGGGGGATCCATCTGTGATTGGGGGGGATCAGTCTGTGATGAGAGGTCTGTTATTTAGGGGGTCAGTCTGTGATGGGGGATCTGTGATTGTGGGGGGGTCAGTCTGTGATGGGGGATCTGTGATTGTGGGGGGGGGGGGGGTTTCAGTCTATGATGGGGGATCTGTGGTTGTGGGGGGGGGGGGGGTCAGTCTGTTAATCCCTTACAGTAATAATTTACCCCTTACATGCTGAAAGCCCTGAGAGGGATACATTACAGATCCTTATAACCAGAGTGGATGATTATACAAGGGGGGGGGGGCGAAAAAAAATTCTGCCCCGGGCGCCCATAACTCTGGTTACGCCACTGGTACAGCCTATCTGTCATACTACGGGATCCATTTCAATTAAGGTAACCTCTCATTTTCATAATTTGTTGTAGTATAATGGGATATTGTGCTGCCCAAGGAATTATTGGGGTCCACAACTCCCATTTTTGCCAGTTGTGCCAAGGGAGGGTTCTGAGCCACTTTCAGGGGTTAACCACAGAGCGTAGACCCAAAACAAACCAGCAGCTCCTCTGGGGGTAGTGCTACACATATTAACAGGTCTGTCTGTCACTCTAGCTCAATCTATCTATTTACAGTTGTGCTCATAAGTTTACATACCCTGGCTATGATCATATGATTTCTTGCCCATTTTTCAGAGAATATAAATGATAAAACAAAAACTTTTCTTTCACTCATGGTTAGTATTTGGCTGAAGCCATTTATTATCAATCAACTGTGTTCAATGTTTTTAATGATGGATAATAAATGGCTGAGTTTTGAAGAGTTGCAAATTTTTTGCCTTTACAGACTTCAATGGGAGCATCGGAAAAATGCCTGAAAACGCACGTAATGTAAGCTTTAGGTGCATTTTCTTCCCTGTCCTATACTTTCCATTGGCTAAAACAAAAATGCTCAAACCAGAAAACTGGAAACACCCGAAAAACACATGTACAAAAAGAAAAAAAAGCTATAAAATTGCCAAAAATTGCTCGTCCTCAAGAGGGAATGGGTTATGGATATGTCTTTGTACACAGGGAATGGGCTGCAGTGCTCACATGCTAACAAGGGACAGGAGGAGGAAGCTGAGCTTATCAGTTTGCTTCTCCTCTTTTCATTGTCCAATCACAGACTGGGGGAGGGACAGAGACCTTTGAGTGTTACCTAATTGCAGGAGAGAAAAAAACAGGTCTCCTGCTGTGTAAATCTCAGGATAGGAGATACAGAAATTCATATTCTTTGGCAGGTAAAAAAGCTTGCATATACAATATGTATGTAGCGCCCTGCTACTTTCATAGCTAGTAGAGGATAGTCAGAGATTTAACTACCTCTGACTGTATTGTTTTACCAAATTTGGGCCTCTGTTCCAGCCATGGCTCTACTGTGAGTGACCACTATTGCTGTTTGGGGTGTTGGTACCACCCCAGGCCAAGGGTGGCAGCAGTCGAGTCAGGGCGTATTGGGTGTTCTTTTTTCGGCAGCCAATCAGTGGAGGTTGATTGCCTTGCTGTGCATGCTGGGGGAGAGTACTCAAGGACAGACGTCATTAGTTTGCGGTGGTTGATCGCTGGTCTGTCGTCCCACCACCCCCTGTGTGTGGCCCTCATGGCCGGGGGTGCGTGTTGAAGTGGCTCCAGGACCACGTTGGTCCGGGGTTGTGATCTACTATGTAGGCCTGGTAGTCTGACTGGGTCTACAATCGCAGAGGGGTCCTGTGCTGTCCGTCCTGAGGGAGGAAGTCACCTGATGAAGAACATGTCTTGGAGAGCACCGAGCACGAGGCTGGTATCTCAGGAGAGGCCTTGAACTTCATCGAAGGACGCACCATTACTGAGAGGCTGAATGATGGTCGCCTGTCAGTTCTGAGTTCACAAGAGTTTATTCAAGAGAGATCGGGGTGCTTAATCCTGTGTTGAGAAGGATTCTGGACCGAATATGTCTCCACCTTTGGGAAGGTCTGTGGCAGAGACTTTGCTAAAGTTTCCGTGTGACACCGTGGCTGCTAGGCTGGTGAGAGAGGCCTATCCGGGAGCGCAATACCCGCTCTGGCTAGAGTGGCGACGAAAGCTACATTGCTGGAAACAGGAGTGTTTCCGAACAAAGTTATACACCTGAACCTACTATCTTTACCCCTCTACTTTTATTCTTCTACCCAGTTGGGTAAAAAAGCACAGACAGACACCTAAAGTGTGGAGTGCAGTTCCTAACTCTCATCGTATGCCCTAGACGGCAAAGGAATAGAGGTAACATGCCACCCAAAACAAACCAGCAGCTCCTTCGGGGGTAGTGCTACATGTATTTATTCTGTGTACTCAGCGGTTTGCCTGGAGTTCAGTATTAGGATTACAAACTTACAGACAGGGACGTCTTGCGGCTCATAAGTGTAAAGACGATTGGAATAACGCCCGGTGATGTCGGCTCTGACAGTTAGTGATGGATCTGTAAAATAAGAGATGACACTCAGGTTTGTTCTTCATGTTTCTCAGACTTTAGTTTGGAGTCCATGGTCAGCACTTCTGCCGCCCACCTACACTGATTCAGCACCGATGTATCTGTAGTATGTGGGATGAATTGAAGCACCACACCATGATATTGAAGTTTACATATACGTTTATTCCAAATATAGATTGTTTACAAAACCAACCAGTTTCGGGAGAAGAAACCCCCTTTATCAGGGCTAGGATAGCTAAAAGTTATCACAAAAATAAGGAACAATTAATTATATAGAAACATGTGTTACAATTATGTATATTGGATAATTTTTTTTCATTTTTCTATCTATATTTTTTTGCTATATCCTAGCCCTGATGAAGAGGGTTTCAACCCCCCTGAAGTGTGTTGGCTTAAATTTGTATTTGGACTCAAATATAATGGCGTGCCACTCAGATTCAGGATTCAATCATCTCCATTATAACAGATGATCATGGAAATCCTTTGGCGTGCAGAAGCTGCCAGCCCAATAATCAACTTCTCTCTCTCCCTCTATCTATACACACACACCAGCACCATACAATGTACCCCATACTCACTCACATAGGGGGAGGCCGGGATCGGGGAGACCCCTTGTTAAAGGGAACTTTCAGATTCCAATAAGCCCCCTGCCTGCAGACCCCCACAACCAAAGCCTAGGGTTGTCAGGATGAGGCCCTTGTGCCCATCAACATTGGGACAAGGTGCTTTGGGGTTGGGGGGGGGGGGCACAGCCTCCACCGCCCCAAAGCATCCACCCCTGCACCCATGTTGAGGACATGGGGCCTGGTATGGTTCAAGAAAGGGGGGGCTGCTCGCTCGTCCCCTCACGTTTCTTGGCCTGCCATGCTGCATGCTCGATTTTGGGGGGGCCCCCATGCCGTTTTGTTCCTTGGTTCTTTATCTATATTTCTGGCCGACAATTGCAACCACAAGTCAATTTAATGGTAATTTGACTCTTTTTTTTCTTTCGAAATTTCATTTTTGCTGCAGCAATTGTAAAAGACGCATACACTTGTTTGGTGACTGGGTAGGGGTACAAGTACTCCATACTCATTTACATGGGGGGGGAGCCAGGATCTGGGTGCCCCCTTGTTAAAGGGGGCTTCCAGATTCTGATAAGCCCCTTGCCCACTGACCGGGACAGGGTGCTTTGGAGCGGTGGCAGAGCCCCCCTGACCCAAAGCACCCACCGTGTTGAGGGCATGTGGCCTTGTATGGTTCAGGAGGGAGGGACACTCACTTGTCCCCCCCCTTTCCTGACCTGCCAGGCTGCATGCTTGGATAGGGGTCTGGTATGGATTTTAGGGGGATCCCACACCATTTTTTTTGGTTAATTTTGGTGTGGGGTTCCCCATAAAATCCATACCGCTGACAGCTGATGAGACACTGGCTGTTAAGGATGCGGCGGCCGGTCCGCTGCTCAACATGCTAGCTATTCTTCACTCAGAATTCTAATCGGTCAATCCTTTGACTGATGCGAATCGTTTTGAAACTAAATTTATTGAAAGCAAAACTAAAACTAAACAAATTTCAACAAAACAAAATAAGTAACAAAGAATCTATCCGGAATAAAAAAATTATATTCTGCACATGTCTACCCCCTTCCTTCAGCTAAGCCTAGCTGGGACCTCTGTGTCTTTAGGCTGGCTTCCATCCAGCCTTCTGTGCAGGACAAGGCCCCTCAACAGGTGTCTCCTCCAGCAGGCTGGACCCAGGAACATTGCCCCACATACTGCAAGCTGCTTCTGCTGCACAGGCTTCAGACTATTTATGGACTTCCCCCACCTTCTGGGCACACCTCCCCAGGAATTGGCCGAAATCCCATAAATATTCAGGCTGCAGTCTCTGCCCTCCCTCCCACTATGTTCTAGAAATCTCTAGAAGACAGGGGGAAGTAGCAGAGCAGCAGCCTGTAAAAACCTGAGCAGCCCCCATTAATCAACCCTCGCTCCACTGACTACAGGAGTCTACTCTAGGATGGAGCTCTAGCAAAGCGCGGTGACGTACAACACGTACAACGGCATTATAAAGGGGAAGTACCATTCGGATGACACCACCCTTGGGGCCGCTTTAGTCGATTTCGTGTTAGTAAAAGAGGATTTGCGCTTTTCTGTCTGTTACAGCGTGATGAATGTGCCATCTCCATTATGAATGGTAGTTTTTACCAGAATGAGCGCTCCCGTCTCATAACTTGCTTCTGAGCATGCGCAGGTTTTTCACGTCGTTTTAGCCCACACACGATCATTTTTTACAAGCCGAAAAACGACATAGATTAAAACGTCGTTAAAAAATGCTGCATGTTCGATGTATTTTGTTTGTAGTTTTTCAGAACCCGGAAAACGATGTGAAGCCCACACACTATGGGCCAGATTCTCAGAGGCGTTACGACGGAGTATCTCAGATACCCCGTCGTATCGCCTTTTTTTTTGTCTCGTATCTATGCGAGTGATGCTGAGCATCACTTTTGCATAGATACGCTTCTACATCCGACAAGTGTAAAAGCATTACACTTTCGGATCGTAGGTGTAATGACAACTCCGGCCACTAGGTGGCCTTCACGTTGTTTTTTCATTTGCATATGCAAATGAAGTAGTACGCCGATTCTCGATCGCTTTTACGCCGCCCCGTCGTCGCGTACGTCGTTTTCGTTCGCGTAAGGTTACCCCAGCTTCTATGTGGAGTAACCTTACGAGGTCCCGTCGGATGCCGTCGTGTCCCGTCGGACGCCATGTTAAGTATGGCGTCGGGTCAGCGTCGGCTTTTTCCGTCGCTTACGTCGTTTTACTAACTCGTTCGCGAATAGGGACTTGCGTAAATGACGCTCACGTCGTTTTGACGTCGGTTTCAACGACGCTTCCCGACGTGAGCTGGAGCATGCGCACTGGGCTTTTTCCCCGGCCGGCGCATGCGCAGTTCGTTCGACGCGTTGGCGCGCTTAATTTAAATACAAGCCGCCCCATTTGAATTGCGCGGGTTTACGCTTGGCGATTTACGAGACGCCAACGCAAACTACGGAGCAAGTGCTTTGAGAATAAAGCACTTGCTCTAGCACGCAGCGGCGGCGTAGTGTAAATGGCTTACGCTACGCCGCCGAAAATATATGAGAATCTGGCCCTATCATTTTAAATTACGTTTTTTTTAAACGTCGTTTTTTTTCATGCCGAAAAATGATCGTGTGTACGTGGCATTTGGCTAGGTTCACACTCTTACGCTGTTATGAAGACGCACAGAGTTGCCATTATTTTTACACATCGGAAAATGCATCGCGCCCTCAGGTGCATGAAACCGCATGGTGCAAAAGCATGTATTACAGGAGGAAACGATATTCCCTGGGACCAAGTACAAAATGTAGCAATATTTCCCCTTTAAGGCCATTAAAAAGACATTATAAAACCACATCACGTCCTGTCCTTACCAATAAACATTATCCGCGGTACGTACTGCCCGTCCGGTGCCAGGTTCTTGTCTGTAGTCTCGTGCTAGAATGGTGGGGGGGGAAGAGACCCATAAAACATTGATCATGTTTTCGTTCATCAAATACAACCATAACATTTTCCTGGTGACATATATTAAAGCGTATCTAAACCTCACAACAAAAATGTCATATATTTTCATATATCATATATACAGCCTACCTGTCATTAGATGTGGTGTTCTGTTAATATCTCCAACCCATCAGAAACTCCAACCACACGTCACTCCTGGGTTGTTTAAAACCTTAGTAATTGAAGAGTTTGGACGATAACCGAATACAGTCCGGTACAGGAAGACTGAGCCGTCTTGACAGCGCAGCGGCTAACGCTAACTCATTCACATAGGGTGGGGGGCCAGGATCTGGGGGCCCCTAAGGGCCTCCCAGATGCCGATAAGCCATTTTTACAGCTATAGCAGGCGTGCGCCCGCTGCATGGTGGGGGAGCTGATGTGCAATGTCCGCCGGCCACCCGCGACCTCTCCACAGAGAGCCAGAACGGGGATCTGTCAATGTAAACTAGCAGACCCCCGTTCTGTCGGGGGAGTACAGAGTCTGTTCCTAGTGATCAGGAACAGCGATCTCTCTCTACTCCCAGTCAGTCTCCTCCCGCCACAGTTAGAAACACCTCCCAGGGAACACATTAAACTCCTTGATCGCCCCCTAGTGTTAACCTCTTTCCTGCAAGTGTCATTTAAAATAAAACCGATTTCCACACAAGAACAGCGCTCAGCCCAGCACTCGTGAACAGAAAGCACCGAATCGTTCAGGAAGCCCCACCGCCGGCATATCCTGCTTGTGTATGTGCGGCCGCCCCCTACATGCTTGATGATTAGTGTTGAGCGGAATACGCCATATTCGATTTTGCGATATTGCGCGAATATATAGAAGAATATTCGCGAATATTCGTGATATTTTATCCAAAAATTTTTTTGCGAAATTTCGCTAATGCGAAAATGATTGCGAAATTCTCATAAACGGAGATCATTTCCTGTATTACTAAACTAATATGCACTAAACACTAACTCTACACTAACTCTACTTAAAAGAAAGGAGAATAAGGGGCAAAAGAAGGGCGGAGAAGATAATCGCGCAATATTCCGTTTGCCGAATATTCGAGTTATTCTGATTGGCTCTGATGCAAAAGAAGGGCGCATCAGAGCCAATCAGAATAACTCGAATATTCGGCAAAAGGAATATTGCGCGATTATCTTCTCCGCCCTTCTTTTGCATCAGAGCCAATCAGAATAACTCGAATATTTGACAAACGGAATATTGCGCGATTATCTTCTCCGCCCTTCTTTTGCATCAGAGCCAATCAGAATAACTTGAATAGCTCTGATGCAAAAGAAGGGCGGAGAAGATAATCGCGCAATATTCCGTTTGTCGAATATTCGAGTTATTCTGATTGGCTCTGATGCAAAAGAAGGGCGGAGAAGATAATCGCGCAATATTCCGTTTGTCGAATATTCGAGTTATTCTGATTGGCTCTGATGCAAAGAAGGGCGGAGGAAAGATAATCGCGCAATATTCCGTTTGTCGAATATTCGAGTTATTCTGATTGGCTCTGATGCAAAAGAAGGGCGGAGAAGATAATCGCGCAATATTCCGTTTGTCGAATATTCGAGTTATTCTGATTGGCTCTGATGCAAAAGAAGGGCGGAGAAGATAATCGCGCAATATTCCGTTTGTCGAATATTCGAGTTATTCTGATTGGCTCTGATGCAAAAGAAGGGCGGAGAAGATAATCGCGCAATATTCCGTTTGTCGAATATTCAAGTTATTCTGATTGGCTCTGATGCAAAAGAAGGGCGGAGAAGATAATCGCGCAATATTCCGTTTGTCGAATATTCAAGTTATATCTGATTGTGGCTCTGATTTCAAAAGAGGGCGGAGAAGATAATCGCGCAATATATAATCCGTTGTGTCGAATATTCAAGTTATCTCGATTGGCTCTGATGCAAAAGAAGAAGGCCGAGTAGCTGATGCCATTCTTTTATGTTGCCGAAAATTCGCAATGCGAATTTTCGGCAACATAAAAGAATGGCATCAGCTACTCGGCCCAGGGTCTCTCTCTAATCATACCAGCAATGCTTTTAGACGTCGATGGAGATCACTAGGATGTGATCTGTTTTAAAAATAAATTTGAAAAAATACGAATATTCGCCGCAATATTCGAGTTATTCGCGAATACTCGAATATGCAATATTCGTAGCGAATATTGGCAATGCGAATATTCGTGAGCAACACTATTGATGATGTATGTAGGCCTACCATGACGGCCTAAAGAGATACAATGGAGGTAATGACTGTAGCCATGCGGGGACGCTGTTTGCAGGATCACCTGGTGAAAATAAAAGGCAAAGAAGCCCCAAAAAGAAAACAAATGCAGCCACCACATCTCAGGATTGGTGAGCTGCAATATATTACATTTTAGTTTTTTTGGGTTTAGAAAAACTTTAATCAGCACATCATGGACAGATCATCCCAACACTCCCCAATGACAGACGATATAAAACAAATCCATTCTAAATTTCCTTTGTGTTGGTCTTAGTTACCATGAAGGTGAATAAAAGAAGGAGAATCGTAGTAGATCCACGTACCATGAGGTTGAGCATGATGAAGTCCTCCTTGGCCAGTTTCTGAAGTTCTTCACTTTCTGTGAATGCTTTCTTCAGAGCTGGTGTAATAAAAGTGTATGAGTGTTATATTTATATTATTATTATTATTGTGATATACTGGCAATATATTGTACTATTCTCAGACCCTCTACCTCTGGAGCTTACACACTCTATGTTACCAAAAGTATTAGGACGCCTGCCTTTACACGCACATGAAGTTTAATGTCATCCCAGTCTTGGTCCGTAGGGTTCAATATTGAGTTGGCCCCGCCCTTTGCAGCTACAACAGCTTCACCTCTTCTGGGAAGGCCGTCCACAAGGTTTAGGAGTGTGTCTATGGGAATGTTTCACCATTCTTCCAGAAGAGCATTTGTGAGGTCAGGCACTGATGTTGGAAGAGAAGGCCTGGCTCGCAGTCTCCGCTCTAATTTCTCTAAAAGGTGTTCTATCAGGTTGAGGTCAGGACTCTGTGCAGACCAGTCAAGTTCCTCCACCCTAAACTTGCTCACCCATGTCTTTATGGACTTTGCTTTGTGCACTGGTGCAAATCATTTGGTGGAGGGGGGGTTATGGTGTGGGGGGTTGTCTTTCAGGGGTTGCATGGCGCGTTGGTTCCAGTGAGGGGAACTCTTTAGGCGTCAGCATACCAAGACATTTTGGACAATTTCATGCTTCAACAAAAAGAATCACCCCTCCTAATCCTCTACCCCTCAAATGTTCCCTCCAAGCACAAATCCTCTTCCCCCACTCCAATTTCCTCCCCTCAGCATAAATACCCCTTAATCATCCCTACTTGCACAAATCCGCCCACCTCCAAAAAAAATCCCCCCAAAAAAATCCCCTTCTAGCACAAATTCTCCTGCCAAAAAAAAAAAAAAACCCTGTCCTTGCACAAATCCTCTCTTTCTTTCCAACCCCCCCCCCAGTACAAAACCACCGCCCCCCACCCCTCCTAGCACAAATCCTCTCTTTCTTTCCAACCCCCCCCCCAGGACAAAGCCACCGCCCCACACCCCTCTAGCACAAATCCTCTCTTTCTTCCAAACCCCCCCAGTACAAAGCCACCCCCCTACCTCCTCCTAGACAATCCTCTCTTTCTTTTAACCCCCCCCCCCCCACCCCAGTACAAAGCCACCCCACACCCCTCAGTAAACACCACACCCACACAAACCCCATCCCCAGCACACAACCTCACAGTCACACCAATCCCTCTTTCCTCTTCTAAACCCCCCCCCCGCCCAAACTCGCTCACCTAAACCCCCCCCCTACCCTTCAAACCACACTCCCTCCTCCTAGCACAAAAAATACTCTCCCAATCCTTCTTCCAACACCCCCCACCAAACCACACCCACCCTAACCACCCTCAATAGTAAAAACCCCTCACCCCAAATCCTCCCCCCCCCCCCCCGTCCCCCTCCCCCCCCCCCCAGTACCAAACAGCCCCCACAAATCCCCCAAAGTCCCCAGTACAAAGCTCTAAGCACCCCCCTTCCCCCCCCCCCAACCTCCTAGCACAAATCCTCTCTTTTTTTTTTTCCAAAAAAAAGCCCCCCCGCCCCTCCTTTCAAACCCCCCCAGTACAAAGCCACCGCCCCCCCCCCCCACCCCCCCCACCCTCCTCCACCCAACCCCCCCCCCCCCACCCCGCCCCACCCCTCCTAGCACAAATCCTCTCTTTCTTTCCAAACCCCCCCCCCCCCCCAGTACAAAGCCACCGCCCCACACCCTCCTAGCACAAATCCTCTCTTTCTTTCCAAACCCCCCCAGTACAAAGCCACCACCCCACCCCTCCTAGCACAAATCCTCTACCCTTCAAATTTTCCCTCCAAGCACAAATCCCTCCTCCCAGCATAAATACCCCTACTTCATCCCTACTAAAACAAATGCCCCACCCCCCCAAAAAATTCTCCCCCTAGCACAAATTCCCTCCACACTACCATATCACCTCTTCTAGCACAATCCCCTGTCCTAGCAAAAATTCCTCTGTGCACCCCCCCCCCCCCTCCACTGCCACATGAATATTAAATAAAGCAATGATGTGCCTAATCAATCTATAAAGACCAATCAGACTTTAGTATAAAGAGACCGTTCAATCAATTTTCATTGGTTGCCTGCTACAGGATGCCATATTGGAAAAGATTGGGTGTGACGTGGGTCCGGTGGAACCCCCATAGAACATCGAGGGACTGTCCCTGATTTGTCCCTAATGTCCATCTGTCCCTCTTTCCTCCTCATTTGGGTCTGATCTATATAGTTGTATTATATATTTTATATATATAATCTTTCAAAAAAAAAATTCCAGTGCTAAACCTTTCATCTGATTTCTAAATTGCTGCATTTGTATTTTTTACAAGCCAATATAAAGGAATAGAAGTGGTAAAAAAAAAAAGCACTCGTGGATTTAATTATTCTCTTTTCCCATGTTAATTCTCCTTTAAGGGGGTGTGGCAGGGGGCGTGTCCTATGCCTACATACGCTTGTTAGTAGGTGTCCCTCATTCCCATCTCAAAGTGTTGGGAGGTATGATAGAAGAAGAATACGGTCTTGTATGAGGAGGGGAATCTGGACGGGTGGGTTACCTTGGCAGTACTGACAGTCCTCCAAATGGTGGATCACCATCAGCGGTTTATTGCTGCAAGAAAAACGAGACATGAGCAATGACATCAGCCTGAGAACAATAGAGAATGGACTGAACACTGCTGGGGGCTCATTACATTGTTACATTGCTTGAAAAAGATACAAGTCCAACAAGTTCAACCAGAGAGACAATAAAAACAAAAAACACGTGGGGCATATTTATAAAGCAGTGAATGTACCATTCACCAGACATTCACTGGGGGGGAATTCACTGCTTTATAAATATTAGAGACGTGCGCAATTCATTTCAGTCCAGGTATTCATTCGAATGAACTTTTGGTTATTTGGTGTATCCGAATCTCCAAAGGAAAAATAGTAAAGAATTTAGTTGAATTGTATTTTTTAACCACTTCAATACCAGACATTTTCAGCCCCCGGACGTTTTCAGCCCCCCCTCGGATCACCGCACAGGACCACCAGCATGCCGCCCAGGACCACCAGGGATGGGCATCCACACTGGACCTCCAGGGATGCCCCCCCTAGACCACCAGGGAATGCCAATCATCACACCCCTTCCTGCCCAGGCCAATTTTCAACGAATTAAATGACAATTGCGCAGTTGTGCTACACTCTACCCAAACAGAATTTTTATCATTTTGTTCCCACAAATAGAGCTTTTATGGTGGTATTTGATCACCTCTGGGTTTTTTTTATTTTTTGCTATACAAATAAAAAAAGACAGAAAATTAAAAAAAAAATGTAAGCTTTTCTTTTTTTTCTGTTATAAAGTTTTGTAAATAAGTATGTTTTCTCCTTCACTGATGGGCGCTGATAAGGCGGCACTGATAAGGCAACATCGACGATGGGCACTGATATGCGGCACTGATATGCAGCACTGATGGGAATTGCTAGGCGGCACTAATGGGCACTCATGGGCGGCACTGGTGGGCACTGATAGGTGACACTGATTGGCACTGAAAGGCTGCAATGTTGGGTACTTATGGGTGGCATTGATAGGCAGCACTAATGGGCACTGCTGGGCATCGATACATGGTACTGATGGGCACTGGTGGGTGGCACTGATATGCAGCACTGATGGGAATTGCTAGGCGGCACTAATGGGCACTCATTGGCAGCACTGGTGGGCACTGATAGGCGACACTGGCACTGAAAGGCTGCAATGTTGGGTAATTATGGGTGGCATTGATAGGCGGCACTAATGGGCACTGCTGGGCATCGATACATGGTACTGATGGGCACTGGCACGCGGCACTGATATTCAGCACTGATGGGTATCCCTGGTGGCACTGGCAGGGATTTTGAATGGGCACTGGTTGGCAGCTGCCTGGGTATTGATTGGCATTCCCTTTTGGTCTAGGGGGGGCATACCTGGTGGTCCAGTGTGGATGCCCATCCCTGGTGGTCCTGGGCGGCATGCTGGTGGTCCTGTGCGGTGATCCAAGGGGGGGCTGAAAACGTCCATACGACTAAACCGGTCAGGTGACCACACACGCTCACGCTTACGTTTTCGCCAGAGACAGCTTCCGGGTAGGACGCGGCTAATGCTGGAGCGCAAACAGACGGCACGCTCCGCACTCCATATTGGAATAAATTTCCCTTACCCACCCCCGGTACCTGCCTGGCTTTATTGCAATACTGGACTATTGCTGCTATTGCTGTCACGGGAAAAGCAATTTGTTTTTAAACCTTTGTAGTTTTTATTTTCATTTCTATGGGAATGCCCAATTTTTATAATAAATACACCCGGGCTACAGGGCATACCACCCTATGAGGACTCCTCTTTTCTTTTATCTCTCCTCATATTACTGTGACCCACGGCACTTGATAGGACCGCGATCATCGGCATAGGACTTCCAGACAGGACAACTGGTAAGCGACCCACATCATCCACTGATCCCTAAGGCTCTACACCCCTGGAAGGGGGCTACGTTCTGGTGAGGGGGAATGCTGAAGCTCATATGATGTCTGAAGCAGGAAACTAAGAACGGCCTCCTCTGGAAACCATAATCTGCATATGTACCTTTATTAATGTGGAGTACCATACAGGGACAATAGGACTCAGTTCTAGGGCTTCATACCCCATCTAATGCAATTTATTGTTAACCAATGTGATTTTTAAAGTACCACATTCAGGAGGACACTCATTTATATTATTTTTGATTATTTATATGTCATTTGTGTTGCGTTTGGATTATCAATTTGATATTTGATACTTTGTCTCAACACTTAATCACTTGAGAGTGTGCACACAGACACTGATGCCGCGTACACACGATCAATTTATGTGATGAAAAAAAACCAACGTTTTCTGTGAAGTAAAAAACGACGTTTTTGAAACTTCGATTTTCAAAGACGATGTTGCCTACACACCATCGTTTTTTTCACAAAAAGCGAGGTTACGTTCACCACTCTTTTCCATTGAAGCTCGCTTCATAACTAGCTTCTGGGCATGCGCGGGTTGAAAAACGTCGTTTTAAACAATGTTTTTTGCTACACACGGTGACTTTTTGTGAAACAAAAAACGACGTTTTTGAAAAACGACACATAAAATTGAAGCATGCTTCAATTTTTTTTTGTCGCTTTTTTACAAGACATAAAACGACGTTTTCCCCCACACACGGTCAATGAAATTGAAGTTTTTAAAAACGTCATTTTTTTCCTTCGCATAAAGTGATCGTGTGTACGCGGCATTAGACCACACCAGGCTTAGAATTATAGTCAGGTGACACAGCCTTATATTCACGGTTCACACAGTGGTTGGTTTACCTAGCCCTGTTCAGAGCCACCAGCAAAAGGGGCACCTTGGTTAAGCAGAGGTTTTTCTATAAGCCCACAGCACATAGGTCAGTGTATGTCAGGTTGGTCAGTGTAGGTAGGTCAGTGTATGTCAGGTAGGTTAGTGTATGTCAGGTAGGTTAGTGTACATCAGGTAGGTTAGTGTAGGTAGGTTATTGTATGTCAGGTTGGTCACTGTAGGTAGGTTAGTGTATGTCAGGTAGGTTAGTGTATGTCAGGTAGGTTAGTGTAAGTCAGGTAGGTTAGTGTATGTCAGGTAGGTCAGTGTATGTCAGGTAGGTCAGTGTATGTCAGGTAGGTCAGTGTATGTCAGGTAGGTCAGTGTAGGTAGGTTAGTGTATGTTAGGTTGGTCACTGTAGGTAGGTCAGTGTATGTCAGGTAGGTTAGTGTATGTCAGGTAGGTTAGTGTACGTCAGGTAGCTCAGTGTACGTCAGGTAGGTCAGTGTATGTCAGGTTGGTCAGTGTAGGTAGGTCAGTGTATGTCAGGTAGGTTAGTGTACGTCAGGTAGGTCAGTGTAGGTAGGTTAGTGTATGTCAGGTTGGTCACTGTAGGTAGGTCAGTGTATGTCAGGTAGGTTAGTGTATGTCAGGTAGGTTAGTGTATGTCAGGTAGGTTAGTGTATGTCAGGTAGGTTAGTGTACGTCAGGTAGGTCAGTGTATGTCAGATAGGTCAGTGTAGGTAAGTTAGTGTATGTGAGGTAGGTTAGTGTATGTCAGGTAGGTTAGTGTACGTCAGGTAGCTCAGTGTACGTCAGGTAGCTCAGTGTACGTCAGGTAGCTCAGTGTACGTCAGGTAGCTCAGTGTACGTCAGGTAGCTCAGTGTACGTCAGGTAGGTCAGTGTAGGTAGGTTAGTGTATGTCAGGTTGGTCACTGTAGGTAGGTCAGTGTATGTCAGGTAGGTTAGTGTACGTCAGGTAGGTCAGTGTACGTCAGGTAGGTCAGTGTATGTCAGATAGGTCAGTGTAGGTAAGTTAGTGTATGTCAGGTTGGTCACTGTAGGTAGGTCAGTGTATGTGAGGTAGGTTAGTGTATGTCAGGTAGGTTAGTGTACGTCAGGTAGCTCAGTGTACGTCAGGTAGGTCAGTGTACGTCAGGTAGGTCAGTGTAGGTAGGTTAGTGTATGTCAGGTTGGTCACTGTAGGTGGGTCAGTGTATGTCAGGTAGGTTAGTGTACGTCAGGTAGGTCAGTGTAGGTAGGTTAGTGTATGTCAGGTTGGTCAGTGTAGGTAGGTTAGTGTATGTCAGGTAGCTCAGTGTACGTCAGGTAGGTCAGTGTGCGTCAGGTTGGTCAGTGTAGGTAGGTTAGTGTATGTCAGGTAGCTCAGTGTACGTCAGGTAGGTCAGTGTGCGTCAGGTTGGTCAGTGTAGGTAGGTTAGTGTATGTCAGGTAGCTCAGTGTACGTCAGGTAGCTCAGTGTGCGTCAGGTTGGTCAGTGTAGGTAGGTTAGTGTATGTCAGGTAGCTCAGTGTACGTCAGGTAGGTCAGTGTGCGTCAGGTTGGTCAGTGTAGGTAGGTTAGTGTATGTCAGGTAGCTCAGTGTACGTCAGGTAGGTCAGTGTGCGTCAGGTTGGTCAGTGTAGGTAGGTTAGTGTATGTCAGGTAGCTCAGTGTACGTCAGGTAGCTCAGTGTGCGTCAGGTTGGTCAGTGTAGGTAGGTTAGTGTATGTCAGGTAGCTCAGTGTACGTCAGGTTGGTCACTGTAGGTAGGTTAGTGTATGTCAGGTTGGTCACTGTAGGTAGGTCAGTGTTTGTCAGGTAGGTCACTGTATGTCAGGTAGGTCAGTGTAGGTAGGTCAGTGTATGTCAGGTAGGTTAGTGTATGTCAGGTAGCTCAGTGTACGTCAGGTTGGTCAGTGTAGGTAGGGATCTACCGTCGGTGTATGTAGGTCAGTGTATGTCAGGTAGGTCGGTGTATGTAGGTCAGGCAGGTCACGTGTTAGCCAAAAAAAAAAAAAATGCCGAAGTTGAGCATAGAGATTTCCAAGGGACAGATGGTCCCTGGCAATCTCTATGACCTTCGGGGGCCCGGGCGTGACGACGTCACGTCCGGCGGAAGTAAACATAGCCGGGGCCTCGGCTGGAAAGGCCGCAATCGTTTATTTTTCCTTTGATCTTTCCAGCCTGAAGGAGAGATGTGGGGTTTTATAGACCCCACATCTCTCCATAAAGAGGACCTGTCACACAAATTCTAATAAAATAAACAATGACTTCATTTTTTTTTTTTAAAGTGCCCCCGCGAACGCATGCGTACGTCGCGCCCATATATGTAAACAGCGTTGAAACCACAAGTGAGATATCACCACGAATGTTAGAGCGAGAGCAACAATTCTATCACTAGACCTCCTCTAACTCTAAACATGTAACCTGTAAAAAAAAATTGAACGCATCGCCTATGGAGATCTTTAAGCACCAAAATTTGGCGCCATTTCATGAGTGTGAACAATTTTAAAGCGTGACATGTTGTTAGGTATCTATTTACTCGGCGTAACATCATCTTTCACATTATACAAAAAAAAGTGCTAACTTTACGGTTTCAATTCTTTTTTTGCCCAGAAAAACGTGTTTGATAAATCGCTGCGCAAATACCGTGTGACATAAAAAGTTGCAACAGCTGCCATTTTATTCCCTGGGGTCTCTGCTAAAAAGAAAAAAATATATATAATGTTTGGGGGTTCCGAATAATTTTCTAGGAAAAAAAAAATGATTTTTATATCTCGGAACGAAGTGGCCCGGATGGGACGGGGTTAAGACAATGGCAATTTTTTTTTATTTTTATACAGAAGATCCCTTAGTGTCACAAAAACCGCAGGACGCGGAGCAGGAAAGAGTTTTATAACAATGATTTTTACCTACATGATATATAAATCAAATCACTTTTTTTTTTTTTAAGTAGCGAAGACCATTTTAAAAATACATTCCAACCACCATCCGTAAGATCGTTCTTTTTACAGCCAATCACAATGTGCTGAGCAGGCTTTAGATTTGTTTGCAGCCAATCACAATGTGCTGAGCAGGCTTTAGATTTGTTTGCAGCCAATCACAATGTGCTGAGCAGGCTTTAGATTTGTTTGCAGCCAATCACAATGTGCTGAGTAGGCTTTAGATTTGTTTGCAGCCAATCACAATGTGCTGAGTAGGCTTTAGATTTGTTTGCAGCCAATCACAATGTGCTGAGCAGGCTTTAGATTCTGAGATTTCCTCTGTGATAGGAGGAGATGGAAGGTCAGATAACAATAGAGAGAAGTTCCTTGTAGGGAGTTTGCAGGGGCGAGCTGACCTGTGAAGTATGAGGATGTGGTTGTGACGATAACTTCCCTGTGTGTAATGAGACGTGTTACAGAGCGATTGACGGACACATTCCTTTTCATATTTTTAATCAGAATTACTTTATTCCGATGTTTTACCCAATCAGGGCCAGGATAAGGGGTGGGCAAAAGGATCATATGCTCCGGGTGCAGTGGCAGCTGGTGCTCAACAATTTTGGAGGGGCGCAAACTGAAAAAAAAAATATCAATTGCAGCCACTGTGCCCATCAAACGCAGCCACTGTGCCCATAAATTGCCACCACTGTGCCATCAAATGCAGCCACTGTGCCCATAAATGACTGCCATGTGCCCAATTTCAGCCACTGTGCCCATCATTTGCCGTCACTGTGCCCAGCCATTGACGTCACTGTGCCCAGCCATTGACGTCACTGTGCCCAGCCATTGACGTCACTGTGCCCAGCCATTGACGTCACTGTGCCCAGCCATTGACGTCACTGTGCCCAGCCATTGACGTCACTGTGCCCAGCAATGGACGTCACTGTGCCCTGCAATGGACGTCACTGTGCCCTGCAATGGACGTCACTCTGCCCCATGAAATGCTGCCAGTGGGCCCATCAATTGCCACTACTGTGCCCCATTAAATGCCACCAGTGTGCCCATCAATTGCCACTACTGTGCCCCATTAAATGCCACCAGTGTGCCCATCAATTGCCACTACTGTGCGCCATTAAATGCCACCAGTGGGCCCATCAATTGCCACTACTGTGCCCCTTGAAATGCTGCCAGTGGGCCCATCAATTGCCACTACTGTGCCCCATTAAATGCCACCAGTGTGCCCATCAATTGCCACTACTGAGCCCCATTAAATGCCACCAGTGTGCCCATCAATTGCCACTACTGTGCCCCATTAAATGCCACCAGTGGGCCCATCAATTGCCACTACTGTGCGCCATTAAATGCCACCAGTGGGCCCATCAATTGCCACTACTGTGCCCCATGAAATGCTGCCAGTGGGCCCATCAATTGCCACTACTGTGCCCCATGAAATGCTGCCAGTGGGCCCATCAATTGCCACTACTGTGCCCCATGAAATGCTGCCAGTGGGCCCATCAATTGCCACTACTGTGCCCCATTTAATGCCACCAGTGTGCCCATCAATTGCCACTACTGTGCCCCATTAAATGCCACCAGTGGGCCCATCAATTGCCACTACTGTGCCCCATGAAATGCTGCCAGTTGGCCCATCAATTGCCACTACTGTGCCCCATTAAATGCCACCAGTGTGCCCATCAAATGCTGCCAGTGTGAATCCCCACCCGCCCAGCACTTACCTGTCTCGGTGGGGCAGCAGGTCACGGTGGAGTCCTCCACGCAACTCAATGTCTTCTCCCGTCCTCTCTTCCTGTTCTCTGCTATGATTGGACACCGGTGTCTAATCACAACTCCTGTTATTTTAGCCAATCAGGTAACAGACCCGAGCACCTGATTGGCTGAGAGGTGGTTCAGTGTTAGGAAACGTGAATATTAATTCGCTTTCCTAACACTGCGCTGAGTAAACAGCGAGCGCCCAGCATGGCGCCCTCTGTTCACCTTTTCGGACACCTATTCGAGCCTATGGCTCTAATCAGGTGCTTCCAAATAATACCCCGCCGCTGTAATTCAGGTGCCCGGCCCCCAAAAAGGTGTCAGGCACCTGAATAGGGGGTGGCAGCGGCGACCATAGATAGATTCATGCAACGGACCCCAGAATGTTTGGGGGTTCTAAGGATTTTTTTAGCCCGAAAATGTCGATTTTTGCATATTGGTGTCAGAATTGGCCCGGTGTTGAAGTGGTTAAACATTTCTGGGGCAATCATAGATCTAAAAATGGAACAAAAATGACGTATCCAATGTAGATATAGTACAGATTTATTACAGAACACGACTGTCGCTGCGTTAACCGGCAATTACCCATTCAAGGCCGTTCAGGGAGGGGCAGCACAAAGTGCAAGATTTCCATCCACTCTCTTCACACCGGTTGCTATGGGTTACTGCACATCACAACTGCTGCTTTCTTATTGAATAAACTTAAAAAGGGATCTACGGATAAAAGGCTTTGCTGAACAAATGTGACACATCCGCACAGTTTGAAGGACACTTGACAAAATTGTGCGAGTTCGGCTGAACGCGCACGGCTTCACTCCGGCAGCCCAGCCTGAACCTGGGCTTATTCTGTGCTATAGAACTATCCGGTATGATCATAAGCGCCATCTAGTGGCCATAATTCAATATTTGTTTTTAAATGCCGTTTACTAGAAACGTTATAAAACCGAATACAGCAAGTTTAGTTTGAGCTGATCAATGTTACACTGTGTCTTGTGCTGAGCGATTCTAAATGGGAGGGTCTGGTTCGTTATAATCACCTGGTGCCAGGGGCGGACTGAAAACTCATGGGGCCCCCGGGCAATAGGAGATTATTGGGCTCCCAGGCAATAGGAGATTATGGGGCTCCCGGGCAATAGGAGATTATGGGGCCCCACGGGCAATAGGAGATTATGGGGCCCCACGGGCAATAGGAGATTATGGGGCCCCACGGGCAATAGGAGATTATGAGGACCCCGGGTAATAGGAGATTATGGGGCTCCTGGGCAATAGGAGATTATGGGGCCCCACGGGCAATAGGAGATTATGAGGACCCCGGGTAATAGGAGATTATAGGGCTTCCCGGGCAATAGGAGATTATGAGGACCCCGGGTAATAGGAGATTTTTGGGCTCGCGGGCAATAGGACATTATGAGGACCCCGGGTAATAGGAGATTATGAGGAGCCCGGGTAATAGGAGATTATGGGGCTCCTGGGCAATAGGAGATTATGGGGCCCCACGGGCAATAGGAGATTATGAGGACCCCGGGTAATGGGAGATTATAGGGCTTCCCGGGCAATAGGAGATTATGAGGACCCCGGGTAATAGGAGATTTTTGGGCTCGCGGGCAATAGGACATTATGAGGACCCCGGGTAATAGGAGATTATGAGGACCCCGGGTAATAGGAGATTATGAGGACCCCGGGTAATAGGAGATTATGAGGACCCCGGGTAATAGGAGATTATGAGGACCCCGGGTAATAGGAGATTATGAGGACCCCGGGTAATAGGAGATTATGAGGACCCCGGGTAATAGGAGATTTTTGGGCTCGCGGGCAATAGGACATTATGAGGACCCCGGGTAATAGATTATGGGGCCAAACAGTATACACACAGTATACACACACACAGTATACACACACACACACAGTATACACACACACAGTATACACACACACAGTATACACACACACAGAATACACACACACAGAATACACACACACAGTATACACACACACACAGTATACACACACACACAGTATATACACACACAGTATACACACACACAGTATACACACACACATAATACACACACACACACACAGTATACACACACACAGAATACACACACACAGAATACACACACACAGAATACACACACACAGTATACACACACACAGAATACACACACACAGAATACACACACACACACACACAGTATACACACACACAGTATACACACACACAGTATACACACACACATAATACACACACACAGTATACACACACACAGAATACACACACACAGAATACACACACACAGAATACACACACACAGAATACACACACACAGAATACACACACACAGAATACACACACACAGAATACACACACAGTATACACACACACAGTATACACACACACAGTATACACACACACAGTATACACACACACACACTGGAGAGGCGGGGCAGCTATAATCTTGGGATTTGTAGACCAAAATGATGTCGGTAAGGGACATTTCAGGGACAGATGGAAAAAAAACACAGATTTTTACATACTGTCCCTGGTTTAACTGAGGCTGGAAATCCTGATGGGGCCTCCTAGTGGCATGGGGCCCTCGGGCAGTGCCCGAATGGTCAGTCCGCCCCTGCCTGGTGCACTTTCAGTGTTCTGATGAGAAAAGTTACAGGGCCAGATTCAGAAAGATCCACGGATCTTTCTGCTGGAGTAAGGTATCCCCGTTACGTTACGCCGCTGTAAATATTTGCGCAAGTTCTTTATTCAAAAAGAATTTGCCCCATTATTTATGGAGGCGTAACGTATGTGTTGCGGCTTAAGATCGCGCAATTCAAATTAAGTGGGGGCGTGAATCATGTAAATGAATTATGACCCCACATAATTCACGTTTTTTTTGGACGGCGCATGCTCCGTCCGTGGACGTTCCCAGTGCGCATGCGTGAAATCACGTTGCTTTTTCTCAATGTAAACGACGTGAACGTAACTAACGTCGAGCCCTATTCCCGAACGATTTACGCAAACGACGTAACCGACGTAAAATTCTACGCTGTCCCGACGTCCATACTTAACATTGGCTACGCCTCCTATAGCAGGGGTAACCTTACGACGCAAACAACGTAAACTACGACGGCTGGCCGCAAGTACGTTCGGAAATCGCGTAAATCGCTCATTTACATATTCGACGAGTAAAAAAGACGGAAGCGCCACCTAGCGGCCAGCGTAAAAACTGCAACTAATAAACGACGGTGTAACAGAATTACGCCGTTCGTATATATTAGCAGAATTCCGGCGTATCTTCTTTTCTGAATAGCAAAAAAAGATACGCCGGCTATTCTTAGTATTTACGCGGCGTGTCTCTTGATACGCTGCGCAAATAGTTTTCTGAATCTGGCCCACAGTGTCTGCATCCCTTTAGAAGTATTTAACCCTTGGGGAGTATCTCACCAAAACCGAAATTCCTAGTGCAGAAAATCTGACTAGAATCTTTGGGCAGACTTTCAGGAAAAACAGTGATCCAATATCACACATGCAGGAAAATATATTTTTGGCAATCTTTTTCTACAAAACCAGAAGACACGTGAGAGGGAAAAAAGGTCAACGATTGGGTGCTGCCATCTAGTGGAAACGTCCACAAATTACAAATGTATAAGTGATTCAGTATACAGTAAAACCTTGGTTTGAGAGTAACTTGGTTTGAGAGCGTTTTTCAACACAAGCAACATTTTTTAAATACAGAGGAGAGGCGTCTCTCTTTAGAGTTTCTAAAATAGAGCTTTCTTTTGGTGGTATTTGATCACCTCTGGGATTTTCATTTTCTGCCAAAAATTTTTTTTTTTTGTTTCCGTTACAAAACGTTGTAAATAAGCACGTTTTCTCCATCACTGATGGGGCACTGATGGGCATTGGGAAGGCGGCACTGATGGGCACTAATATGCAGTGCCCCTGGAAGACGTCGCGATTTGACGAAACGGCTGTAGGGAGAAGTGGCGTGCTGATGTCACCAACTATAGAACGCAACTATCCTGGGAGGACGGGCGGATAGTTTGAATAGCTGGCCGGCTTGAACATTTTTTTGATACGCACGCATACTACACTTTAACTGTAAGTGCAATTATTTTATTTATTATACAGTACTTCACCATGTTAGTATTTTCTGCATTTATATGGGGAATATTACAACGGGAGAGACATTGAGATGAACAGATAGGATCCTGACACCCAGCAGTGAGAGACCCTGGGCGGGGATTAACTAGCCAGATGCTGTCACGATCTCTTATAGGATAAGGTGACCAGATTTTTAAAATGAAATCCGGGGACATTTTTTTTTTACTAGTAATGGTGGCAGTCGGCAACTCTCTTCCCATAAGTAGCGCTGCCCGCCTCACAGCCTCTCAAGTCTCATTCTCCGGGCCCCGGCTACTACTGGGTGGGAAGTGGAGGAAGATCACTCTGCCAGGGAAGGCAAGGAGATAAGAAGGCAGGTGGCTGGCCGGGATTTGAGCCAAGGCAGAAAAACATGCGAGCGGAGCGGAATGGGCATGCACCCGAAACTGAAGAAATATTCCCTCCGCTCCGACCAGCACATGATCATCAGAAAAGGGCACAGATAATGGGAAAAAATACAACCCTCCTAAGCTAGTAGGAGTGGCGGTGTGCGAATGGACACAGAGGCGGCATGGATGGGTACAGATAGGTGGCACAGATAGGCACCGATAGGTGGCATGGATTGCCTGTAATATATTGTACTGATGGATGCCAATCAGTGCCAAACAATAATGCCTGCAAATCAGTGATGCCCATTGTGGGCACTGATTGGCATCCATTGTGGGCACTGATTGGCATTGTCATGGACATTGGAATGCTAAAGTGTTTCTACTTGAAAACTGTTACACAGTTGGGGGTCTTCTGCCCTGTCTTGGGACTCCAGACGGCTCCATTGTTCTGTGTCTGGCTATTGTGTACATTGATTGCCCCCTGGGGCTTCTGTCTCATTACACATAGCAGTCCTTCTATTCAATCGGACCAATCTCTGCTGAGTCATTTTGAAGTCCTCATTTGCATGGAAGAGGACCTGAAGGAGAACTGCATGGACTTTACAATTGGCCAATAGGAAAGAGGTTGTTGGGGGCGGGATGTTCCAAATTCTGTATAAAAGTGTGTTGTGTGCTTCCATTAAGGGTCTTCCGGTTTGAACTTACATACAGCCTGTCTGGTGTTTGTTCTAATGGATTCCGAACTGCACATAGCTTTAGTTCGGATCCCGGAGCCTTGGATGACCGAACCATCAGACGTTGCGATCTGCAATCTGATCCAATAGTAGCAGAGGAGTGTCGGGAGAGCGGAACCGAGCGAGCAAGGGTCTCGTTACAGGCATCCCTGGTGGTCTAGGGTGGCATACCTGTGGTGGGCATCCCTGGTGGTCTGGTGGCATCCCTGGTGGTCTAGTGTGGGCATCCTGGGGGGGGGCTGTGCTGAAAATCGATCAGCACAAACCCCCCTGTCAAAGCAGCAGCCGATCGGCTCCCCTCTACTCGCATCTGACAGACGTGAGTGAGGGAAAGCTGATCACCGGCTCTTGTTTACATCGTGATCAGCTGTGATTGGACACGGCTGATCACGTGGTAAAAAGTCACCGTCAGAGACTCTTTACCTAGATCGGTGTTGCAGGGTGTCAGACTGACACCCCGCAACAACGATCACCGCGATGCGCACCCATGGGCAAGCAGCAGCTCAATATCCTGAAGACGTCATATGACGTTGGGTCAGGATATCGAAACCACTTTGCCGACGTCATTTTGTAATAGGGCGGGCAGCAAGTGGTTAAGGAACCAAATTTGACAAAAATGACAAATCACTTTAACGTTTGTCACAAGGGTACAAGGATTTAAAGGTAGCACTGGTGCTTGGTGATTGGCTGCTGTGCCAACCGGTTGGACTAGCATTGCACAGGCAAAGTGCAGATTTATTTTAAGAGAGTTACTGCAACAGGAAGACATAGGGGTCTATTTATAATACTTTAGTTAGACAAATGTTACAAATTTTCATGCATGCTGCACAAATGTTGGCCTTAGTTGCTCTAGTCTAGTAGATGAATACCTGTCATTGTCAGCACCATCTAGTGGCCAAAATGTGGCATCGTTTTCTGAAATGTCTCAATGAGAATGTATACTGCATTTTGGCCACTAGATGGAGCTAGGATAATAAGGATTACTCTACTTGAGAGCTTACAGCTGCAATGAGTGAAGTGTGCACAAATGTGTGACATTCATTCAACTAATTTTTAAAAATAGACCTCCAAGACTCCATGTTTTGAGTGGGCTGACCCTTTAAGTGTCTAAAAGTCATAAGATACTGTAAATCCCCTTACCTCTTTTTTGCATTATACAATCCCTCTTCGTATGTCTGGACCCACGTGATGTCATCTCCCCATCCTGGAAGAAAACATGTTGATTCATTGACCTGTATGATCTTTTCACAATAATATCAGAACTATTTGGTGCTCGGCCCAATATGATTAAAGTGGACCGTCAGTTATTTTGTTTCATCTTTCCATCTATTAAATCTTCCAACCCTTGCTGTTGTTTTAACTTTGGGTAGAAAAACCTAGTAAATCTCTTATACAGCCCACTTTTTGTTTCTTCTCTGCTCATTGGCCTAGGCCTATGACATCATACACAGCTCTCTCTCACTCTCGTGAGTTTGCCAGGAAGGGAGGGGGGGTGAGTCATAAGAGGGCAAATGAGAGCTGCAGAGCTGAAGGTGTGTTACTGTGTAAATCCAGGAATTGAACAGGCAGCAGCTGAAGGCTCTCAAGAAACATGGGAACACTGTAGATCACTATAGAAGGTTGGGGGGCACTGTGGAGCCCAAGGGCTCTCAGGCGGCCTGGGAGCACTGTAGGCCACTATAGAAGGTTGGTGGGCACTGTGGAGGCTAAAGGCTCTCAGTCTCAGGGGGCCTGGGGGCACTATAGCCCATTATAGAAGTTTGGTGGGCATTGTGGAGGCTATGGGCTCTCAGGGGGCCTGAGGGCACTATAGGCCTCTATAGAAGTTTGGTGGGCACTGTGGAGGCTAAGGGCACTGTAGGCCTCTATAGAAGGTTGGTGGGCACTGTGGAGGCTAAGGGCTCTCAGGGGGCCTGGGAGCACCGTAGGCCACTATAGTAAGGTGACCAGATTTTTAAAATGAAATCCGGGGACATATTTTTTCTTTACTAGTAATGGCGGCAATCAGCGACTCTCTGCCCATCGCCGCCGCGCCTCACAGCCTCTCAAGTCTCACTCTCCGGGCCCCGGCTACTACTGGATGGGGAGCGGAGGAAGATCACTCCCCCAGGAAAGGCAAGGAAATAGGCAGGTGGCTGGCCGGATTTGAGCCAAAGCAGAAGAACATGCAAGCGAAACTAAATGGGCATGTGCCCAAAACTGGAGAAATATTCCCTCCGCTCTGACAAGCACATGATCATCAGAAAGGGGCACAGATTCTGGGAAAATACAACCCCCCTATGCTAGTAGGCACGGCGGAGAGGGGGTGTGTAATTCAATTTTTTTTTATTTCAATTCTGCACTGACTGTCTTTGAAATTGCCCCTGCCCCCTATTAAATCCAATCTGGGGACAAAACCAGGGACAGACTTTGTCCGGGGACAGTGTCCTCAATCAGGGGACTGTCCCCTGAAACTGGGGATGTCTGGTCACCCTACACTATAGAAGGTTGGAGGGCATTGTGGAGGCTAAGGGCTCTCAGGGGGTCTGGGGGCACTGTAGGCCATTATAGAAGTTTGGTGGGCACTGTGGAGGCTAAGGGCACTGAAGGCCTCTATAGAAGGTTGGTGGGCACTGTGGAGGCTAAGGGCTCTCAGGGGGCTTGGGGGCACTGTAGGCCATTATAGAAGGTTGGTGGGCACTGTGGAGGCTAAGGGCTCTGAGGGGGCCTGGGAGCACTGTAGGTCACTATAGAAGGTTGGGGGGCACTGTGGAGGCCAAGGGCTCTCAGGGGGCCTGGGGCACTGAAGGCCACTATAGAAGGTTGGTGGGCACTGTGGAGGCTAAGTGCTCTCAGGGGGCCTGGGGGCACTATAGCCCTCTATAGAAGTTTGGTGGGCACTGTGGAGGCTAAGGGCTCTCAGGGGGGCCTGGGGGCATTGTAGGCCACTATAGAAGGTTGGTGAGCAATGTGGAGGCTAAGGGCTCTCAGGGAGCCTGGGGGCATTGTATTCAACAGGTATAACATTAACTATAATACAACCGATACATATTTCCTAATATGATCTACTAAATAAATGATGCATATATTCTTTTGAACAGGGATAAATAGTGTAGCAGATATTGGGCCAGATTCAGAAAGCTTTATGCCGGCGTATCTCGAGATACACCGAAGTAAGTACAAATGTGTGTTGTCGCATCTTTGCGCCGATTCACAAAGCAAGATACGCCGAAAAACATGGCTTCAGCCTTCCGGCGGAACTTGCCTACACCGGCTTATCGTGGGCGCATAGTTATGCTGGACGCATTCGGCGTTCCCATGTTAAAATTAGCAAGGTACGCTGATTTGGGAATGTAGATGCGCCCGGCGCATTAATATACGCCGTTTACGTAAGGCGTTTTTCCGGCGTAAAGATAAACCACCAAAAAGATGCCGCAGCCCATGTTAAGGTATAGACGTCGGAACAGCCGTCGTTTTTACGTCGTTTACGCAAGTCATACCTGAATGGGGCTGTGCGTAAGTTACATTCACGTCATAGGCATTTACGCCAACGTCTATTAGGGAGTATATGCGATGTGATTCTGAGCATGCGCGCGCATGCCCAGTGCGACCGGCCATTCATTAGCATGAAATACAAGAGGTGGTGGGGGTAGTGGCGCTGTCACTAATATGTTGTTTATTAAGCCGGTAAAATAATGGGCTTTAATGGGACAACATACCCCTGAGGAATATAAAAAATAAGAGGAGACACAAATAATAATATAAATGAATGTGTAAGATCACTAGTAGTGATACCTCAGAGGAGGAGCCCAGGAGCCCAGGAGGAGCAGCAGAGGAGGAGCCCAGGTGATCCAAAGGAAATCGGTGCAAACTAAGGAAGGGAGCCACGGCAACTTGGAGCAGGACTACGATCTACATGCTTTCTACCCCTGCAGGGGTGATTGCCTTTGGTGAGTGGGGACCCATAAGGGGGAACACCGGACCCACTGCGAAAGTCACTTGTGATTTTGCTTACCACCTATCCCATTAGGTGCACCTTGACCACCTTACTTCACCTGCTATATATATCTATGGACATTGTCATCTAACTTTTATGTTTTTTGGACTTCTATTTCATATTATGCACATTTGTATCTATGCCACATATCACATACTGGGCCACTTATACTATACACTGGGCCACTGACTGTGTTCTTAGTGCATATCTTATATGACCAGGAAGACCTAATTTATTTATCCACATTTTTATATTTTATATTTTTTACTTATGTAATCACACCTCCGGTGGCTGTTTGAGGTATCACTACTAGTGATCTTACACATTCATTTATATTATTATTTGTGTCTCCTCTTATTTTTTATATTCTTATATTTCCTCAGGGGTATGTTGTCCCATTAAAGCCCATTATTTTACCGGCTTAATAAACAACATATTAGTGACAGCGCCACTACCCCCACCACCTCTTGTATTTCTATATATATACCCCTTTGGGGAGTTATATTTAGGGGGGGCTGCAGTCACACACGCCCACTCATCTCAGTGCGTTCACTGACCTTAGTACCCTTCATTTAGTATTTCCTAAGCGCAGCTACCCCTTCTTTCTTTTATTCATTAGCATGAGGTCACGCTTAACCACTAACCGACCAGCCGCCGCAGTTATACGGTGGCAGGTCGGCTCTCCTGCGCGAGAGCCCGTCATCCTACGTCGGGACATTCGCGGCCACTAGGGGGCGCGTGCGCGCCGCCGGTGGCCCGCGCCCCCCGCTCGCCCCCGAGTCCCGCGCGCGTGCCCCGCGCGCTCGTTCGTTACAGAGCGGGGAACGAGAGCTGTGCGTGTAAACACACAGCACTCGTTCCTGTCAGCAGGGGAAACGCTGATCTTCCGTTCATACAATGTATGAACGGAAGATCAATGATTCCCCCCAGTGAGTTTACCCCCCCCCCCACACAGTAAGAACACAAATAGGAACACACTTAACCCCTTCCCCGCCCCCTAGTGTTAACCCCTTCACTGCCAATGGCATTTTTATAGTAATCCAATGCATTTTTATAGCATTGATCGCTATAAAAATGCCAATGGTCCCAAAAATGTGTCAAAAGTGTCCGATGTGTCCGCCATAATATCGCAGTACCGAAAAAAAACGCTGATCGCCGCCATTACTAGTAAAAAAAAAATATTAATAAAAATGCCATAAAACTACCCCCTATTTTGTAAACGCTATAAATTTTGTGCAAACCAATCAATATACGCTAATTGCGATTTTTTTTAACGAAAAATATGTATAAGAATACGTATCGGCCTAAACTGAGGGAAAAAAATGTTTTTTTATATCTTTTTTGGGGATATTTATTATAGCAAAATGTAAAAAATATTGAATTTTTTTCAAAATAGTCGCTCTATTTTTGTTTATAGCGCAAAAAATAAAAACCGCAGAGATGATCAAATACCACCAAAAGAAAGCTCTATTTGTGGGAAAAAAAGGACGCCAATTTTGTTTGGGAGCCAAGTCGCACGACCGCGCAATTGTCAGTTAAAGCGACGCAGTGCCGAATCACAAAAAGTGCCCAGGTCTTTGGACAGCAATATGGTCCGGGGCTAAAGTGGTTAATTTCAATAAATGCCGCCCACCTCCTTCCTACTTTGAATTAGGCGGGCTTACGCCGGCCCATTTACGCTACGCCGCCGTAACTTAGGACGCAAGTGCTTTGTGAATACAGCACTTGCCTCTCTAATTTGTGGCGGCATATCGTAAATAGGATACGCCCGCCTAAAGATACGCCACCCTACGTGAATCTAGCCCATTCTTGTTATTTTGCCCTTAATGTGACACTTAACAATATCCTTATTCTCTGACAATAACCTATACACATCCAATAATTCATGGCCCTGTAAACTCATTTTCATGAAATAGTTTATTACAGTAGAACCTTGGTTTGAGAGTAACTTGGTTTAAGAGCGTTTTGCAACACCAGCAAAATGTTTTAATAAATTTTGCCTTGATATACAAGCGATGTCTTGATATGAGAGAAGAGAGGAGCCTCTAAGTGTAGTAATATGGTTACATTTAATGAAGGTACAACATTTAGCAACTTATAAATACACTTAGGCTGGGTTCACACTAGTGCAGTGCAAATTTCAGCTCTTTTATCTCTGCAGATAGATAAGGGAAGTGTTCAGCAGATTAGCTCCTTTGAATTTGGAGACCTGGGAGAAGTTCCGGGTGAGAGGAGAGTGGGGGAGAAATGTATTGAGCTGAATGAGAGAAATTCCTGAAGAGAAATAAACACATCTGCGAATCAGCTGCGTACCCATAGAAGATAATGGGACTGAATTCGCACCTGAGCCGCACCGCAAGGCATAAAATCCACACACGTTTTTTCTGCAATGCGCAGTGCGAATGCATCGCACATATGTGAACCAGCCTCATTGAAAACAATGTATTTAGAAATGTTCTGCGTATTAGATGCGGTTTAAGCCGCACTCAATCCGCACAAGTGTGAACCCAGCCTTAGAGGCGCCTCTCTTCTCTTTTATACCCTGTAAAAAAAATGCTTTGATATACAAGTGCTTTGGATTACAAGCATGATTCTGGAACAAATTATGCTCACAAAGCAAGGTTTTACTGTATTATGTTTTTCTGCCACCATACAACACCCTCCTGGTAACTATTACATGCATAAAATGGTCAGCGTCTAACATCAGCTATACGACCTCTGGAAAGTGTCTGCAGTCGGTTCTCCCTGTTCACCGCCATGGCGAGATTGGAGGAGAAGGTGACTACGACGAACAGTACAGCCAATGATGACAGAAACATTGCGTCTCCTGTTTGTAGTGTGAGCTGCCCTGTAGAGAATAAAAAATAAAATAAAAAAATTAACATTTAAAAAGAAAATTAAAGTGAAACTGGCGGTTTGACATTTTAAAATGGTTTCAGCAATATGAAATATCAAAAGTCCAAGTCTAGGTTGGCTGTACATTTAAAAATTTCTCTGGCACCCTCTAGCCCTCTTCTGGGTTGAGACGCCCAACATCATTCAACTTGGCCAAAGGCAGCTGGAAGAAAGGGGAGTACGTAGAATGACATTTATGTTGCATGGTCCTACACATTTACAAAACAGGAAGTGGGGGGGGGGGGGGTTGGGTGTTACACGATTTCCTAAATTTGCACTCAAGGCTTTTATATTTTTGTGATCTGTTGGGAGCCTTCAGGCTATTGCTTCTGAGAGCTTCAATGCCGAGCATGCCCCAGCACCAGTAGCCTGTTCCTGAGGAGTTAAAGTCCAACTCTAGGCTAGGCTCCTTTTTATTATTTTTATATACACTGCTCAAAAAAATGAAAGGAACACTTTGAAAACATATCAGATCTCAACGGGCAAAAATCTCATGCTGGATATCTATACTGATATGGATGGGGCAATGTGTTGGGATCTATATTGGTATGGACGGGGTAATGTGTTGGGATCTATACTGGTATGGACTGGGTAATGTGTTGGGATCTATACTGATATGGACAGGGTAATGTGTTGGGATCTATACTGATATGGACGGGGTAATGTGTTGGGATCTATACTGATATGGACAGGGTAATGTGTTGGGATCTATACTGGTATGGACGGGGGAATGTGTTGGGATCTATACTGATATGGACTGGGTAATGTGTTGGGATCTATACTGATATGGACTGGGTAATGTGTTGGGATCTATACTGATATGGACTGGGTAATTTGTTGGGATTTATACTGATATGGAATGGGGAATGTGTTGGGGATCTATACTGATATGGACGGGGTAATGTGTTGGGATCTATACTGATATGGACAGGGTAATGTGTTGGGATTTATACTGATATGGACGGGGTAATGTGTTGGGATCTATACTGATATGGACTGGGTAATGTGTTGGGATTTATACTGATATGGACGGGGTAATGTGTTGGGGATCTATACTGATATGGACGGGGTAATGTGTTGGGATCTATACTGATATGGACAGGGTAATGGGTTGGGATCTATACTGATATGGACTGGGTAATGTGTTGGGATTTATACTGATATGGAATGGGTAATGTGTTGGGATTTATACTGATATGGACGGGGTAATGTGTTGGGATCTATACTGATATGGACTGGGTAATGTGTTGGGATCTATACTGATATGGACTGGGTAATGTGTTGGGATTTATACTGATATGGACGGGGTAATGTGTTGGGGATCTATACTGATATGGACGGGGTAATGTGTTGGGATCTATACTGATATGGACAGGGTAGAGTGTTGGGATCTATCCTGGTATGGACTGGGTAATGTGTTGGGATCTATACTGTGTAAGATTTGGGGAATCAGACTCCAGTAGCAGGTGCGTTTTTAAGGGCTTGGTAGCCCACTTTTATTTAAAAACTCACAAAAGGTTCACATATGCAATAGCATCCCTCGCAGGGGGTTTCCACCATTACTGCATTGTATAAACTAAAGAGCTTAGCCTCCTGGCTTTCAATCCTGGCATCAGACGGCTTCAGGCCTCTAGCCTAAGCCCAAGTTCTGTTCCTCAGAACACACAGCGTTTCCCAGAGATAAGCTCAATCCTTGCTTTTCTCCTAGTCAGCGACTTGCTGCTCAAACATAAAGCGGCATCTGCAACCTGCAGATCTGCACACACTAGCTGCAATCCATGCAGCCTCTCTCTGACTCCTTTCAGAGAGTTGGGAGCTCACCTGGCTCCCAGGGACCAGACTTCCTGTCTGTGGGTGGGGCCCTGAGCCACAGCCAGGCCAGCACTCAAAAAGCTGAACACACAGCTGTGTAATCAATGTGTCTGTCTCTCCAAATATGGGCGAAAACCAGCCATCCATCTGGCAAGACAGATCCAAACCATCACATACCTCCCCCCTTGTTTCGAACCGGAGGGAGGAACACACAGACCCATCATCACTAATGGGTCACCTCTGTGCCAACCATTGGCTGCACAGGCCCATTTTTTCCGGGTATGTTTCCACCAACCCTTCCCGTGGCGCCTTTGTGCCAATTAGCAGCAGGAGTCCTAATCTGCCCAACCTTTCCTCTAAAGGGGCACTCCACCCCCCTCTTCTTCCGGGTGTGCTTCCACCAGCACTTCTTCCTGAACCGTGGGCTCCCACTAATCTCTCTATCCCTTCTACCTTCTGGCCTTAGGATCCTTCTTTTTCCTCCCACAGACCTACTCTCTTGGGACGGTTGGGGACCCACTTCCATGAAACCTGTCAGGGACTGACCACTCTCACTACCTGACACAACACCAACCGACATTTGTTTCTCAGGTTCACTATCGCCTATATGGTTACCCGTGGCAACCAAACCATCTGAGGTCAACACCACATCCTTCTGTTCAATCTCACCAGCAATGTTCCACAAAGGGTTATTCAACTCAGCATTGTCATGACTGGTGCACTGCTAGAGTCCCCGTTCCCGACTTAAACCCCCAACCCCCTATCAACTGCTTACCTAAATTGAAACATGACAACTTCTGGATTAATTGGCCAGTAAAGGCCCCTTTATTAAATCCAAAAGAATACCAAAAATAACTATAAAATTTGTAACCATTTTAATAAATATATATAAATCTTTAAATAAATATATATATTTAACACAACAACTTTTTCCTTTATTAAACCAAACTAATAATAACTACACATAATAACTACAGATAATGTACTGGGTTCCTGAGAGCAGACACAAGAGGCAATGCCGTGGGCTGACACCATCCGAAGTCATTCTGGCCTCCAGCCGTGTTCATGTTAGCTCTGAGGCTCTGTCCGTTTCCTCACTGTTCAGCCCGCATGGCAATAGCCCCTATACTAAGATAGGGAAGGAGCCCATCCCCAAACAGGCCCGCCCCTACCACCACCTTTTGGTACATACCCCAATATATACCGGCACCCACCACCCCAGGAACCCCGTACCCCTGCTCCGATACCTGAAACAAAACAAAACAACATTAAAACAGCCAACACACACCCACATAACCACCCATTCACTTAGGGAGGGAGGGGAGGGAAAAAGACCTGTGTGTAACTTCTGACTCCTTGGCGCCGAATGACCAGCTCCGCACTCCCAGGAATTTATATGGCACCACCTCGTGGTGACCAGGGGCCGCCCCCCCCACCCTGGCTTCCCTTTACAAAATACTGTTTCCTGGTGCACCTGGCTCAGCGTTCCCCCCAGTCATGGGCCCCTGCACCTAGGTTCCCTTTATTCCGGGGCTGTCTTTGGGACCTCTTGTCCCCGTGTTTGTTAGAACAGTGTCTATGGAGGGACCACCTACAGGCAAGCAGCTACTCCCTATGGGACAGTCCCACAGTTTCACATCGCCCCCTGTTGCCCAACACTCCAATAGCAATTGTCCTACCAACGCACATTTTTCCATACCAATCTCTTTAACCATTTCTGTATCCATTGGTACCTCAACCAGGATCTCTGAGCTGTCCGACAGTGCTCTACAGTGCTTCTCATACACGTTTTCGTTACAGTTACCACTACTGTTATTTCTATCAAAGTGTTCTCCGGGTACCTCAAACTGCAATTCTGCAAGTGATGGACTGAATTCCACTACTGTCACGTCCCTTCCGAGCCCTTCCTTTTCATGAGGTCTAGAGGGTGTGAAACAGTGCGCGCGCCATGTACAACCACTGCTCAGCCGTACCTCGGGACCGCACCAGTAGGAATGCATTCCATCACATCAGCAGAGGAGAGAGACTTCCACTTTGTCTATTATTTTGATTTCTCTAACAATTCCCTGAGCGCCTTCTCACACAACCGCGCTGGAAGCACTCTCAAGGAGAACTGTGAGACAATTTTCACAAATGAACCAACAGTAGAGCACCAATTTTCATCAATATTGCTTAACAACGCCTGTACACCTGTGTCCACCGATTGGTACTACGCATGTACACGTCGCTCCTCTGCTGTGGATACACGCAGATGTACATTGGAAATATTTCACCAATTCCAACAACATCCCAGTTATTTCTAGACACGCCACATCTAAACCAGACATTTAGGAACTTTTCCTTTAACAACGATGTGGAGGGGGGCTCATTTGCTAAGGGTGAGGGGTGAGTCACTTAAAGAGACCTCTACTCAGAGTTAACTAACAAAACTTGCGACTCCCCTTGAGCACTGCAAATCGCATGTGCGACACTCATCCTCTTACTTTCAGCAACATTGAGCGATTCGAAAACGTATCATTACCATATCATTCTGAGCTCAACATTCCTGCTCGCTTTTGTTGAGGACAAAACCTCTGCCATGTATGCGCCTTTTCAGATCCTTCAACTGGAGAGGGTTAACTTCTGCAAAAGCCAACGCACCCTGTTCCCGGCTCTGCAGTCTCTCCATTTTGCATAGCAGAATTTGTGTCACGCAAACACATTTTTAAACACACAGGCTGCAATACATAACTTGACCACTGTGTGGCACTCATTAAACTCATGCGGACCTTTTCTGTCAGCAGTGACAGACTGTGTAACACATTATCACTACAAGTAATTTCAGACATTTCAGTGTTTACCATTTTTCTCATCACGAAGGTCAAGTCCTTTATTATCAGAGCGGCACAGTTGTCCCCGCAACCTCTGGCTCCAACACAATAGCTCCCTGGAGGTTTCTAAGGGACACCTCTGCAACCTTACTACTGTTGCTAAGGGAAATCACATAACCTGCTTAGCGATCAGCCCTAGCTCATTAAGATCACATCACCATAAATTACTGTATCAGCAAATCATCAGTATTCATAAACACAGCAGCTTTATCATCTATCAAATTGACTTTTGTCCTTTGAACGCATGGCACCCTGCTGCGACTCAACACATTAACCTTCCTCTCTAAAGGAATTATTTTGCCCACTAGGGCGGCTTCCCAGTTGTCTGGGAACCATTTGTGCTTACATACAGGCTCCTTAGCGGTTTCCTTGGCAACTCTGCAGCACCTGTCTCTATCGCTAGGGAACATGACACAACCAACTGGTTTTGGTTTCAATAACACATCATCTCAGCACTCTGCTGGACTACCTTAGGTGCACACAAAGTCAACATATCACTTTCAGTCTTTGATCTTTGATCTCCACACTGCAGCAAGTCCATCTTTACACATTCTGCAGATCTCCTCCAACGGATACATTGCTACTTCACTTGAATCACAAATTGCAACAGTCTTACATATCTTGAAGCAGGTAACTCTGTCTTTTTGAGGGCGTTGTCTTTCAGTTGCATTTTTACTGGCCAACTCCCCCTGGTGGCCCAGGATGAAATCACAGTAGGCAAACTCCACTGTTTAGCACCCTGCAGACAACAGAAGATTCTTGTTGCCAGGGGTGACTGCAAACATATCTGCAAAAGAATCTTGGCCCACCGATAAAGAGTTCTGCTCAGCAACATCACTTTCAACTGCACCCCAAAATCTAGGGCAAGAAAATATGCCGTGTCCCAGCTGACCACATTCCAGGCATGGCGTTTGGCGACTTTCTCCTGTTGCCAAGGGAGATGACACTCTCCCAACACGCAGAACTTCACTTGCATCTCTATGGGGATGGCGATACACCTCTTCCTTGTAGATCCTCCTTCCCATTGGCACATTTTCTCCGGTTGTAATGGAAACGGTACTCTCCTAGCTGCACGTTGCTGGTTCTCCGACACATATAGACGTTTCTCTCCCTGCAGCGACGTTGCTTTAAACTTACAACTCTCTGTAGGCAATATCTTTGTCTTGCGGTCCACTGACCTGACATCATAGACGTTGCTATGGGCAACTGCACCCATCTGCTTACTCTTTACATTCAGAGCAGGCTTCTCATATTTTTGCTTTGTTGAAGCTTGCGACAAAGGGCATTTGGAAACTTCATGCCCCCACTCACTGCATCGCAAACAGCGTACTTGTTTCTTAACACTTTGCACATAAATAGCTGGCCGGCCTGCACCAGCGTTGCTAGGGGCAACAGCATAAACTTTCCCTTTGGCTTGGTTCAGCGCAGCCAAGTGCTTTTTGCATGAGTCTGGGGCTTGTTCTGTCGGCAACAAACCCTCCAGCCACAAAGTCCTGTCTCTCATTTCAGCAAATATTGCTTTCTGTTTGCGATTTGACCTTCCCATCGCTGCAAACAGGGCAATGGTTTTTAACACAGTTCCTTAACACAGGAAAATGTTGGTGTATTGTCTCCAAGACTTGCAAACAGCACACTTTCATGCGCAGACTTCACTCTCTGCGATTTCACTTGAATCATTCATTCACTGGGCCTTCCCAAATGGATATGTCTTCTCAGGCCACGCTGAGCTTACTTCCACAGGTATGCCACCTGTATGCAACACAGTTCCTTATAGCATTGCTGCAAAAACGCACAGTTGCTTTCTACTCACGGTTTGTTGGTATGCGTGGATCTGGAACTCTTCCAAACTGCCCGTAGCAATACCTCCACCATATGTAAGATTTGGGGAATCAGACTCCAGTAGCAGGTGCGTTTTTAAGGGCTTGGTAGCCCACTTTTATTTAAAAACTCACAAAAGGTTCACATATGCAATAGCATCCCTCGCAGGGGGTTTCCACCATTACTGCATTGTACAAACTAAAGAGCTTAGCCTCCTGGCTTTCAATCCTGGCATCCGACGGCTTCAGGCCTCTAGCCTAAGCCCAAGTTCTGTTCCTCAGAACACACAGCGTTTCCCAGAGATAAGCTCAATCCTTGCTTTTCTCCTAGTCAGCGACTTGCTGCTCAAACATAAAGCGGCATCTGCAACCTGCAGATCTGCACACACTAGCTGCAATCCATGCAGCCTCTCTCTGACTCCTTTCAGAGAGTTGGGAGCTCACCTGGCTCCCAGGGACCAGACTTCCTGTCTGTGGGTGGGGCCCTGAGCCACAGCCAGGCCAGCACTCAAAAAGCTGAACACACAGCTGTGTAATCAATGTGTCTGTCTCTCCAAAATATGGCGAAAACCAGCCATCCATCAGGCAAGACAGATCCAAACCATCACAACTGATATGGACTGGGTAATGTGTTGGGATCTATACTGATATGGACGGGGTATTGTGTTGGGATCTATACTGATATGGACTGGGTAATATGTTGGGATCTATACTGATATGGACTGGGTAACGTGTTGGGATCTATACTGATATGGACTGGGTAATGTGTTAGGAATGAAAGGATGGCACATCAATTGATAGAAACGAACATTATCCCCCTACAGAGGGCTGAATTCAATGACACCCCAAAAATCAAAGTGAAAAAATGATGCAGCAAGCTCATCCATTTTGCTGAAATTTCATTCCAACAACTCAGAATGGTCCTCAGTAGTTTGTATGGCACCCTCAAGTGCTTGTATGCATGTCTGACATGCCCCTAATGAGACGACGGATGGTGTCCTGGGGTATTTCCTCCCAGATCTGGACCAGAGCATCACTGAGCTCCTGAACAGACTGAGGCTCAACCTGGCAGCACCGGATGGACCGAAACATAATGTCCCAGAGCTGTTCTTTTGGATTTAGGTCAGGTGAGTGTGGGGGCCATTCAATGGTATCAATTTCTTCATCCTCCAGGAACTGGCTGCATGCTCTCGCCACATGAGGCCGGGCATTGTCGTGCACCAGGAGGAACCCAGGACCCACTGCACCAGCGTAGGGCCTGACAATGGGTCCCAGGATTTCATCCCAAAACCTAATGGCAGTCATGGTGCCATTGTGTAGCCTATAGAGGTCTGTGCGTCCCTCCATGGATATGCCTCCCAGACCATCACTGACCCACCACCAAACCAGTCATGCTGAAAGATGTTACAGGCAGAAGTTCTCCGCGGCTTCTTCAGACCCTTTCACGTCTGTCACATATGCTCAGTGTGAACCTGCTCTCATCTGTGAAAAGCATGGGGCACCAGTGGCGGACCTGCCAATTCTGGTGTTCAATGGAAAATGCCTATCGAGCTCCAGTGTCTGGTAGTGAGCACAGAGCACACTAGAGGACGTCGGGCCCTCAGGCCACCCCCATGAAGTCTGTTTCTGATTGTTTGGTCAGAGACATTCCCACCAGTGGCCTGCTGGAGGTCATTTTGTAGGACTCTGGCAGTGCTCATCCTGTTCCTCCTTGCACAAAGGAGCAGATACTGGTCCTGCTGATGGGTTAAGGACCTTCTACGGCTCTGTCCAGCTCTCCTAGAGTAACTGCCTGTCTCCTGAAATCTCCTCCATGCTCTGGAGACTGTGCTGGGAGACACGGCAAACCTTCTGGCAATAACATGTATTGATGTGCCATCCTGGAGGAGTTGGACTGCCTGTGCAAGGGGGGGAAGTATCGCCGTGTGCTAGTAGTGACCCCCCAGCCAAATCCAAAACCAGTGAAAAACAGTCAGAAAAGATGATTAGGAAAAAAAATGTCAGACACCTCCACCTGAAAAACCATTCCTGTTTTGGAGGTCGTCTCATTGCTGCCCATCTAGTGCACCTGTTAATTCAAATTAACAGCAAAGCAGCTGAAGCTGATTAACAACCCCCTCTGTATACACCCCTCCCCCTCTGTTTACACCCCTCCCCCTCTAATACTTAACCGACCAGATCAATATCCCAGGAGTTCCGATTCAAAAGTGTTCTTGAATTTTTTTGGAGCAGTGTATATTATCCTTTTCCCAATTCCTCAGCTTTGTAGACTGACGCAGTCTGTACTCCACTCTGTAGGTGGCTTTGGAGTTTAGTGGCAATACAGAAGGGATGGAAGAGAGGAACTCGTTTCCTCTATGACTTCCTGGGTCATCAGCAAAGCAGCAGCACGATTGCACTCTAGTGGTCTGCGTGACCCTCTGCAGTCATCTTGGGTGAGGACAGTGCTTAACCACTTGCCGACTACATTATAGCAGAATGACGGCTACAGTGCGGCTGCCTAGTTCTTGGAGGGTGTTTTTTGATGCCCTCTCGTGCTCTCACTTCCCTCCGGCCCCCCAGGGTGCTCACCCGGGAGTGCCCATGGTGGCTGGGTATTTAGGGCAAAGGGCAAAATCACAGAGGCCCTTTACCATGTGATCGCTCTATCCAATGATGGAGCGATCACTGTCAACAAATCAGCGTCACGTCTGGTTCAGCGCTCTCCTCACACAGATCGATAAATCGCGTGAGGAGAGGAGGGAGACAGCGCAGCAGCGTGAGATGGCTGCATCACAGTGCCCATCAGAGCCATCCCAGTGTCCAAAAGTGCCACCACAGTGTCCAAAAGTGCCAAATCAGTGCCATCACAGTGTCCATCAGTTTCACATCAGTGCCATCACAGTGTCCATCAGTTTCACATCAGTGCCATCACAGTGGCCATCAGTGCCATCACAGTGCTCATCCCTGTCACATCAGTGCCATCACAGTGCTCATCCCTGTCACATCAGTGCCATCACAGTGCCCATCAGTGCCATCACAGAAGAGCCTAACCTAACCTGGCAGCCTATCTGGGGGGGGGGTGCTACATCTGTAGTCAATTATGTCCATCAAAAAAAAACATATGTACAATTAGGGGGGCTATTTATAAAACATTTATTAGAGAAAGGTCACAATCGTTTGCCAGGCTGCACAAGATTTCTCCTTATTTTCTATAATATTACAACTTCCTATGATCAACAGTTCCATCTAGTGTCCAAAATTTGGTATCAAATACAGGGCCACTAATCAGGTTTTTCTAGCTGAAAACTCTTCATTTTAGTTGAGAACAGGGAAGGGTTGAAGCCGCCATCAGGTTTATTCCTATGTGTCCAATTGAGAGATTTCCCCTCACTTCCTGTACTGGAGGCTCTACTAGAATTGACATATCCATAAAGAATTCCCCTCTCTTCCTGTTCTGGTGACAACTGTTAAATGTTGGATTTCTCAGCACTTTCTGTCATGGTGAAAACTAAGATTTTAAGCCCTGCTGTACACACGACCAGAATCCCGTTGAGGAAAAAAAAACGTTGGTATTACCGACGGGATTCCTGGCAGGCTTGACTTGCAAAGCCGTGTATACACACCCTTTGTTCTTTTGAATGGCAAGAATGTGGTGACGTCATCGACTACGACGAGCTCGTGTCTCATTGCATTCGATGCTGTCGCCGCCATCTTGCTACACCCCACACTAACCTTGTATTCTACTGCGCATGCGTCAAAGTGTTATCGAGCATGCACGGTTTTTCACCCCTACAGACTATCGGTTTTCTTGGCGGGGAACACTCTGCCGGGAAACCCCACGCCGGGATTTCCGTCTGTTTTTCTGACGGGAAAACTGCGAGGGAGCATACACACGGCCGGGATTCCCGGCCAAATGCTCTCCTGGCAGTTTTCCTGCCTAGGAAACCGGTCGTGTGTACGAGGCTTTTCTGTCCCAAGTCACAACATTAAAATGTTATATTTTTTACCTTCTCCCTGTTCTCCTGACAACTGTAAAATGTTGGACTTCATATCACGTTATTGTGGCAACAACCATAAAATGTTGGATTTCCCATCCCCCTCTACTTCGGTGACAACTGTAAGGCCGTGTACACACGACCGAGGTTCTCGCTGGAAACCAGCGAGAACCTTCGCTGGAAGCTGCATTCCAGCGAGGACCTCGGCCGTGTGTACGCTCTCGGCGAGCTTCCCGTCGGGAAGCCCGTCGAGCAGAAATAGAGAGCACGCTCTCTATTTGCTCGACGGCCCGCCTGGAAGAATGGCTGGTTGCCATTCCCGACGGGCGGGTCGCCGATTTCGACGGCCGGCAGGGAACCTCGACGGGCGGAACGATGTGTTCTGCCCGTCGAGGTTCTCTGCCGTGTGTACACGGCCTCAGATATTGGATTTCCCATTTCATCCTGTTGTAATGCTATGCACAGTTTTACTAACACATGCCAAAGTTGCAAAACTGGTTTCAGATGTTAAAGAGTAACTCCAATTTTGTTGAGGGGGAAAAAAAAAAAAAAAAAACATTCCCCTCTGGGTGATTTATGTACATTGTAGTGATTGTAAGTAGTTGATGCCCACGCTATAGCCGAAAGACGGCTACAGCGTGGGCTTAAAATACAGGGAGGGCATACATGGATGTCCGGCCGTTCTCGTGCCACCCAGGTGTCTATGGCACCCAATAACTTTGTCCATCTTGCACCCACCATGCCTAACAACCCACCACATACAGAAGGATGTCAGCTATCTTTGGCTTGGAAAGTTCTCATTAGACTGCACAAGGCCAGAGACCTTGCTACAAAAGGTAAAACATGTTTAGGCATGGGGGTGGGGAATCTGTCCACAGGACAACTATTAGTGGTGCACTCCACAAATCTGCCCTTTATGGAAGAGTGACAAGAAGAAAGACATTGGGGAAAGAAATCCATAAGAAGTCCAGTTTGCAGTTTGTGAGAAGCCATGTGGGGGAGGGGATACAGCAAACAGGTGAAGAAGGTGCTCTGGTCAGATGAGACCAAAATTGAAGCTTTTGGCCGAAAACCAAACGCTACGTGTGGGGAAAAACTAACACTGCACATCACCCTGAACACACCATCAGCAGGGACAGGGAAGCTGGTCAGAGTTGATGGGAAGATGGATGGAGCCAAATACAGGGCAATCTTAGAAGAAAACCTAATAGAGTCAGCAAAAGACTTGAGACCGGGGGGAGCTTCACCTTCCAGCAGGACAACGACCCTAAACATACAGCCAGAGCTACAATGGAATGGTTTATATCAAAGCATATTCATGTGTTAGAATGGCCCAGTCACAGTCCAGACCTAAATCACATTGAGAATCTGTGGCAAGACTTGAAAATTGCTGATCACAGACGCTCTCCATCCAATCTGACAGAACTTGAGATATTTTGCAAAGAAGAAGAATGGGCAGAAATGTCCCTCTCTAGATGTGCAAAGCTGGTAGAGACACCCCCAAAAAGACTTACAGCTGTAATTGCAGTGAAAAGGGGGTTCTACAAAGTATTGACTCAGGGGGGCGCCATACAAATGTACCCCCCACACTTTTCACAGATTTATTTGTAAAACAAAATTGAAAACCATTTATCACTTTCCTTTCACTTCACAATTATGTGACACTTTGTGTTGGCCTATCACATAAAATCCCAATAAAATACATTTATGTTTTTGGTTGTAACATGAGAAAATGTGGAAAATTTCAAGGGGTATGAAAACTTTTTCAAGGCGCTGTATGTGTGTGTGTAGCGCCTACTTACTTTCAGTATGGGCACTACGCTAAAGTTAGTTGGAATGAGAGAGTTACATTGCTCCCATTCGTGATTTATCTAAATTGGGACTTCTGTCATTCCAGAAAGGTCTCCTGGGCCAGTCTGCATTCTAGGGATGTGGTAACAAATCTGGCCAGCAGTTGGCGCCAGAGGGGTTTCTGGCAGAACAAGTCTTCCCCAGCAGCCAATTGGAGGAGTTCCTCCCTCGCAGGGCATGCTGGGGAGGGGTATATCTGGGACAGGTGTCATATGTTCTAAAATCTTCACGGGGTGCCGGTGCTGGGTGCGGCATCCACCTTTAGGGTGCGCGCACCTATGGACCCCGCCGGCGTGGCCCATCTGGCCAAGCTTACAGGCTTCACCGAGCCTCAACCGGAGGCGAAAGGGGACCCCAGTGACCTACTGGGTTCCAGGTTCCATTGAAATGCATCTCAGGCCGAGTGCCGAACCAATCTGGGATCTGGTGACCGGGATGCTACAGGTACGCATTACTGTCTCCCGGTGACCTGGGCTGGAGTCTATTGGAAAGATTCACCCTATTCACTCATTTAACCACTTAAGGACCCTGCACTGTATATATACGTCCTAATTTTAAAGATGGATATCTTGGTAACGGCAGCAGCTACTGCCACAACCGAGGTATCCATCTTTAGTGCTAAGGATCCTGTACACGATAACAGCGGTCTCCGCGGCGGATTCGCCACAAGATCGCCGTTATCGGTGGCGGGAGAGGGCCCCCCTCCCGCCGCTCTCCCGCGCCCTTCGCCGCTTACCATTGCCGTCGGTAGCGGCGGAGGCGATCGGGTCTGTTCGGCAGCTGTGTGGGGATGCGAGTGAGGGAAAAATCGTTCCCATAGCTCTGCTGGGGGTAAGTCACGTCAAAAAGTCAGTCCCGCCCAGCGTCTTAAAGAAACATTTTTTTTTTTTCATTTGAAAAAATGACAGTTTCAATTTTTTTTTCTTGCATTTTAGCGTAAATATGAGATGTGACGTCTTTTTGACCCCCAGATCTCATATTTAAGAGGACCTGTCATGCTTTTTTCTATTACAAGGGATGTTTACATTCATTGTAATAGGAATACGAGTGATCACATTTTTTTTTTCAGTGTAAAAAGTAATAAAATAATAAAAAATAAATAAGAAAACAAAAAAAATAAATGTTTTAAAGCGCCCCGTCCCGACGAGCTCGCGCGCAGAAGCGAACGCATACGCGAGTAGCGCCCGCATATGAAAACGGTGTTCAAATCACACAAGTGAGGTATCGCCGCGATCGTAAGAGCGAGAGCAATAATTCTAGCCCTAGACCTCCTCTGTAACTCAAAAAATGCAACCTATAGAATTTTTTATACGTCGCCTTTTTTTAAGGGTAAAAGTTTGACGCCATGCCACGAGCGGGCGCAATCTTTAAGAGTGACATGTTGGGTATCATTTTACTCGGCTTAACATTATCTTTCACAATATATAAAAAAAAATTGGGCCAAATTTATTGTTGTCTTATTTTTTAATTAAATTTTTTTTTTCCAAAAAAAGTGCGCTTGTAAGACCGCTGCGCAAATACGGTGTGACAAAAAGTATTGCAATGACCGCCATTTTATTCTCTAGGGTGTTAGAAAAAAATATATATAATGTTTGGGGGTTTTAAGTAATTTTCTAGCAGAAAAAACTGTTTTAGTCTTGCAAACACCAAATCTGAAAAACACCCAAGGTCCTTAAGTGGTTAACCGAGGCGACGACGAGTTTTACAAATCGGTACTACTAAGGGCTGGCTTGCCCGTCTACATCCAGGCCTGACAGCGCAATTTACCTTTTTTCCTCGCATCAACCTTTTTCCTTCCTAACTGAAGTTGATGTCGGCTGTGTTGGCCTGGAAATAAAGCCTTTATTGACTGTCTGGACCTCCGCTCACTACTTTGTTCCTAGACAACGTTAGGGTAACGTAATGTGCCGATCCCAACAATCAATCAGCGGCTCCTTCGGGGGTGGCGCTACACGTGTATGCTTGGTTTGAAGGAGTCAATGAAGTAAAGTGATACAATTACACTTACAACATGAAGATCAGAATACAACCAGGGGGAACCTCTTCTAAGGAAGCCAGGTAACGTCTGCTGGATTCTCTGTCACTTGGTAGTCGGCAGAACGAGAGAGGAGAGGAAAGGTGGAAATGTGTGGAGTGGACGGGAAGTCGGACCATGGAAGGCAATACAACTCATCCCAAAGAAAAAGGAGGACAGAGGTTGTATCCTGGGAGGACCTCCACCTACGTGTTTCAGGGCCACACGCCTTCCCCCGGGTGTGGTACTTGTGCTATTTGATGAGCTCCGTTTTATTTTCTACTTATCCAGCCCAGGGTCATAAATGGCCTTCACCGTGCCGAGCCTCACATACCGCCACTCCCTTTTTCTCATGAAAAAGAATGCATGAAACAATATGGATCTTAAAAGGGTTGTAAACCCTCAAAGATTTTTCATCTTAATGCATTCTATCCTCCCCCTTTACTTACCTGAACCCGATCTTTCAAGCGACAGGGATGAGCACAGCAGCTCCAGCCGCTGTCTCCGGTCCTCACTGAATAGATTGATAGCAGCTGTCAATCAAATCCAATGACACGAGAGCCAGGGGGTGGGACTGCGTCTCGCTATCTGTGTCAATGGACGCAGCAGCAGGACTCCGGAGCACAAGTGCCCCCATGGAAAGTGCTTCTCCGGGGGGGCACTCAAGGAGAGGAGCCAGGAGTGCAGCAGGCGGACCCCAGAAGAGGAGGATTAAGAACACTCTGTGCAAAACCCATGCACAAAGGAGGTTTTTAACCATTTGAACCATTCATATCTGGGAGACTTAGAGTCGTGCCGACTTCAAAGTAGTGCCTGTAATACTTTGGTCCGACTTTCATGCGAGTTGAGGTCCATAGACCTCAAGGTTACACAGGCATTCCCTGAAATCGTGTCCAAATCGCAGGAAAATCGCATGACTTAAGTTTTGAACTTTTCTCCTGTTAGTTTGAGGTCTTGTCCCTATTGCTCTTCTGAACCTTATTCATACCTTTGTGTATTTAAAGGTTTTAGTCATGTTCCCCCTTTTCCTTTCTTTCCTCCAGACTGAACATATTCATTTCCTGGTATGTTTTATCCCTCAGACCTTACATTATTTTTATTGCCCTGTCTCTGGACTTCCATCTTCTCAATATCTTTTTCTAGGTGAGGTCTCTAGAGCTGGACACAGTATTCTAAATGAGGTTTAACTAAATATCTATATAGAGGAATCAGGACCTCCTTCCTCCTGCTGGTGACCCCTCTAGTGATATATATATATCTATATAGAGGGATCAGGACCTCCTTTCTCCTGCTGGTGATCCCTCTAGTGATATAAAGATCCATATAGAGGAATCAGGACCCCCTTCCTCTTGCTGGTGACCCCTTTAGTGATATCTATATAGCGGAATCAGGACCTCCTTCCTCCTGCTGGTGACCCCTCTAGTGATATAAAGATCTATATAGAGGAATCAGGACCCCCTTCCTCTTGCTGGTGACCCCTTTAGTGATATCTATATAGAGGAATCAGGACCTCCTTCCTCCTGCTGGTGATCCCTCTACTGATATAAAGATCCATATAGAGGAATCAGGACCCCCTTCCTCTTGCTGGTGACCCCTTTAGTGATATCTATATAGGGGAATCAGGACCTCCTTCCTCCTGCTGGTGATCCCTCTAGTGATATAAAGGTCTATATGGAGGAATCAGGACCCCCTTCCTCTTGCTGGTGACCCCTTTAGTGATATCTATATAGAGGAATCAGGACCTCCTCCTTCCTGCTGGTGACCCCTCTAGTGATATAAAGATCTATATAGAGGAATCAGGACCTCCTTCCTCCTGCCGGTGATCCCTCTAGTTAAAAACCTTAGAATTCTGTTTACATTGCATCTGGAAAGTATTCACAGCGCTTCACTTTTTCTACATTTTGTCATGCAACAGCCTTTTTCTAAAATTGAATTCAATTCCTTATTTTCTTAAAAATTCTACAAACAATCCCTCATAATGACAACGTTAAAGAAATTTGTTTGAAAAGTTTGTAAATTTATATATATATATATTAAAAAAAAAATCACACGTATATAGGTTTTCACAGCCATTGCTTAAAGTGGGGGGTTCAGCGGAATTATTATTTTTTTTTAAAAAGTCAGCAGCTACAAATACAGCAACTGCTGATTTTTTAAAAACTAACACTTACCTGTCCAAGTCGCCGTCAACGTCGGCTTCCCCCACCGTCATCCCCCGTAAGGGAATCGGGAAGTGAAGCGCTGCGGCTTCACTGCCCGGTTCCCTACTGCACATGCGCGAGTCATTCTGTACAGTTTCCAATGGTTCCCGTTGTGTTCTGGGAGCCGAGTGTTTCCCAGAACACAACAGGGGGGGGGGGGGGGTGGTTGGTGACGTAGAGGGGCCGGACTATACCCGTAAGTGGAGGAAATACCTGTTTTATACAGGTATTTGCACCCCCCTCCCCCTTGAAATGTGACACCGGAGGGGGGGGGAGAGTTCCGAAAAGCAGAGGTTCACTTTTGGGTGGACCTCCGCTCTAATACTTTGTTGAAGCTCCTTTTGCACAAATCACAGCCTCACGTCTGTTTGAGCATTAGCCTGGGTTCACACCAATGCGAATTGAATGCCGGGGTTTCTCCGCATTCGATTAGCATGACATGAGATTGTGACCGGTTCTCTATGGAGACGGTTCACACATCTTTGTTGCGGCTGCAGAGCAGCTTGTACAGGAATGGTGTGCGTCTTTGGCTCTGTTTCAGGGCCGAATTTAGGCAAAAATTTGGCCCCCGATTCATCCCTGAAACAGAACAGAGATGCACAGAACCCCTGCTGCGAACGGCATCCATCGAAGGTGTGAACCCAGCCTCAAGCTACAAGCTTGGCACAACTATTTTTGGGCAGTTTCTCCCATTCTTCTTTGCAGGACCTCTCAAGCTCCATCAGGTTGTATAGGCAGCGTTGTGCACAAGGAAATGTGACAGGTACACATTATGGAGAGGTCTATAAGACTCCAGATCCCTCCTCATTGATCCCATTTGATCGCACCGATCTTTCCATTTTTAAAAATGGTGTCGGGAAAACCAGAAGTAATGCATGCTCATTGCTTCCTGTTCCCTATAACACAGAGATGGACAGAGCAGTTCTTTGTCCGCCTCTATGATCAGCGGAAGCACCTGCTGGTTGATTGGGACAGCCTGCGGAGGGCAGAGTCCCCTCCTGTTGCTTGTAAAAGAAATCCAGCAACTAGTTAACCGCTTGGATTGCTTTTACAAGAGAGCCAACCGTTGGCTCTACATTCTGCTGATTGCCCGCAGCAGGGAAAAACGTAAAAAATAAATAAATAAAACACTTCTTGCCCGGTACCCAGGACATGCAGTTCCAGGTGTCATGCAATAGGAATTCAACATCCCTTGTTGAATTCAACATCTGTGTCTTATTGAAAAGTTGAGCTACATGTGAATGGTGTCAAGTCAGCAGGTGACTATACAGTTCCGGTAGACTGGGTCTAGGTAGGTATTTTAATGCATATATAAAAATGTTTAAGAAAGCTGTCCCCTGCCGAGATTTTTCTTCCCTGCCTGTCCTAATTCTTCCAGGATGAATTACACCCATCATCTATTAAACCAGAAGAATGAAGACAGAGTGCAGAGCCTTAGGGGGCCCCCCCATGACACTGTCACCACGGCTCCCTGCATCCATTGTGTGATGTTGTAAAGAAAAGCACTTGATATCATGTTAGAACCCCTCCCTGGATTGTTGAGAGCGGTTTAGCCCTGGAGAAGAGGCCCCCCAGGGGCATTATGTGACCAGCCAAAGACTTTTAGAAAAGTTAAAGTGGTATTAAACCCAAAACCAAAGATGTGATCTATTGCAGCTTACCAATTATTAGATGTGGTGGCTGCATTCGTTTTGTTTTTTTAAGCTTTTTTTCACTCTGTTTTAATCTGGTGATCTAACCAGTGTAGCCAAGTCCAACGCAGCGGTGGCTAGTTCTCCAATTTTTTTGGGTGGCGCAAACAAAAAAAAAATCAAATTGCAGCCACTGTGCCCATCAAATGCCACCAATGTGGCCATCAAACGCCTTCACTGTGCCCATCAAATGCAGCCACTGTGCCCATCAAACGCCACCACTGCGCCCAACACCACCACCACTGTTCCCAACATCACCACTGTGCCCAAACACAGCCACTGTGCCCATCAAATGCAGCCACTGTGCCCATCAAACGCACCATGGGGCCCGCTGTTCACCTTTTTGGACACTTATTATAGCCCAAGGCTCTAATCAGGTGCTTCCAAAAAAAAACCCCGCCACTACAATTCAGGTGCCCGAAAAGGGGCCGTAGCAGCGGCAACCATAGATAGATAGATTAATGCATTGCATGAATCTATGGTGATAGACAGGTGGCAGGAGAGAGGTGGCAGCGGCGCCTATTGGACGTCCTATCATAGCAGAGGACAGAGAGAGAGGACGGGAGAAGACATCAAGGAGTGTGGAGGACACTGCCCCACCGAGACAGGTAAGTGTGGGGGATGCACACTGGCATTTAATGGGCACTGTAGCAGCAATTGATGGGCACACTGGCAACAATTGATGGGCACAGTGGCAGCAATTGATGGGCACAGTGGCAGCAATTGATGGGCACAGTGGCAGCAATTGATGGGCACAGTGGCTGCGTTTCATGGGCACAGTGGCTGCGTTTCATGGGCACAGTGGCTGCGTTTCATGGGCACAGTGGCTGCGTTTCATGGGCACAGTGGCTGCGTTTCATGGGCACAGTGGCTGCGTTTCATGGGCACAGTGTTTGTGTTTGATAGGCACTATGGCGGCAATTGATGGGCACAGTAGCTGCATTTGATGGGCACAGTGGCGGCAATTGATGGGTTGTTTTTTTTTTCAGTTTGTTTGCACCCCCTCAAAAATTTTGAGCACCAGCCGACACTGCTTTATTATCTTCTTCCCTGGCTACAGTAGCTGAGGAATGACCGCTCTGAACCCGGAAGTGATGCAATACAAATCACTTCCAAGTTCATCAATCACAGAAGGGTTTGGTGAATGGATGGCCCCGAACTCCTCCTGCTGTATTTTTATAACTAGTCTGCCATGGTCTTGTGCTCCCAAAGGAATGGGAGAGCCCAGGAACCACGCGGGTGCCTGCAGAGGTAAGGCAGCACTTCTGGAGCCCTGTACATACAATCACCTACCTGAAAGCTGAGAGTCGGCTGTAAAAATCAATACAACGCTCCCAGGCTTGTTTTGACCCCTTGGGCATTTATAAAAGGGTCCAGTAAACCAGTAGAAGCACAGACTATGAAGGCAAATCCTAAATGACTACAGAGACGGTTATTTTCCTGCCCTAGGATATCGCATTTGTCAGGACAACTTCACCCAAAAGGTGGCATTTCAGTTTGCATGGACATTGGCCAATTGCATCTCCCTCTGACCACTTTGTCCAGGGGGTCCTCAAACTACGGCCCTCCAGATGTTCAGAAACCACAATTCCCATCATGCCTGTGAATGTCAGAGTTTCATAATGCCTCATGGGAGGTTTAGTTCCGCAACAGCTGGAGGGCCGTAGTTTGAAGATCCCTGACTTAGTCCATCAGTCCATCCAAGTCTGTTCCTCCACACAGGGCTGTCTTAATGGCATCATGGGCCCCTGGGCAAAGTAATGCTCTGGGGCCCCTACAATGGAGACAGTGCAGGTAAGCATAAATCAGGTAGGTAAGGGATAGCTAGGGTGAAGAGGGGTTAGAGTGCTGGGGGATATCTGGGGTGTAGAGGGGTCATAGTGCTGGGGGGATATCTGGGGTGTAGAGGGGTCAGAGTGCTGGGGGATATCTGGGGTGTAGAGGGGTCAGAGTGCTGGGGGGATATCTAGGGTGAAGAGGGGTCAGAGTGCTGGGGGATATCTAGGGTGTAGAGGGGTCAGAGTGCTGGGGGGATACCTGGGGTGTAGAGGGATCAGAGTGCTGGGGGGATATCTGGGGTGTAGAGGGGTCAGAGTGCTGGGGGGATATCTGGGGTGAAGAGGGGTTAGAGTGCTGGGGTAATATCTAGGGTGAAGAGGGGTCAAAATGCTGGGGGGATATCTGGGGTGAAGAGGGGTCAGAGTGCTGGGGGGATATCTGGGGTGTAGAGGGGTCAGAGTGCTGGGGGGATATCCGGGGTGTAGAGGGGTCAGAGTGCTGGGGGGGGGATAGCTGGGGTGTAGAGGGGTCAGAGTGCTGGGGGGATATCTGGGGTGTAGAGGGGTCAGAGTGCTGGGGGGATATCTGGGGTGTAGAGGGGTCAGAGTGCTGGGGGGATATCTGGGGTGTAGAGGGGTCAGAGTGCTGGGGGGATATCTAGGGTGTAGAGGGGTCAAAATGCTGGGGGGATATCTGGGGTGAAGAGGGGTCAGAGTACTGGGGGGATATCTGGGGTGTAGAGAGGTCAGAGTGCTGGGGTGATATCTAGGGTGAGGAGGGGTTAGAGTGCTGGGGGGGATATCCGGGGTGTAGAGGGGTCAGAGTGCTGGGGGGGGATAGCTGGGGTGTAGAGGGGTCAGAGTGCTGGGGGGATATCTGGGGTGTAGAGGGGTCAGAGTGCTGGGGGGATATCTGGGGTGTAGAGGGGTCAGAGTGCTGGGGGGGTATCTGGGGTGTAGAGGGGTCAGAGTGCTGGGGGGATATCTGGGGTGTAGAGGGGTCAGAGTGCTGGGGGGATATCTAGGGTGAAGAGGGGTCAGAGTGCTGGGGGATATCTGGGGTGTAGAGGTGTTAGAGTGCTGGGGGGATACCTGGGGTGTAGAGGGTCAGAGTGCTGGGGGGATACCTGGGGTGTAGAGGGATCAGAGTGCTGGGGGGATATCTGGGGTGTAGAGGGGTCAGAGTGCTGGGGGGACATCTGGGGTGTAGAGGGGTCAGAGTGCTGGGGGGATATCTGGGGTGAAGAGGGGTTAGAGTGCTGGGGGTGATATCTAGGGTGAAGAGGGGTCAAAATGCTGGGGGGATATCTGGGGTGAAGAGGGGTCAGAGTACTGGGGGGATATCTGGGGTGTAGAGAGGTCAGAGTGCTGGGGTGATATCTAGGGTGAGGAGGGGTTAGAGTGCTGGGGGGGATATCCGGGGTGTAGAGGGGTCAGAGTGCTGGGGGGATATCTAGGGTGAAGAGGGGTCAAAATGCTGGGGGGATATCTGGGGTGAAGAGGGGTCAGAGTACTGGGGGGATATCTGGGGTGTAGAGAGGTCAGAGTGCTGGGGTGATATCTAGGGTGAGGAGGGGTTAGAGTGCTGGGGGGGATATCCGGGGTGTAGAGGGGTCAGAGTGCTGGGGGGATATCTAGGGTGAAGAGGGGTCAGAGTGCTGGGGGGACACCTGAGATGTAGAGGGACAGGCTGGGCTGCCCCAATTTTGGGGCAGCCCGGGCTCAAGGACAAGCTGCTTTGGGGAAAGGGCAGGGGCCCCCCGCATGCAGCTGGGGCCCCTGGGCAGTGCCCAGGTGTGCCCTCTCATTAAGACAGCCCTGCCTCCACATCTTGGTTGATGGGAGATGTAATCAGGAGCTCTACTGTATTATTTGAGAAATATAAGAAGTCAGCATGTGAGGGCCGAAAAAGTTTTAAAAAATGAGTTTTGGGTGAAGTTGCCCCATGATACCCCAAATATAAGTTACATTACCCAATGAAAGGGGAGCAAGTAAAAGAATGACTTACCCTGGGAGAGTCTGAAGCTATGTCCTGGCTGCTCTATCCCGGCTGAGATAAGGGTTTTATAGTCGAACGTTGAACAGGTGACCTGCACTTTGTGTCGCCACGGCAACAGGGAAATCGCTCCCAGTAAAAACTGAAAACAGGTGGAACTGGGAACTTTGTTACTTGTTCTGTTCTCATGGCCGATCGGTACCACCCCTCTCCCTCTCCGCGGATCGCATGTCAGTAAATTAAAGAAAAGCTCTAAAAGAGGCCAGTGTACGAGGCCGGGGATGGAAGGGGCCGGGCCGCTCCCAGTGAAAAATAATACCTCCAAATTGTATGGGGCTATTGTTTCCCGGGAAGCGTCCCGGACTCACTGGAGCTCGAAGGTTGAAAGACACAAACTTGGTTATCTTGTAACATTTAAAGCAGGGATAGGCAACCCTGGAGAGGTGGAGATCCTCCGGAGAAACAAGGGAGAGATTATAGATCCCCGGAGAGAACCTGGTAAGGTGTGATCACAAGGCAAGGAAGGTGTGTATACAGTATACATACATACCAGGGCCGATCCGCCCTATAGGCTCACTATGCAAGCCGCTTAGGGCCCCGCAAAGCTGCAGAGGGCCCCCCAAATTACTAGAGACCCCGCCTGGTGAGAAGTCGTTTTCGGCCCGTCACCCCGCTTCTCAACTCGCTGGCTGCATGGGAGAAGAGGTAACAAGTTAGCACCGGCTGCTTCTCAACTTTAATCCATAATGTGACATGTCACTGTCGGTAGGGCCCCCCCCACCCCCCCCCGCTATCTCAACTTTAATGTGACATGTCATTTTCGGCAGCTACCAGCCCCATCCCCCCCCCCCCCTTCTCAACAACTTTAATGTAACATGCCATTTTGCTTAGGGCCCCAGGGAGGTCAGGATCGGCACCGATACATACACACAGTATACTTACACACACACACAGTATACATACACACAGTATACTTACACACACACACACACACACACACACACAGTATATACAGTATACATACACACACAGTATACTTACACACACACACACACACAGTATATACAGTATACATATACACACACACAGTATATACACACACACAGTATATACACACACAGTATATACAGTATACATACACAAACACACACACACACACACATTATATACAGTATACATACACACACACACAGTATATACACACACACAGTATATACACACACAGTATATACAGTATACATACACAAACACACACACACATTATATACAGTATACATACACACACACACAGTATATACAGTATGCATACACACACACACACACATACAGTATATACAGTATACATACACACACACAGTATATACACACACACACAGTATATACAGTATACACACACACACACAGTATATACAGTATACATACACACACAGTATATACAGTATACATACACACACACACACAGTATATACAGTATACATACACACAGTATATACAGTATACATACACACACACAGTATATACAGTATACATACACACAGTATATACAGTATACATACACAGTATACATACACACAGTATATACAGTATACATACACACACAGTATATACAGCATACACACACACACACACACACAGTATATACAGCAGGGGTCTCAAACTCCCGGCCCGCGGGCCAGTTGCGGCCCGCAGACCGAGATTTTGCGGCCCACTGACAAGCCCTTCCCCCGGACAGTGTCATACTTTGCAGCGCATGCAGCGCAGCGCAGTACCCTTTCCCTGCAGCCCCCCCCCCCCCCCGTACTCATCTTTGTGTCCGGCAAAGCAGGGGTGTGCGTCATGTGACGTCAGCAGCGTAGGGCGGCGCTGCCGTCACGCGCCTGTCCGCACTGAAGTGAAGTTTCTCAGAAGAGCTGAGCGCCCTCGCCCTCGTCAGCAGCGTCCTTCAAGGTAAGCTGCTGCTACTGTAATGCCAGTTAGCAGATGCTATCACAGGGTGGTAGGGGGAATAGGGGGTGCTACTACTGGGGGGGGCGGTTGTTGTTGGATGATTGGGAGGCTAGCACCCTCATGTTATTACCACAGGGGGGGGGGGGTGTTGCTGGTGAATGATTAGGGTGCTACTGTTCATCAACACCCCCCAACCCCCCAGCAGTAGTACCCCCATAATCTTTCAGCTGATGCTATTATCACAGGGTGGTAGGGGGAATGGGGGGGTGTTGCTTGTGGATGATGGCGGTGCTACTGCTGGTGGGGGGTGTTATTGGTGGATGGTGAGGGGCACATGATGGGGGCATTATATGTATGTGAAACCATATTCGCTCAGCCCTGATAGGAAATTTCTGTGGGTGGAACAAGAGCTCAGCCTATCAGGGCTGAGCGAATATTGGCTCACTGCCCTAATAGACTGAGCGCTAATCTATGTGATTGGCTGGCAGTGCCGAAAGAAGAATGGAGAAGAGTGAGTGTGTGTATGTGACTGCAGCCAGGGTCATAGGGACTGTCCTGGAGAGTGAACATTAGGGGCGGCAGGGGCGCAATCTGTGACATTTTGGTCCAATACTTGATGCGGCCCAGCCTCACCCAGCTTATACCTCCAGTGGCCCCCAGATAACTTGAGTTTGAGGCCCCTGATATACAGTATACATACATACACACACAGTATATACAGTATACATACACACACAGTATATACAGTATACATACACACACAGTATATACAGTATACATACACACATACACACACACAGTATATACAGTATACATACACACACAGTATATACAGTATACATACACACACAGTATACATACACACACAGTATACATACACACACAGTAAATACAGTATACATACACACAGTATATACAGTATACACACACAGTATATACAGTATACATACACACACAGTATACATACACACACAGTAAATACAGTATACATACACACAGTATATACACTATACACACACACAGTATACACACACAGTATATAAAGTATACATACACACAGTATACATACACACACAGTATATACAGTATACATACATACACACACACAGTATACATACACACACAGTATATACAGTATACATACATACATACACACACAGTATACATACACACACAGTATATATACATACATACATACACACACAGTATACATACACACACAGTATATACAGTATACATACATACACACACACAGTATACATACACACAGTATATACAGTATACATACATACACACACACAGTATACATACACACACAGTATATACAGTATACATACATACACAGTATATACAGTATACATACTTACTTTACAAAAGTTTTAAGCAGGTTTGGAAAAAATGCTGTAAATGTGTTATTTTTTTTTTTTATATCAATTAACCACTTCAGCCCTGGACCATTTGGCTGCCAAATGACCGGCCCACTTTTTGCGATTCAGCACTGCGTCGCTGTAACTGACAATTGCGCGGTCGTGTGACGCGGCTCCTGAACAAAATTGGCGTCCTTTTTCCCCCACAAATAGAGCTTTCTTTTGGTGGTATTTGATCACCTCTGCAGTTTTTATTTTTTGCGCTATAAACAAAAATAGAGCGACAATTTGAAAAAAAAAGCAATATTTTGTACTTTTTGCTATAATAAATATCCAATTTTTTTTTTTTTAAAAAGCGGATTTTATCTCAGTTTAGGCGGATGTGTATTCTTCTACATATTTTTGGTAAAAAAAAAAAAAAAAAACGCAATAAGCGTATATGGATTGGTTTGCGCAAAAGTCATATCGTCTATAAAATAGTGGGTCGTTTTATGGCATTTTGTTTGCGACTGCGACATTATGGTGGACGCCATTCACATTTATACAGCAATCAGTGCTTGAAACAAGCACGGATTACTGTATAATGTGACTGGCAGGGAAGGGGTTAACCACTACGGGTTGGGAAGAGGTTAAGTGTGTCCTAGAGAGTGATTCTAACTGTTAGGGGGCATGGCTTACTGTGACACGTCACTGATCGCTGCTCCCGATGAGAGGGAGCAGACGATCAGTGACATGTCACCAGGCAGAACAGGGAGACTACATGATGGTGAGATCAGGGCTCTGTGGGGGCCAAACCATCTCTTCCAGGGCTCCTTGGCATCTTTATGCTAAAGATCGTTCTTAATGACATTGGCTGTATTTTTGGGGTGGTTATCCTGCTGCAGAATAAATTTGGGGCCAATCGCACACCTCAGGCCGTGTACACACGGCAGAGAACACATCGTTCCCGCCCGTCGAGGTTCTCTGCCGGCCGTCGAAATCGGCGACCCGCCCGTCGGGAATGGCAACCAGCCATTCATCCAGGCGGGCCGTCGAGCAAAAAGAGAGCGTGCTCTCTTTTCGCTCGACGGGATTCCCGACGGGCGGGGCGAGCGCTCTGTGTACACACGGCCGAGGTCCTCGCTGGAATGCAGCTTCCAGCGAGGTTCTCGCTGGTTTCCAGCGAGAACCTCGGTCGTGTGTACGCCGCCTGACTGATGGTATGGCATGATGATTAGGAATCTGCCTGTATTTCTCAGCACTGAAATCTCAGCACTGTATTTCTCAGCACAAAATCTCCAACACCATATGCAGAAATACAGCGCCAAACTTGCAAAGAACCTCCACCATGCCTCACAGTTGGTTGGAGACACTCATTTTTATGCCACTCGCCTTCCCCCAAAAACTTGCCTCCTGCTACAGCCAAATATTTCACATTTTGACTCAGTCCAGAGTACCTGCTTCCACAGGAGGAACCGACTGGCATCGGCTACTGACCATAGAGATTTCTAGCAGGCCAGATGGTCTGAATGATCGTTCGGAGGCCGGACGCAACATTATGACATCACACCCATCCTCTGCATTTGGAAAAATGCCACTGCCTTGGCCGGGAAGCCAAGATTTATATATATATATTTTTTTTAATTTCAGGCTTCCCAGCCTAAGACTTATTGACCCCAGATTGTAAAGAGGACCTGTCACGTACTATTCCTATTACAAGGTATGTTTACATGCCTTGTAATAGGAATAAAAGTGACAAAAAAAAAAGATAAAAAAAAAAAAAAAAAGAAAGCATCAAACTATAGAAATAAAGGTAAAATTAACAATTAAAAAAAAAAAAAAAATTGAAAGCGCCACACATACATAAGTCGTGCCCACATATGTAAACGGTGTTCAAACCACAAGTGAGGTATCGTCGCAAACGTTAGAGCGAGAGCAAAAATTATAGCACAAGACCTCCTCTGTAACTCAAAACATGTTACCTGTAAAAAAGCCTATGGGGATTTTTAAGTACCAAAGTTTAGCGCCTTTCCGCGAGCGTGTGCAATTTCGAAGCGTGAGATGTTGAGTATTTATTAAGCATAATATCTTTATCATTTTGCAAAAAAATTGGGCTTTTTTTTAATGCATGAAAAAAATAAATCGCATTTGAAAAAATTGCAACAGATACCATTTGCTAGGGTCTCCTTTAAAAAAAAAAAAACATATATAATATGTTTGGCAATTCTGAGTAATTTTCTAGCGAAAATATATGATTTTTTCATGTAGGAGAGAAGTGTTATGCCGCGTACACACGGTCGTTTTTTGCGATGAAAAAAAACGACGTTTTTTAAAAACGTCATTTAAATTGATGGTGTGTGGGCAAAACGTCGTTTTATGTCTTCAAAAAGACGACCAAAAAAAAAAATTCCAACATGCTTGAATTTTTTGTGTCGTTTTTCAAAACGTTGTTGTTTGTGTCATAAAAAGTGATGGTGTGTGGGCAAAACGATGTTGAAAACGACGTTTTTAAACCCGCGCATGCTCAGAAGCAAGTTATGAGACAGGAGCTTCAATGGAACAGAGTGCCGTCGAACGTGGTGTACGTCACCGCGCTTTGCTAGAGCATTGTAGAAAAACGATGGTGTGTACCCAACGTCGTTTTGGAAAATGAAGTTTGAAAAACGTCGTTTTTTTTTCATGATTGAAAACGTCGTTTTTTTTCATCGCAAAAAACGACCGTGTGTACGCGCCATTATAATTGGCCTGGGTGGCAAGGGGTTAAATTGTTTCTGGGATCATCCAGAATTCATGGGACACGCATTTGACCTCCTCATGACCTGCATTTGACTTGTTTTAGGTCGGGTTCACACTACTGCAAATTGGGTGCAGATTTCTCCGCATCCAATTCACAAAGCAGGAGATTGTGACCGGCTGTCTATGGCAGGGGTTAGCAACCTGGGGCCCTCCAGCTGTTGTGGAACTACATTTCCCATGAGGCATTGCAAGGCTGGCACTTACAATTACTCCCAGAGCCATGTTGGGACTTGTAGTTCTGCAACAGCGGGAAGGCCCCACCCCTGCTCTATGGCGTTGGTTCACACATCTCTGCAGCAGCTCCAATGCGAATTGCACACTGCATCTTTTGGTCAATTACAGGTCCCAATTCAGCCAAAAGTTTGGGGTTACATTTGGACCTCAAACGCTAAACAGAGACGCACCGGACTCCTGCTGGGAGCCGCTGCAATTTCTAGTGTGAACCCGGCCTCAAGCTGGTTTTTCAGACCCATAGACTTGCACGGAACACAAAATATGCAACGTGATGAAAACAAAAATCAATGCCCACACCCTGTTGTTACATAGTTACATAGTTAGTCAGGTTGAAAAAAGAGACACAAGTCCATCCAGTTCAACCATAAAAAAAATAAACAAACAAAATAAAACACAGTACATCCCATACCCCCAACTCCATACCCACAGTTGATCCAGAGGAAGGCAAAAAACCCCAGCGGAGCGATGATCCAATTTGCTACCGGAGGGGAAAAAATTCCTTCCTGATCCCCCGAGAGGCAATCGGATTTACCCCGGATCAACTTTACCTAAGCATTAAACATACTGGCCCAGATTCACAGAGCAATTACGCCTGTCTAACTGGTGTTAGACAGGAGTAATTTCAAATTTCGCGCGCCGTATCACTAGTTTGAATCCTCAAACCATGATACGGCGGCTTCGGGCTTCGATCCGAGAGGCTTACGTCTTCGTAAGCCTTCGGATCTACGCTGCGATATTTTTGCGGCCGCTGGGAGGAGTTCGCGTCGTTTTCATGCGTCGGGGTATGCAAATTAGTTTTTACGACGATCCACGAAGGTACGAGTGTCCCTCGCAATCGCCTACGTCATTCGATTTGAAAATATATTTTTTTTTTTAACGTAACTCGTTCGGGAATAGGAATGTACGTAAACGACGCTACTACGACGTGACGACGTGATTTTGCGCAATGCACGGCGGGAAATTTGCGAACGAAGCATGCGCAGTTCGATCGCCGCGGGAACGCGCCTATTTTAAATGCTTCACGCCCCCTACTCGCGCAAATGGATTGCGACGGGAGAAATACACTACGCCGCCGTCGTTTACTGGACAAAATCTACCTGAATTCCACGTAGAGCCAGGTAAAAAACGGCGGCGTAGTGTATTTCTGATACTCTACGATAATCTAATTCTCTCTGAATCTGGGCCGTAGAAAGCCTGAAAAAAAACCTCTAAAGCCCTGTACACGCGATCGGTCCATCCGCTGAAGTGGCCTGATGGTCTGATGTGCGCACACACCATCAGTTCAAAATCCGATCGGGTCAGAACGCGGACACGTAAACCACGTACGACGTCACTATAAAGGGGAAGGCCAAAGCCTCCGCCGCCGCCCTTGAGTCCGCTTTTGCTGATTCCGTGTAACCGCGTGTTAGCGAAGGTTTGGTTAGAGCGGATTCGCGCTTTTCTGTCTCCGTGCTTTTACAGGTCGTATAAATGTGCTGCAATAAACGAGACACTAATTTTAAAAATGTCGAATGTGCCCATGTCAAAAACGAACGCGAGTTTTACAAGAACGAGCGATCCCGTCCCCTCATTTAGTCTGAGCATGCGTGGGTTTTGGAACCGATGGCCGAGCGTACTAACCATCAGTTTGGACCTATCGGTCAGCGGTCCATCGGTTTGATTTTAAAGCAAGTTCTCAAATTTTGGACAACAGACCGATGGGGCGTACACACGGTCGGTTTGGACAGATGAAACTGGACTTCAGTCCATTTTCATCGGTTTGGACCGATCGTCTGTACGCGACCTCAGGCATTCCAAAAGCCAATAAATGGTTTTATTTAGGGCAGTGGTCATCAACTCGTGTCCAGGTTTTATGTATTACCTTGGAGATGCAGACTGGAATACTGCAATCACTGAGCAGCAAATGATATCACCTGTCATGTATTTCAGTTATCTTGCAAACCTGGCCTGTTAGTGGGCCCTGAGGACAGGCGTTGATGAGCACTGATTTAGGGTGTCTACATATCAGATATTCATCCTGTAAAAAGTACATTTGTTCTGTGTGAATGGGGCCAAAATCGAATGTTACTAGTTTATTTTCACTCCAGGTTGAACATTAGTCTATACAGAATAAATGAAATGAGGAAAATCCTGCATTATTGCCACTAGATAGAACCGATGATCATAGGAAATACTTATTTCCTATGATCATTAGCTCCATCTAGTGGTCATAAAGCAGTATTTTCCTAATCAGCCTGGAGAGAAAATAATCTAACAAAATTTGATTTTGCACCTATTCTCACAAAAGGAATGTACAGACATTTTTAACAGGAAGAAGAGCTCTGCAAATTGTATTTATCAATGCCAAACTTTCTGCCTGTTGCATGGAAAAAGTAGTCCTATTACTTCTATTTTTTTCTTTTCATTGAGAATGAGATATTTACACAGTCTGCTTTCTGGAGCTGAAGACGCAATGCTTTATTACAACATTGGGGCCGATTGTGACTGTAATAGGCACACCCATCTATCTGACATTCACTATCAGTAAGGCTGCTTTCACATTGGGCAGTGGAGCCTCGGTGGCGGTCTAGCAGCGTGATTTTTAGCGCTGCTATACCATCGTATTTACCGCGGTATTCGGCCGCTAGCGGTGCGTTTTAACCCCCGCTTAAAGGGTTAACAACGCCCGCAATGCGCCTCTGTGTAGGCGTATTGCGAGCGGTATTACCGCGGTTTCCCATTGATTTCAATAGGAAGGAGCGGTATAGGAGCAGTAAACACCCCGCTCCTATACCGCTGCAAAGATGCGGCTAGCAGGACTTTTGGAGCGGTCCTGCTAGCGCACCGCTTCAGTGTGAAAGCCTTCGGGCTTTCACATTGAAGACTACAGGGCGGGTTTTTTTCAGGCGGTATAGCAGCGCTATTTTTAGCGCTGTACCGCCTGAAAAACGCCTCAATGTGAAAGGGCTCTAAGTGTAATGGTATATAGCTTCTCTCAGTATCTACAGAACAGAAGAAGGTACATACCTGCAATCCTGGTGTGGAATAGGGATAAAAATTACTGCTTTTCCTATAGATTTATATCATCTTACTCAAATTTTAATATGTATAATATATGTAATATATACATTTATGTGTTAACACATTATCCAAAAATGAATTTGCCTGTTTACCTAAATGTTACTGTATTTTATTCTGAAATACCAATAAATAATTAAAAAAAAAAAAAAAAAAATTACCGCTTTTCCTTTCCACATAACACTTTGCAGTCAAATCAGGGTCGCCAAACGCCAGTAAATTTACTGACAGTTTGTAAAAAAAAATCTGTGATTTTTTTACAATTGCTATTAAATATCAGGGGCTGATAATTTCATGCTGTGTTGACTTTTTAAGTGTAAATGACTTTGTTATGGGTATTGTTAGTGTTCCCATATCACGTTTATACTGTTCAAATATTGACTGTGTTCGTTTTCAATAGGAATTCTGTAATTTCTCAGGTTGCCAGTAAAAAAAAATGTGCCCTGCCAGTAAATTTTCCATGTTATGTCAGTAAAAAATGCTGCGGGAGGTTGGCAACCCCGAGTCAAATCCACCCTTCAAGCTCTTTTCTTGCGGTTTGGCTTCCAAAAGTCATTATGATTTTTGAACACAAGATGGCAGTGCAGCCTCATTTTTAGAAGGTTGTTGCCGATGTCTACTGCTATAGAGCAGGGGTCGCCAAACTTTCTAAAAAAATAAAGGGCCGGTGTACCTTCATACTCCGCTCCCCATCACAGATTGCTGCGGAAGTGCTGTGGCGGCCAACTGCGCATGCGCGATGCGTTCCAATGCATTTACGACAGTACACACCAGCGAAACCTCGTTCGGCATCCAGGCTCTTTCCTTAACCACTTCAGACCCGCGCTACCGTCGAATGACGGCAACAGCGCGGGTCTGAATATCCAACATGCCGTCATTTGACAGCATCTCCTTTGGGCGTTCCCAGCGCGCGCTGTAGAGCGCTTTGCGGGGAAGCCCTGTGTTGTCCGTGCCCCTTGGACACGGCCAATCACAGATCGCGGCGAACGGCCAATCAGAGTGGCCGTTTGCGATGCAATCTGTGGGCGAATGAGAGATGATCTCTCATTGCCGTTTTACACAGAGACAGCGTCCTGTCTCTGGAGAGAAGGAGCCCGATCTGTGTTCCTTCCTACATAGGGACACAGATCGGTCACCTCCCCCCCCCCCCCCAGTCACCCCCCCTCCCCCCACAGTTAGAACACACCTAGGATACACATTTAACCCCTTCCTCACCCCCTAGCGTTCAATGCCAGTCACATTTATACTGTAATTAGTGCATATTTATAGCACTGATCGCAGTATAAATGTGAATGGCGCCAAAAATTTGTCAAAAGTGTCCGCCATAACGTCGCAGTACCAATAAAAATCGCAGATCGCCGCCATTTCTAGTAAAAAAAAAAAAATAATAAAAAATAATAATTCTCTCCCCTATTTTGTAAGCGCTATAACTTTTGCGCAAACCAGTCGCTTATTGCGATTTTTTCTTTACCAAAAATATATAGAAGAATACGTATCGCCCTAAACTGAGAAAAAAAAATGTGTTTTTTTTTTAAAATTGGAATATTTATTATAGCAACTAGTGTTGCTCACGAATATTCGTATTGCGAATATTCGGCTCGAATATGGCATATTCGAGTATTCGCGATATATATTCCGAATTTCGCGGTGAATATTCGCTATTTCGAAAATTCGTATTTTTTCAATTTTTTTTTAGAACAGATCACATCCTAGAGATCCCCATCGACGTCTAAAAGCATTGCTGGTATGATTAGAGACCTTGGGCCGAGTAGCTGCAGTGATCATTTTATATTGCCGAAAAATCGCAATGCGATTATTCGGCAATAGCGATATCGCGCGATTATTTTCGAGAAATTCTCAATATTGTTTTTAGCTAAAATAACACATATATTCGATTTCAGAGTGTTACTGTCGAAATTCCGCAATCAATTTCTCATTCGCATTCTTGCGAAATTACGATAAAATATCAAGAATATTCTGAGCCAATCAGAGTGCTCCTTCCGCATTTCTCGAAATTTCGCAATTATTTTGTATTATAAAATATCACGAATATTCTGAGCCAATCAGAGTGCTCCATTCCGCATTTCTCGAAATTTCGCAATTATTTTGTATTGTAATATATCACGAATATTCTGAGCCAATCAGAGTGCTCCATTCCGCATTTCTCGAAATTTCGCATTCGCAATTCGCATTCGCAATAGCGAAAATTCGCAATCATTTCATTTCCAAAAAATATCACGAATATTCGTATTTAGCGAATATATCTCGAATATTCGACTATATATTCGAGATGTATCGCGAAATCGAATATGGCATATTCTGCTCAACACTAATAGCAACAAGTAAAAAATATTGTATTTTTCTTCAAAATTGTCGCTCTTTTTTGTTTATAGCGCAAAAAATAAAAACCGCACAGGCGATCAAATACCACCAAAAGAAAGCTCTACTTGTGGGGAAAAAAGGACGTCAATTTTGTTTGGGAGCCACGTCGCACGACCGCGCAATTGTTAGTTAAAGCGACGCAGTGCCGGAAGCTGAAATTTCACCTGGGCAGGAGGGGGGTGTAAGTGCCCAGTATGCAAGTGGTTAACATCCCCGTGGATTGGAGGATGTTAAAAAAAGAGCCAGGAGGCCGAGCGAGCCGTCCGAGCCAAGCGAGGACGTGAGGCCGACTGGCCACTTTCACCTAAGTCCACGTCGCCCTGAATGACGGCTTCGCTGGTGTGCAGTGTCGTAAATGCATTAGAACGCATCGCAGACGGTATAGAAATAGTGGCGCTATACCGTATGTTTTGCCTCGAGTTGCGGCCGCTAGTGGTGCGGTATTAACCCCTGCTAGTGGCTGTGAAAGGGTTAATACCGCCCGCAATGCGCCTCTATAGAGGCGCATTGCCGCGGTTTCCCATTGCTTTCAATGGGAAGGATCGGTATACACGCCGCTCCTCTCACCGCTCCAAAGATGCTGCCGACAGGAGATTTTTTTATCTCCCGCCAGCGCATCGCCCCAGTGTGAGAGCCCTCGGGCTTTCACATTGAGGATGCAGTGAAGGAGTTTTTCAGGCGGTATAGCAGCGCTATTTTTAGCGCTGTACCGCCTGAAAAACGCCTCAATGTGAAAGGGGTCTTAAAGTTAGAAAATAAGTTATAAATCATGGCCCATATATGGTGGAAATGTCCTAAGATTAAAAGTTATTGAAAGAAAATTTTGATACTGATTAAAGACATAACCAAAAAAGAGATAGAAGAAGATCCATGGGTGGTCCTTTTCCACGGGGGAATGGAAAATATAAAAGAATACAAAGGATCTTTGATACCGCACCTCCTGAACGCAGCCAAACGGCTGATTCCCAAAAAATGGAGGGAATTTGAAAGCCCACAGGTTTGGGAATGGATCGACTCTGTGGAGGAAACATATAGGAGGGAAGAGCTGAAATATAGGTGGGAAGAAGACAATAAAAACACCCAGGAAAAATGGGCAGCCTGGAAAGAATTTAAAAAAACTTGGAGTTTTGCCGAAAATCTACGAGTGATATGAGGTTGGCAAGGAGGTAATAGGACCTAAAACCAGTTAGATACCAAGCTCGAAGGGGGAGTGGAATCCCGAGATGGTGGGGGAGGGGGGGGGGGGGCAGATGGTGGAAAATCCCACTTTTTCTCTTTTTTGGTTTAATATTTAATTACGCCTTCTTATAAGAAAATAAAGGTAAATTTATATATAATAAAAAAAAAAAAGATAGAAAAATTTAAATAGCAAATAAGAAACCACAAATGATGCGAAGACCATGGAGGAACCCATGGAGAAAAGCGAAGGGCGGAAATCCCGTGAGCTGGACCAACGAGGTGGTCCCCGGGTCGTGACTGATGTGGGAAAAAAGAAAAAGAGAAAATAAGTTATAAATAAGGTATATCGATTTTTTTCTTTACATGGCTAGATAGATTGGGCTCAGAATGTGGGGTTGGCGTTGTTTGGTTTCGCCTTTACGTCCACTTTAAGTCCTGCAAGTTGCGAGGTGGGGCCTCCGTGGATCCGACTTGGTTTGTTTCAGCACATTTCACAGAATCTCAATTGGATGGAGATCTGGAGAATTTGAGGCAAAGTCTTTGGACTCATTGTTCCTCAGACCAACCATTCTTGAATCATTTTTGAAGTGTGGCAGGGAACATTATCCTGGTGAAAGAGGCCAATGACATCGGGGAACACCATTTCCATGAAGGGGTGTACTTGGTCGCCAGCAATGTTTCGGTAGGTGGTATTTTTCAAAGTAACATCCAGCAGAACATTGCTCAAAAGCCTCACACTGCCTTGGCAAGCTTGTTTTTGTCTGGTGCCATCTCTTCTCTAAGTAAGCAACACACACTCACCCAGCCAGCCACCCACATGATGTAAAAACACATAATTCATCAGGCCCAGCCACCTTCTTCCATTGCTCCGTGGTCCAGTTGATGCTCATTGTTGGCATTTTTGGCTGTGGATGGGTCAGCATGGGTACCCCGACTGCTCTGCAACCACATACACAACTGTCTGTTTTTTCCTGCTTTCAACACGTCAACTTCAGGGACAACATGTTTACTTGCTTCCTAATACAGCGGGGAAAATATTTATTTGATCCCCTGCAGATTTTGTAAGTTTGCCCACTTACAAAGAAAGTAAGTGTCTATGTTTTATCATAGGTGTATTTTAAATGATAGAGACAGAATATCAATCAACAATCCAGAAAGAACCCATGACACAAATGCTAGAAATTAAGTTGCAGTTCAGTGAGTAAAATAAGTATTTGATCCCCAAGCAAAACATGACTTAGTACTTGGTGGAGAAACCCTTGTTGGCAAGTACAGAGTTCAGACGTGCAGTTGGTTACCGGGTTTGCACACATCTCGGGAGGGATATTGGTCAACTTTTTTTTACAGTTCCTTTTTGAATCCTTAAAGCGGATGGTCCACTAAAAAAAAATATTAAAAGCCAGCAGCTACAAATACTATTAATATTAGGACACTTACCTGTCCTGGAGTCCAGCGCCGTCCGCAGCAGAGGACGAGCGATCGCTCGTCTCTCTGCTGCTCCCCCCGCCATCCACGGTGAGGGAACCAGGAAGTGAAGTGCTCCGGCTTCACCGCCCGGTTCCCTACGGCGCATGCGCTAGTCGCGCTGCGCCCGCCGATTGGCTCCCGCTGTGTGCTGGGAGCCGAGAGTTCCCAGCACACAACGGGAAAAACCCATCTTTTGCCTGAGACTGCGGGCCGGAAGTGGGTGCAAATACCTGTCTTTAGACAGGTATCTGCACCCCCCTCCCCAATGCTGTATCCTGGCCTAGGCCAACAAGGCCCAGGCCTAGGGCAGCACTTTGCAGGGGGGCAGGACGGACAGTGTCCCCGCCGGCTTGCACTACACGGTTAGGCAAATTAGTTTAGCTCCCCCACTAAATCGGCCGCACTGCTTCCAGTATGTGGGCGGTTGGCATTCTGCAACTGGGGGGGGGGGGGCGTCGCTTCTAATTTTTTACCATCCAGGTCCCATTGCAGAGATTTCCCTTCAATTCATGTCCCATAGCCAAACAGGAAGTCAGAGGAAATCTATGCAAATTAAGGGAATCCAGTGTCCCCACTTGAAAATGTCAGGGTGGGTCTTAAACCGCAAGGGGTGTGGCCTTGACAGGAAAGGGTGGGTCATATTTAAATTAGGGGGTGCACGAGTTTAAGTCAGGCCTAGGGCAGCACAAAACCTAAATACACCCCTGCCCCTCCCCCTGAAAGGTGTCAAATGCGACACCGGAGGGGGGGGGGGAGGGTTCCGATCAGCGGAACTTCACTTTAGGGTGGAGATCCGCTTTAAACTCCCTCTATAAAAATGTCTACCGGATTAAGGTCTGGAGACCGGCTAGGCCACTCCATGACCTTAAATGTGCTTCTTCTCAAGCCACTCCTTTGTTGCCTTGGTGGTATGTTTTGGGTCCTTGTCATGCTGGAAGACCCATCCATGACCCATCTTTAGTGTTCTGGGTGAGGGTAGAAGGTTCTCATCCAAGATTTAACAATACATGACCCCGTCCATTGGCCCCTCAATGCGGCAAAGTCGGCTTTTACATTTAGCAAAGAAACAACCCCAAGGCATCATGTTTCCACCTCCATGCCTGACTGTAGGGATGATGTTCTTGGGGTCATAGTCAGCATTTTTCTTCTTCCAAACATGGCCAGCCGAATAAATGGCAAAAAGCTACATTTTGCTCTCATCTGAACTTTCTCCCAATTCCTCTCTAAATCATTTAGATGTTCATTGGAAAACTTCAGACGGGCCGGTACATGTGCCTTCTGGAGGAGGGGGACCTTGCAGGCGCTGCAGGATTTAAATCCATTGTGTTACCAATGGTTTGTTTGGTGACTGTGGTCCCAACTGCCTTGATTGAGATCATTCACAAGCTCCTCCCATGTAGTTCTGGGCGGATCCCTCACTTTTCTCATGATCGTCCTCCTACCTCATGAGATGAAATCTTCCATGGAGCTCCAGAAATGGGGACGATTGATGGTTATTTTGTATTTCTTCTATTTGCGAATAAATTGCTCCAACAGTTGTCTTTTCACCAAGCTTCTTGCTGATGGTCTTGTAGCCCATTCCAGCCTTGTGCAGGTCCACAATCTTGCCCCCGACGTCCTCTGACGGCTCTTTGGTCTTCCCCATGATGGAGAGGCTTGAATGGAAGGAAGAGATTCTGTGGAGGAGAGGTGACTTTTATACACATAATGAGTTGCGATCAGGAGCTCCCTCTACAGGACTAATCTGTGAACTACATGATCACCTACTGTAGCCAGTCTGTGGGAGGCTGAATTATGGTTGGTTGGTAGGGGATCAAATACTTATTTTATTTCAGTTGCACTGAACTGCAACTCAATTTACAATATTTAAATAAGGTTGTTTTCTGGATTTTTGGTTGATATTCTGTCTCCATCATTTAAAATACACCTATGATAAAAATTATAGACCCTTTTTTTTTCTGGTGTAAGTGGGCAAACTTACAGAAATCTGCAGGGGGTCAAATAATACATGTTCCACACTGTATATCCCACCGAATTTCAGATGCCGTTATAACAAGATAATGCTATTCCCTTTACGTGCCAGTGGTCATTGTTATGGCTGATCGACTATACAGTGGAACCTTGGATTAAGAGCATAATCTGTTCCAGGAGAATGCTTGTAATCCAAAGCACTCGCATATCAAAGCAAATTTTCCCATAGAAGTCAATGGAAACTAGGGTTGTCCTGATACCACTTTTTTAGGACCGAGTACGAGTACCGATACTTTTTTTCATGTACTCGCCGATACCGAATACCGATACTTTTTTTAAATGTGTCCCCAAATGCAGCCATGTCCCCCCACATATTGCAGCCATATCCTGTCCCCCACATATTGCAGCCATGTCCTGTCCCCCACATATTGCAGCCATGTCCTGTCCCCCACATATTGTAGCCATGTCCTGTCCCCCACATATTGCAGCCATATCCTGTCCCCCACATATTGCAGCCATGTCCTGTCCCCCACATATTGCAGCCATATCCTGTCCCCCACATATTGCAGCCATATCCTGTCCCCCACATATTGCAACCATGTCCTGTCCCCCACATATTGCAGCCATATCCTGTCCCCCCACATATTGCAACCATGTCCTGTCCCCCCACATATTGCAGCCATGTCCTGTCCCCCCACATATTGCAGCCATGTCCTGTCCCCCACATATTGCAACCATGTCCTGTCCCCCACATATTGCAACCATGTCCTGTCCCCCCACATATTGCAGCCATGTCCTGTCCCCCACATATTGCAGCCATGTCCTGTCCCCCCACATATTGCAGCCATGTCCTGTCCCCCCACATATTGCAGCCATGTCCTGTCCCCCACATATTGCAGCCATGTCCTGTCCCCCACATATTGCAGCCATGTCCTGTCCCCCAACATATTGCAGCCATGTCCTGTCCCCCACATATTGCAGCCATGTCCTGTCCCCCCACATATTGCAGCCATGTCCTGTCCCCCACATATTGCAACCATGTCCTGTCCCCCCACATATTGCAGCCATATCCTGTCCCCCACATATTGCAGCCATATCCTGTCCCCCACATATTGTAGCCATATCCTGTCCCCCACATATTGCAGCCATGTCCTGTCCCCCACATATTGCAGCCATGTCCTGTCCCCCACATATTGCAACCATGTCCTGTCCCCCATACCTGTAGTAGATGGGGAAGTAGAGGGTTGTCCCGATACTGATACTAGTATCGGTATCAGGACCAATACCGAGTATTTACCCGATACCTAAATAGAATACTCCCCCCCCCCCCGCCGCCGCATACCGCCGCGTTAATCCCCGTGCAATACAGCGCGCATTACAAGCTTTCGTTTGTATACTCGTAATGCCCGCCTCGCCATGTATAGACACTCCGCTTCTCGGGATTGGACGGATCTGTCCAATCCCAAGCAAGGGGGAGTGTCTATACACAGATCCGTGCATAGACACTCCCCCTTGCTCGGGATTGGACAGATCCGTCCAATCCCGAGAAGGGGAGTGTCTATACATGGCGAGGCGCGCATTACAAGTATACAAACGAAAGCTTGTAATGCGCGCTGTATTGCACGGGGATTAACGGGGTGGTATGCGGCGGCGGGGGGTATTCTATTTAGGTATCGGGTAAATACACGGTATTGGTCCTGATACCGATACTAGTATCAGTATCGGGACAACCCTAATGGAAACTGATAATTTATTCCGCACCGACTTTTATAGCATGCAATACCGCATGTGGCCAGTGGTGGGGGAGCACCGGAGAGCCTTCGGAAATACATGGGGACAGCTCAGCTGATAAGGAGACAGATTGCCGCTCTAGGCAGGTCTTGTTGGGTGTAAATCTTTTCAGGAACTGAGAGTGCTAGCAATGCACATAGCAAATGAGAACAGAAGATGATCAGGATAGCCGCATTCCAATCCAACGTAACGTCAATGTAAAAAAACTGGAAATGGGCACTACAAGTCACAGCAAAGGAACCTAGGGCAGCTGACTCATGAGTAAACACTGAAGTTCGTGTGAAACGCGTCAGCTGTCCTAGGATCTGTTGCTGTGACTTGTAGTGCCCGTTTCCATTTTTTTTACATTAACATTACGTTGGATTGGAGTGCGGCTATCCTGATCATCTTCTGTTCTTACTTGACAGCTCGGCCGATCTCGGAAAGGTTCAGAAACACTCGGGAACTGAGTATTTCTGAGTGTCACTGGCGCCCCCGCACCTCTGGCCAAATGCGGTACTGCACACCCCATTATATTTTAGGTAAAAGAAAGGAGGCTATTAGAATAGTTCCTATGTTAGAGATCAGAGGTTCAGTCTCAACTGTATATAGAGAAAAGATATTTCAGACATAAAGAACAACTAGAGAGACTAAGGTGAACACACTGGCTCATTGGAAAATCCAAAGTATATAGTATAAAACTTTTAATGATTATATAATAACATAGGTATGAGGAATATTTACAGGGGAGGCTAAGGTATCAATATAATGCGATCAAAAAAGGTAAATTTGATTCTAGCATGTACATACGTGTTTCAAGACTACATGCCTACTTGCAATTGAACAGGACTCTCCAATCAAGATCTGGTACCGTACCTTAATTCCAGCTTCCCCATTGAAGTATACACTGCCACTTTGTGAAGACTAGATGTGAATTATTCCAAAACAGCACTTGAAGTGCAAAGGATTAAATGACAGATGGCAAAATATATTGATATGTTAGAGCAGTGGTCTCCAAACTGCGGCCCGAGGGCCAGATGCGGCCCTTTGCTTGCCTTTATCCGGCCCTTGGAGCACTATTCCTCCCACTGATAAATGGCACTATTCTGCCATCTGACACCGACAATGGAGCCCCATTTCTCCCACTGACACAATAGAGCACTATTACTCCCTATGATACCAGCAAAGGGGCACTATTCCTCCCACTAATACCAGATGTTTACTAACAATGATGCCATGAAAAATGTCTACTCCCGCTGGCCAAATTCCGGCCCTCCAAGAGTCTGAAGGACAATAAACCGGCCCTTTGTTTAGAATGTTTGGAGACCCCTGTGTTAGAGTAACGGATAATTGCGGCTGCTGCCTTTCATATCTCCATCTCTCACATCTTTTTCTCTCTCTCTCTCTCTCTATCCATTTTCAAACCTTCCTTGCATATATATATTTTGCTTGAGCACCTTGGTGGCAAGGAGGAATATTCTATCTCCAATTACTTTTACACTTATTTTATAGGGATATTATTTTTCCTGAGTGAGATAGATATACCTCCTTCTCCTACCTATAGACGTCCGGACAGTCTTTTAACTCTATCTTTTTTGTAGTCTTGAAACACGTATGTACATGCTAGAATCAAATTGACCTTTTTTGATCGCATTATATTGATACCTTAGCCTCCCCTGTAAATATTCCTCATACCTATGTTATTATTATATAATCATTAAAAGTTTTATACTATATACTTTGGATTTTCCAATGAGCCAGTGTGTTCACCTTAGTCTCTCTAGTTTTCAGTTCTTTATGTCTGAAATATCTCTGCACACCTCATTAGCCGGAATTCTGCTCGAGACAACACTCGCAAAGTCAGGATTTAAAAAAAAAAATCAATTGGTCGTCTTGAAAAACGCTTGTTAACCGCGTTACTCGTAAACCAAGGTTCCACTGTATATGCAGGGCCATCTTAATAGCACCATGGGCCCCTGGGCAAAGTAATGCTCTGGGGCCCCTACAATGATGACGGTGCAGGTAAACAGACATCAAGTAGGTAGGAGACAGACTGCCTCCACTGTGTATCTACCACTCTCAGTACCATCATGGGGCCCCCAATTTAAGGGCAGCGTGGGCTCAAGGACCAGCTGCTTTGGGGAAGAGTAGGGGCCCCCCATGCTGCTGGGGCCACTGGGCAGTGCCCAGGTGTGCCCTCTCATTAAAGGGGTGGTTCCCCTAAAAAGAAACTTTTAACATTGCCTGCCTCTTCTTAATAAGATGTAGAATCGGCTGGTAGTTTAAAAAAAAAAAGTCCGTACATACCATTTTCGGCATGTAGTCTCACCGCCGCTTCCGGGTATGATGTGTGGGGACAGGCATCCGATCGACGCATACAGCGCGTCACGAGATGCCGAAAGAAGCCGAACGTTGGTGCGGCTCTACACGGCGCATGCGCACCAACGTTCGGCTTCTTTCGGCATCTCGTGACGCGCTGTATGCGTCGATCGGATGCCTGTCAATCAAGTAGGCACGCCCATCCCCGGCCGCCAGACCCGGAAGCGACGGTGAGACTACATGCCGAAAATGGTATGTACGGACTTTTTTTTTTTTAAACTACCAGCCGATTCTACATGTTATTAAGAAGAGACAGGCAATGTTAAAAGTTTCTTTTTAGGGGAACCTCCCCTTTAAGACAGCCCTGTGTATATCTAATCTACATTTTCTATATCATCCAAGTAACAGCATGAAAAAAATAAAAAAATACCTTTTCTTTAAAATGATGAACGCACCATCAGGTTTTATTACAAACATGTTACTGTTCACAAGACTTTCACTGATCAACGCTGCAAACCGGCACAGTACAGTGGCAGAAGACAGCGAGCCTCGTGTTCCAAACAAAATCAGTTTTATCAACCAACAAATCTTGAAAGAAAAAAAGAAAGAAAATCGAACCAGTGATCACCAAACCTATTTTGGGGAGTGTGATGGGACAAAGCAACAAAGTTAATTAAAAAGAAAAAGCTTCACCCAAATTTTCCACCATGCTTGAACCCCCCCGATGGGCGCAAAGGGCGGCGTCACTCCGCCTCAGATTTTGCGTCTCTGAGAAAGTCGTATCTGCTCTCCGGCTGGACAGGTGTCGCAACCCTTGTATGGGGTCTTGTAATGTCTTCTGTTAAGACCCCCAGCCGTAGGACTGTATGGAAAGAAGACCAGAGGGTGATTCTCCGCAAAGGCCAAAGCTTCGGGTGATGCAGACTTGGGTCCCAATAGCTTGCGATTGACGAAGGTAGAAATGTACTTCTTTTTTTTTTTATTAAAAATTAGCACCTCTTGAACTGAACTTGGCAAGTGAAGGTTTTTTTTTTTTTATATGAGACATAACGGGAAGAGTTACATTTTTTTACGCCGGGGCTGTGTAACTTTAACCACTTGCTTACTGGGCACTTACACCCCCCTCCTGCCCAGGTGAAATTTCAGCTTCCGGCACTGCGTCGCTTTAACTGACAATTGCGCGGTCGTGCGACGTGGCTCCCAAACAAAATCGACATCCTTTTTTTCCCACAAGTAGAGCTTTCTTTTGGTGGTATTTGATCGCCTGTGCGGTTTTTATTTTTTGCGCTATAAACAAAAAAGAGCGACAATTTTGAAGAAAAATACAATATTTTTTACTTGTTGCTATAATAAATATCCCAATTTAAAAAAAAAAAATACATATTTTTCTCAGTTTAGGGCGATACGTATTCTTCTACATATTTTTGGTTTAAAAAAAAAAAAAAAGCAATAAGCGACTGGTTTGCGCAAAAGTTATAGCGCTTACAAAATAGGGGAGAGAATTATTATTTTTTATTATTTTTTTTTTACTAGAAATGGCGACGATCTGCGATTTTTATTGGTACTGCGACGTAATGGCGGACACATCCGACACTTTAGACACATTTTTGGCGCCATTCACATTTATACTGCGATCAGTGCTATAAATATGCACTAATTACTGTATAAATGTGACTGGCATTGAAGGGGTTAACACTAGGGGGTGAGGAAGGGGTTAAATGTGTATCCTAGGTGTGTTCTAACTGTGGGGGGAGGGGGGGTGACCGATCTGTGTCCCTATGTACAAGGAACACAGATCGGGCTCCTCTCCAGAGACAGGACGCTGTCTCTGTGTAAAAACGGCAATGAGAGATGATCTATCTATGAGATCATCTCTCATTCGCCCACAGATCGCATCGCAAACGGACACTCTGACTGGCCGTTCGCCGCGATCTGTGATTGGCCGTGACAACACAGGGCTTCCCCGCAGAGCGCGCTGGAAACGCCCAAAGGGGCGGCCGTCAAAAGACGGCAGGTTGGATATTCAGACCCGCGCTGTTGCCGTCATTCAACGATAGCGCGGGTCTGAAGTAGTTAAGCAACTGGCAACATCGCAGTGATCCACCTAGAGCAGTGGTTCTCAACCTGGGGGTCGGGACCCCCTCATGGGTCAAATGATGATTTGCCAGGGGTCACCAAATCCTGGGCTGTTCCTGAAGCCTGCGCCTTTTTTGCAGCCACCCAGCAGGGCTGTCCCTGGAGCCCACAGTCGCCCACTCAGCCACCCATTCAGTTCACAACATGGCTGGGGGGGGGGAGGGGCAGAGACTTTAGGTCAGCTGACTGGTGAGGAATGTGAAGTGGGAGACATAGTGAGTAACACCACCTGTGATTATAGTTCCCATTAAAAGTTCCCACTACAGTTCTCGGATCAGCAAGTGACCTTGATCAAGAGCACCTAAGTTGGCCGATCAGAACTCTCCCACCAGCACTGCCACTCATCCCAACTCCCCGCCCCCAAGGAGTAAGGGAAGGAATAAAAATAGAGATTACGTGGAAAGGTAAGGAAAAGAGGGGAAACAACAAACAAAAAGGGAGAGAAAGATTAAGAGAAAGAAAGACGGCTAGATTGAGGGATGGGGGAGAAAATAACGAAGAAATTAGGATGGAGAGATAAAAGGGCAAAGAAAAGAGAACAAAGAGTGGTACATATTAAAATGTACCATAAGGAGTTTTAATACAAATGTAAGGATAGGGGGCGCAAATTACTTGCCTTGGGTGTTGACAACCCACGCTACAATTTTTTTTACTGTTAGGGGTCCCCACAACTTGGGAAATTTTATCAAGGGGTCACGGCACTAGATGGGTTGAGAACCACTGACCTAGAGCATCGTTTCAACTCCAGTCCTCAAGGCGCCCCAACAGGTCATGTTTCCAGGCTTTCCATTATATCGCACATGCGATTTGATCAGTTTCACTGCCTTAGTAATACCACAGCTGTTTCATCTCAACGAAATGCTGAAAACATGACCTGTTGGGGCGCCTTGAGTAAAAAAAAAAAAAAAAAAAAAACACTAAAAGCCTCGTATACAAGTTCGGATTTCCATCGGACAAATCCGTGTAATCTTGTGCGAAGGGCGTTGGCCGTGAACTTGTTCTGCATACAGACGGCAGAACTTTTTCAGCCAACATCCATGAAAAAATATGTTTTTTATGCTCCTTGACGCCACCCTTTAGGCAACTTCTGTTAATGTTGTCTTGGGCCACGAACGCGCGATCGGACCAAACCGATGAGACTGGTCCGGCGGACAGTTTTCATCGGACCACACTGAAGTGGTCTGATGTGCGTACACACCACCAGTCCAAAATCCCATCGGCCAGAACGCGGTGACGTAAAACACAACGCCGTGCTGAATAAAATGAAGTTCAATGCTTCCAAGCATGCGTCGACTTGATTCTGAGCATGCGCAGGTTTTTGGTCCGATGCTTTTGTGTACTAACCATCGTTTTGGTCTGACGGACAGGTGTCCATCAGACAGATTTTAAAGCAAGTTTTAAAACTTTGGTGCGATGGACAACGGTCCGATGGGCCGTACACACGATCAATTTGGTCCGATGAAACTGGTCTTCGGGCCAGTTTCATCGGACCGGTCTGATCGTGTGTACGCGGCCTTATGGTTAGCAGTGTTTTGGAGCATGCTTGTTTGTACTTTGGATTTTAGTCCGAGGGACCTTGTGTACACACGATCAGATAATCCGAGGGACTTGTGTACACATGATCGCATAATGCGAGGGACTTGTGTACACACGATCAGATAATCCGAGGGACTTGTGTACACATGATCGCATAATGCGAGGGACTTGTGTACACATGATCAGATAATCCGAGGGACTTGTGTACACATGATCGGATAATCCGAGGGTCTTGTGTACACACGATCGGATAATCCGAGGGACTTGTGTACACACGATCGGATAATCTGAGGGTCTTGTGTACACATGATCGGATCATCCGAGGGACTTGTGTACACACGATCGGAAAATTCGAGGGACTTGTGTACACACGATCGCATAATCCAAGGGACTTGTGTACACACGATCGCATAATCCAAGGAACTTGTGTACACACGATCGGATAATCCGAGGAACTTGTGTACACACGATCGCATAATCCAAGGGACTTGTGTACACACGATCGCATAATCCAAGGAACTTGTGTACACACGATCGGATAAGCTGACAGCACACATTTGTTGCCGGAAAATTTGAAAGCACGAACACCCAACATTTGTTGTCGGAAATTCCGACAAGAATTGTCTGATGGAGCATTCCGACAAAAACCTTCCATCACACAATTGTTTTTCAGGAAAACCAGACAATTGTTTTTCGGAAAACTCGACCTAAAGCTCTTTGTGTTTGTATCCCAAGCATCTCCAGGAAGTCCAGGGCTGTCAGATTCAGGTAAGTGTGCATCTGGGGCGGGTGGGAGATTTTGGCCGAGGGGGTGGAGGCCTAGATCGGATAATAGCACTTAAAGTGTTAATAAACCCAGAAAGCCGGCATTCACTGTACCTGATCTCCCACAGAACATGGAAATGCACTTCTATCAGTGCCTGGTTAAAGCTTGTAGGAGGAGTTTTCATACTCCTCTGACTGTCCTATGAGGTTGCAAGATCCCTGACCCTCTGTCTGGGCAGTGCGGATTGGCCCTGTGCCGATCACTGGCACCCTCCCCAAGAAAGAAAATAAATAAATCTCTAGTAATACACACCAAACTGAGCATGTGCAGCCTGCCCCGTAGCCTCTGTACTAGCAGACAGTGGAAAAGGGGGAGGGACAGCAGACAGGATCAAACAGCACTTTTTACACAATGCAGAGGATTGACCCCTTGGGTTCCACAGGGAGTATAACCAGCACAATTTACTACATATACAGACTGATTTTACTGGTGTGGGTTTAGTAACACTTTTTTTAACTTTAAAGTAAATTTATCCTTTAAATAGGTCCTGTCCTCAGGACCCACTAACAGGCCAGGTTTGCAGGATAACTGAAATGCATCACAGGTGATATTATTTGCTGCTCAGTGATTGCAGTATTCTAGTCCAAATCTCCCCCAAGGTAATACATAAAATCTGGGCTGTTAGTGCCCCCCCCCCCCCCCTGAGGACGGGGGTGACGACCAGTGCTTTAAATCCATCATGAAGCAAGGCCATCGTAGTTTCAGCATAGAGTAGTAGATCTAAACCTTAAACCAATGATATTTAGTTTGCTAAAGCACAGTGGGGGTTGATTTACTAAGCCCTGGTTCACACCGGTGCAATTTGACAGTTTAAAAATCGCATTACAAGTCGCACCCCATTGCCTGCAATGGAACCGCTCAAATTGTTGCGAGCAACTTAGAAAAAAAAAAAGTTCCTGCACTGCTTTTTTGGGGATTTCATTGAGACTTGCATAGACTTCTGCCAATATAAAGTCGCAATGAAATTGGAGGTGCAAATCGCACTGGTCTTCAGCTTTAAAAATCGAGTTGAAGTAGCGCGATTTCAAAGCCGCACTGGTATAAACCACGGCTAACACTGGGGAGTGCTAAATCTGGTGCAGCTCTCTATAGAAACCAATCAGTCTCCAGGTTTTATGGATAAGGATTATTTGCACAAGCTGAAAAGTTAGAAGCCGATTGGCGACTTTGCACAGTTGCACCAGATTTTGCACTCTGCAGTTTTAGTAGATCGAACCCTGCGTCACAACACGTTTTTACCTTTCTGCTAGGGTTGCACCGATGCCGATTCCGAGTATTTTCACCAGTACAGTGGAACCTTGGATTACGAGCATAATCCGTTCTAGAAGAATGCTCGTAATCCAAAGCACTCGCATATCAAAGCGAGTTTCCCCATTGAAGTCAGTGGAAATGAAAATAATTTGTTCCGCTTTGACTTCAATAGCATGCAATACCACATGTGGCCAGAGGTAGGGTGGCGCCGGAGAGCCTCAGTAACACACGGAAAGGCCCAAGGACAGCTCGGCTGACCTTGCAAAGACTCTGGAATGGAGTATTCTTGAGTCTTTCCGAACAAACGGCTCAGAACGGCGCCGGTCGGGTCCGTTCAGCTCCAGCGCCCCCCCCCCCCCCTCACCTCAGGCCAAAAGCGGTACTGTACACCGATGTGGCATGAATCCTGCTCGTTTTGCGAGACAACAATCGCAAAAAGAGTTAGGATTTTTTTTTAATTCAGCGCTCGTATTGTGAAACGCTCGTTGACCGCATTACTTGCAATCCGAGGTTCCACCGTACTTGTAAAAATGCTGCAATACCATTGCAGAGCAATTGGAACCCAAACAAAACGAATAGGATCAAATCACAGGATTGTGGTGCGACTCCTGTTCAAATCGGGCGAATTGAGCCTATTCGTTTTGTTTGGGTTCAAAATGCACTGGGTCCTCTTTTGCCAGGAACTCTGCTATGCGCGTCGGGACCCTTCGGGGTGAGACCGCGCTACATTAAGATACCTCTCAACTATTTCTGAGTGCTACATTAACCACTTAAGACCCGGACCAAAATGCAGGTAAAGGACCTTGCCCCTTTTTGCGATTCGGCACTGCGTCGTTTTAACCGACAATTGCGCGGTCGTGCGACGTGGCTCCCAAACAAAAATTGGCGTCCTTTTTTTCCCCCACAAATAGAGCTTTCTTTTGGTGGTATTTGATCACCTCTGCGGTTTTTATTTTTTGCGCTATAAACAAAAATAGAGCGACAATTTTGAAAAAAAAAAATCATTATTTTTTACTTTTTGCTGTAATAAATATCCCCCAAAAATATATAAAAAAACGTTTTTTTTCCTCAGTTTAGGCCGATACGTATTCTTCTACCTATTTTTGGTAAAAAAAAAAAATCGCAATAAGCGTTTATCGGTTAGTTTTCGCAAAATTTATAGCGTTTACAAAAATAAGGGATAGTTTTATTGCATTTTTATTAGTTTTTTTTTTTACTACTAATAGCAGCGATCTTTTTCGTGACTGCGACAATATGGCGGACACTTCGGACAATTTTGACACATTTTTGGGACAATTGTCATTTTCACAGCAAAAAATGCATTTAAATTGCATTGTTTACTGTGAAAATGACAGTTGCAGTTTGGGAGTTAACCACAAGGGGGGCGCTGTAGGATTTGTGTGTTCCCTGTGTGTGTTTACAACTGTAGGGGGGTGTGGCTGTAGGTGTGACGTCATCGATCACGTCCCCCTATAACAGGGATGACGTGATCGATGCTGCAGCCACAGTGAAGCACGGGGAAGCCGTGTTTACACACGGCTCTCCACCTTCTTCAGCTCCAGGGACGGATCGCCGCACTGCAGCGGCGATCGGGTCCGCGAGTCCCGCGGTCCTGCGCGCGCCCGTGACCCATGGCTGGGTACTAAAACCAACGTATATATACGTTGATGTGCCCAGCCGTGCCGTTCTGCCGACGTATATGTGCAGTAGGTGGTCCTTAAGTGGTTAAGATACCTCTCACCTTTGCAGTGCAGTGTTCCGAATCGCATGCGGTTTGCCACACCACTCCCATGTGAACCCAGGCTTGTCATAGTGATTTCAGCTTGTGATAACACAGGAATGGTGGGGGAAACCGCATGCGATTCGGGCAGGAATCCTACCACATTCCTGTTCAAATTGCATTCAATTCTTTGTAGTGCAATTTGAGCCATTCATTTTGTATGGGCTCAAATCGCACCCCAAAGGCTTTGGCGAGTACTTGATCAAAAATATTGGTACTTGCCGGTAAAAATGTGCGTTGGAGCAACCCTACTTTCTGCCCATCTCAGGTGCACTTATTTGCTCTGGACTGGCTTCCTACCTGACAACGCTGAACCACGTCTTGCGGCCTCCACTAGGGGTAGTTTTGAAAGGGTGACAACGCAGGAGAACTTTTGTAAGACTGTTGTCACCCCCATAACAGGAAGTGCCCAAACAATGACCTTCATGGTAGGATCATCGGGTGGCATTGCATTAACGGAGTTGTTAAGGAAAAACATTTTTTGCCTAAAATGAATGTGTGCAAGGTAGACAGACGGAATAGTGTAATGATTCTGTTAACCACTTAAGCCCCGGACCAATATGCTGCTAAATGCCCAAAGGCTTTTTTACAATTTGACACTGCGTCGCTTTAACAGACAATTGCGCGGTCGTGCGACGTGGCTCCCAAACAAAATGTGCGTCCTTTTCTTCCCACAAACAGAGCTTTCTTTTGATGGTATTTGATTTCCTCTGCAATTTTTAGTTTTTGCGCTATAAACAAAAATAGAGCGACATTTTGAAAAAAAAACTATTTTTAACTTTTTGTTATAAGAAAAATCTAATAAACTAAATTTTAGTCAAACATTTAGGCCAAAATGTATTCAGCCACATGTCTTTAGTAAAAAAAATAAAAAATCGCAATATAAAAAAAAAAAACTAGCTACCTAGTGGCAACAGTGACACTAATACAGCGATCAGAAAACCGATCGCTTAGTGACACTGGTAATGGGGGGTGAAAGGGTTAACTAGGGCGGTGATCAAGGGGTTTAAACTTTATTAGGGGGGTACGGGGGCTACCCTGGACCGAACACTGACTGCCTGTCACACTGACACTAAATGCAGTGATCAGTAAATATATGATCACTGCTATCAGTGACACTGTGGCAGGGGGCTGGGGGGGTGATCGGAAGGGGTTAATGTGCCTATGTGTGTGGTGTCAGTGTAGTGTTGGTGCGACTTACTGTGAGTCTTCTCTCCTCTCGCCGGATTGAAAATACCGCCGAGAGGAGAGGTGACATCACTTCCTCTGCCTGCGTTTACATTACACAGGCAGAAGAAGTGCAGGGCAGGGGCTCGGCGGATTGGCTGGGAGCGATCACGAGGGGGCGGACAGAAACGAACAGCCGCCCCCTCATCCCGGATCGCTCCCACAGGTAAGACGCCCGCCGCATTTAGCGGGGGGGGGGTCCCGATCGGACCCCCGACCCGCAAGAAAGCAGGGGCATACATGTACGCCCATCTGCCTGTACGTGCCATTCTGTGGACATACATATACATGTGGCGGGCGTTAAAGCGGAAGTAAACCCATCGATTTAACAGTTTCAAAAAGCAGTTAAATTTCCGGCATGCCGGGATTGCCAACTGTCAGGCGGCGTACACACGACCGAGGTTCTCGCTGGAAACCAGCGAGAACCTCGCTGGAAGCTGCATTCCAGCGAGGACCTCGGCCGTGTGTACACAGAGCGCTCGCCCCGCCCGTCGGGAATCCCGTCGAGCGAAAAGAGAGCACGCTCTCTTTTTGCTCGACGGCCCGCCTGGATGAATGGCTGGTTGCCATTCCCGACGGGCGGGTCGCCGATTTCGACGGCCGGCAGAGAACCTCGACGGGCGGAACGATGTGTTCTGCCCGTCGAGGTTCTCTGCCGTGTGTACGCGCCTTCACATTGGTTGTGCTCTCAACCAAACTGTCAAACCATCCAATGGCTGGTGTCATAACTGATCACATGTGCAGCACCACGGCAGTTGAAGATTAAACAGAGGCCAAGATGGCAGCTTCCTTGGCTGAAAATGATAGAAGGGTTTACTTCCACTTTAAGTGGTTAAATTCCTTCATCTATATCACCTCCGGCGTTCTAGTTTCTGTTCTCTCATTCACTTCCTGGTTTGCGGCGCTCGTTCATGTAAGAACATTTCCCAGTATGCATTGCGGCACGCCCAGTAATTCACACCTCCTTGAAGTCTCTAACACGTAGAGGGCGTCCTGCCGCACAGATGTAGTTCCCAGGAGGGGGCGAGCATGTCACTGACCACCGCAGTAAAGCCTCCCTTCACGGTGGTGAGTAACAATCAGACAAGCAGGAAGTGAACAGAACAGAGAAGAAATAGAGCAACTTCTGAGCAAAAACGAAAAATGAAGAAGTGAAGAGAGGAATGTCTGCAGGTAAAGGATGCTTATTATGAAAAAAAAATGTTTCCTTTACAACCTCTTTAAAAGATGTTGAACAATTTTTTAAAATTTCAACATGTTAAAGGGGTTGTAAAGTAACAAGTTTTTTTACCTTCATGCATCCTATGCATGAAGGTAAAAAAACATCTAGCTGCACCGCCCCCCCCCCCCCCCCCCCGAGCCCCCGTTGTACTTACCTGACCGTTGGAATCTCCTGGGCGCGTCCACGTCGTCCTCTTCGGTTCCCAGCCTGGCCGTTGATTGGCTAGGCTGGGCGGATTGATAGCAGCGCAGCCATTGGCTAGCGCTGCTGTCAATCAGAGCGGATGACGCGGCGCGCTGGGGGACGGAGCCGAGTGATACAGTCGGCGGCTATGGCCGCCGCTGTATCACGGGAGCGCGCTCGCAAAAGCTTTCCTCCGTGCGAGCGCCCTCGCATGAAGAGGGAAAGCTTTTGCGAGGAGGAGCCCAGACAGCCGCCGAGGGACCCCAGAAGACAGCTTTCCGGGCCACTCTGTGCCAAACGAACTGCACAGTGGAGGTAAGTATCACATGTTTGTTATTTTTGTTTTTTAAATCCCTGACTTTAGTGTCCCTTTAATGCTTATATATATATATATATATATATATATATATATATATATATATATATATATATATATATATATATATATAAAAAGGGTTCTAGATCGGGTTTAGATCCAATTTAAATGTCACCCTTGTGGCCAAATAGGATGGGGGCGGGGTGTAGTAAAAGGGCGTGTTTTCCTGAGCGCGCACACATGTGGGGGGAGGGGCTACGGTATGTAGAATAAGAGTGGAGTGATTTAGACGCCTGTGTACTGCCCGAGTTCGCAGAAAACGCACTCAACGTCTAGGCACAGCGGCAAAGGAACAGTTTCGAGAGCCGGTGGTCAACATTTTATGGAGACTGTACAGTAGCAGCAGTTAAAAAATAAAATCCTTTTTCTTCTTTTATAAATCGACACAAAGCAACTGCTAATTATATCCAAATTTAAAAACATTTATGATCTAAATAAGACCCCCCCCCCCCCCCCGCCATCTTCTCCACAATCATTCCTTAAAGGATCAGTCCTAAAGACGGGAGATTGAATTCTGGTCACTGAATATTCCTCAGGCGGTTTTAGATCTCCTGGGACTCCAGGTACAAGTTCTGCTCACATTGATGTGCATTAAAAAGGCATGCGATTTCTGATGCATTCGAGCGTATTTATTTTTTAGGTGTTTTGACGTTGGATCAAAAACATCAACGAGCACTCAGAGAAAAAAAAAAGAAGAAGGTTGAAGAGGGGTGATAGAGAGATCCGATGGCGCCGACATTAGTATTGACCACAGGCAAATTAGGCGGCCGCGAGGCCCCCGTGAATGCGAGGCCTTGGGCGGCAGCCTTATTAGAGAGCCGCCTAAGCCTATAATAACTCTGGGTATGCTGGATGGCTGCGCCCTCAGCTCTGAGATTCCTTCCAGGAGCCCTTATATCACTATAGGAAACACACCGGGGTTATGCTGGATGGCTCCGCCCTCAGCTCTGAGGTACCTCCTGCCTACCCTTGGATCACTATAGGAAACACACCAGGGTATGCTGGATGTTTCCGCCCTCAGCTCTGAGGTTCCTTCCGCCTGCCCTTAAATCACTAGGAAACACACCGGGGTTATGCTGGATGGCTCCGCCCTCAGCTCTGAGGTACCTCCTGCCTACCCTTGGATCACTATAGGAAACACACCAGGGTATGCTGGATGGCTCCGCCCTCAGCTCTGAGGTACCTCCTGCCTACCCTTGGATCACTATAGGAAACACACCAGGGTATGCTGGATGGCTCCGCCCTCAGCTCTGAGGTACCTCCTGCCTACCCTTGGATCACTATAGGAAACACACCGGGGTATGCTGGATGTTTCCGCCCTCAGCTCGGAGGTTCCTTCCGCCTGCCCTTAAAGTGGAGGTTCACCCAAAAACCTTTTTTTTAACATTGATTGAGGCTCGTTTTGTCAAGGGGAATCGGGTGTTTTTTTTTACAATCGAAGCAGTACTTACCGTTTTAGAGATGCATCTTCTCCGCTTCCGGGTATGGTCTTCGGGACTGGGCGTTCCTATTTGATTGACAGGCTTCCGACGATTGCATACATCGTGTCACGAGTAGCCGAACGCCGGTGCGACTCTATACAGCGCCTGCGCACCGTCGTTCGGCTACTTTCGGAAAATCGTGATGCGATGTATGCGATCGTCGGAAGTCTGTCAATCAAATAGGAACGCCCAGACCAGAAGACCATACCCGGAAGCGGCGGAGAAGATGCATCTCTAAAAAAGTACTGCTTCGATTGTAAAAAAAAAAAACACCCAATTGCCCTTGACAAAACGAGCCTCAATCTAATGTTAAAAAAAAGGTTTTTGGGTGAACCTCCACTTTAAATCACTATAGGAAACACACCAGGGTATGCTGGATGGCTGCACCTTCAGGGCCATTGTGCCTTTTCCCACCCTTAGATCACTATAGGAAACACACCAGGGTATGCTAGATGGCTCCCCCCTTAGCTCTGAGATACCTCCCACCTGCCCTTGGATCACTATAGGAAATACACCAGGGTATGCTGGATGGCTCCGCCCTCAGCTCTGAGGTTCCTTCTGCCTGCCCTTGGATCACTATAGGAAACACACCAGGAAATGATGGATGGCTCCACCCTCAGTTTTGAGGTACCTCCCGCCTACCCTTGGATCACTATAGGAAACACCGGGGTATGCTGGATGGCTCCGCCCTCAGCTCAGAGGTTCATTCCGCCTGCCCTTAGATCACTATAGGAAACACCGGGGTATGCTGGATGGCTCCGCCCTCAGCTCAGATGTTCCTTCCGCTTACCCTTGGATCACTATAGGAAACAGCTCTGAGGTACCTCCCGCCTACCCTTGGATCACTATAGGAAACATACCGGGGTATTCTGGATGGCTCCGCCCTTAGCACCGAGGGTTCATTCCGCCTGCCCTTAGATCACTATAGGAAACACACCGGGGTATGCTGGATGGCTGAACATTCAGCGCCATTGTTCCTTCCGCCTGCCCTTGGATCACTATAGGAAACACACCGGGTATTCTGGATGGCTCCGCCCTCAGCTCTGAGGTACCTCCCACCTGCCCTTAGATCACTAAAGGAAATACACCGGGGTATGCTGGATGGCTCCGCCCTCAGCTCTGAGGTTCATTCCACATGCCCTTGGATCACTATAGGAAATACACCGGGGTACACAGGTGTGCGCAGCCCATTGCATTAGGGTGTGCACTCCAAAGACCAAACACACACACTACCGATCGCTCACAGTGTTCATTCAGAAAGGGAAGGGGCCGGTAAATTACTATTTTACCGGCCCCTTCCCCACTCCTAAAACATCCCAGCAGCAACTACCAATAGGAGAGGAGGGAAGCTGGCAGCCCTGTGGGGGGAAGATGGGAGCCAGGGCAGTAGGAGAATCTGTGCTGCACAGGGTGATTAGGGTGTGCCTGGGCCGACCCTGTGCGCACGCCTATGCCGGGGTATGCTGGATGGTCCGCCCTTGGCACTGAGGTACCTCCCGCTTACCCTTGGATCACTATAGGAAACAGCTCTGAGGTACCTCCCGCCTGCCCTTGGATCACTATAGGAAACACACCGGGGTATGCTGGATGGCTCCACCCTCAGCTCTGAGGTTCATTCCGCCTGCCCTTAGATCACCATATGAAACACACCGGGTATTCTGGATGGCTCCGCCCTCAGCTCTGAGGTACCTCCCGCCTGCCCTTAGATCACCATATGAAACACACCGGGGTATTCTGGATGGCTCCGCCCTCAGCTCTGAGGTACCTCCCGCCTGCCCTTAGATCACTATAGGAAACACACCGGGGTATGCTAGATGGCTCCGCCCTCAGCTCGGATGTTCCTTCCGTCTGCCCTCAGATCACTATAGTAAACACACCGGGGTATGCTGGATGGCTCCGCCCTCAGCTCTGAGGTACCTCCCGCCTGCCCTTAGATCACCATAGGAAACACACCGGGGTATGCTGGATGGCTGGCACCTTCGGCACCATTGTTCCTTCTGCCTGCCCTTAGATCACTATAAGAAATACACCGGGTATGCTGGATACAGACACTTTTAACCCTTTTCCCGACTGCTAGCGGCGGTTATAAGCTAAAAAGCGTCGCTATAACAGCAGGTGATTTACCGCCAACGCCGTCACCATCCCAGTATAAAATTCCCCTAAACCCTGCCACATATATGCGTAGCACTGGCGAGAGGCAGGCAGTTAAAGTGCCCTGTATATAAAAAGCAACAACGCGTCAAAGTTACGTTAAAGCCGAACTCCAGTGTGACTGAAATATATGCGGCATCCCTGCCAGACAGCACAGCCAGGTCCCTGACCTTTCTTCTCCTCCCTCTGCAGTCACGCAGAACTGTTTGGTCAAAGGCTTACTGATTGGAAGGGACAGAAGCACGTCATCACTTTACTGTCTGCAAGCCTCCATTGTTAGACCGACAGCACCGGGCAAAACAGAATGGCTTGAGCGGCTCCGAGTACTGCCCCTTCCTCTTAGAGTTCTGCCATGCACAGGAATGCAGAAAACAAAAGCGAAATTTTAAGACATGTACATAGGATATAAAGCAGAGCTGGGAAAACATCAAACCTCCAGTTGTGGTTAAACTACAAATCACATCATGCCTCTGCCTTTGGGAGTCAGGCCTGTGGCTGTCAGAGCCTGGCAAAGCCTCCTGGGACTTGTAGTTCCTCAGAAGCCGAAGATTGGTCACCCCTGATATTTTGGATAGCTTAAACCAGGGGTCTCAAACTGGCGGTCCCCCAGCTGTTGCAGAACTACAAGTCCTATCATGCCTCTGCCTCTGGGAGTCATGCTTGTAACTATCAGCCTTGTAATGCCTCATGGGAGTTGTAGTTCTGCAACTGCTGGAGGGCTGCCAATTGGAGACCCCTGGTTTAAACCAAGGATAGGCAACCTCGGCCCTCCAGCTGTTTTGAAACGACAAGTCCCATGAGACATTTCAAGAACCTGACAATCACAGGCATGACTCCTAGAGGCAGAGGCATGATGGGACTTTTCACCACAGCTGGAGGGCTGAGGTTGCCAACCCCTGGCATAAATATTGGTCTTCACACCCCCAACTGGAGTTCAACATTGAAAATACATGAATTTTTTTTTCTTTTTTTTAAAGTGTATTTTGTGCGTGAACTCGAGAGAGAGGAGCCGGACTGCAGGAGTTGGGAGTAGGCAGACCCTCCCCCCGAAGGCAATCGCCACCCTTCTCCATGCCCCCGGTGGCAATGGCGGGTATGAGGGGGGCCTCCCACACACCCCGCCCTACCTGCTCCACTTGGGAGCCCAACTGGGGCCCAGCAGGACCCCAACGGGGCAGAGGGACTCCCCCTATGAGGGAGTGAGGGGGCCTAGCCCACCCAGCCAGCCCCGTAGGTCCTTCGCCTCTCTTTATTTTAGGAGACCGCATGGCCAAAGTGCGTGCGTGTTAAACCAATTTTGTGTGCGTGCAAGTGTGGTGATTTTTTTTGGGGGGGGGGTGGGAGTAGTAAGCACAGGCTTACCTTGCATAGCACACCCACCGGGAGCCGGGCTGAGACCACCAAACTCAATTCACATGTAGCCGAGACCGGGATCCGAACCCTTGGCTGCAGAGGTGAACGGCTTGTCAGCGCAGTGCCAATCACGTTGAGCCACCACAGCACCAAAATGCATGAATTTTTAATGCACTTCATCATGATAGATCTCCTGTGCCCCCCACCCAGGCATCATGCAGTCACATTCCTCTTGCTGCATTTTCTGCAGAAACAGTCTTCTGTTAAAGTGTTTGTAAACCCTGTGCAAGGTAAGCATAGATTAAGGCTTAGCTGTAGGTGCTGGAAATATCTCCTAAACCTCCACGGCTTAGCTGTAGGTGCTGGAAATATCTCCTAAACCTCCACGGTTTAGGAGATATTTACAATTGAAATGAGCGCCAATGTCTACAGCGGATGCCCCGTAGACAATGGCGCAGGCGCACTTCAGAAACGGCGATCGTGCCATTTCTGAAGGAAAAACATGCCATGACTGCCGGCTCCCGCGCGCATGACGTCACGCGACTTCAGGCCGTCACAGAGCCGGAATCAAACACTCCTGCGCACAAGTGGGTATTAGGAAAACGGTTTGGGGTGGATGGTGTCACAGGCCTTGTTGCCCTCGAGGATAGGGCGTATCCTAGCGATCACAAGAGAAAAGAAAAAAAAAAGAGGGCGCACCAACCTTGTGCATTATTCTTAGGTGTGTTTTCATTAAAAAAAAAATAAGTAAAAAAAAAAAAAAACTAGGGCTGTGCAAATTAACTTTTAATTAATCGATTAATCTTTTTGATCGATTAAAATTCTATTGATTGGTACTCACCTCTCCGCCGGCTTCTGGGCCTTCAGGGAGTTCCGTCGGAGATCCGGTAACGTCACGGACACCGGCGGGGCTTGCCGTGTCCATCTGAAGGGCTCCTTTGCTGTGCCTTCATATCTGCATGGCGGCGGGACCTTACTATCTGCCACACACAAGGGCTGTTACACTTCCCTCTATCAACCTGGGATTCTACAGCCATCCACTGGGAGTTGTGATAGTTCTCTTCACGGGACATCTACATGCCGACGGACTGATGTTACCCCTCCTCATCTGGATTCAGCAGTGATATCGTTGTATACATTTTTATACCGGTATCATACTTAGCTACATGTTTTTATGACCGCTTTTGGTACCGTTTGGTATTACTCGCACCATTTTTACAGTTTATGTAGCTACATCGATTTTATCTCCAGTGCAATATTTTTTTTTTTTACCTACTTTAAAAGACTATAAAAGTTTTAATGCTATTCCCATTGAGCGCTGCCTTTGTGTGGTTTTTGTATCCTGCTATCCATTTTTCCAGTGGTTGGAGCTGCACTGGGAATCGGCCTGCAAGGAGATCAGCTAAAAGTAGTTGGATCTGTATGTGCGTTATAATTAATCGAAATTAGTCGATTAATCGATTAAAAAAAAAAAAAAGATTAATCGAACTCAAATATTTTGATCAGTAACAGCCCTAAAAAAAACGACTCAAACAAATGCAAAACATTTGCTCGGGATTGGACTGATCACTATCACCCATCCAATCTCGAGCAAGGGGGAGTGTCTATACGCAGCGGGAACACTACATCTATTCAAATGAAAGCTGTGATGTTCCCGCACGCTGTTTAACCCATGCGGCGGCGGCGGCTTTCGATGCAGCGGCGGGGGGAAGTATTCTATTTAGGCATCGGGGGTATTTGTGGGAGAACAAGTACTCCCGCAAATACTCGGTATCGGTCCCGATACCGATACTGGTATCGGTACAACCCTAATTTAGGTTTTAAAAGACATTTTTTTTATGGCGGGTGGACGGAGCTGTAAACTCTGCAGTCCCAGAAGAACACTGTAAACCAGCCGGTGAGAAACCCCCCCGAAAAGGAACCATCCCAGTCAGACCTTTTCAAAGAACAGCAAAAAAAAAAAAAAAATATAGCTTCCTGCAATCTCTGCCTTCAAACAAAATCGCGAACATGAGCTTTAGATACATATAGGAGGCAAAACAAAATGTATTTGTTATCATAAAATGTAGACATAGGGAAAAAAAAAAACATAATAAAACACACAAAATAGCAATTAAAAATTTACAATGACCATGTCTGTGAACTTTAGAGCAATGAATACAACGAAAAGAACAAAGAAAAAAAAAAAGAATTATCAGACGGGCCTCCCCAAAAAACTGCAAACCTGTAACCCAGGATATGAGAAATCTTTTAAAACAATAGTGTTGCGACATGCGACCTGCATCGAGAAATCCATGTTTAGTAGCGAGTGTCTTGACAGTACGTTAATAAAGTTGTGTTTGTTTGTTTTGTTTTTAGACGGTAGAAAGGTAAGAGATATGTAAATTTTTCGTTGAGTAGAAAATGTTTTTTTCATTTTTTCTCTTCTTAAAATCAAACACTTGAAAAGGCACTTCATTCTGTAGGAGAAAGATAATCGGCCCCGAAAACAGGTCAACTGCTCGAAGCAAAGGGTAAGGATATGTCTGCATAGTGGAGGGAAAAACCAAGAGGGCGGAGAAGGTGGGGGAGGGGGGGGACAGATATGCTTGCTAGCATTAAGCGTGTTCTTACATCCTCTGTAGAATCAATTCATTTGGTGTTTTCCTTTATAAAAGCCTGAAAAGTTCTTTTAACAATTTGTTATGAAAATTAGTGAAAAGCGTTCTTTAAAAATATTTTCGTTTTTTTTTGTAATCCCGTGTCAGTTGATGCGACGCTGAGAAAGCGGTAAGATTTTTTTTATTTATTTTTTGTACAAAACTAGGTCCCTCTGCGGCACATATTTTGTTCCGAGCTCAGCGGAAAGGATGGCTCCGGATGGGGTTCAACGGCCTCAGGTCGCCGGTGGGAAGAATGAAAGGCCGTGGCAGCTTTTTTTTTTTTTTTAAAAACGATCGCCTTCTGCGGGGCTAATTTCATAGCAAATGTGGAGAAGCAAAAAAATAAAATGTGGGCCCCAATAAAAAGACGAGGTTTAGTCTGCAGCTGTTGCAGATTCACAGCCGACCACTGGAGGGCGCTGTTTGGGGCTACCTGGTGCAAAGTTTATGCAGCATGTTGTAAACGTTCTCTTCTTTGCTTAGCCCTTCAAAGAAGGGAATCAAATCGAGCAATTCTGTATCCGACATGTCATCAAACCAGGATTGCACCGGCACCTAAAAAAAATAAAAAAAAAAAAAAAGAAGAAAAAAAAATAAAACACACATTAGCCAGAATTAAACTCCTTCATACACTACAATTCTAATGGTTCATATACTGTGCCGACTATAGCCAATAAATCAAATACAGCAATGGCTCTATAAGATTAGACTTTATGAGGTTTGCTTTATAAACAATTTCCCAAATTGGCCAATTCTGACTATTGCTATTGCGACAAGAAATATTGACCTGGCGCCCGGGGAAGCTTAGGCCTGCAGAAGGCCGCAAAGCCACGGCCTCAATTACCGGCCGGCGCAGGGGCACACAGAGACGCGGGATCCTGTGTCTCCATGCACCCCCAACCTCCCAATCGCGGTTGGCCCGCACCGGCCGGTAATTGAGGCCGCGGCTTTCTGCAGGCCTAAGCTTCCTTCAGTGATCTGGCGCCATCTTGTGATGGCCGTTGGCATTCCAAGTAAAACAGCAATCCAGCAATTCTAATGTGTTTTCACTGTGTTTTGACTGCCATCTCCTTCCCTATAATTAGAACCCCCCCACACATTATATATATATATATATATATTTTTTATTCTAACACCCTAGAGAATAAAATGATGGTCGTTGCAAAACTTTCTGTCACACTGTATTTGCGCAGTGGTCTTACAGGCGCACTTTTATGGGGAAAAAAATACATTTTTTTAGTTAAAAAATAAGACAACGGTAAAGTCAGACCATTTTTTTTTTTTATATTGTGAAAGATAATTTTACGCCAGGTTGCATGTTTTGAGTTACAGAGGAGGTCTAGAGCTAGAATTATTGCTCTCGCTCTACCAATCGCAGCGATACCTCACATGTGTGGTTTAAATACCGTTTACATATGCGGGCGCTACTCACGAATGCGTTCACTTCTGCGCGTGAGCTTAGCGGGATGGGGGCGTTTTCTGGCGCCTAACTTTTTTAGCTAGCTCCTAGATTCCAAGCAAATTTGTCAAATTTGCAATATCATTATATATATACATATACACACACACACTATTACCAAAAGAATTGGGACACCTGCCTTTACACACATGAACTTTAATGGCATCCCAGTCTTAGTCTGTAGGGTTCAATATTGAGTTGTCCCCGCCCTTTGCAGTGATAACAGCTTCAACTTTTCTGGGAAGGCCGTCCACAAGGTTTAGGAGTGTGTCTATGGGAATGTTTGACCATTCTTCCAGAAGAGCATTTCTGAGGTCAGGCACTGATGTTGGACAAGAAGGTCTGCCTCGCAGTCTGTGCTCTAATTCATCCCAAAGGTGTTCTATCGGGTTGAGGCCAGTCAAGTTCCTCCACCCCAAACTCGCTCATCCATGTCTTTATGGACCTTGCTTTGTGCACTGGTGCAGAGTCATGTTGGAACAGGGAGAGGCCGTCCCCAAACTGTTCCCATAAAGTTGGGAGCATGAAATTGTCCAAAATGTCTTGGTATACTGAGGCCTTCAGAGTTCCCTTCACTGGAAATAAGGGGCCAAACCCAACCCCATGAAAAACAACCCCCACACCATAATTCCCTCTCCAGTAGGAACCTGGCTGTGAAGCCACAAGGCTTCACGGCCAGGTTTCCCTACCGAAAATGGCAGCAGCAGCAACCCACTAGAAACATCAGCTGTGGTGCCGACATCGCTGGATTCCAGGACAGGTCTAATATTAAGGGCCCTTTCACACTGGTGCGTTTTTGCGGTAAAAATATCGCTATTAAAACGCACCCCATGCCCTTCTCAATTGAAATGAATTAAAAAACGTGGTAAAAACGTGGTGTTTTGCTGCGATTTCAATCGCGCAAAAAACACTGCGATTTTGCCACGATTTTAATTCATTTCAATGGAGGCGGGCATGGGGGGTGTTTTAATAGCGCGAAAACGCGGCAAAAACGCACCCGTGTGAAAGGGCCCTAAAGGTCAGCAGCTACGGTATGTGTTTAAGAGGGTCTACAGTGCAGAAAATAAGTATTTGAACGCCCTGCTATTTTGCAAGTTCTCCCACTTGGAAATCATGGAGGGGTCTGAAATTGTCATCGTAGGTGCATGTCCACTGTGAGAGACATAATCCAAAAAAAAAATTCCAGAAATCACAATTTATGATTTTTTAACTATTTATTTGTATGATACAGCTGCAAAGAAGTATTTGAACACCTGTCTATCAGCTAGAATTCTGACCCTCAAAGACCTGTTAGTCTGCCTTTAAAATGTCCACCTCCACTCCATTTATTATCCTAAATTAGATGCACCTGTTTGAGGTCATTAGCTGCATAAAGACACCTGTCCACCCCATACAATCAGTAAGAATCCAACTACTAACATGGCCAAGACCAAAGAGCTGTCCAAAGACACTAGAGACAAAATTGTACACCTCCACAAGGCTGGAAAGGGCTACGGGGAAATTGCCAAGCAGCTTGGTGAAAAAAGGTCCACTGTTGGAGCAATCATTAGAAAATGGAAGAAGCTAAACATGGCTGTCAATCTCCCTCGGACTGGGGCTCCATGCAAAATCTCACCTCGTGGGGTCTCAATGATCCTAAGAAAGGTGAGAAATCAGCCCAGGACTACACGGGAGGAGCTGGTCAATGACCTGAAAAGAGCTGGGACCACCGTTTCCAAGGTTACTGTGGGTAATACACTAAGACGTCATGGTTTGAAATCATGCATGGCACGGAAGGTTCCCCTGCTTAAACCAGCACATGTCAAGGCCCGTCTTAAGTTTGCCAATGACCATTTGGATGATCCAGAGGAGTCATGGGAGAAAGTCATGTGGTCAGATGAGACCAAAATAGAACTTTTTGGTCATAATTCCACTAACCATGTTTGGAGGAAGAAGAATGATGAGTACCATCCCAAGAACACCATCCCTACTGTGAAGCATGGGGGTGGTAGCATCATGCTTTGGGGGTGTTTTTCTGCACATGGGACAGGGCGACTGCACTGTATTAAGGAGAGGATGACCGGGGCCATGTATTGCGAGATTTTGGGCAACAACCTCCTTCCCTCAGAACTTTGAAGATGGGTCGAGGCTGGGTCTTCCAACATGACAATGACCCGAAGCACACAGCCAGGATAACCAAGGAGTGGCTCTGTAAGAAGCATATCAAGGTTCTGGCGTGGCCTAGCCAGTCTCCAGACCTAAACCCAATAGAGACTCTTTGGAGGGAGCTCAAACTCCGTGTTTCTCAGCGACAGCCCAGAAACCTGACTGATCTAGAGAAGATCTGTGTGGAGGAGTGGGCCAAAATCCCTCCTCCAGTGTGTGCAAACCTGGTGAAAAACTACAAGAAACGTTTGACCTCTGTAATTGCAAACAAAGGCGACTGTACCAAATATTAACATTGATTTTCTCAGGTGTTCAAATACTTCTTTGCAGCTGTATCATACAAATAAATAGTTAAAAAAATCATAAATTGTGATTTCTGGAATTTTTTTTTGTTCATTATGTCTCTCACAGTGGACATGCACCTACGATGACAATTTCAGACCCCTCCATGATTTCCAAGTGGGAGAACTTGCAAAATAGCAGGGTGTTCAAATACTTGTTTTCTGCACTGTATGTAGGAACACAGTTTGCTTCAACACTGCTTTTATACAGAGAGCTTGTAAGTTATCATGCGGTTGGGACCCCTGTAGGAATGGTTAGCAAAAACTTTCAAGGTTTAATTTATTTAGCTTGCTGCAGAATATCCGAGTTAATAACCCTTTACTCCTTCCCCGAAAAGGACCTTTCTTTCTCGTACATCACGGGACACAGAGCGGCATATTCATTACTATGTGGGTTATATGGAGTACCTTCAGGTGTGGACACTGGCAATCTCAAACAGGAAGTCCCCTCCCTATATAACCCCCTCCCCTAGAGGGAGTCCCTCAGTTTTTTCGCCAGTGTCTTAGGTGTTGGTCACGGAATAGCTTTGCTCCACATCCTTGGGATTAAGGGCGGGCTAACCGGATCTGTCCAAGGAGCCTCAGTGCCAAAGTGGACAGTACCCGGGCTCCAAGCCGTGGGGTTTTGCCTATAATGCTCCTCTTTGGAGGGCTGGACCCTGGGCCCAGGACTTGGAGTTTGTAAAAACCATAAGTTCCTGTTTGCCAGGGTGCTATATAGGTCCAGGACAGTGGGTACCTTCATAGGACCCCAGGGCCTGAAGGTCTACTACGCTACCCACGGAGATGGGAGAAGATTGGATCAGTTTGCTGGACAAACATCCTGCAGCATGGAGCAGGTAAGGGGGAGCCTGCGGGACTTGGTTCGACAGCAGGCTCTCCGGGGTAACCTAAAAGGGGGATAGCCTAAGTATGCTCTGCATGGGCAACCTTGTTCACTATGTCTAAGAGAGACAGGATGACACCCCTTTTCTCCCCCATCACTAGGTTCCCCGGTCTAAGAATGTGTTGCTAGCTAAACCTGCTGTTTCTTCCTAGGGCTAGTAAGGATCCCTAGGGGCCTTTGGAGAGTCCTACCTGACCGGGGGTTTGAATCTGCCGCCTGTTTCTGCGTTCCTGGATCTCCAGCAGCGCGGCTCCTCCTGTTTCCGGCATACGCGCGCGCGCGCGTGCACGTCTTATAGACGTTTTTCGCGCCGTTCAGACAGGAGGGCGGGGGGGGGGGGGCGTGCCTGCGGCGTCATACAGGGGCGCGCCTTTGTGCTGTTATAGACAGCAGGCATTGTCAGTGCTCAGTCTGAGGCTGATTTTCAGAAGGAGAGGACGCAGAGCGGCAGAACAGTGACTCCCGGTGGCGGAAGAGGGGTAGTACATGCTGGACTTTGTTCCAATGCCTTTTTTGTTAAGCCAGGAAATTCCCCTTTTTACAGCAGGTTGGAGGCTGGCAAACTTAGTTTGGGGTCACTGTATGTGGTAAAAAAGAAAATATATAATATATATTTAAAAAAAAAAAAAAAAACATACGGGATCCCATCAGTTTTTGGGCATTAGTGATCTATTGTCCCCTAAACTCTGGTTTTGTACTCCTGCCCACTACAGTCTGTTGTGTGGGCGGAGTCCCTCGATTTTGTATTATGGCTTCCAAAGGTTCGGGGTCAAAGGGTACAAAAAAGACCAAAGAACAAAAGGGTTCCCTTTCTGATTCTGATGATATGCCGATACTTTCCCCGCAACTTATTAACATAAAAAGCGCCTTGGATGAGCCATTAGGGGGATCTGGTGCGGAGGCTGGCCCAGATCAGCCCAGCCCTGTGTTTATCACAGAGGAGATGCTAGCCGTATCCCTAGGGGGGCTAGAAGAGAGAATAGCAGCATTGATCGCTAGAGCTATTCCTGGTAAGAAACGGGTTAGATCCCCATCACCAAGAGGTGTATCCTCAGATGCTGAGATTCTCTCTCTGGAGGAATTGGAATCACAGGAGGATCAACTAGACCTGAACCAAGAGGGTTCAGGGATTGAGGGGTCTGCCTCGGAGGAACCATTTTCAGACTCCCAGACAGAAAGACTGTGGGTACAGTCTTTGACGGACATGGTCCGCTCGGCATTTAGTTTACCATTGCCAGAGCCTCAGGTTCCTCCGGTATCCTCTCTGGGCTCTTTGAAAGCTCCGTTAAGCAACGCAGTTTTTCCAGTCCATCCTCTTTTGGAGGAATTGATCTTTCGGGATTGGGTACGGCCGGACAGGATTTTTCTGCCACCGAAAAGATTTGCGGTCATTTACCCCATGGAGGAAAAATTCTCCAAGAGGTGGAGGCTCCCAGTGGTGGATGCAGCCATCTCATGTATGAATAAATCACTAACTTGCCCGGTGGAAAACATACATATGTTTAAAGATCCGGTTGATAAAAGGTTAGAGACACTTTTAAAAGCATCCTTTGCTACGGCAGGAGCAGTGGTGCAGCCAGCGGTGGCTGCGATTGGTGTTTGTCAGGCGTTAAAAGACCAGACAAAGGAAATGTTAAAGGACATGCCTATCCAACAAGCAGAAGAGTTTTCTGACATTCCCAGAGCTCTGTGTTTTGCTGTAGATGCTATAAAAGATTCCATCCAGCAGGCCTCTCGTTTATCACTATTTTTGGTGCACATGAGAAGGCTCTTATGGTTGAAGAACTGGGCGGCGGAGCCCCCATGCAAAAAGCTTCTGGCAGGGTTTCCCTTCCATGGAGGACGACTCTTCGGAGAGGATCTGGATAAATATATTCAGACTATTTCAAATGGCAAGAGTACCCTTTTACCGGTCAAAAAGACATTCCGGGGTCCTACATTTAAAAGGCAGCTCTTTCCTGTCTCGGGGCCCTCAAATTCCAGGCAGTATCGACGGCCGCCTGCACGATCCAACGTTAACAGTAGATCGCAGGGACAGGCCCCTGGGGGTAAGAGGCCGTGGTATCGCAAGCCGTCAAAGACAGCCCCTAAGTCGGCCTTATGAAGGGGCGCCCCCACTCTCGCGGGTGGGGGGAAGGCTTCGTTTCTTCTCAGAAGTTTGGGAAGCCAAGATCCCCGACAAATGGGTCCGGGCATCTGTGACCACAGGTTACAGACTGGAGTTTCTAAGGTATCCTCCGCCTCATTTTCAAGAATCAAGGCTACCAAGAGATCCAGCAAGGAAGGCCTCAATGCTGGCAGCTTTGGATCACCTGCTTTGCCAGGACGTAATTATAGAAGTGCCAGCCCGAGAGCAAGGGCTAGGTTTCTAATCCAATCTCTTTGTCATACCAAAGCCCAACGGCGATGTCAGGCCAATCTTGGATCTAAAGAGGTTAAACGGTTACCTAAGGGTTCGTTCCTTCCGGATGGAATCCATCCGGTCAGCAGCCGCCGCGCTTCAGAAGGACGATTTTCTGGCCTCCATAGACATAAAGGATGCTTACCTTCATGTACCAATCTTTCAGTTGCATCAAAGATTTTTACGCTTCGCGGTGGGGCAGCGACACTTCCAATTCAGGGCGCTCCCCTTCGGGCTGGCCACGGCCCCCCGGGTATTCACGAAGATCCTAGCCCCAGTTCTGGCCAATTTAAGGATCCAGGGGGTCACAGTCCTAGCATACTTGGACGACCTTTTAATCATAGATCACTCACGGTCGGGTCTGCAAAAGGCAGTAAACCTCACGGTTCGGTACCTCGAAGAATTCGGCTGGGTCCTAAACCGGGGAAAGTCAGCGTTCCAGCCTACAAAGCAGTTGGAATACCTCGGCATGAGGTTAGACACAGAACAGCAAAGGGTGTTCCTGCCCCTGGTAAAGATCGAAGCTATCAAGGGGTTGGTTCAGTTGGTTCTAAACAAGAAAAGACCAACTATTCGCCTGTGTATGCGAGTACTAGGCAAGCTAGTGGCCACGTTCGAGGCAGTACCATACGCTCAGATCCACACTCGCGTCCTACAGGCAGCCATTCTAGCAGCCTGGGGCAAGAGGGCACATGCCTTAGATTCCCCTTTGACGCTATCATCAAGGGTCCGACAAAGCCTGGCCTGGTGGTTGAACCCTCAGAACCTTCTAAAGGGAAAATCCTTCAGCCCTGTTGTCTGGAAGGTAGTTACCACAGACGCCAGCCTGGCAGGCTGGGGGGCGGTCTTCGAGGGGTTCTCTCGCCAGGGAACTTGGGTGAGAGCAGAAAGGCAGCTCCCCATCAATATCTTGGAGATCAGAGCTGCTCGCCTAGCCCTTCTGGCATGGACCTCCAGATTAAAGGGGTTCCCGGTGAGAATCCAGTCAGACAATGCCACGGCGGTAGCATACATAAACCACCAAGGGGGAACCAGGAGTCAGGCCGCTCAGAGGGAGGTGAGCTTGATTTTTCAGTGGGCAGAGGTTCATGTACCCTGCATTTCAGCGATATTCATTCCCGGAGTGGACAACCTGCAGGCAGACTTCTTAAGTCGCCAGAGTCTGTTGCCAGGGGAGTGGTCTCTGCATCCCCAGGTCTTTCAGACAATCTGCCAGAGGTCGGGAATGCCGGACGTAGATATAATGGCATCCAGGTTCAACAAGAAACTAGACAGGTTCGTGTCTCGAGCGAGGGATCCGATGGCCTGCGGAACCGATGCGTTGGTTTGCCCTTGGCATCAATTCAAACTTCTATATGCATTCCCTCCACTACAGTTACTCCCTCGCCTGTTGCGCAAGATCAGAGTGGAGCACAAGCCAGTCATTCTAGTAGCTCCGGCTTGGCCCCGGAGGACTTGGTACTCACTAGTCCTGAAGATGGCAGTGGGAGACCCTTGGACTTCCTCTACAACCAGACCTACTCTCACAAAGGCCCGATCCTCCACCCTACATTACAGCGTCTAAATTTGACGGCCTGGAGGCTGAATCCCTGATTCTCAGGGGTAGAGGTCTGTCTAGGCAGGTAATCCCTACCCTGATTAGGGCTAGAAAGCCGGTCTCCAGGGTGATTTATTACAGGGTGTGGAGGAACTACGTAGGCTGGTGTGAATCCAAAAGATGGAATTCCCGCAAATATACTATTGATAGGGTGTTAAGTTTTCTCCAGCTAGGAGTGGATAAAGGCCTGGCACTAAGCACAATCAAGGGACAGATCTCAGCTCTGTCAGTGTGGTTTCAGAGGCCGCTGGCCACCCACTCGCTGGTAAAGACCTTCTTACAGGGGGTCTTGCGTATTAATCCTCCTGTCAAGTCACCAATTTGTCCATGGGACTTAAATCTTGTCCTGTCCACTTTACAGAAACAACCCTTTGAGCCGTTGGCTGAGATTCCTTTAGTCTTACTGACAAGAAAGTTGGTTTTCTTGGTCGCCATAGTTTCGGCCAGGAGAGTGTCAGAATTAGCAGCCTTATCGTGTAAGGAACCATATCTCGTTCTGCATAAGGACAGGGCAGTTCTCCGGCCCCATCCTTCCTTTCTACCAAAGGTTATATCCAAATTTCACTTAAACCAGGATTTGGTACTTCCATCCTTCTTTCCAAAACCTACATCTAGAAAGGAGGGGTTGCTGCATACCTTGGATATTGTCCGGGCCATGAAGGCCTATCTTAAAGCTACAGAAAAGATCCGGAAAACAGATGTATTATTCGTTCTACCAGATGGCCCCAAGAAGGGGCAGGCAGCTGCAAAATCCACCATCTCGAGATGGATTAGACAATTAATCATTCAAGCCTACGGTTTGAAGAGGTTGCCTCCTCCTTTGTCGGTAAAGGCCCATTCTACCAGGGCCATGGGCGCCTCTTGGGCAGCACACCATCAGATCTCTATGGCTCAGATATGCAAGGCGGCAACGTGGTCATCAGTCCACACGTTTACAAGGTTTTATCAACTAGACGTGAGAAGGAATGCGGATTCTGCCTTTGGACAGGCAGTACTACAGGCTGCAGTTTGAAATCCTCGGGATCAGAAGCACCCTTGGTTGTAAAAAAAAAAAGTTTTTTCTTGACTAAGTTGGAATTATTATTATTATTTGAGTTTACCTCTAAATTGAATCCTTCTTTGGAAGATGTCTCCCTCCCCTCATTAAAGCATTGCTTTCGGACATCCCACATAGTAATGAATATGCCGCTCTGTGTCCCGTGATGTACGAGAAAGAAAAAGGGATTTTTAAATACAGCTTACCTGTAAAATCCTTTTCTTGGAGTACATCACGGGACACAGAGCTCCCACCCCTCTTTTGGGTGACCATTTTGGGAGGCATACTGCTTGCTACAAAACTGAGGGACTCCCTCTAGGGGAGGGGGTTATATAGGGAGGGGACTTCCTGTTTGAGATTGCCAGTGTCCACACCTGAAGGTACTCCATATAACCCATATAGTAATGAATATGCCGCTCTGTGTCCCGTGATGTACTCCAAGAAAAGGATTTTACAGGTAAGCTGTATTTAAAAATCCCTTTTTTTGAAGAATTTTGAAATGTACATTCTTTTTCAGCTTTTGGCGACCTAAACATTTCTTTTTCACCTCCTCCTTTTCACCTTTGATATATAAATAACGGCTGTGCTTAAACCTCACTCAAAAGATCATATACAGTAAAACCTTGGTTTGAGAGTAACTTGGTTTGAGAGCAATGTGCAAGACAAGCAAAAAGTTTTAATTTTGACTTGATATACAAGCGATGTCTTGATATAAGAGTAGCGTCATGTCACAACTGAGTATAAAAGAGAAGAGAGGAGCCTCCAAGTGTAGCAATATGGTTACATTTAATGAAGGTACAACATTTAGCAACTTATTGCTACACTTAGAAGCGCCTCTCTTCCTTCTCTTTTAGACCCTGTAAAAAAAATGCTTTGATATACAAGCCCTTTGGATTACAAGCATGTTTCTGAAACAAATTATGCTCGCAAACCAAGTTTTTACTGTAATATCTTTGGACTTGAATGGTTTAAATTTCAATCAAAACTGGAAAAATGGGGGTGTGCTATAACTTGACTGGTAGCATGTACTGTAACGGTATGGCCCATGGCACTCAGACTTTTGAAGGACGCGGGGTACCTCCTGTGCGAGCTTCACCAATGACTCTCATGTCTAGGGTCATCCTATGTCCCTTAGGGGCATAGGATGACTGAGAAATGATATCATGGATTACATGAGATGGGACATTAAATGATAATTTATGTATTGCAGGATAAGTCTGTGTGTTGGCAGATGTCTGACCTTTCAGGTGTAGTGGATTAGCATGTCAATTATGTTTACTAAACGCCTGTGTATTGTGTATCAGGTGAGAACAGCTTGTCGCGGAGTCAGGACGTCTGGATAATAAGTAGTAATTAGCTCATCTGAATGTCATTATCTAAAAAGAATGTGTATTGAGCACCCAGTGTGTCATGTTGTGGGTGGAGTTGATTCATTGCCCACTCTTCGTTTCAACTGTATATAACAACCTGAGTTACCATTAAAGTATTCATTCTTTTGAACCAGAGAACAGAGCTGTGTGTCTCGTTATTTCTGGGGAATGGAATGGGTCGTGTCTGCTGGATTGTAGGGGTTTTGGATAAGCTGTCTTGGGTTGGTGGAATGGAATATCGTAAATGATGTTAACTCCTGACTGTTACATGTACATATACAGTATATATTTTATACACACACGCAGTAGGTTTATTTACCGCATTCTCCGGGTGGAAGATGTAGGACGCTGGTGAGTTGTCCACAATGATGACCTTGCTCAGCTCTCTTCCTAGACGACTCAGATCTTTCACGTAGTTTCCTCTGTGGAACACGCAGGATTCTCGGAAGAGTCGCGCAGTAAACACGCCCCATCGATCCAGCAAGTCGGCCACAGGGTCAGCATACTTGAAACAGAATTGCAATAGTAGAAATTTAACAAATGGTAAATAGATAGTCCTCATCTACAATATAATCAATGACAGCAAGTATAGTACCATTTGCTATTATATATATTTATTTATAAGAAAGAAAAAAAAAAGACACTGACCACTCTGTGTTCATGGCATGGCCAGTCCAGCAATTTCAGTTTCGGCATGTTAAGACTCGGTCACTTGTCTATTCGGGACAGTGACAGTGCCTTCCGATAGTCCTACCTTCCCGAGCAAGGTATACTTAACCGATCCACTTTCTGCCTTACCAGTCTGCCAGAACCCTCACTCCTTTGTTCCAATGGAGCTGGGCTTCTGGGTATGGGACAGCATCTGACCCCCCCCCCCCCCATTTGACAGTTCTTCAGCCTAAGCAGCCAAGCCTGAACACCCGTCAAGTAAACAGGGCAGCAACATCATCATTCACTATGGTGTGCTCCAACACTGGGTGGACTCCAGCATTGGGGGAAGTGGCGAGGGAGAGTATGCCTTGCTGGGGTAGTCCGCTACCAGAAGGCAAGGTCAACTGGAATTGGCAGGTGACAATGTCCAAGGTTCAACTGCATCTACATCCCACACACTACAGAAAACAGAATGAGCTTCTATCGTGTCTAACACCTAAACTACCAGCGCTGCCAAAGTAACAAACATGAAGTATAAAGTATTAGAGTAAGCATAAAACAAGCCTAAAAATACACTAAAGCCTTGAATGCTGAAATAGACCAGGTACAAGGCATACCTCTCATCCTTTACTTCACAACATTAAAGTGACCCAGCCACTATTGGGTTATTGAAAAGACTCTTTATTCAAAATAATTTTATTCCCTGATGAAGTCACATGACGCGTTGGAACAGATAGACACCGGAAGTGGCGTCAGGCTGCAAGCTCGACGCTCATGGTGGTATGTTTGTTTTTTAATGGTTGTACCAAACTGGCGATTAATAAAAAAGTCAACCTCTACCAGATATTATATTTTTTTGTTCATTTTTGGGTAAATACGGTGGTACCCAATGCCTACTTGTACCACTCAGGGACACCAGCCTCCGTCTTGGCTTTCCACATCCTTACACCTTCTGCCATCAATATAAAAAGGCATTTCAGAGCTATGAATGGATTCTCCAGGTATTGAATGGCATGAGAGCAGCAGGAAGACTCAAACTCTTCTTAAACTTTGTACCAGCCAGAGAGCAGAGGGAAGTGGTCAAGTCTCTTCCTCAAGGCCAGAGAAATCTCTCCAAGTCTCCCAATAATACAAGAAGTCAGTGTCGCCAACCAAAAGCTAACAAAATATTTTCGGTGGACTTGGCCCAATCACCCAGCTCGGTTCAGCCCACAAATCAGCTGACAGATGTAATCCAAGTTAACGGGTACACATAAAGAGGAACTTCAGCCGAAACATTTTCCTAGGTTTGGATAGAGTGGAGAAGGATTAAATCTTTTTTTATGCTTCTATGGATCTCTGGACCCTTCATTGAGGAAATTTCCTCCCGGTTTCTGTTTCAGGTGACGGGAACTCTCCATTCATTAACCACTTAAGACCCGGACCTTCAGGCAGCTAAAGGACCTGGCCAGTTTTTGCTAAACGGCACTGCGTCACTTTAACTGACAATTGCGCGGTCGTGCAACGTGGCTCCCAAACAAAATTGGCGTCCTTTTTTCCCCACAAATAGAGCTTTCTTTTGGTGGTATTTGATCACCTCTGCGGTTTTTATTTTTTGCACTATATAAACAAAAATAGAGCGACAATTTTGAAAAGAAAAAATGCAATATTTTTTACTTTTTGCTGTAATAAATATCCCCCAAGAATATATATAAAAAAAATCCTCAGTTTGGGCCGAAACGTATTCTTCTACCTATTTTTGGTAAAAAAAAAAATCGCAATAAGCATTTATCAATTGGTTTGCGCAAAATTTATAGCGTTCACAAAATAGGGGATAGTTTTATTGCATTTTTTTTTTTTACTACTAATGGCGGCGATCAGCGATTTTTTTCGTGACTGCGACATTATGGCGGACACTTCGAACAATTTTGACACATTTTTGGGACCATTGTCATTTTCACAGCAAAAAATGCGTTGTTTACTGTGAAAATTACAATTGCCGTTTGGGAGTTAACCACAAGGGGGCCCTGAAGGGGTTAAGTGTGACCTCATTTGTGTGTCTAACTGTAGGGGGGTGTGGCTGTAGGTGTGACATCATTGATTGCGTTTCCCTAAATCAGGGAACAGACGATCAATGACAGCGCCACAGTGAAGAACGGGGAAGCCGTGTTTACACACAGCTCTCCCCGTTTTTCAGCTCTGGGAGTGCCGTGGTCACGGCGCTTTGGACTGGGTCGTGGGTGCGCGCCCGTGACCCACGGCTGGGCACTTAAAAAGGACGTACTTGTGCCCAGCCGTGCCATTCTGCCAACGTATATGTGCAGGAGGCTGTCCTTAAGCGGTTAATATAGAGAATTCCCAAAATAGCCAAAGACCAACTACAAAGTGAATTCTTCAAATAAAATGAGAATGTTCTGCAATGAGGGTGGAGAAAAGCGCAGCTCAATGCAATGCCTTGGGGGTCACCAGAGAAGAAGTAGTCAGTGGAAATTTCCCAAGCCGTGACACAGACTAATAAAAAACATTCAGAGGATCTACCTTCTTTCACATTTTATCCAAAAGAAAAAAAAAGGACTGGAGTTGAACATTTCCAGCATGCTCTGCTCCTCTCCGCGCGGCTCTGAAGGTTCGAGGTCTTGCCTGCAAATGCAGCAGGAAAAAGAAACAGAGCGTGCCAAGTTCTACAGAGAAACATATTATAACGGCTGCCATTAACCATGGTAACGTAGGGTCTCGACATACAGGCTTCATGTGCGGTGCATGGAGTCTACATTATGAGCATAGCCCATATGTCGTGGAACGGTTACCATGGGAACACTTACCCACAAACTAGCAGAAAGCACAAAGACACACTGGTAGACAAAAAGAAGCAAGGAAGAAAAGGGAGAAAAGGTAAGACAATTTCTGAAAAAAGAAAACGGCCTTCGCCCTCAAGAAAAAGAAAAAAAGGCTAAAAAAGACAAGAAAATAAAAAATGAAGACATACAAAGAGCCCAGAACCTGGCAGAGAAGGACCCGCTCACCTTCGCTAGGCTGGCCGTGAACAGGACGCACTCAAACAACTCGCCCATCTTCTGAAGGAATTCATCTACGTGCGGTCTCTTCAATACGTACACCTAGAGAGAGAACGGGATGAAAAAATGCACTAAGGTTGACTTCCATTTTTAGTACAGACCCATCGAAGGCAGAGCTACACCTGCAAGAAAGATAAAGGCTCTACGAGGAAAGAATAAAAACAAAAAAAACTACATCCAGACCCAAAACTTATTTTTACCATGACAGAGCATCCGAATCATATTGTGACAATCAGATGGCATGTAAGATACAATGAGCAGAAATAATTCAACAAACAAGTAACAAAATATGTCTTTCCTGGATTCATTATAACGATTTACAAATGCAATTGTACTTTGTACAGCCATAAGTTAGACCCAATCTTAAAGTGGAGTTTCCATCCCAAAATTGTTTTTTCATTATTGTGCTCATTAGACCTAAAAAAGGAATACCAAAAAAAAAAGTTTTTTTACTCATCTGGAAATGCCTGTTGCTATGCGCCCCCACAAAATCTGCCTTTGGAATCACCTAGGATTCTGACATCATCTCCCTCTAATGCTCCTGGGAAATGTGTGTCATCATTTCCCAGGATGCAGTGCGCTGCCCAATTATCACTCCCCATCCAAGACTTCCAGGAAGTGCTTGTTGGCTTCACAACGCCCACAAGCAAAATGACAACCGTGTGGACATAGTTTTACAAAATATCTTTTTTGAATAACTATGCGGAGCGGCGGCGGATTGTAAAATAGTAAGTGACCGGATTTATATTATAAAAATCCAGGATGAAAGAACATACATTTAAAAAATGCTAATTGTGGTTGGAACTCCACTTTAAAAAGCATCAAGCCTAAGAAATGAGGGTAATTCCCAGAATTCGGCAGCAAGAGAGTGGAATCACACCAGACGTCCTAGATTTTGTTGTGTTTTTTGGGGGCATCCCCCCATGTTCATAAATAACCTTTTCTTTGGTAGAACTCGATTTACTGCTTGTATCTACTGATGCACCGAAGAAGGGGAAGGTTGCATTCATTTGAGGTTGATTCATTTTTCAGGCTAAACACAGATTAGCGTATGAGAAATCTAGTTCTGTAGACCAACTTCTTCACCTAATAAACCCAGTAAAGAAATTTACAAAGTCAATGGGACAGTGGTGGAAAGTACAGAGGAGAGCAAGTCTACGAGGCAGGTCCAGATTAGATGTACAAAATCAGCCCTTAACCACTTGCCTACTGTGCACCTACACCCCCTTCCTGCCCAGAAAAAATATAAGCTTCCGGCACTGCGTCGCTTTAACTGACAATTGCGCGGTCGTGCGACGTGGCTCCCAAACAAAATTGGCGTCCTTTTTTCCCACAAATAGAGCTTTCTTTTGGTGGTATTTGATCACCTCTGCGGTTTTTATTTTTTGCGCTATAAACAAAAATAGAGCGTCAATTTTTAAAAAAATGCAATATTTTTTCCTTTTTGCAATAATAAATAACCCAAAAAGTATATAAAAAAAATATTTTTTCCCTCAGTTTAGGCCGATAGGTATTCTTCTACATATTTTTGGTAAAAAAAAAAATGCAATAAGCGTTTATCGATTGGTTTGCGCAAAATTTATAGCGTTTACAAAATAGGGGATAGTTTATGGCATTTTTTTTTATTACTATTAATGGCGGCGATCTGCGATTTTTTTATTGGGACTGCGACGTTATGGCGGACATTTCGGACACTTTTCTGACATTTTTGGGACCATTTACATTTATACAGTGAACAATGCTATAAATATGCATTGATTACTGTATAAATGTGAAGGGGTTAACCACTAGGGGGCGGGGAAGGGGTTAAATGTGTGTCCTATGAGTGTTCTAACTGTAGGGGGAGGGGGGGTGACTGGGGGAGGTGACCGATTGTGTCCCTATGTACAAGGGACACAATCGATCTCCTCTCTCCCTGACAGGGACGTGCAGCTCTGTGTTTACATACAGAGCTGCACGTCCCAGCTCAGTTACTGAGCAATCGCGTGTGCCCGGCGGCGATCGTTGCCGCCGGGCACTCGCACGGGATCCCCGTGAAGCGGCGGGTGCGCGCCCGCGGCTTTAAAGGGACATCACGTCATATGACGTGATGTCAGGATAATGGAGTCGTCTGCCCGCCGTCATTTGACGCTGGGCAGATGACAAGTGGTTAAAGGATCACTAAAGGAATTTTTTTTTTTTTAGCTAAATAGCTTCCTTTACCCTACTGCAGTCCTGGTTTTATGTCCTCATTGTTCGTTTTTGCTTTGAAGTTGCTGTAATACTTCTCTGATATCCACACCTCCTGCTTGTCTGGCTCCTTATAAAAAAACTCATGGCAGCTTTTCACTGTGGTCTAAGCTGTGTGTCTAAAACTCCTCAGAACCAATCAGATTCATTTTAAAAACAAAACACTGCCCTGGATTTGTTTGTTTTTGTTATGTGTGTCTTCAGTACTTCACAGAACCATGAAACCAGTTTAAAAAACGAAAGTGAAACTAGAGGCACATTATATGATTGATTTTTATCTATTTTTAATCGTTTTTTAAAAGGAATCCGTTAACTTTTATGTCTCTATACCCTGTAAACAGTCATTTCAGCAAAACATTTTTTTTTCCTTTAGTGACCCTTTAAGGACCGACTCATGTACATATACGTCGGCACTTTAAAGATGAATATCTCAGTAACGGCAGCAGCTGCTGCCACAACCGAGATATCCGCCTTTTCCGTGGCCGGTCCTGTAAAACGATAATGGTGGATTCGCCACAAGATCACCGTTATCGGCGGCGGGGGAAGGCCCCCAGTCCCGTCACTTACCGGAGCCATCGGTAGTAGCGGAGGCGATAGTGTCCTTCTCCCTCTGTGTCATGGATACGAGTGAGGGCAAATGGCCCCCACCCATCTCTATAGCATAGCAGGGCGGAAGCAACGTCAAAACGTCACTTCCGCCCATGTGTCTTAAAGGCAAAAAAATTAAAAATAATCCTTTGAAAAAATGACAACAAAAAAACGTTGTCTTTTTTTTTTTATTATTACGTTATAGTCTAAATTTGAGAAGTGATGTCTTTTTGACCCCAGATCTCATAATTAAAGGGGTGGTTCCCCTAAAAATAAACTTTTAACATTGCATCTATTCCCTTAATTACATTTAGAATCGGCTGGTATTTAAAAAAAAAATCCGTCCGTACATACTATTTTCTTCATGCAGCCTCACCGCTGCTTCCGGGTATATGCTTGGGGACAGGCATCCGATCGACGCATACAGCACGTCACGAGATGCCGAAAGAAGCCGAACGTTGGTGCGGCTCTATACGGCGCATGCGCACCAACGTTCGGCTTCTTTCGGCATCTCGTGACGCGTTGTATGCGCCGATCGGATGCCTGTCAATCAAGTAGGCACGCCCTACCCCGACCGTCAGACCCGGAAGCGGCGGTGAGACTAAATGCCGAAAATGGTATGTACCGACGGATTTTTTTTAAAATACCAGCCGATTCTACGTGTAATTAAGAGGATAGATGCAATGTTAAAAGTTTATTTTTAGGGGAACCACCCCTTTAAGAGGACCTGTCATGTTTTTTTCTATTACAAGGGATGTTTACATTCCTTGTAATAGAAAGAAAAGTGACCCATTTGTTTTTAAATGGTGTAAAAATAAATAAAATCAAGTAAAAGCAGAAGCGAACGCATACGTGAGTTGCGCCCACATATGAAAACGATGTTCAAACCACACAAGTGAGGTATCCCCGCAATCGTTGGAGCGAGAGCAATAATTCTAGTCCTAGAGCTCCTCTAACTCAAAAGATGCAACCTATAGAATTTTTTAAACGTCGCCTATGGAGATTTTTAAGGGTAAAAGTTTGAGGCCATTCCACGAGTGTGCGCAATTTTGATTTTACTCAACTAGAAAATTGGGCTAACTTTACTGTTGTCTTATTTTTTAATTAAAACTGCCCTTTTATTTAGATAGTTTAAAGATCGCTGCTAGATAGTGTATGTTAATGTAGGCCTTCCAAATGTCAAGAGTCTTGTGTACTGGGCAGCTATCAAATCTTTTTGGGACCGGAAAACTTCCCACATTGCTAGGCATTGTAGGCCGATATTTTATCATTCTTTGGGGTGTGTACATGTGTACTGCAATCCATAGCTAAATCAATGGGGTGTGCCCTATGGCTGACCAGTGTAGAGATCACAGGCATACTGTGGTTCCTCAGAACATTTCACAACCGATATGGTAAGAGTCCATATAGTAAAAGGTCTTATGCCGCGTACACACGATCATTTTTCGGCATGAAAAAAAAACAACGTTTTTAAAAACGTCATTTAAAACTATGGTGTGTGGGCTTCACATTGTTTTTTATGTTCTGAAAAACGACAAACATTTTTTTTCAAACATGCTGCATTTTTTCACGTCGTTTTAAAAAAATGTCCTTTTTCGGGTTGTAAAAAAAGATCGTGTGTGGGCTAAAACGACGTTTTAAACCCGCGCATGCTCAGAAGCAAGTTATGAGACGGGAGCGCTCCTTCCGGTAAAACTACCGTTCATAATGGAGTAAGCACATTCATCACGCTGTAACAGACAGAATAGCGCGAATCGCCTTTTACTAACACGGAATCAGCTAAAGGAGCCCAAAGGCGAATAGAACCTCCCCGTTAAGAGTGCCGTCGTACGTGTTGAACGTCACCGCGTTTTGTTCATCATTTTTCAAAAACGATGATGTGTGGGCAGCGTCGTTTTTAATGATGAAGTTGGAAAAAGTTTTTTTTCATGCCGAAAAATGATCGTGTGTACGCGGCATCAGGTTCCGTTGGTTTGGGGAACATGCCATGTACAGAATTACTTACCTTTGGCCTTGCTCCTGGAGGCTTCCTTCTGGCAACATGACCATTCCCCAAAAACAACTTCACTTTGCTAGTTGTGTGGCTGACATCATCATCGTGTACAATGCAAGACCTCAGTTAGTCATTGTACATGAAAAAATAAAAACATAAAAACCATGATAGGAATTCCAACTCTTCCCTACACGAATCAAACCTTAGAAAAGCCTTGGGTTCACATTATCTCTGTAGTAAGTCTATACTGTATAGAATTAGCTTTTTAACCAAAAACACCTTCAGATCATGAAACTTTGGTGGTCAGGATGGACACAGAAGCATGTGGTAGGTGTTCCATGTTAAGGAGACGAGGCACTGTCCGGGTGCAGAGAGGTCACACACAGCTGTCTCCCAATGCAAGTAATCGAGGGCAGGCCAGGTGCAGAGTGAACAGCCTATCCTGGATTACTTGAACCGGGCACCAGCCTCATTCCAACTTACAGATCCGAGATCTTCTTCACTTCCGCTATCAAGGGAAATCAAAACATGGAAAGACACATTTATTTAGTGAAGGACTAATGCTATCCAGGAACCATTTTACTGCACAAAACACAAAATAAATCCTATACTGTACAAGGTGCAAGCCTTAATTATAAAAACAAAAATTCGGCTTAACAACCACTTTAAGGGTTTCAATTTGTATGCAATCAGGCAGGCCCTTGCACTACATGGTTTTGGTAAATCTGAAGACAAAAATCTGCAGAAAATCCAATAGTGTGTATGGGGTCTTGCGGTCATTTCACACGGGCTGTGCGGTCAGGTCCACCAGTTGACCTGATCGGACCCTCCAGTCTCCCCTACGGAGAGGTGAATGTCAGTGGACACCTGCTGTCATTCGATCCTGCCCACAAAAAAAAAGACGGATGGTGATCCTATTATCCATCCGTCGGATCAGATGGAAACAGACAGGTGGTCCATTTCCATTCGATTTACCCATAGAGTAGAGTGGGACAGTGTCCATGTTCATCCTGCACAGCGGAGTAGACACAGACCTGCAGCCATTTTAACTGTGGGCAGCTGAAGCTGCTGCTTGTTCACATCCTGGATTTACAAAAAGGCGCACACAGGCACACCTCTCGCTCTGCAGCTCTGATTGGCCCTCTTATGACTCATCTCCCCTCCCTTGCCGACAAACTCTCAGGAGAGCGAGAGCTGTGCATGAGGCCATAAGCCTAGGTTAATGACCAGACAAGAAAAAGGAAGTGGGCTGTATAAGGGATTTACTGGCTGGAAAAAAAATGTTTGACTATCCAAAGTTACAACAAGGGCAGAAGATTTAATAGATGGAAAGTTGACTGAAGTTCCACTTTAATGTCACTTTAACCACTTAAGGACCGCCTACTGCACATATACGTCGGCAGAATGGCACGGCTGGGCACATCAACGTATATATACGTTGGTTTTAGTACCCAGCCGTGGGTTACGGGCGCGCGCCCGCGGCGTGCACCCGTGACCCGGTCCGAAGCTCCAGGACCGGGACCGCGGGACTCGCGGACCCGATCGCCACTGCAATGCGGCGATCCGTCCCTGGAGCTGAAGAACGGGGAGAGCCGTGTGTAAACACGGCTTCCCCGTGCTTCTCTGTGGCCGCAGCATCGATCGCGTCATCCCTGTAATAGGGGGACGCGATCGATGACGTCACACCTACAGCCACACCCCCCTACAGTTGTAAACACACACACAGGGAACACTCAGTCACAGCGCCCCCTGTGGTTAACTCCCAAACTGCAACTGTCATTTCCACAGTAAACAATGCAATTTAAATGCACTTTTTGCTGTGAAAATGACAATTGTCCCAAAAATGTGTCAAAATTGTCCGAAGTGTCCGCCATAATGTCGCAGTCACGAAAAAAAATCGGTGATCGCCGCTATTAGTAGTAAAAAAAAATTAATAAAAATGCAATAAAACTATTCCTTATTTTGTAAACGCTATAAATTTTGCGAAAACCAACCGATAAACGCTTATTGTGATTTTTTTTTTACCAAAGATACGTAGAAGAATACGTATCGGCCTAAACTGAGGAAAAAAAATGTTTTTTTATATATTTTTGGGGGATATTTATTATAGCAAAAAGTAAAAAATATTGCATTTTTTTTTTAAATTGTCGCTCTATTTTTGTTTATAGCGCAAAAAATAAAAACCGCAGAGGTGATCAAATACCACCAAAAGAAATCTCTATTTGTGGGGAAAAAAGGACGCCAATTTGGTTTGGGAGCCACGTCGCACGACCGCGCAATTGTCAGTTAAAACGACGCAGTGCCGAATCGCAAAAAGGGGCAGGGTCCTTTACCTGCATTTTGGTCCGGGTCTTAAGTGGTCAAGCATGACAAGGAGTTTCAATGGTCATAATCTGCTATGTGTGACGAAGGCATAAGGCAGAAAGAAATGCTTGAACCAAACACCACAACACTGGCTGAGCTTCACACACACGCCTATTAGAAATATTCTCCAGGTCGGAATTCCTGGACCATTGATCCTACAGCAGAGGTGCTTGTAAGTGTCAGAGCACAAAACATTAAGCATATTATTTTACCAGCAGGAGAAAAGTGAAGACAGCTGTTATTCCTGTATGGAATATAAAGCAGACGCCTAATCACCTACCTGATGTATCGTTCCGTCAATTTCGACAGGGACAATAAAGTCGGCATTGTTAATTGGCTAAAAGAGAAGAAGAAAAACATCCAATTAAATACCAAATGCATTCTCTCCTGATGAATACAATACAGAAGGTGTCACGGACAGAACTGAACCATGAATCATTAAGATGCTTTCAATGGATGTAGCTGTACGCCTGGAGCGTGGAAGGTTTACCAAGCACAGACCCCGGGAGATGGCGAGTAACAAAAGCCTGGCCACAGATGGAGAGATATCCTACCAATGTGACTGGTGACAGCCTGCCTCTGAACGTCTCACTCATGAGGTGTAGCCATGTTCTCCTGACTTGGCTGGTGATTGCAGCACAGACGGCATTAAAAATCTGTCCCCCCCCCCCCACAAAAAAAAAGAGAACGATCAGAGCTTCAACTTTTCTGCACGTAGACCTTACAGAAAACCTGTACTTCATTAGGACAATAATTGTCTTGTTTTGTAGGCAGTCATTTTGGTGATTTAGATCATCTTGTGTTTTAGAGCTTCTTCACACCAGCAGCCCTACTGAACGCATTGGCTGCTGGTGTGCACGGGGGGGGGGGCTAGTGCCCATCCCATCATTTTTTTTTTTTTTACTTTTTAATTACTTAACGCCTTCCCTACCGAGTCATTGTAAAATGACATCGGCGGGAACCCTTCCTCCTTCAGACTGGACGTCATATGACGTCCTTGCAGAATCTGGTGCAGCTCTGCATGGTAGCCAGCAATTAACTTTTGCTTGCTCAATTAAAAGCAGAGTTCCACCCTAAAGTGGAACCAACTCCCATGTGTGCATAGTTCTGAGGCCAATGCTATGGCATGACACCAAAGATCTTCTTAGTTTTCTGTAAGAATGGCATACACCGCAGTAAGGTGGCATACACCTCAGTTCTCTCACTGCTGACCCCCAACATAAGGGGCGTTTTTAACCAAAAAACCCCCCTATGAATTGGTTTTACTAGGGGGATCCCAAGACCTAAAAATTAACCATAAAATTTATATTTCCTGAGCAATGCTCCCAAAATCGCCCCCTGCAGGGAAGGGGCTTCTGTGAGCATGTGACTTTCTTTACTTGGCAGCAATTGGTCCTGAATAACTACTCAGGAGGCCAGACATGGCCGCGGCTTCCATCTTCACCAGGTCTTCCTTCCAGGTTTGTGGGATGACGTCACTGTGTGCAGGAGCCACGGCACTGCATCCCACTATATACTGTGTGCAGGAGCCACAGCACTGCATCCCACGGTATACTGTGTGCAGGAGCCACGGCACTGCATCCCACGATATACTGTGTGCAAGAGCCACGGCACTGTGCTCTGCATCCCACAGTATACTGTGTGCAGAAGCCAAGGCACTATGCTCTGCATCCCACGGTATACTGTGTGCAGAAGCCACGGCACTGTGCTTTGCATCCCATGGAATACTGTGTGCAGGAGCCATGGCACTGTGCTCTGCATCCCACTGTATACTGTATGCAGGAGCCATGGCACTGTGCTCTTCATCCCACGGTATGCCCGATTGTAAACTTACCTGCAGGCACAAGTTTACTACTGCTTTCATTTTAATAGCCTGTGTTGCTTTGCATGAAGAAGGCATGGCGGGGTAAGGTCGCATGGTGGGGTAAGGTCGCATGGCGGGGTAAGGTCGCACGTCTGGAAGGATGGACTGTGTACAAAACACTGCAATGGCTACAGAAACAAGTCATTTGCTGCAGTTTAACCCACACAAGGCCAGAGCAGCATGCATTGCTCCAGACCACAAATACAGTACAGGTACCTTAAATGAACTGTGCACTAAGGTTTCATCCAGATCAATGACCACACATTTCTTGCCATAATCGGACACGTTCAGCTCTGGAAGGAGGTATTTAGTAGGTGGCTATCAGGAAATAAAAGAACAAAATGGTTCAAATAAAAAGGTTATATTTGTTGCTCTGCAAAAAAAAAAAAAAAAAGGGTTGTACATGCACAGAGAAGCATAAAAGCACAGTATACTGTATTATATAAAAGGCAAAAACACAACAGTTAAAGAGGGGGTTCACCCTTAAAACTACTCTGTGTGATCCCATCCAGCATACTGGCATCAGCGCCAGTATGCTGTTTTTTTGTTTTTTTTTAATCTTCGTACTTACGGTTTAATTGATAATTTTATATTGTGCCTACCGCAGGTGAATGGCGCGTCTATTCAGCGTCACGGCTTGCAAAAATAGCCGACTAGCACTCGGGTATTCCCGGCGCCTGCGCTCAGACCTAGGAGCTGACTGCGCAGGTGCCGTATATATCCGAGTCCAATGGCTATGGCGCTTCACGCCCTCCGAAAAAAGCCGAAATAGGACTCGGATATATATACGGCGCCTGCGCAGTCAGCTCCTAGGTCTGTGCGCGGCCGCCGTATAGCGCCGGGAATACCCGAGTGCTAGTCGGCTATTTTCGGAAGCCGTGACGCTCCATAGACGCGCCATTCACCCGCGGTAGGCACAATATAAAATGATCAATTATACCGTAAGTACGAAGATTAAAAAGAAAAAAAAAAAACACAACAGCATACTGGCGCTGACGCCAGTATGCTGGATGGGATCACACAGAGTAGTTTTAAGGGTGAACCCCCGCTTTAAGCAGCGACTAACGAATACAAAATTAGAAATTATTTTCACATTCTCAATTAATTTTCACATCTCAATACAACTTCATTCATGTTAAATGTTAAAGTGAAACTCGCCGTATTTTTTGTTTAGGATAGACCGGCAGAGGATTAGAAATGGACAGACCTTTCCTGCTGCCACGTCCCCAAATTAGGCAGCATTGGCCCCATTTCCCATGTGGTTTCCAGGAAGGAATTTACCAAAATATTCCCAACTGGAAACAGCACAAAAAAAAACAAAACAACTAATATATTATATATATTTATTAAAGATGCTGATTAATCGTTAATAGTTATCACAATCTTTTCCCACTGCGATCTTGACAAAGCATTTACCCGATCTTTTGTATGCAGAGAAATCTTTCTGCTCTCGGGCAGTCTGACAAGTTTTACAACATTCTTTATCAGTGGATCTTAAAGAGGTTGTAAAGGTAAAAAATGTTTTCCCTAAATTGCTTCCTTTACCTTAGTGCAGTCCTCCTTCACTTAACTCACCCTTCCATTTTGCTTTTAAATGTCCTTATTTCTTCTGAGAAATCCTCACTTCCTGTTCTTCTGTCTGCAACTCCACACAGTAATGCAAGGCTTATTTCCTGGTGTGGAGAAAGCCTCTTGAGGGGGGAGGGGGCGAGCAGGAGTGTCAGGACGCCCGCTAACAAACAGCTCCTTTCTCTATCTGCAAAGTAAAGAGTGTCCTGACTTGCCTTCTTAAGAGGCTTTCTCCACACTAGGAAGAAAGCCTCGCATTACTGTGTGGAGTTACAGACAGAAGAACAGGAAGTGAGGATTTCTCAGAGGAAATAAGGATATTTAAAAGCAAAATGGAAGGATGAGGTAAGTGAAGGAGGACTGCACTAAGGTAAAGGAAGCAATTTAGGGAATTTTTTTTTTATCTTTACAACCCCTAGAAACGTTGTAACAAGTTGTCTTTTACATTAGGGTTGTCCCGATACCGATACTAGTATTGGTATCAGGACCGATACCAAGTATTTGCGAGAGTACTTGTACTCGCGCAAATGCTCCCGATGCCTTGCCGAATACTTTTTTTGTATTTATCAACATATTCTGTGAAAATTCTTTGAGTTTTTTACTACTGCGTGACAAGCAAATAAAACATTTTTATTCATTTTTACTAATTTTTATTCTTTTATAATGTCTTGAATGGCAAAATTGAGTGTACACGGACCCTACAAAACTTCAACAAAGCTTGGTAAAAGCTCTGCATATGCTTTGTCAAAGCTTGCTGTTAACACTGCCCTTACCGCGTTTCTCCCAGAAAATAAGGCCTACCGTGATTTTCCAGGAGGGCTGCAATATAAGACCTACCCCGAAAATAAGCTCTAGTTTAAAATGCTTGTAAAATCCTATAATCCACTATCACAGTAGCACATAATGTGTGCGCGTTTCTGGAATATATATGCAAGGAAGAGAGCTCCAGCGGGTCACAGAAGCGCAAAGCAGCACTATAACAAAAGATATTTGGCACAAGTATATTACAGAAAGACTGCTTTCACACTGAAAGCGTTCCGGGTGGCGGCGGTAAATTTTTATCGGTGCTTTACGGACGATTTTGCGGCGCTTTTCAACTGCTAGCGGGCGCTTTTAACCCCCGGCTAGTGGGCGGAAAAGGGTTAAAATTGCCCGCAAAGCACTGCTACAGCAGGGCTTTGCCGGCGGTACTGCCCATTGATTTCAATGAGCAGGGGTGCGTTAGGAGCGGTGTATTTACCGATCCTAAAGCGCTACAAAGAAGCTGCTGGCAGGACTTTTTCTGACGCCCTGCCAGCGCACCGCTTTCACACTGGAGTGAATAAAGATGCTCTTTCAGGGCGCTTTGCAGGCGCTATAGCACCTCAGTGTGAAAGGGGTCAAACACACACATTGTACATTATATGCTACTGCAGGAGTGCCCAACCAGTGGCCCGTGGAGCCCTCTAATGTGGCCCGCGACAACCTGCTCTGGGATGGCTGGTTGGCAAGCCCAGACAGCAGGTTGCCGACCTGCCACCCCAGAGCATCAGTGTTGTGATTGAAGCCAGCGGTAGAGGAAGCAAACAGCTTTTCAGAAAGTGCACCACACTTGCGGTTTAAAATAGAAGTCTATAGCAAAGTGCAGCTAACCAGCGAGAAAACCTGAGGTACACTGCGCCGTACCCACGGACCGCAGACCATCAGTGTAAATGCAGCCTTAGGCCCCTTTCACACGATCGGTCTGACTCAATCGGACCCTCCATTCACCTCTATGGAGAGGCAGATGTAAACCGACTAGTGTCCATTTACACCCGCCTACCTCCAATCTTATCTGCTAAAAAAAAAAAAAACACAGCAGAGAAGTGGATCCGTCCTCTTCCATCTGATCGGATCAGAGGGCCCAGATAGTAAATTGGGTTGCGTCTGTCTGCTTTGCATATGCAGACTGGACACAGACCTGTCATCTGCCCGCTCTACTCATTGTGGCCCATGATTGGTTACCAAGTCGCTCAAGTGGCCCTTGGCCTTCAAGAGGTTGGGCACCCCTGTGCTACTTTAATAGAGAGTGGATTATAGGATTTTACAAGCATGTTAAAAAGGAACACTAAAGGCAGATTTTTTTTTTTTTTTTAAATAACAAACATGTTATACTTACCTCCACTGTGCAGCTCGTTTTTGCACAGTGTCCCCGAACGCTGTCTTCTGGGGTCCCTCGGCTCCTCCTCGCAAAAGCTTTCTACCTTCATGTGAGCGAGATCGCATGGTGGAAAGCTTTTGCGAGCGCTCTCCCATGATACAGCGGCGGCCATAGCCGCCGATTGTATCACTCGGCCCCGCCCCCCGGCACGCCGCGTCATCCGCTGTGATTGACAGCAGCGCAAGCCAATGGCTGCCCTGCTATCAATTCGCCCAGCCTAGCCAATCAACAGCCAGGCTGGGAACCCGAACAGGATGACGTGGACAGGCCTGGGAATTTCGAACGGTCAGGTAAGTAAAACGAGGGCTCGGGGGGGGGGGGGCGGTGCTGTCAGATGTTTTTTTACCTTAATGCATAGGATACATTAAGGTAAAAAAAACTTTTACCTTTACAACCCCTTTAACTCAGTTCACAGTGGGGACTCCCGACAGGCAGGGAGAGCGAGGGGGAGAGAAGACAGCACATTACATGGTAAAACCTACCCCGAAAATAAGCCCTACTGTGTCTTTTGCTGCCAAGATTAATATAAAGCCAGGGATTATTTTTGGGAAAACACGGTATATAAGCTAAAGTTCATGTGAAAGATCAGCATCCATGCAAAACACGTGCACGCTCCTATGGCTGTCATAGGGATTGCAGCGCGAGTTTTACTTGGTCAGGAGCGGACATAAATGGGTACACGTGTAAAGTGCGGAGAAATATACTGATGCTATATATAGGACGTTAATGAATGTATAAAAAATGATAAAAACGCTTCTTTGAAAGGACCATTTATCCCCAGCGCTGCTCCGATTGTGAAAGGTGCGCTTCCTCCCCCGCATTAGACAGCTCTGAGAGCGTCCCAAAATTAATTCCACCCTTGCGTCATTTGGGATTTACTACGTTGGATAGAAAAATTACGCAATAAATATAAGTTTGAACCAAGCAACAGTCAGGTAATAAAGAGAGCCAATTTATTAGACAGCAGACAAAACGTGAGAGAGAGTTATCACAGCACCTGGAATCAGTTTTCTAGCAGAGATGTTAATGGAAGATGAAAGAACAGAAAAACATTAACAAGAAAGCAAAAATAATAAATGGCAAGCAGATAAAAAGGATAAAATAAAAATACATACAGTAGGAATGGTAATGACTTGCGTCTGATCACCCTACGAGAGAACAAAAAGCAGAAAGATTACTAAATGAGAAATCTACTGGAAGGGAAATGAAAAGGAAGAGCGGCGAGGACGACGCGTCACAAGGAGTTCTATAGCAGAGGAAGGACCACGTTCTTTACTATGGCTGAAGGCCACAGATTGCCTGTACCTGCGTAAAACATCAGTGAGCAAGCTGGCTTATGCAAAACGCACTCCTGATAAAATACAAAAGCTAAAATAATCTTTATACTTTGAAATTGAATCGAAATTCTAGAGTGGAGGCGGGGCGGGCTGGAGTGGAGGCGGGGCGGGCTAGAGTGGAGGCGGGGCGGGCTAGAGTGGAGGCGGGGCGGGCTAGAGTGGAGGCGGGGCGGGCTAGAGTGGAGGCGGGGCGGGCTAGAGTGGAGGCGGGGCGGGCTAGAGTGGAGGCGGGGCGGGCTAGAGTGGAGGCGGGGCGGGCTAGAGTGGAGGCGGGGCGGGCTAGAGTGGAGGCGGGGCGGGCTAGAGTGGAGGCGGGGCGGGCTAGAGTGGAGGCGGGGCGGGCTAGAGTGGAGGCGGGGCGGGCTAGAGTGGAGGCGGGGCGGGCTAGAGTGGAGGCGGGCTAGAGTGGAGGCGGGGCGGGCTAGAGTGGAGGCGGGCTAGAGTGGAGGCGGGGCGGGCTAGAGTGGAGGCGGGGCGGGCTAGAGTGGAGGCGGGGCTGGGCTAGAGTGGAGGCGGGGCTGGGCTAGAGTGGAGGCGGGGCTGGGCTAGAGTGGAGGCGGGGCTGGGCTAGAGTGGAGGCGGGGCTGGGCTAGAGTGGAGGCGGGGCTAGGCTAGAGTGGAGGCGGGGCAGGCTAGAGTGGAGGCGGGGCAGGCTAGAGTGGAGGCGGGGCAGGCTAGAGTGGAGGCGGGGCAGGCTAGAGTGGAGGCGGGGCAGGGTTTTTTTTTACAAAAAAGGGAGTAAACTCACAGTGTTCACACCCCTGGCATGTACTTACCCAGCCATGCTTCCTTGCCACCTACCCATAGCAGCATGTCATATGAAAGGCTTATGGGCCTGGTAAATGGCCAGCCAGGCCTGGGAACAGTCACATAGTGGAGCTTATATGCTCCTTTAAATCCTGGACGACCCTCTGCATTGTGGTCGGGAAGCTTGGAGCTATACATGCCTGGAAGGATGGCTTATATGCAGACCGTGTCCCTTCCCTGAATGAACAGGACCAGGTCTCTTTAAGCTAATAAGACCAATTCCAAGTGGAATCTTCCATGACCATCAAAGGTCTCAAGCTGTTGGCATTCCCTGGCTGACTCCTCTAGCTCTGCTTCCCCCTGTATACTAGTATGCAAACCTTTGACGTAAAGTTGCGATCCTTTCATATGACACCGGCTGCACTCCACGCACACAACCCGCATGTGACAACTATAGCGTCCAGCAGTCTATAAGGAGACATATGACAGCACAGCATGTGACAACCAGTGCAGCTGCTTGAAGAGAAGAGGAGACTCCTGATGACAGATGACACCCTGAATGAGGTCTTCCTCTACAACGGCCTGAGATCCTAAATGACCCCAACACTCCACAGCTTCCATAGCACCAAATCTCAATGAATTGGCTCCACGATACACGAGAAATACTGCCCTGGAACCGCTTCTACTGTAAATGCTTTAGGCTTTTCTATTCTAAAGAATAGTGGAGAGGGCATAAAAGAGTGGGATGCTACAAGCTCGGCACTCCTATTTTTGGACAGTTTCTCCCATTCTTCTTCTTTGCAGGACCTCTCAAGCTCCATCGGGTTGGATGGGAAGGGTCGGTGCACAGCCATTTTCAGATCTCTCCAGAGATGTTTAAATCGTGTTCAAGTGTGGGCTCTGGCTGGGCCACTCAAGGGACATTCACAGAGTTGTCCCGTAGCCACTCCTTTGTTATCTTGGCTGTGTGCTTAGGGTGGGTCGTTGTCCTGTTGGAAGATGAACCTTCGCCCCAGTCTGAGGTCCAGAGCGCTCTGGGGTAGGTTTTCATTAAGGAGGTCTCTGTACATTGCTGTATTCATCTTTCCCGCGATCCTGACTAGTCTCCCAGTTCCTGCCGCTGAAAAACATCCTTACAGCATGATGCTGCCACCACCATGCTTCACAGTAGGGATGGGATTGGCCAGGTGATGAGCGGTGCCTGGTTTCCTCCAGACCTGGCACTTGCCATTCAGGCCAAAGTGTTCAATCATTGTTTCTATTGACACTCACATGGCTCAGCCTCGCCCCTCCTTACAGGAATTGATTGACAGCCAATGGCTCATGTCTGCATGTCAAGCGAGCAGCCATTCTCAGGCACCGCGCTGGATTGAGATTAGGTAAGCATTTGCGGGGGAGGGAGGAGATGAACACAGTTTTTTTGTTATCTTAATGCAGAAAATGCATTAAGGTAAGAAAAAAAAAAACTTTCTACCTTTCCAACCATTTTAAGGGCTTCAAGTGGAGATCCACCCAAAAATAGAACTTCCACTTTTTGGAATCCTCCCCTCGTCCGGTGTCGCATTTGGCACCATTCAGGGGGTAGAGGGAGCAGATACCTGTAAAATACAGGCATTTTCTCCCACTTCCGGGCATAGGTCGCCTCGGCGATCAAGGTGACCTACGCCACTTCCGCCGCCTATTCTGTCCTCCCCCACTGTCTTCTGGGAAACAGGTCACAGAAGACAGCATGGACCAGCGGGAATCGTGCATGCGCAGTAGGGAACCGGGAAGCGAAGCCACAAGGCTTCACATCCTGATTCCCTTACCGAGGATTGCAGTGGCAGCAGCCGAGACAACGCGGGCACCCTGCCGTATTTGTAGCTGCTGGCTTTAAATATATATATTGTAGGCAACCTCCGCTTAAACTACACAAATAAAAATAAAAATGAATGAATAAAAAAAAAAAAAAACAGAAGTGGCAGCAAACAAATCCTATAGCAGTTGGGGGTACATGATATATTTATTTAACTCTTTATTACATTTTGATAACAGGTGAAATATTTAAACATTAGTTCTCTATTGAAGCAAAACTATTTTTTATTTTCTTGTTTAATGACAGATTATGCACGGATAAAGCGCTAAAACATTTACCTTTTGAACGCCGCCATTTTCTTCCACCAGCGGAGGCAGCGGGCTGGTGTTGTTATTGGAGGATGGCGGCTCGACGCTGTAGCTGCGGAAGCAGCAGAAGAGTGAGCTGAAGATGCTTCTGTTTCGCTGCTTTTTCAGGCTGATATTGCATTGTGAAACTGCAGGAAAAGAGAGAAAAACAGAAAAATACATAAGAAACTGATCTCATCCGTGACTCAAGAGACATCCACACTGCAACACATACAGTGTGCATTACAGAACAACTGAACTGTGACTTTGTATTCCTCTCAGAAGAGCCTTTCTCTCTTTCAGCTACAATTTTGTTTTCCTAATACTGCCGGTGTTACGTCAGATTAGGTGACCCGTCAGATTAGGTGACCCGTCAGATTAGGTGACCCGTCAGATTAGGTGACCCGTCAGATTAGGTGACCCGTCAGATTTCGTAACGGAAATGACATTGTGTTACGGCCATCTTGGCCACACTAAGCCTACATGTAGTCCGAAGTCACCAAGCGGACATCTTTTTACACCCAGCAAAGTCTTGCATTTCACACTTATTTTTACCACTAAACTGCGCCTATATAGTGAAATACAGCTTTTTAGAATTCCGTGACACCGTTTTGATGTTGAATTTTAAAAGCAGCGGCGAGCCTGCGGATCTTACAGGTTTGCTGATGTGACAGAACACCGCTGCTTTTACAATTCAACATCAAAACAGTGTCACGGAATTTTAAAAACTGTATTTCACTATACAAGCGCAAGTTAAGTGGTAGAAATAAGTGTGAAATAGAAGACTTCGGTGGGTGTAAAAAGATGTTCGCTTGGTGACTTCAGACTATAGGCTTACTGCGGACGAGTACGGGGTGTACCAAGATGGCCGTGACGGAACGTCACTAAGGTTGAATTTTCTGATGGGTAGCGGCTTTCTGATGGAACACCAGAGCCACATATGCAATGTACATGTTCTACATTTGTAAAATATGCCAGCTGTATGCTAGTGTTGTGCTGGTGCAACTGCATTGCACATGTGGGAGCATTGCATCATGACTGGCCGCACTATTGGACTGTAGAGAACAATGGACAACACAGAGCTGTCATGATTAGAAGAGGACAAATGTAGAGGGAAAGTTTGCCAGGCATGCATAAGGTAGTAGTTGTTCACTACCTTGAACTGCTGGGGGTCAGCAATCATTAGATCATAGACAGGTGACTGGTAGATCGCGGTCGGGGGGTTGCTGACCTGCCATCCCAGAGCATCAAACACAATGCAATGCAGAGGGCACTACTTTTAAACTTGGAGCTGTAGTAGGGAGCAAGTGCCACATAAGCTGATGCCACCCACCTCTGTAGTGTCCGTTTTCTGACGAAAAATGCCCGCCCGGTACATCGCTTGCGCAGTATGGAGCCACCGAACATCGGAATTTATGATCAGCTGTAGACGGCGCCTGCACACAATAGCCGACATCGTGCCACACACTCCCGGTGCACATCTACTACAGCTGATGATACATTCCGATGTTCAAAGGTTTTCGGCGGCTCCATACAGTGCAAGCGCAGTACCGGGCGGGCATTTCTCATCAGAACACCGGCTCCTGTCCCATGCAGATGGATACCAACTGCACTCCACCTCTTATCCCGGTTAACGGTCTCCAGAAGCAGGAAAGAAGAAATCTTCCCAGGAAAGTTGCAGATGCACGGTGCTCCACCTGCCGTACAGGTAAACCGCAGCACATAGTTACATAGATAGCCAGGTTGAAAAAAAGACACAAGTCTATCCAGTTAAAAAAAAAAAAAAAAGTTGCTGGATGCGAGCAAACTGCACCCATTGGATTGAGGTACCTCTGCATTTGTGGAGCAGGAGGATGCATCAGGCTCCATCAGGGGAAGGGGGCAAAAATAACCATTGTTTTCCTGTCCTAAGCAGTTTTGTGCAGACAATTCTTTGTGTATCGGCAACATCTGTTCCGTGCGAAAGACTGTTCAGTTCTTCAGGGTATATCGTCAATAAAATGCGATCATGTCTGCTTCCAGAAAATGTAAACACTCTGGTATGTCTGCGTGACTGGCTAAAGTGATGACTACTTGCCTACTATAAAGTGACTGACAGTCAATGTACTAGATATGTTTTATAATTAAAAATTAAACTAACTTTCTACGTTTTTCTTAAAGTTTAATAAGAAAAAATTGCTTACGTCAGTGCTACAGTTTGAATTTAAAACATATTTGTGTGAACTGTGAAGTTAAGTTATGGATTGTGGAAACTAACTAGTGTCGGGTGATTGTATATAGTGTTTACCACTGACTAATGTATTATATATATATACACACACACACACACACACATACATATATGAACATACACACACACACACACACACACACACACACACAGCTGCAGTGGCCAGGGGTCTGCACATGTCGTGGCACCTGCCAAGCATGACCCATTCAAGAGAATGAGGCCGCTCTGCAAGTGCCCTGTAACCTTGTGCAATACAGCAAACAAGGGGTTGCGTTTTTTCCACCTTTATAACCAGGCCATACCGCAAACGAAAGCCAGGTTATGAAGGCCCCCCCCCCCCCTAAGGTCGCCAAAGGCTGAAATGGCTAAACAAGTACCTTGTAGAGAAAGTTGCTTGTGAACAAAAAGCAATGCATCCTTCTTCTACAGATAAATGCAGATACAGAAGATGTGGCAAATGGCTATTTATCAGTGTGAAGTCTCATTGCCCCCCAGCCTCTGAGTATCACATCTACCCACCCGCTGTAGTAGCGGGCCCTTGGTCAATAGGTGGCGCTGCTGCCACACACAAGATCTTCCCCTTCCCATTGTAAACAATACAGGGAGTAGGTACATATATAAAACTTTAATTACTTATAATTACCATGTTCCACTAAAAGGTCTTTGGCACTGATGTCTTATTTATTTTTATTTCCAGCTGGATTCAAACAAAGCTGTAAAAGCAGAAGCAGGAAGGAAAAGCGGATGATTAAGCAGTTCATGGAGGGGGAGCCCCAGCTCGGGTTCAGCGGGCCCCTGGGCTGGGAGCTGAGCGGCCCCCATGCAGAGCTCAGTAATGGATCTTTTCTCTCAGGGTCACCTGGAGGAAATGATGAAACGGCCCTTTGCAAAGTGTTTGTAGAACTGCAATGAGGGCTTGAATTTATATAGCAGAAATATCTAGTACAACGTAAAATATGCCGAGTGTTCCGAGGTTCTACTGCTCCTCGAAGGCTGCTGACAATTGTCTGACGGGAGAGATGCTGGGAGGGATTTAAAAAGTAGTTGTAAACCCTTACATACATTCAGTGAAGTGACTGGCCTCAGGTGATACACAGAGGGGAAACAAATCCTCCCTACGTAAGTTGTACCTGTTCATCTATGGTCCACCCCCCTCCTCTGCATCCATTCAAAGTCCAGAAATTAGGCCCGATTCACACCAATGCAGGTTACAGTTTGCAAATTCCAGGTGCATTTTGCGTTTTTCAATACACATTTTTGATCCTTTGAAGTCTATGGAATCAGAAAACAGAAAAAAACAGTTCCTGGCCCTTTCCATAAAATGCACAGATGTGAACTACATCCATAGGAAAACTAGGGGTAAATGGACTGTAGTGCGTTTCTGCAAAAAAACTGAAAACGTGCTAAAAAATACATAAAAGTGTGAACCAGGCCTTATACAGCATTGCAGAAAAATAGAAATCAGGGGGCAAGGATTTGCTCTCTCACACAGCATAGAGCAGGGTATAATCTGAGACCTGAGTGGAGGGAAAGGACACCCCCTTCTGCACAGAGACATACAGAAACATGTACAGCTGAGGCCGTCAATTACCTGCTGTGTGCCTGGCCGGGGTGGGGGGGAATAGATTGTCAGAAGTGACTGAAGCAGATAGAGGAATCGGAGGAGGAGACAGAAATCGCACTAGGTGCTTTGGATAGAGAAAAGTACACAGTATTAGAATTTTTGAAAATAATTGTGTAATCGATGCACCGCAATGCATCGAAGCAGAAAATGGCTACATCACGATTGCATGAGAAACGCCCGCCCGGTACTGCACTTGCGCAGTATGGAGCCGCTGAAAACCTTTGAACATTGGAATTTACCATCATTGCGCACAATAGCCAACATTGTGCCACAGGATTTCAATGCTCGTGCAAGGTGCGGATTTCTTTATGATGTGCGCGTGTAAAGGAGCGGACGCCTACAGAAGGGGGCGTATTTAGCAATGATGGGCAGTGCCGTTAAGAGGGGGGTGGAATTTTTCACGAAACGCAAACACATCTCCTAAACAAATATATCTGCTATTCTTGGCTAAACACACCCTGCAAACACGTGAAGGGAGACTAGCAGAGATATATTTGTTCTTGTACTACTTCAAAGTAGAGCTGCAACTAACGATTATTTTCATAATCGATTAATCGGCCGATTATTTTTTCGATTAATCGGATAAAATCATTAAAAAAATGTAATGTGACATTTTTTAACTCTAGTAATGAAAAAACTGAGTGTTACACTCAAACAGCAGATTAACTACTTACCGACCGCCCACCGCCGTTATACGTCATGACTTTAAAGATGGATATCTCGGTAACGGGAGCAGCTGCTGCCACAACCGAGATATCCATCTCTTCTGTGGGCGGTCGGTCAAACGATAATGGCGGTCTCCGCAAGATCGCCGTTATCTGTGGCGGGCGAAGACACCCCCCTCCCGCTGCGTTCCCGCGCCCCCCGCTGCTTACCGGAGCGGTCGGTAGCGGCGGAGGCGATCGGGTCCTCTCCCGTGCTCAGTGGGGAAGCGAGTGAGGGAAACATTTCCCTCATCCATCCCCGTAGCTCTGCTGGGCGGAAGTGACGTCAAAACGTCAGTCCCGCCCAGCGTCTTAAAGAGACGTTTTTTTTTATGTTATTTAAAAAATGACATTTTACATTTTTTTTTTTTTTTGCATTTAAGCCTAAATATGAGATCTGAGGTCTTTTTGACCCCAGATCTCATATTTAAGAGGACCTGTCATGCTTTTTTCTATTACAAGGGATGTTTACATTCATTGTAATAGTAATAAAAGTGATCATTTTTTATTTTTTTATTTTAGTGTTAAAAATTGGTAAAATAAATAAAAATAAATACGAAAACAACATTTTTTTTTTTTTAAATCGCCCCGTCCTGACGAGCTCGCTCGCAGAAGCAAACGCATACACGAGTAGCGCCCGCATATGAAAACGGTGTTTAAACCATACAAGTGAGGTATCGCCGCGATCGTTGGAGCGAGAGCAATAATTCTAGCCCTAGACCTCCTCTGTAGCTCAAAAAATGCAACCTGTGGAATTTTTTAAACGTCGCCTATCGAGATTTTTAAGGGTAAAAGTTTGACGCCATGCCACGAGCGGGCGCAATTTTTAAGTGTGACATGTTGGGTATCATTTTACTCGGCGTAACATTATCTTTCACAATATGTAAAAAAAATTGGGCCAAATGTATTGTTGTCTTATTTTTTAATTTAAAAAAGTGAAGTTTTTCAAAAAAAAGTGCGCTTGTAAGACCGCTGCGCAAATATGGTGTGACAAAAAGTAGTGCAATGACTGCCATTTTATTCTCTAGGGTGTTAGAAAAAAATATATATAATGTTTGGGGGTTTTAAGTAATTTTTATAGCAAAAAAAAAATATGTTTTAGTCTCAAACACCGAGTCTGAAAAACAGGCTCGGGGCTAAAGTGGTTAAAAAGCGTTTAACATTACACAACTTTGCAATGGAGAACTATTCCCCCCTCCCAGAAACACCAATGGGGCACTATTCCCTCCCCTCCCCCAGGAACACCAATGGGGCGCTATCCCCCCCCCCACACAGGAAATCTCCCCCCCACTGTAATAATATCCACCATTGCCCCCACTCATCACTGTAATCTAATGTCCACCATTGCCCCCTACTAGTCACTGTAATGTCCACCATTGTCCCCCACTCACCATCACTGTTCCAGTCCAACATTGCCCCCACACTAGTAAACAGTAACACACTACATTTGATGAATAAACTCACTGTACTACTTGTACTTCTCAGTCTCTCAGTACTGCACGCTCTTGTAGAATAGAATAGATCCACGTGCAAATGGAGGGGTGATGTCAGCGTGCACCGCCGCCGGGTGTACCAAGATGGCCGACCGCTCCAGAGCTAGGCCGAAGCCGCGGTCTTTCCCAAGGGCGCGGCGGCGGTGTGATCCGCGGATCGCATTCTGTGCCGATCCAAACAGGTTGGCCCGTTCGGATCGGGGCATGATCCGTTGCACCCCTAGAACCAACTAATCGATGATGAAAATCGTTGACAACGATTTTCATTATAGATTATTATGGATAATATCAATTAATCGTTTCAGCTCCACTTCAAAGCGACTTGTAACCATAGATTTCAATGGAAGGCGCCTCCAAGTCAGATCCCCTGTCTTAAAGGAGTTGTAAAGGAACATTTTATTTTGCCTAAAATGAATGTCTGCAAGGTAGACAGACAGAATAGTGTAATGATTCTGTTAAAAAAACGAGTAAATACCTATTAAATTCCTTCATCTATATCACCTCTGGCGTTCTACTTTGTTCTCTCATTCACTTCCTGGTTTGCGGCGCTCGTTCATGTATGACCTACATTTCCCAGTATGCATTGCGGCACGCCCAGTAATTCACACCTCCTTGAAGTCTCTAACATGTGGAGAGCCTCCTGCTGCACAGATGTAGTTCCCAGGAGGGGGTGAGCACGTCACTGACCACCGCAGTAAAGCCTCCCTTCACGGTGGTGAGTAACAATCAAACAAGCAGGAAGTGAACAGAACAGGGAAGAAATAGAGCAACTTCTGAGCAAAAACAAACAATGAAGAAGTGAAAAGAGGAATGTCTGCAGGTAAACGATGCTTATTATGAAAAATAAAAAATTCCTTTACAACCCCTTTAACTGAATCAACTTTAAAGGAAGAGAAAATAGTTTTTTCAGGCAAACGCCTCCCTCCCACAGAGCTGATTATTGTTTGATTGGTCACCTGTCCTGGAGGCGACTTGAAGTCATGCTGAAGTCGCCTCGCAAAGTCGTGCCCAGAGTCGTGTTGCCCCTGTGTGAACCAGCACTTAAAAGTTAAAAATCATAATTTTTTGGTTAAAAAATTACTTGGAACCTCCAACATTTACACACACACACACCCTAGGGAATAAAATGTCAATTGCCGCAATATTTTATGTCACACTGTATTTGCCCAGCGGTATTCAAATGCAATTTTTTTGGGAAAAAAATTCACAAAAAAAAAAAAAAAATGTATATCACAAAAAAAAAAATTCACAAAAAAAAAGGTAGTCCAATTTTTTTGGGTGTTTTCATGTCAAAGATGATGTTACACCGCGAGAGTCGTGATCTATCTTCCAAGCAAAAAAAAATTGTGATTCCCATTTTAGCCAGAATGGTGCAGCTCTAGTATCTTTTTTATTTTTTGCCCAGCCACATCACATGACTAAGCCATGTGCCGTTAAAAGTGGGTTGTAATTGAGCTGAAAATTTAGGAGCACCGAGACACCACATCCTAAAATAAAATGTAACAATTTTGATATGGATACATTCTTCAAAACATCCTCCTCCTACAAGTGCCTATACTTAGAAATGCTTTCGTTTTTTTTCCAGCAAACGTGGTGAACAGGATCGGCCATTGAAGAACAAAAGCTTGGGAAAAAAAAGAGAACAAACCTGCAGCGAGAAGCGTAAAAGTCACATTCTTATTGCAATGTTTTAGAAGCTTGTCACAGTCTTGAAACAAAGTCCCTGTTGCCCCATTTGATCGTCTGCCAATACGTTGACTGTGGAATGGCCGGGACAGGAAACTGCATTCGGTGTGTGTGTGTGCGTGCGCGCAGCATTCCTTTCCCCTTCCCAAGGGCCCAGCCAACAAACAATTCTTTCTTCTACAACACAGGCAGGAAAAAAAAATGTCAGAAATTCCCCCACAGAGGAGAGCTCATCTCTGAAAACAAGGATGACCATGACCATGCCTACTACGTGGTTACATCTCTGCACCCGACACGTATAGCTTGTACAGCTCATTGGCAAGTACAGCAACATAAAAAATAGATAAAAATTCTGTACATACAAGAGCCGAAAAAAAAAAAAAAAATCTGAGAACACACCAGACGATGAACATCAATGCATGCAAGACATGCAAAGAAGCGAGGAGGCTCACTGGAGCTGAAAAAAGGAAACCCGAAAATAAAAATAAACAAATTGTATAGGGCCCTCTTTTTGAAATGCTGGTAGACGGCTGTCATGTTGACCCCCAACAAGATATACTGAGCAGAAAGCAGCATGTAGATGAGTAGGTCAAACCTCAGTTTAGAGTTTACTGGCTGAATGCGTGATGCATATAGCCAGGAAACCGCAAAAAAAAATAGAAACAAATATTTATGATTGGCAGGGCATGTCTCGAGAAGCAGGTGCTCCCAAGACTAGCACCATCACTAGGTATGTCAGTTCCTCTGTTCCACTCCCTTAGTCTTATTATTGGTTGCTAGGGAGCAGGCCGCTACCTGCGTCCTAGCGACCAACAAAATAAAATGGAACAAGCGAGAGCCCTCTAGATGACATGCTTTCTCCCCCAGGTGCATTGACTGAACAGGGGTGGTAGCAACTAAGCTCAACTTTAGTAATGCTCACAAATAGGGCTCCTGTCAGGGGAAGAGCAGAGAAGCTGTAAAACAAATGGATAGGATTTTCTTCATATTTAAAAAAAAAACCTGTTCACTGTAGAAGTTAATAAAAAGGTATTTTATTTTTTTAATGCTTCAACTCTTCAGTGGACAATATGATTTAACTCCACTGCCTTTAACCACTTAAAACCCGGACCAATACGCTGGTAAATGACTTAAGGTGTTTTTGCGATTCGGCACTGCGTCGCTTTAACAGACAATTGCGCGGTCGTGCGACGTGGCTCCCAAACAAAATTTGCGTCCTTTTCTTCCCACAAATAGAGCTTTCTTTCGGTGGTATTTGATCGCCTCTGCGATTTTTATTTTTTGCGCTATAAACTAAAATAGAGCCACAATTTTGAAAAAAAACACAATTTTTTTACTTTTTGTTATAAAAAAAATCAAATAAACTAAATTTTAGTAAAACATTTAGGCCAAAATTAATTCAGCCACATGTCTTTAGTAAAAAAAAAAAAAAAAAAAAATCGCAATAAAAAAAAAAAGCTACCTAGCGGGAACAGCGACACTAATACAGCGATCAGAAAAATGATCGCTTAGTGACGCTGGCAATAGGGAGTGAAAGGGTTAACTAGGGCGGTGATCAGGGGGTTAAAACTTTATTAGGTGGGTTGGGGGGGCTATCCTGAACCTAACACTAACTGTTTTTTACACTGCCTGTCACACTGACACTAAATGCAGTGATTAGATCACTGCATTCAGTGACACTGTGACAGGGGGGGTGGGGGGGGGCGATCACAAGGGGTTAATGTGCCTATGTGAGTGTGTGTCAGTGTTGTGTTGGTGCACACTTACTTGTGATGTCTTCTCTCATCAGCAGCGCTGGGAAACAGCGCTGCGATGAGAGATTACATCATTTCCTCCTTCCTGTGTAAACACAGGAGGAGGAACTGACACGATGGGAGCGCGCTCCCATTGGCTGGGAGCGATCGCGATGGGACCCCCGAACCGCACGAAGGCGGGGACGTAAATTTACGGCCTTGTGCCTGTACGTGCCATTCTGTGGCCGTATATGTGCGTGCGGGGGTCCTTAAGTGGTTAAGCAGAATGGTCCCCAGTATTAAACAACTCTAGAAGTGTTGAAACCCTGTGCCTCTGGTGTACGCTGTGGTTCCTTCTAGGGTTGTCCCGATACCACTTTTTTAGCACCGAGTACAAGTACCGATACTTTTTTCCATGTACTCGCCGATACCGAATACCGATACTTTTTTTAAATGTCATGTGACAGTTTTCAAACCACAATACAGACTAAGGATATTTTCTTTAGAATTATGAAGAACTCTAACTCAAGACATTATAAAAGAATAAAAATGAGTAAAAATGAATGAAAAAAAATTATTTGCTTGTCACGCAGTAGTAAAAAACTCAAAGAATTTTCACAGAACATGTTGATAAATACAAAAAAAGTATTCTATTTAGGCATCGGGAGCATTTGCGCAAGTACAAGTACTCCTGCAAATACTCGGTATCGGCCCCTATACCGATACTAGTATCGGTATCTGGACAACCCTAGTTCCTTCCATCCTTTATGTCACAACAGGGACTTGGAAGGTACCAGTGAGCACAGCAGGGGGGGGGGGGTCAGATATTTCATACTCCTGAAAGTGTTAAATGCCGAAAAACGTTGTCTGGAGGCTGTACTGGGTGGATGCAGAAGAGTATGGACTCGCCACCCACCGCAGATGGTCTTCATGATCTTCTACTGGGGAAGTTAAAGCGGATGTCCGCTGAAAAAAAAAATATTAAAAGTCAGCAGCTACAAATACTGCAGCTGCTGACTTTTAATAATCGGCACACTCACCTGTCCTGGAGTTCAGCGCCGTCCGCATGGTGCCCCCCCCCCCTCCGCCATCCTCGGTGAGGGAACCAGGAAGAGAAGCGCTCCAGCTTCACTGCCCGGTTCCCTACTGTGCATGCGCGAGTCGCGCTGCGCCTGCTGAATGGCTCCCGCTGCGCAGAACACAACGAGGGGGGGACGGGGGATGGGAGGTGACGTCCTGCCCGCAGACTGTGGCTGGAAGTGGATGCAAATACCTGTCTTTAGACAGGTATTTGCACCCCCTCCCCCTGAAAGGTGTCAAATGTGACACCAGAGAGGGAGAGGGTTCCGATCAGCGGGAGTTCCATTTTAGGGTGGAGCTCCACTTTAAAGAATCCCAGGCATGGTATATTTTTACATAGTTATAGTCCAAGCTAGACCAATATAATTACGTATATACTGTACCTGTGGGATCCTTCTAGAAACTTGTAATCTCTGAAGCAGACACTGCTTTTCCAGTGATCTCCACTGGTTTCCGGAGCCTGTGCCGAGCGGCTGGCCTAATGCATTGTGAATACAGGAGGAGGTCCGCCGCTCTGCATGGGCGCCACCGAAAGAATGCTTTGCATTTTCCCAATGACTGGACGAGGTGGCTAGGTGGGGGTCACGTGATTCCCAGCTGTCGGGTGCATAAAAGAAGAGACATGGCGAAGGAGCCCGATGGTACCAGAGGAGCATTTCCACAGCTTTGTGTAAGAGGAGAGGCAATGACATTGCATTATCCATCTTGTCCAATCCGAGGAGGTTTTGTATTGAGAAAACGCGATGCATACTCTGTGCGGCGGCCTTGCGGCATGAATGACCTCCTGTGTTCGGAATGCAGCAGGGCAGTAGTTAAGCACGGCACTGGGATATCAATAATAATAATCTCAGTGCTGCTTATTTACAGCCACATCCTATTGATGGTTACATGGCATTTCTCATTACAAGTATCCTGCATTTGTGATGTGTAATGTGTGTTGAAAAGGCCACTTTTAGTCTCCATCGCAAGCCCGGGTGACAGGGTGACAACGCAGGAGTACATGAACACAGCATTGAAACCCTAGAACAGGAAGTGCCTGAACAATAACAATTGTAGCACATTTTAATGAAAGCAGCAAATTTAAAAAAATTACGTTCACATTAAACCTTGTATGAATTTTTTTATGCCTGTATTCTCATATTTTATAACAAAAATTGTCAAAAAATGAGAGTGATTACCCATAGTCAGGGCTTCCAGAGGATATGGACTCAAAATAGCCTATGGCGTTCCTCATGAAGCGTAGGCCCGAGCCTAGTGTGCCAGCCAGAAACCTTATACTGGCCGTTTGGAAAAGGCCAGAATCTTGGCTCTAGTGTCGGCGCTAGCGAAGTGAGAACTAGTGGGCGGAAGTCTCTTCACTCTCCATAAAGCTATTTTAAACCATTTTAGCGGAACCGGGACAAACCAACATCTGCCCACGCTGGGTCAGGAAGGGCACACAAGTTTCACCATATAAAAAGCTATTATTCAGTTTTTTTTTACACATCAAATCTGAACATGAAAGGTTTGTGCACCAAAATTCTAATATTTCACATAGAAATATATATATATATATATATATACACTTCTACTCACTGAAAAAGTTACCCATTCCGGGAGTGGTCAGCCTTCCCAATGAAAACAAACTCTGGGACCAATCTTTCCAAAATAGGGGCCTATGATCAAGTGCCAGAACAAAAATCAATCTTAAAACACTGGTGTTAGTGGGAGGAATAGTACCCCGTCACTGGCGTTAGTGGGAGGAATAGTACCCCGTCACTGGCGTTAGTGGGAGGAATAGTACCCCGTCACTGGCGTTAGTGGGAGGAATAGTACCCCGTCACTGGCGTTAGTGGGAGGAATAGTACCCCGTCACTGGCGTTAGTGGGAGGAATAGTACCCCGTCACTGGCGTTAGTGGGAGGAATAGTACCCCGTCACTGGCGTTAGTGGGAGGAATAGTACCCCGTCACTGGCGTTAGTGGGAGGAATAGTACCCCGTCACTGGCGTTAGTGGGAGGAATAGTACCCCGTCACTGGCGTTAGTGGGAGGAATAGTACCCCGTCACTGGCGTTAGTGGGAGGAATAGTACCCCGTCACTGGCGTTAGTGGGAGGAATAGTACCCCGTCACTGGCGTTAGTGGGAGGAATAGTACCCCGTCACTGGCGTTAGTGGGAGGAATAGTACCCCGTCACTGGCGTTAGTGGGAGGAATAGTACCCCGTCACTGGCGTTAGTGGGAGGAATAGTACCCCGTCACTGGCGTTAGTGGGAGGAATAGTACCCCGTCACTGGCGTTAGTGGGAGGAATAGTACCCCGTCACTGGCGTTAGTGGGAGGAATAGTACCCCGTCACTGGTGTTAGTGGGAGGAATAGTACCCCGTCACTGGTGTCTGTGAGAGGAATAGTACCCCGTCACTGGTGTCTGCGAGAAGAAAAGTGCCTCATCATTTGGTGGAAAAATATCCCAAGGGCTGGATAACCGCTAGGGCCACATCAGGCCCTTGGACTGCAGTTTGAAGGCCACTGGTCTAAGGCATCCTTTCTCAACCATTTCAACATGAGGAGCCATTGAAAAAATAAACCTTGTGGTCTCAGGGAGCCCCAGATTAAAATGACTATATCTACATCTCACGATACATTAGTGTGATGTCACTGAGAAGAATGCTCCTTATGCCCCATACACGCGGTCAGATTTTCCGACAAGAAAAGTCCGTGTGCAGGCTCCATCGGATTTTTCCTCTTGGAATTTCTGCCAAGAAAAATTTGAGAGCTGGTTCTCAAAATTTTCCGACTGAAAAAATTTGTCTGTAGCAATTCCGACGAGCAAAATTCTGACGCATGCTCAGAAACAATTCAACGCATGCTTGGAATCATTAAACTTAATTTTCTCGGCGTGTCGTAGTGTTGTACGTCACCGCGTTGTTGGCGGCCGAAAGTTCTGAGAACTTTTGTTTGACCGTGTGTATGCAAGCCAAGCTTGAGCGGAAATACGTCGGAAAAAACATTCAAGGTTTTTCCGACAGAAATGCCGAAAGTGTGTACGCAGCATTATACTTGTGGTCACTGGGAAGAGTTACCCCTTACAGATAACTAAAGATCTATGGTGTTAGTGGGAACTTATCTGAGAGCCAAAAATTGCTTAAGGATCCCCTAGAAACCTGAAAGAACCACTCCATGGAATCCTGGTTGAGAAACCCTGGTCTTGTTCCTCCTTCAAAAAAACGGCCATATCAGTTTATTCAGGATTCGCCTAGCAGCAAGATCATCGCCAGAGGGGGTCTCTCCAAATTAAATTAAAGGGGTGTTCCAGCCAAAAAATGTGTTTATTATTAAAAGTCAGCAGCTACAAAAAGTGTAGCTGCTGGCTTTTAATAAACACTCACTTACCTGCTCCTGCGTTCCAGCGATGCGCCGACCGGGGCTCCGCTCCTCTCCCCCCCTCCCCAGTCGGCGTCTCCATCCCGACTGTGGGCACCCAGCCGTGACAGCCTTCGGCTTCACGGCCGGGCACCCACTGCGCATGCGCGAGCCGCACTGCGCATGCGCGCACGGCTCGTCGCTGATTGGACAGGCGATTGCCTAGGACCTGTCAGTGTCCTAGGCCATCGCCTACAGGGAGGGGCTGAAATAAGGCAATTACGCCTCTCGCCTTATCAGCCCCTCGGCGGAAGCAGGAAGTGGGACAGGAAGTCCCACTCCTACTGAAGCCCCCACTCCCCCCCAAAAAAAATTACATGCCAAATGTGGCATGTATGGGGGTGAGGAGTGGATTAAGAGGAAGTTCCATTTTTGGTTGGAACTCCTCTTTAAGATCACTTTCTTTTGGTAATAATCCCCATGATCTGAGGTACCTCAGCCCTTCTTCTAGCGAGTAAATAGAGAAGGAGAAGATATCCCTCTCTACGAGCAGTTTAGTGAGAACCCCCCCCCCCCATGTATACACAATGTTATGGCTGTGGAATATTTTGGTAATTGAATTCAAAAAAATTTCGGGCCAAAATGGTTGCTTGCGACAAATCCGAGTATAGCTGAATGCCCAAATAAGTATCTGGTAGCGGAGAATGTTGTCTCGAAAGTTGCATCAAATGATCTTTCACATGGTATAAAATGTATTTTCGCAATTACATCCCTAGGCAACTTTTCCGGTATGTGAGGGGGCTTAGGCAGCCTGTCCGCTCCCTTACCAGCCCTTTAGGAGATATCGTACGTATCCAATCAGACATCATTCGACATAAAAACTTTCAGATCAGAATTCTTTTTATATTTTCAGGGATTCTTCAAAATGTTGTTGCACCTGGCATAAAAAGTTGCCCATACATTGTTCGAATGTAACCTTTGCGCTAGGTTTACATACGTACAGCATAAATGCACCAAGCTGGCCGCAGCCCTTGCTGAGGCTTAACAAGTAAATATCAACAAATGTGCAGGTAGTGCTGCCCCCAAATACACACTATTGGGGTTTACAGCCCTGAATGCGTCGTTTATGCAGAATGGCATAAAAGGGCACAATTCGTTTGTGGGCACATGGGTTCGAGGCCACCCCCCCTTATTTGTCCCCCTGGGAATCCTCGGTTTGATAAAAAATTGTTACCTGGGACAATGTGTTCTCTAAATGGTCCAGATGAAGCAGGTGACCGGCTGGAAGGTTCTGGAACCCGTTTGGACCCTATATAAAAGGCAGCAGAAGATATTGTTTCCTGCTGCTAGCTGGGCACTGGACTTTGCTACACCCCCTGTGGTCTGTCACCTCTGAAATCAGGGGGGGGGGGGGGGGGCGTGGACGTTGATTTTACAGTTTTCAAGTTGTTTTATCTGCTCGAGTCCCAAGACTGAGCAGGGGATTCTTCCTTATTAAAGCGGAGTTCCACCCAAAAATAGAACTTTTGCTTTTCAGAACCCTCTCCCACTCCGGTGTCACATTTGGCACCTTTCAGGGGGGAGCAGATACCTGTGACATTTGCTACCCGAGCATAGATCCCCGAGCACCTGCGGGCATTTATGCCACTTCCCCTCCCTCCGCTATCTTCTGGGAGATACACAGGTCCCAGAAGACCGCAGGGACCAGTGGGATAGCGCAGCGCTAGTTGCACATAAGGGTGCAACGGATCAAAAAACTCACGGATCAGATCGATCCTCTGATCAGGAGTCACGGATCGGATCAGTAAAAAAAAAAAAAAAAAAAACACAAGACAAACAAACGTCTTGTCTTTTTACATTTGTATTTATATATATATTTTTTTACTACCAATGGCGGCGATCAGCGATTTTTTTCGTGACCGCGACATTATGGCGGACACATCGGACAATTTTGACACATTTTTGGGACCATTACAGTGGGAAAAATGGCAATTACAATGTTACTGTTTTACTAGTGTGGGGGCAATGTTGGCAATGGGTATTATTAATAGCCATAGCCAACATTGCCCGCACACTAGTAAAACTAACACTGTAATTGCCATTTTTTCCACTGTAATAATAGTCATAGCCAACATTGCCCCTACACTAGTAAACCGTAACACTGTGTGTATAGCCATTTTTCCCCTGTAATAGCCATTAGCCAACTCACTGTACTGATGTACTCGGTCCGTCTCAATGTACTCAGGTTGCATGCAGAGTCAGCGCGCTCTTGCAGAATAGAAAAGATCCACGAGCAGAGGGAGGGGTGAGATGACATCAGCGCGCACCGCCGCCAAGTGTAGCAAGATGGCCGACCGCTCCGGAGCTAGGCCGAAGCCGCGGTCTTTCCTAAGGCCGCGGCGGCGGTGCGTTCCGCGGATCGTATACTGTGCCAATCCGAACAGGTCGACCCATTCGGATCGCGGATCGGGCATGATCTGTTGCACCCCTAGTTGCACATGCGCCGTAGGGGAACAGGAATTTAAGCCACAAGGCTTCACTTCCAGATTTCCTTACCGAAGATGGCAGCTCACGAGAGCGAAGGAACAGATCGGCTTCGGGTGCTGACATTGCGGGCGCCCTGGGCAGGCAAGTGTCCTTCTATAAAAAGTTAGTAGCTGCAATATTTGTAGCTGCAGACTTTTAAAAAAAAATGTATAAAAATAAAGCAATTCTTCGGACCTCCGCTTTATTTTGTGTTTAAATTAAATATGAAATGATCATCTTTGTATTCATACCAAGAACGTGCCACAGCCATTATTAAAGCCATACTGTTGTATAGGTTATTCGCTGGGGTATGTTTGGGTTTAGGTGGGGGGAGGGATGTGGGGGTGGGGGAGGGTGGTTCTCATAAAGTCTACTATTAATGCTACATACAGTAAAACATTTAAGAAAATTGGGCACTTCCGAGCTTGTGGCAACAGTTTGGTGAAGGAGGTTCTCTGTTCCAGCATGACTGTGCCCCTGTGTACAAAGCCATTTCCATAAAGAAATGGTTCGACCAGTTGGAGGAACTCAAGTGTCCTACACAAAGTTCTGACCTCAACCCTACTGGACACCTTTTGGGATAAACTTTAATGCCGATTGTGAGCCAGGTCTTCTCATCCAACATCAGTACCTGGCCACAAATATGGTGGTCAGCACCATAAAGACATTGGTCGACTAGTTTAGTGTGGAGATACTAGAGTGTCCTGCCCTGACCTCAACCCTACTGAACGCCACACTATTGGGTATGAACTGAAATGCAGATTGTGAACCAGGTCTTATCCAGCATCATTACCTGGCCATATAAATGGTGGCCAGCTCTATTAACCGCTTAAGGACCGCAGCGCAAACTTATACGTCGACCGAATGGCACGGCTGGGCAAACGGGGGGTATATATACATCCCCTTTAAATTTGCCGGCCATGTAGTCTCGCACGCCACCAGCGGCGCACTCGCAACCACGGCGCAAGCTCTGTGACCGTAGACCCAATGTCTGCTGGTGTCCCGCGATCGGGTCACAGAGCTGAAGAACGGGGAGAAGTCAGTGAAAACACATCTCCCCATTCTTCCTAGCGACATGTCACCGATAGTCTCTTCCCTGTCATCAGGAACAGAGATCAGCAAGCCACACCCCCAAACAGTTAGAAGCACTCCCTAGGCCACACTTAACCCCTTCAACGCCCTCTATAGGTTGACTCCTTCACTGCAAGTGTAATTTGTACAGAAATCAGCATTTTTATAGCACTGATCGCTGTAAAAATTACAATGGTCCCAAAAGTGTCCGATGTGTCAACCATAATGTCGCAGTCACAAAAAAAAAAAAATACTATAAAACGGAGAAGAAAAAAACTTTTTTTTAAGCACTTAAGGACCGGACCAATATGCTGCTAAATGACCCAAGGGGTTTTTACAATTTGGCACTGCGTCGCTTTAACAGACAATTGCGCGGTTGTGTTGTCTTGCAAAAACAAGCAGACTTCAAGCTAATGGGGCGAGCAGTACTGCATTTGGCCAGAGGTGCGGGGGTGCCGGTGACTCTCGGAACACTTTGGAGCGATTTGGAAATACTCCATTCTCAAGAATTTCTGAGCTGTCTCAGCATTTGAGGCTCTACAGCCCCCCCCCCCCCTTCTGGCTAAATGCGGTATTGCATGCCGTAGAAGTCAACGCGGAACAAATGATCTTGGTTTCCATTAACTTCTATGGGGAAACTCGCTTTGCTATGTGAGTGCTTTGGATTACGAGAATTCTACTGGAACAGATTATGCTCGTAATCCGAGGTTCCACTGTACATTTGCTGAGTGTTTGAATGGAACATCTGATTTGAAGATAGCCAGCTACTGGAACCTTATGTCAGTCTTGAATAGAGAGACTATAGTTCTATATGACATAAGGATCGTGTGTGTTCTCCATGCCCGAGTCATAGCAGGGGTAAGGCTATCGGAAATCCACGGAGTGTAAAGAAATGAGGTCATTAAAAGAGGCCGAGGTTGTCAGTTGGTATTTGTCCTTGCAGCCCCTCCAGACATTTCTAGTACAAAGCTTTGGATAGAGAGAGAGAGCAGGTCACCATCAGTTGGGAGCATTACTCAGCATTGGGGTTAGCCATCATTTCTCTATCTCTGTCTGTTGATGGAGAGAAGAGTGGTCCAGGAGAAGATTCGTCTACGATGAGCAGAGTAGTATCCTGGTTATTTTTAACCACTTAACCACCGAGCCCGTTTTTCAGATTCGGTGTTTACGAGACGAAAACATTTTTTTTGCTAGAAAATTACTTAGAAAAAATATATATATAATGTTTTGGGGTTTTAACACCCTAGAGAATAAAATGGCAGTCATTGCAATACTTTTTGTCACACCGTATTTGCGCAGCGGTCTTACAAGCACACTTAAAAAAAAAAAAAAAAAAAAAACACTTTTTTGAATTAAAAAATAAAACAATACATTTTGCCCATTTTTTTATATATTGTGAAAGATAATATTACTAGGGTTGTCCTGATACCACTTTTTTAGGACCGAGTACAGTACAAGTACCAATACTTTTTTTCAAGTAGTCGCCGATACCGAATACCGATACTTTTTTTAAATGTGTCCCCAAATGCAGCCATGTCCCCCACATTGCAGCAGCCATGTCTGTCCCCCCACATTGCAGCAGCCATGTCTGTCCCCCCACATTGCAGCAGCCATGTCTGTCCCCCCACATTGCAGCAGCCATGTCTGTCCCCCCACATTGCAGCAGCCATGTCTGTCCCCCCACATTGCAGCAGCCTCGTATGTCCCCCCACATTGCAGCAGCCTCGTATGTCCCCCACATTGCAGCAGCCTCGTATGTCCCCCCACATTGCAGCAGCCTCGTATGTCCCCCACATTGCAGCAGCCTCATATGTCCCCCCACATTGCAGCAGCCTCATATGTCCCCCACATTGCAGCGATGGCCTGTCCCTCATACCTTTAGATATGATGATGCCCCCGCTGCCGCATACCGCCGTTAATCCCCTGCAATATCGCGTAGCGCACATTACAAGCTTTCATTCTGAATACTTGTAAATGCCCGCGCTTCCATGTATAGACACTCCCCTTCTCCGGATTGGAGGGATCCCTCCAACCATGAGCAAGGGTGAGTGTATGTGCACGAATCCGCGTATAGACAGTCCCCCTTGCTCGGGATTGGAGGGATCCCACCAATCCGGAGAAGGGGAGTGTCTGTACATGGCGGCGCGGGCATTTACAAGTATTCAGAATGAAAGCTTGTAATGTGCGCTACGCGATATTGCAGGGGATTAACGGCGGTATGCGGCAGCGGCGGCATCATCATATCTAAAGGTATGAGGGACAGGCCATCGCTGCAATATGAGGGGGGGGGGGGGGGGGGGGGAGTATTCTATTTTGGTATCGGGGGTATTTGCGGGAGTACAAGTACTCCCGCAAATACTCGGAATCGTTTCCGATACTAGTATCGGTATCGGGACAACCCTAAATGTTGCGCCGAGTAAAATTATACCCAACATGTCATGCTTAAAAATTGCGCCCGCTCGTGTCATGGCGTCAAAATTTACCCTTAAAAATCTCGATAGGCTACGTTTAAAAAATTCTACAGGTTGCATTTTTTGAGTTACAGAGGAGGTCTAGGGCTAGAATTATTGCTCTCGCTCCAACGATCGCGACGATACCTCACATGTGTGGTTTGGACACAGTTTTCATATGCGGGCGCTACTCGCATATGCGTTAGCTTCTGTGCGCGAGCTTGTCGGGACGGGGCGCTTTAAAAAAATGGTTTTCTTATTTTTAAATTTAGTTTATAATTTTTTACACCGAAATAAAAAAAATATCACTTTTATTCCTATTACAAGGAATGTAAACATCCCTTTTAATAGAAAAAAGCATGACAGGTCCTCTTAAATATGAGATCTGGGGTCAAAAAGACCTCACATCTCATATTTAGACTTCTATGCAAAAAAAATAAAATTTAAACTGTCATTTTTTCAAAAGACAAAAAAAAAATTATTTAAGACGCTGGGCGGGACTGACGTTTTGATGTCACTTCCGCCCAGCAGAGCTATGGGGACGGGTGGGGGCGATGTTGCCCTCACTTACATCCCCACACAGCCAGCAAGAGGACCCGATCGCCTCCACCGCTACCAACGGCTCCGGTAAGCGGCGGAGGGTGCGGGAGAGCGGCAGGAGGGGGGCCCCTCTCCCACCACCGATAACGGTGATCTCGCGGCGAATCCGCCCACTGAAGAGATGGATACCTTGGTTGTGGCAGCAGCTGTTGCCGTTACAGAGATATCCATCTTTAAAAACATGACGTCTTTTTTACAATGGGGCGGTTGTCAAGTGGTTAAGCACGTCTGGCACTCCTCGGCCCTTTGAGATTCCAGAGCACATATTAGCAGCTTTGAGTCCCAAGCCTCGTACACACGCTCGGTTTACTCGGCAAGAACCAGCAAGAAAACGGCTGGCAGAGCTTTCTTGCCGAGTACACCGGGCGTGTGTACGAGAGGCTTCCAGGTTTCTCATCAAGAAAACTGCCCAGAATCTCGACGAGAAAAATAGAGAACCTGCTCTTAATTTTCTCATCGTGATTCTCGGCGGTGTTTTCCTGTCGAGAAACCCGAGCGTGTGTATACTTACCTATCGCGGTGGAAACCCGCGTAGGCTCGCAATGACTGACGCACGTGCGGTTGCCTCCTAGGCATAGGTAGGGTGCAGCAAGATGGCGGCGGCGGCATCGAATACAACATACGCGATGACGGCACTGTGTTTTTGCCTTTCAAAAGAACCGTGGTTCTTTTGAAAGGAGTGTCTGTACACTCGGGCGGCAAAAGATTCTCGCCAAGAATCTCTTCAGGGAAAACAATGTTTTTTTCCTGATGAGATTCTGGTCCGTGTGTACAGGGCTTTATGCCGCGTACACACGATAATTTTTTGTGATGAAAAAAAACGACATTTTCTGTGAAGTAAAAACAACGTTTTTGAAACGTCACTTTTCAAAGACGATGTTGCATACACACCATCGTTTTTTTTCACAAAAAGCGAGGTTACGTTCACCACTCTTTTCCATTGAAGCTCGCTTCATAACTAGATTCTGGGCATGCGCGGTTTGAAAAACGACGTTTTAAACAACGTTTTTGCTACACACGGTGACTTTTTGTGAAACAAAAAAACGACGTTTTGAAAAACGACACAAAAAATTCGAGCATGTTGGAATTTTTTTTGGTCGTTTTTTTGAAGACAAAAAACGACATTTTGCCCACACACGATCAGTTTAAAATGACGTTTTAAAAAACGACGTTTTTTTTCATCGCAAAAAACGACCGTGTGTACGCGGCATTACTCTCAATCAACATTGACTGTTTTTAACCCTTACACTGCCAGCAGTAGTAAATAGGAAAATACACTTATTGGCCACTTTATTAATTTATAAATAACATTTTTATTTGGGTACATCTTTGCATGACCGCGCAATTGTCAGTTAAATAACGCAGTGCCGTATTGCAAAAAATTGCCTGGTCAAAAGGGGGGGTACACTTTGCAGAAGTGACGTGTCCTCATAGCCCCAATTAGAGGCATTTATCTAATAATGTCACACTATGCAGAGGGATGGTGAATTGGGTTGAACTCTTAAATGATCCGAGAATTTATCCTTTGGCTTTTAAATTTGCATCCATCAAAACCACAGTGGATTAAAAATTCGTACAGCAAAATATTTCTGCCCATTATACAGAATTATTTTAAAGGGGTGTTCCACCCAAAAAAATGACCCCTTCTGAATCCACTCCTCACCCCCATACATGCCACATTTGGCATGTAATTTTTTTGGGGGGGGAGTGGGGGCTTCAGTAGGAGTGGGACTTCCTGTCCCACTTCCTGCTTCCGCCGAGGGGCTGGTTAGGCGATTAAGCTTAATCGCCTACACCAGCCCCCTCCCTGTAGGCGATCACATGGGACACTGACAGGTCCCATGCGATCGCCTCTCCAATCAGCGGCGAGCCGCGCCGCGCACGCATGCGCAGTACGGCTCGCGCATGCGCAGTGGGTGCCCGGCCGTGAAGCCGAAGGCTGTCACGGCTGGGTGCCCACAGTCAGGATGGAGACGCCGGACGGGGAGGGGGGCAGAGGAGCGGAGCCCCGGTCGGCGCGTCGCTGGAACGCAGGAGCAGGTAAGTGAGTGTTTATTAAAAGCCAGCAGCTACACTTTTTGTAGCTGCTGACTTTTAATAAACACAACTTAGGGCTGGAACACCCCTTTAATATCGAAAGAAAAGCACGATTCTGACACCCTTATAAAATGGGGGGGGGGGGGGGGTCTAGGAAATTCTGACTTAACTGCTAAAGGATAGAAAGAATTCTCACACGCCGTGACATGATCGGGGATAATAAAACATCTCACCCAGCAGTGAGGGAGATTAGGTACTTTCCACAAGACAAACTCCATCAAATCTCCCCCCCCCCCCTACAGACAGATCTGCCTCATAGGAGACCATGGAGATCTTTTACAAAATGCAGCAAAAAAAAGAGAGAAGTGCGGAATTTAACCACTTCAGCTCCAGAAGGTTTACTCCCCCACCCTGCATGACCAGGCCATTTTTTTGCAATACGGCTCCGTGTTACCTTAACTGACAGTTGCGTGGTCGTGCAACGCTGTAGCCAAAATAACATTTATGTTCGTAAGAATGCACTGAGAAGTGAGAACAGGAGTGAGTCGCATGTTTCTCCATACCTGGAAGTACCAGATATTTCCTTTGGCTACCAGCACTGAACAGAACAGTAAAAGAAAGGCAAGTATATGATGGGGGGGGGGGGGGGGGGGGGGTAATATGAATCTATTGCATTCAAATGAATCGGCAAATCCCAGGTTCACATGAAGTGGAATTCTGTGAAGTGTTAAAGGGTCACTAAAATGAGGGGGGGGGGGGGGTCTAGGAATTTTTTTATTTTAGCTAAACAGCTTCCTTTACCCTAATGCAGTCCTGGCTTCATGTCCTCATTGTTGGTTTTGCTGTAATCCTTCTCTGTTCTGCACACTTCCTGCTTGTCTGTTCTGCACACTTCCTGCTTGTCTGTTCTGCACACTTCCTGCTTGTCTGTTCTGCACACTTCCTGCTTGTCTGTTCTGCACACTTCCTGCTTGTCTGTTCTGCACACTTCCTGCTTGTCTGTTCTGCACACTTCCTGCTTCTCTGTTTTCTTATGAAAAAAGCCATGGGAGCTTCTTTCTGTGGTCACTAATCAAGGAGGTGTGATTACTGTGTGTCCAAACCCCTCAGCACCAATCAGTTTCATTTTAAAAACAAACACTGCCCTGTATTGGCTCTGTGTCTGTCCTTCACACAAGCATGAAACTAGATGAAAAACAAAACTGAAACTGCAGGCACATTATATGATTGATTTTTATCTATATTTAATCATTTTTAAAAGGAATCAGATAACTATTATGTCTCTATACCCTGTAAACAGTCATTTCAGCAAAAAAAAATCCTTTACAACTCCTTTAACCGCTTCAATACCGGGGCTATTTTGGCACTTCTCGTACATGCATAAATCATAATTTTTTTGTTAGAAAATTACTCAGAACCCCCAAACACTATATATTTTTTTTTAGCAGACACCCTAGGGAATAAAATTCCGGCCATTGCAACTTTTTATCTCGCACATTATTTGCGCAATCATTTTTCAAACGCCTTTTTTGGGGGAAAAAAATGGTTTTGTGAATTAAAAAATAACAAAACAGTAAAGTTAGGCCAATTTTTTGGTATAATGTGAAAGATTAAGTTACGCCGAGTAAATAGATACCTAACATGTCACGCTTTAAAACTGCGCACACTCATGGAATGGCGCCAAACATCAGTACTTAAAAATCTCCATACGCAACGCTTATTTTTTTTTTACAAGTTACAAATTTAGAGTTCCAGAGGAGGTCTAGTGCTAGAATTGTTGCTGGCGCTCTAACGCACGCGGCGATACCTCACATGTGTGATTTGAACGGCGTTTACATATGTGGGCGGGACTTACGCGTGCGTTCGCTTCTGAGCGCGAGCTACCGGGGATAGGGGCGTTTAAAATTTTTTTTTTTATTATTTAATTTTTTATTTTTAAACTTTTTTTGACATTTTTTTTTTTTTGATCACTTTTATTCCTATTACAAGGAATGTAAACATCCCTTGTAATAGGAATGTGTGTGACAGGTACTCTTTATGGAGAGATGGTCAATAAGACCACACATCTCTCCTCCAGGCTGGAAAGCATTAGATCGTGAAAAAAATTTCACAGATCTAATGCATTCAGCCGCTGTTGCGGCTGTGTTTACATTCCAGGACCCGGGCGTGACGTCATAACATCGCGCCCGGGCCTCCAACGATCATAGAGATGACTGGTGACCATCTGGTCACCAGTCTACTCTATGGTTTTCGACGGATGGCGGCGGATCGTTTCTCCGGGTCTCCGATGGCAAAGGAGAGCCCGGAGAAGCACCGGATGGCGGCGGGAGGGGGGGGCGTCCCCTTCCGCCACCTAGAAGAACGATCAAGCGGCGGAACTGCCGCTATGATCGTTCTTATGGTGCACAGATTCGCCGCCTGAAGAGATGGATATCTGAATGATGCCTGTGGCTGCACCCACCATTCAGATATCCCCACTGAAAGCCAGGACGTCAATTGACGGCCTAGGTATTGAAGTGGTTAAGCCTAGAATAAGGCCTACCTGTAGGTAAAATGAATATCTCCTAAACAAGCACTACATCCCAGAGCACACATAAAAGGGCCTGCTTAGATTGTGTTTACTTTAACTGCTTGGTTACTGGGCACTTTTACCCCCTTTCTGCCCAGGCCAATTTTCAGCGCTCTCACACTTTGAATGACAATTACACGGTCATGCTGTACCCAAAATAACATTTTTGTTGGCTCCTCCCCCCACACACAAATAATTTAATAAAGCTTTCGTTTGGTGGTATTTAACATCAACGCTGTTTTTTTTTGTTTTTGCTAAACAATAAAAAAAAAAAAAAAAAAAATGTTCTTCCTTTTTTGTTATAAAACAGGCAATTTTTCTCCTTCATTGATGGGCACTGAGGAGGCAGCACAGGTGGGCACTAACAGTACTGATGGACACTGTGGAGGCAGCACGGGTGGGCACTAACAGTACTGATGGGCACTGAGGAGGCAGCACGGGTGGGCACTAACAGTACTGATGGGCACTGAGGAGGCAGCACGGATGGGCACCAGCGGTACTGATGGGCACTGAGGAGGCAGCACGGGTGGGCACTAACAGTACTGATGGACACTGAGGAGGCAGCACGGGTAGGCACTACCAGTACTGATGGACACTGAGGAGGCAGCACGGGTGGGCACTACCAGTACTGATGGACACTGAGGAGGCAGCACGGGTGGGCACTAACAGTAGTGATGGACACTGAGGAGGCAGCACGGGTGGGCACTAACAGTACTGATGGGTACTGGTAGGTGGCACTGGTGGGCACTAGTGTAGCACAGTGGTGTAGTGGTTAGCACTTTCACCTAGCAGCAAAAGGGTCACTGGTTCAAATCGCGACCACGACACCATCTGCCTGGGGTTTGCATGTTCTCCCTGTGTCTGCGTGGGTTTCCTATGGGTACTCGGGTTTCCTTCCACACTCCAAAGAAATGCTGGTAGGTTACTAGTAGTATGTGTGTACGACTGTATGTCCCCAAGCATTGTCGAGGTCCTACGGCAGGGATATGCAATTAGCGGACCGCCATGCCTCTGGGTGTCATGCTTGTGGCTGTCAGAGTTGCTATGCCTCATGGGAATTGTAGTTCTGCAATAGCTGGAGGTCCGCTAATTGCATATCCCTGTCCTACGGGGTAATTGACCACACCAGCCAGGAAGACACCAACTGCAAAAAGCGTGTAGAGGCGATTCAGTTGGCATGTGTAGCGCTATACAAGTCATTCATTCACTTATTAGCAGTACTGATGGGCACCAATCAGCAGTAATGGTGGGCACCAAGTACTAATGGGCACTGCTAGGTGGCACTGATTTGCAGCACATTGCCTCTGGTCAGCGGAACAACTGCTTCCATTGGAAGAATTGCCCTCACCTCCTTTCCCAGGGACACCTATAATATTTGGGATGTCCCAACCCTTTCTGTACTGGAGACAATGGTCACGACGAGGATTAATGGGCTGAAATTCCCCAGTGGGGATACAGAGCGTAATAAAGGAATGGTTGGAGGTTCCAATGCTTCCACACGGCATACAAAAAAAATAATTGGCTTTACATAGACTTTATGTAGAATAATGGAATGTCGGGAAAGGGTATTTTTAGGATGCTATTTAGGATAGATGATCCACATTACTGGCATGGGGTCATGACTTGGTGAAGGTTGAACAGAGGCAATGCAATGCTATTCACAAGTCTGCTTTCAGCATGGACTCCACACGGGAACATTGCTTACACCGCGCTGTCTGCTTTCAGCATGGACTCCACACGGGAACATTGCTTACACCGCGCTGTCTGCTTTCAGCATGGACTCCACACGGGAACATTGCTTACACCGCGCTGTCTGCTTTCAGCATGGACTCCACACGGGAACATTGCTTACACCGCGCTGTCTGCCTTCAGCATGGACGCCACACGGGAACATTGCTTACACCGCGCTGTCTGCTTTCAGCATGGACTCCACACGGGAACATTGCTTACACCGCGCTGTCTGCCTTCAGCATGGACTCCACACGGGAACATTGCTTACACCGCGCTGTCTGCTTTCAGCATGGACGCCACACGGGAACATTGCTTACACCGCGCTGTCTGCCTTCAGCATGGACTCCACACGGGAACATTGCTTACACCGCGCTGTCTGCCTTCAGCATGGACTCCACACGGGAACATTGCTTACACCGCGCTGTCTGCCTTCAGCATGGACTCCACACGGGAACATTGCTTACACCGCGCTGTCTGCCTTCAGCATGGACTCCACACGGGGAACATTGCTTACACCGCGCTGTCTGCCTTCAGCATGGACTCCACACGGGGAACATTGCTTACACCGCGCTGTCTGCCTTCAGCATGGACTCCACACGGGAACATTGCTTACACCGCGCTGTCTGCCTTCAGCATGGACTCCACACGGGGAACATTGCTTACACCGCGCTGTCTGCCTTCAGCATGGACGCCACACGGGAACATTGCTTACACCGCGCTGTCTGCCTTCAGCATGGACGCCACACGGGAACATTGCTTACACCGCGCTGTCTGCTTTCAGCATGGACTCCACACGGGAACATTGCTTACACCGCGCTGTCTGCCTTCAGCATGGACGCCACACGGGAACATTGCTTACACCGCGCTGTCTGCTTTCAGCATGGACTCCACACGGGAACATTGCTTACACCGCGCTGTCTGCTTTAGAATCCCATTAGTCATCGAGATTTTGTAGAACAGAACAAAACAACCATCAGCTAACCGCGGCCTGCCCGACAGCAGTGAGGAAGAGAAGAGTCAGTTGGGCACAAGAAGATCTCTCCTCATCAACCACCATATGCACCTCGCAATAAGATGGCGGCAAACCGCAGGCAGAGCACAAGATGAGACATCCAAGCGCAGGCGGAGCACAAGATGAGACATCCAAGCCCACGCGGAGCACAAGATGAGACATCCAAGCCCACGCGGAGCACAAGATGAGACATCCAAGCCCACGCGGAGCACAAGATGAGACATCCAAGCCCACGCGGAGCACAAGATGAGACATCCAAGCCCACGCGGAGCACAAGATGAGACATCCAAGCGCAGGCGGAGCACAAGATGAGACATCCAAGCCCACGCGGAGCACAAGATGAGACATCCAAGCCCACGCGGAGCACAAGATGAGACATCCAAGCCCACGCGGAGCACAAGATGAGACATCCAAGCGCAGGCGGAGCACAAGATGAGACATCCAAACGCACGCGGAGCACAAGATGAGACATCCAAGCGCACGCGGAGCACAAGATGAGACATCCAAGCGCACGCGGAGCACAAGATGAGACATCCAAGCGCACGCGGAGCACAAGATGAGACATCCAAGCGCACGCGGAGCACAAGATGAGACATCCAAGCGCACGCGGAGCACAAGATGAGACATCCAAGCGCACGCGGAGCACAAGATGAGACATCCAAGCGCACGCGGAGCACAAGATGAGACATCCAAGCGCACGCGGAGCACAAGATGAGACATCCAAGCGCACGCGGAGCACAAGATGAGACATCCAAGCGCAGGCGGAGCACAAGATGAGACATCCAAGCGCAGGCGGAGCACAAGATGAGACATCCAACCGCAGGCGGAGCACAAGATGAGACATCCAACCGCAGGCGGAGCACAAGATGAGACATCCAACCGCAGGCGGAGCACAAGATGAGACATCCAACCGCAGGCGGAGCACAAGATGAGACATCCAACCGCAGGCGGAGCACAAGATGAGACATCCAACCGCAGGCGGAGCACAAGATGAGACATCCAAGCGCACATGGAGCACAAGATGAGACATCCAACCGCAGGCGGGGCACAAGACGACGTCCAACACACAAAACATTCTTTACAAAATAACAAACGAATGCCTCGTACACACGATCAGTTTTCCTGCCCAGAAAAGTGCGACGTGAGCTTATTGTGAGACATTCCGACCGTGTGTAATCTCCACACTATCAGTTTTCCTGCCAAAAAAAGATTGAGAGCAGGATCTCAATTCTGGTGACAGGAACATTTTCTATTGCGAATCGCGGTCGTCTGTTTGCAATTACGACGCACAAGTAAACGTGCGTTGCTCAGAATCAAGCAGAAGAGCCAAACTGCCTATTGAACTTCATTGATCTCGGCTCGTCGTACGCGTTGTACGTCACCGCGTTCTTGACGTTCGGAATTTCAGCCAAGATTTGAGTGCCCATTTGTATGAAAGACAAAATTTGACCCATTTTCCTTCTGAGAAATCCTCACTTCCTGTTCTTCTGTCTAACTCCACACAGTAATGTGAGGCTTTCTCCCTGGTGTGGAGTGTCGTGCTCGCCCCCTTCCTTTAGACTACGGGAGAGTCAGGACGCCCACGAACACACAGCTCCTTTATAAGTAGAGAGTGCGCTGACTTGCCTGCTCACCCCCTAAAGAGGCTTTCTCCACACCAGAGAGAAAGCCTCGCATTACTGTGTGGAGTTACAGACAGAAGAACAGGAAGTGAGGATTTCTCAGAAGAAATAAGGACATTTATAAGCAAAATGGAAGGATGAGGTAGGTGAAGGAGGACTGCACTAAGGTAAAGGAAGATATTTAGGGAAAAGGTTTTCCTTTACAACCCTTTTAAAAACAAGAAGACTTTTCTTGCTGCGCTTGTTAATTTTAGTGTGGGAAATTAAAGTAAAAAAAAAAATATATATATATAAAAAGCGGCTAATGGCCGGTGTATATATAGCATAGAAGGCAAGAATTCCCATCCCACCTGGGTACTATAACGCTCCTTTACTTCCAAATGAAGCTCTCGGAGAGCTAACCCAGCACAAAGCCCCGTCCGCACCGACATAATCACAATTACATATTAATGTGGGTTTGTCTTCACTGAGCGGCGCAGACACGGAGCCATAATCATTTCACTAACTGCCTGGAGCAATGTGTGAGAGTGTTTATTATTATTTAATGAATCCCTACAAATATTTCCAAGATTGAAGATTCGCACTGCGCTGGCCTATCACAAATCAAAACCAACAATAAAAATAAACCTAAAAAGAACAACAACATCTTATTAGCTCTGTGTGCGCTTTTCATATCCCCTTTTTGCAAAATAAAATGCAACTAAATAAATAGAGCCCCTTGATGCGTTTTAAGCACGCACATATGCAGCCGCTCGGCAAGTGGGCCTTAAAGGAGTTGTAAATGAAAAAAATTTTTTTTGCCTAAAATGAATGTCTGCAAGGTAGGTAGACAGACAGAACAGAGTAATGATTCTGTTAACAAACAAGTAAATACCTATTAAATTCCTTCATCTATATCACCTCCGGCGTTCTAGTTTCTGTTCTCTCATTCACTTCCTGGTTTGCGGCGCTCGTTCATGCAAGACAGGGGTGTCAAACAGGCGGCCCTCCAGCTGTTGCAAAACTACAAGTCCCATGAGGCATTGCAAGGCTAACAGTTACAAGCATGACTCCCACAGGCAGAGGCATGATGGGACTTGTAGTTTCGGAACAGCTGGAGGGCCGCCAGTTTGACACCCCTGATGTAAGAACTACATTTCCCAGTATGCATTGCGGCACGCCCAGTAATCAAAACCTCCTTGAAGTCTCTAACACGTAGAGAGCGTCCTGCCGCACAGATGTAGTTGCCAGGAGGGGGCGAGCACGTCACTGACCACCGCAGTAAAGCCTCCCTTCACGGTGGTGAGTAACAATCAGACAAGCAGGAAGTGAACAGAACAGAGAAGAAATAGAGCAACTTCTGAGCAAAAACGAACAATGAGGAAGTGAAAAAAAAGAGGAATGTCTGCAGGTAAAGGATGCTTATTATGAAAAAAATAAAAATAAATTCTTTACAACCCCTTTAAAAGGCGTTTTAAACTTTTGCTTTAAAAATTAAACACACTTCAAACTTACCTGCTCTGTGCAATCGTTTTGCACAGAGCAACCCCTGATCCTCCTCTTCTGGTGTCCCTCCCCGGCACTGCTGGCCCCTCCCATGGAAAGCAACTTTCCCCCCGCTGCTGTTAACCAAATCCACTGACGCCGGGGGGGGGGGGCAAGCTCCGCTGTCTGTGGACACAGCAGCAGGACTCGGGACTACAATTCCCATGACGTGCCTCTCAATATACAGTGTTGATGGAGCACTAGACCCAAAAGTAGAGTGTAATAAGATGATATCTGGTATCCCAATGGGTCTCCAGAGTATTCGTCTTTATATAAACTGTTGCCACCCATTATTTTTTTTCCCTTCAGCATCCAGTCTTGTGCGATTTTGTGCCAGTGTCTTGTCGAGCTAGTTCCCGTCTATATGGTTCCCTGCTTGACTGCGCAGGTGCAGACGAAGCCCGCAAATACTCCGAACCTCATCAGCTGTTCTTCGGGTGTACACGGCGCATGTGCGGTATCCAGGCTCATTCCTTACCATCCCTGTGGATTGGAGGATGTTAAAAAAGAGCCAGGAAACTGAGCGAGTGCAGCGAGCCTTTCCGAGCGAAGCGAGGCCGACTGGCCACTTGCAGCGAATTCCACGTCGCCCTGGCTTGTTGCTACAGCTGATCAGGTTCAGTGATTTCAATCGGCTCGGATTGCGTTTGCGCAGTCAAGGGGGGACCATATCGGCAAATCACTGGGATGAAGTTAACTCCCAAGCACAGGCATTACATCACCCAGCCAATGAGTATGCCATGAAAACACTGCACCTCAAAAAAGAAAAAAAAAAAAAAAGGGTAAAGATGGAAACGTCTGCGATGATCAAAAGCAGAAAACAGCGCCAGAGGGGATCGCTTTGCTAGGTAGATTTACATGTAAAGAATATGCTGTGCCATCATGCCAAAAAGCTCCTGATGGCTAGTTTGGTTCCATTTTAAATACAGAACACCTGCTGTCACTGCTGACGAAACATGTAGGGCGGACCCTATGTCTGATGTGACCACGCAAGCCGAATCTGTTGGACTAGCAGACCAGTCCCTGGCAACGGGAATCCAACTCAACTGGACACCCAGCTAGAGACTTTTTGCTCATCAGGACTATTGCAACCTTTTTTGGAGCATCACGTGAACGTTTTTTGCACATTAATTTTATACTTGTTTCACTTCATTATTATTTTAGCGCAGCAACTTATGTTGTATATATAGTTCTGATTTAGGTGGAATCCATTAGGGAGGAGGGCAGGCTGGGTTAAAGAAAAAACACCACTGTGCAGGTGAGTTGTCATATTCGGCTCCCTATCGTACAATGCCCCAGGAAGTCACGTGGCGGCCAACTGCGCATGCGCGATGCGTTCCAATGGATTTACGACAGTACACACCAGTGAAACCTCGGTCGGCATCCAGGCTCATTCCTTAACATCCCCGTGGATTGGAGGATGTTAAAAAAAGAGCCAGGAGGCCGACTGGCCACTTTCCTCTAAGTCCACGTTGCCCTGAATGGCAGGTTCGCTGGTGTGTACTGTTGTAAAACTATTTGAACGCATCGCAATTGCGTTTGGAACGCATAGCGCATGCGCAGTTGGCCGCCACGTGACTTCCGGAGCATTGTACGACAGGGAGCAGAATATGGCAACACACAGGCATCAGTAACCATCCCCTAGACTACAAGTCCCATCATGCCTCTGGGTGCCATGCTTGTGGCTATCAGAGTCTTGCTATGCCTTATGGGGACTCGTAGTTCTGCAACAGCTGGAGACCCACTAATAGCATATCCCCTAGACATATAGTGCAAGATATAGCTGCCAATCACATTTTCAATAATTAAAGTGTATTCAGGAGAGTTCGTACTGCTCCTCTGATATCGCACCTCGCAGAATTACCAAGTACCGCCCATGCTGCACAAAAACTGCATGCATACATCTATCTCTGCAAGTGTTACACGGACAATACTGAGCCTGCATGGTGGGATTAAAAGGCTATTTTTTTAATAAAACAAAACATTTTATACTTCCATGCTCTGTGTAATGGTTTTGCAGCCCCGCTCTCCCTCTTCTGGGGTCCCCCTGTTGGTGCTCCTGGCCCCTCCCTCCTGCAGAATGCCTCCAGAGCAAGCAGCCCCGTTTGCGCCAAAGTTATAGCATTTACAAATTAGGGGATAGATTTATGGCATTTTTTCTATTCATTTTTTTTTTTTATTAGGATTGGCGGCGATCTGTGATTTTTGGCGCGACTGCGACATTATGGCGGACACATCGGACACTTTTTTTTAGGACCATTGTCATTTATACAGCGATCAGTGCTCTAAAAATGCATCTATTACTGTGTAAATGACACTGGCAAAGAAGGGGTTAACACTACGGGGCAAATTAAGTGGTTAAGTGTGTCCTAGGGCAGTGATGTAGTTTCAAAACATCCAGGGTGCCAAGGTTCGCCATTTCCCATGATGCTCATGCTCTCTGTAGTGTAATTGAGCATCATGGGAAATGTAGTTCAAAAACATCTGGGGTGCCGAGGTTCACCATCACTGTCCTAGGGAGTGATTCTCCCCGTTTTCCAGCTCCGTGTCCCAATCACAGGACACAAAGTCCACGGGCATGGCCACGAAGTATGTGGGGACACGCCCACTAAGCAGCGATTTAAAGGAGACATACCTATACGCCCATTTGTGCAGCCTTGCCATTGTGCCGACGTACATCGACATGCGCTGGTCGGCAAGCGGTTAAAAATAAATTTGATTTGGGGGACTGGAACTCCGTTTTAAGTATAAAGCATCTTTTGTTTTTATTTGTAATTTAGCAATACAAAAATTCAGTTGAAAAAAGGTATTTGGCACATTGTGTGGTGAACATAAACTGTCATTTTACTGCAACGCGTCATCTATAAATTACAAGCAAAACAACAGAAGCCTGGCAGTGAGGGAATAAACGGTTGAAGATTTAGAACAGTCGCCGGTATGAGAAGTTGCGCAGTTTGCTGGGTTACGCCTGCCTGGCAAGATGGGAAACGCAGCTCGTTTTCTTGTCACGTTAAAGCTTTCTGCGCCTCACTGGAGAACAGAACAGCCGAATTTTTTTTATTTTTGACAGATTTCAGAATAAAACTCAAACTCAGACGCTGTGACTGACGTTGCCACAACCTCCAAGGAGCCACCGCCAGGCCAATCATCCAGGGCAGAGTGACAGGGTGTGTAAATGAACCCCCCTCAACCCAATACTTCCTCTGGCATAGAGGTCACTAGAATCCCCCCCAAGGTGGATAAAAAAAAAAAAAAAATACTACTACTACTACTACTACTAATAATAAATAAAAAAATATATAATTTTAAATCAAATTTTAATAAAAATGCTTTTGGAATAATAATAAAAAAAAAAAAAAAGATAGAAAACCTATTTAACCACTTCAATACCGGGCCATTGTCATATGACGTCCACAAAGGGGATCTCCCATCCCGGGTGGACGTCAAATGACGACCTGGACTTTGGGGGCGGATATCTGAATGATGCCTGCAGCGAGAGGCATCATTCAGATATCCATCTGTTCTGCATAACATAAGAACGATCATAGCGGCGGTTCCGCCGCTTGATCGTTCTTATAGGCGGCGGGACTGGGGACCACACACGCAATCCCACCTCCCTGCGCAGCGACCCGCTCGTTCCTGAAGCACACAGAATATAGGGGAGAGAGGGAGGGAGAGAGAGAGAGGGAGAGGGAGAGGGAGAGAGAGAGGGAGAGAGAATGCTCGGAATCCAAAGTACTTGCATATCAAAGCGAGTTTCCCTAAGTCTATGGAAATGATTTTTTTCTTTCCCAATGGCATGCAATACCAAATGCAGCCAGAGGTGGGGAGCGGCGGAGAGCCTCAGAAACACCTGGAAAAGCCCGGAGGACAGCTCGGCTGAACTCGGAAAACCTCGGAAAAGGCTTGTGAACCGAGTATTTCCGAGGTTTTCCCGAACAGCTGCATCGCCCCCAACTCAGGCCAAACGCTGTACTGCACACCACTTTGGCTTGAATCCTGCTCGCAAACTGAATCAGGATTTTTTTCAAATACAGTGCTCATATTGCGAAACGCTCGCTAAACGTGTTACTCGCAATGCAAGGTACCATTGTGTATATAATTTATATATATCCTGGCCTAGGCCAACAAGGCCCAAGCCTAGGGCAGTACGTTGCAGGGGGGCAGCACGGACAGTGTCCCCCCTGGCTTGCACTACACTGTTAGGCAAATTAGTTCAGCGCCCCCATAAATCGGCCGCACTGCTTCCAGTATGTGGACGGTTGGCATTCTGGGGGGGGGGGGGCCCTCGATTCACATTTTTTTTTTTTTAACAGAAAAGTTTTTATTAGCCTCCAGAAGGAGAATTATACAGACATACAACAAACAACAAAATCAACAGATTGCAGCTACATGTTACATACTACACCAAATCTAGAACAGGGTTATAAACGGTTTCGTTGAGTACCTGACAGTTACATCAAATAATCATAGCGTTTCAACATGTGTGATGACTAGGGCCATCTAGTACACATCCATGGCGAGGACCTCAGTAGGGGCACCAAGGAGGAGGGAGGAATGGGACGGAGGGGGCGATGGCATGGGAGGGAAGAAAGGGGAGGGGGAGAGCAAGGAGAAGGAAGGGGAAGGGCAGGAGGCCACGCAGGGCAGGGGGAGAGGCAAAAGGGTCGTGGGCAGGCAACACCAAAGGTAACACTGGGCCCTCATCCAAGACCAGGGGGTCGTTGCTTGGTCCAAGCGCCCCATATTTTCTCAAACTTTTTAGGACATTTACGGTTCATATATGTAAGCTTATATAGGGGTATCGCGGCGTCCACAAGCGCTCTCCATTGGGAGACCGTCGGAGGCTCCGGCTGCTTCCACTTTAGCAGGATGGCCTTCCTAGCATAGAAGGAGGCATAAAACGCAAACAGCCTTTTATGTATATTGGGAATAATATTGTCACAAACACCTAGCAGCAATATAATTGGGTCCAGGCTTATATGCAGATCCCCCACCAAGTTAATGACACCCAGCACCTCCGCCCAGAAGTGTTGAAGGACGGGGCAAGCCCAGACAACATGTAGGAAGGTGCCCAAGTCTGAGCCACATTTGGGACATCTATCGGATTGGGACGGGTAAATCCTAGAAAGTCTCACAGGTGTATAGTACGCCCTGTGCAGAAATTTAAGCTGGATGTACCTGTCCCTTGCCGAAACCACAAGAGGGATGAATTGCTGGATCCCCTCCTCCCAATCATCAGCAGCAAGGGACGGCAAGTCCTCTCTCCACTTATTGTACAATTTGGACCCACCCTCTCTCTCCTCGCAGGACAACCTAAGGTATAAAGAGGAAAGGATATGATCCACCCCCCTGGAAGTTAAGTACGTCTCTACACTATGTGCCCGTAACTCAATCCCCCCCGGGAACTGGGCCTGTATTGCATGTCTGAGTTGCAGGTAGCGAAAAAACATCTTGGGAGGCAATTGGAAGTTGCTCCTTAGCGTATCATACGGTAAAATCCTACCCCCGGCCATAACCTGACGTATAGCCTTAATCTCATACCGAGCCCACAACGCCGGATCGGGAACTGTCTGAAGGTGAGGCAACCGAGGATTACCCCACAGCGGAGTGCGCGGGGAAATGGTACCGGAGCCACTGAGCCTAGCCGTGATCTGTTCCCAAACTCTGACCGTAGTGCGCATAGAGGTCGTCATCTGAGGGTGCGCCTTAGGTCCCCTAAACACCAGGTCACCTAGTGTCGAGTAGGAGCCAAGTATAGCCGCCTCCAGATTAACCGCAGGGTTGGTCCGCGGCTGGGAGAACCACCAGCGCACCGTCACAACCACCGCAGCCCAGTAGTACAGTTTAAAACAGGGGAGCGCAAGGCCCCCTAACGATAAAGGGAGCTGTAAGGTGGTTCGGGCAACCCTGGAGGCCCGTCCCCCCCACACAAACGTGCTCACCACCTGATCCAATTTTCGGAAAAAGGAGTTAGGGATGGGAACAGGGGTATTACGAAATACATAGAGGAATTTGGGGAGGAATGACATTTTAATAAGGTTGATCCTTCCCACTGGTGACAGGGGAAGGGACCTCCAGGCCCGAACCCTGACAGTCAGCTGCTGAAGGATCGGATACACGTTGTCAACTAGATATTGGGAGGGGTCCCTCTGTACCTCAATGCCCAGATATCTGAACCTGGTGACCATGGCTAGCGGGATCCGCGGATCCAAAGAGGGCGCGGTCTGGGATAAGGAGAACAAGGTTGACTTGGACCAATTGATCCGAATGCCCGAGAAGGAACCAAACCGGTCAATAATTTCAAGAGCTGCCGCCAAAGAGACGGATGCATCCGGGAGGTAGAGCAACGCATCATCTGCGTATAGTGAAATCTTCTCGAGCACCGGGCCCATCTGAATCCCGCCAACCGTTGGGGACTCCCGAAGTAAGATAGCCAGAGGTTCCATGGCCAGGGCAAACAGCCCCGGGGACAGAGGACACCCCTGTCTAGTGCCTCTATTCAGAGCAAAGAGGGGGGAAAGCAGGCCATTTGTCCGGACTCTAGCCGAGGGGTTACTATAGAGCAACTTAATCCAGGAAATAAATTTAGGGCCAAAGTTAAAACGCTTAAGTACGTGCCACAAAAATTCCCACTCCACCGAGTCGAAGGCCTTCTCAGCATCGAGAGAGGCCACGACCCCCGGACAGTCACCCCCTCCCACCCAGGACACATTTGTATATAGGCGGCGTAGGTTTATATCAGTGCCCTTGCCCGGCATGAAGCCGGTCTGGTCACCATGTATCAGGGATAAGATGATCGAGTTGAGTCTGGTTGAAAGTATTTTGGTGGTAATCTTGGCGTCAACATTTAGTAGCGAGATGGGACGATAGGAAGCACAGGACGTGGGGTCCTTATTGGGCTTTGGTATGACCACAATAACCGCCTCTGCCATAGAAGGAGGAAGACCGCCCTCCCCCAACATAGACAGAAGCAGCCCGTGGAACTTAGGGGCAAGGAGTTCACTATTGGCCTTGTAGAATTCGGACGGAAGGCCGTCAGGACCTGGGGTCTTGGACGACTGAAGTGCCGCCATTGCTACCTGCACTTCCTTGAGTGCGATAGGGGCATCAAGCATTTTGCGGGCGTCACCCGAGAGTTGGGGAAAAGCGATCTGATCCAAGAAGTGGCCTAAGCTATCCGGAGTGAAGCCCGCCCTAGAGGTATATAGACCCTCATAATACTGTGCAAATTGAGCATTGATGGTCAAAGGATCATGATGGAGCTCCCCCCTGTCGTCTTTAATACAGGCAATGTGTGGCGTGGAAGAACGCTCTCTGGCCAACCATGCCAGCAACCTACCCGTCTTCTCCCCCTGCTCAAAGATTCTCTGAGACTGAGAGAGCAACTGTTTCTTGGTGTTCGCAACCCGCATTAGGGATATCTCCCTGTGGAGGGCCCTCATCGCCTCGTACGTCTGAGCACTTTTATCCGTCACATACTCTCGATTCACATTTTTACCATCCCTGTCCCATTGCAGAGATTTCCCTTTACTTCCTGTCCCATAGCCAAACAGGAAGTGAGAGGAAATATATGCAAATTAAGGGAATCCATTGCCCCCCCCCCCCTAAGGCCATCAGAACTAGTGTACCCACTTGAAAATTTCAAGGTGGGTCTTAAACCGCAAGGGGTGTGGCCTTTACAGGAAGGGGTGTGTCATATTTAAATTAGGGGGTGCACAAATTTAGTCAGGCCTAGGGCAGCACAAAACCTAAATACATCCCTGGGTGGAACTCCGCCAATACCCCAAAACATTGCTGTAAAAAATAAATACAAAAAAAAAGAAAAAGGGGGGGGGTGGGGTTAGGGGAATTGAGAAAATAATGTAGAGCCAATACCATATTGTAGAAATAATGCAGCGTGGAGAAATAAAGGGTTAATCTGCAGCTACACGCAGGGAAGCTGCGAGAAGAAGGCCGCCAGTGTCTGGCAATGTCCTCACATAAACCCTTTATTGATATACAGAGCATCTACGCCAGGGACGCCGGTACGCCGCGGTGGCAGCGGGCGCGGGGAGCGCCGGTGTTCGGAGGGAATCGCGGCGCGGAGATTTACTAGTTAAAGGATTGTGTAGATCCACACCGCGGCACGGATGCGGTTTGCAGAAAAGGCTTTTTATTACCCCGGTGACTGGGAGGCCTTTGCCAGAGAGAAAATACCTGGAAGGATTATATCATAATGCGGATTTCCTACACCATTCATTAAGATGGGCGATTATCGATCATACAGCGCAGAGTGTGGGGAGCTTGTGGCGGCTCGGAGAGTCGTTGGCAGCGGATTTATTAAGTGCTTGTTATGCTGGGAAAAGCAACTTCATATTTTTTTTTTTTTAAATCAGACAAGAAATCAGACGTACAGAACAAAAAGAAATAAAAAATGTACCCAATCACTATTTAATTCATTTATAAGCAAACTCCCCCATCCATCCATCCATCCATCGTCTTCATGCTTTATTGAGAACTCACTTCCCTACCATTTCTAGCTGCAGCCATCTTGAGTAAGGGCAGATGAGTATTGTAGCATTTACTTCCTGTTATTCATCCGCTCTCAACTCAGGCAGGAGGGTGTGTTTAGCTGAGAAAACCCCTCCTCCCCCCTTGAAAACTCCTAGGGGAGAGGAGGGGTTTGTTCCCACATGACATCATAGTGTACCTAGGCTAGAAACCAGGAAGTAACTGAAGAAATGTAAAAACAAAGTTCAATACAAGTAAATATATAAAAACCTTCCTATTTACAGGTGATTAAAAATAGTCAATGCTGATGCAGAGAGAGAGAATGAATGTCATAAGCCTGGGCCAATGACCAGACAGGAAGGAGGAAGTGGGCTGTATAAAGTGATTTACTGGCAGAAACAAAAAGCATTTTATTATCCAACGTTAAAACAGAAAGGGCAGAAGATTTAATAGATGGAAAGTAAAAAAAAAAAAAAAAAAAAAAAAGACTGAAGGTCCGCTTTAACTTCCTATCAACTGCCCCTCATACACTTACTGTGGGGCGGAGGCTCCTCTGTGCAAAATCAATTTTGGCGCAAAAAAACTGGGAAAACATATTGACTCGAGTATAAGCCTAGGGTGTCCATCGGCATGCCTCACTGTGCCCATGTGCATGCCTCACTGACATTTAACCGCTTAAGGACCCATTCACGCCGATATACGTTGGCAGAATGGCACGGCTGGGCACATCCACGTACAGGTACGTGGCCCTAAGCCCAGCCGTGGGGTTGCGCACGCGACCCGGTCCGAATCTCCGTGACCGCCCCCGTGGGACCCGCGGACTCGTTCGCTGACGGTGTCCCGCGATCGGTCCTCCGGAGCTGAAGAACGGGGAGAGGCAACAGTGGCGTTGTCATTGATCGGGTTTCCCTAATATAGGGAAACCCGATCAATGACATCACACGTGCAGCCCCACCCCCCTACAGTTAGAAACACAAATTGAGGTCTCACTTAACCCATTCAGCGCCCCCCTAGTGGTTAACTCCCAAACTGCAATTGTCGTTTTCACAGTATTCAGTGCAATTTTTGCGGTGAAAATGACAACGGTCCCAAAAATGTGTCGAAATTGTCCGATGTGTCCGCCATAATGAAAAAAAAATTAAAAATACGCTGATCGCTGCCATAAGTAGAAAAAAAAATGTATATTATAATATTATATATATTTATATATATGCAATAAAACTATCCCCTATTTTGTAAACGCTATAAATTTTGCGCAATCCAATCGCTTATTGCGATTTTTTTACCAAAAATATGTAGAAGAATATGCATTGGTCTAAACTGATAAAAATAATACGTTGTTTTTAATATAATTTTTTGGGGGATATTTATTAGAGCAAAAAGTAAAAAATATTTCATTTTTCTTCAAAATTAATGCTCTATTTTTGTTTATAGCGCAAAAACTAAAAACCGCAGAGGTGATCAAATACCACCAGAAGAAAGCTCTATTTGTGGGTAAAAAAGGACGCCAATTTTGTTTGGGAGCCGCGTCACACAACAGCGCAATTGTCAGTTAAAGCGACGCAGTGCCGAATCGCAAAAACTGGCCGGGTCCTCTACCTGCCTAAAGGTCCGGGTCTTAAGTGGTTAACATTGGAGTCTATGGAAGGGGTGCCAGGTTTTGAATAATCGGTGCTCCCCGTCCGTAGGTCCCCCGACAACAAACTTTGCACACTTGTAGAGGAAGAGTGGGGGCTACATGTTTGCCAAGTTTGGTGTCCAGGGGACCTATTGCAGACTAGTACCGGGTCCCCAAAGTCCGGGAGATCAGGTTCAAAAAGGTGACTCGAGTATAAGCCGAGGGGGGCATTTTCAGCACAAAAAAAAAAAACTCAGCTTATACTCGATTATATATGGTAATTCATGCCAGTACCAGCAGTGTAAGGCGGCGTACACACGATCGGATATATCCGATGAAAACGGTCCGCGGACCATTTCCATCGGATATGTCCGATCGGGAGTTTGATCCGATGGCGTGTACAAAAATGACCTGGTCATAAAGTGTGTGTGTGTGGGGGGGGGGGGGGGGGTTAATTTTCCAGGAGGGCAAGCGGTTACAGGAAGGGGGGTATGTAATCCTTTAGAGGACACCATGACTGGTACACAGAGGGACTGAGCAGCGGACCCCCTCTTATCCTGACACTAGGAGAATGCGGTGTGCAGCTGTTAGAGCTCATCAGCGGCAGCACATTCCGGGCCGTACGGTGGAGATCCACGCAGGATATTTCTGTACCGCCGCTCCGCTGTCAATGAAAACGGCAATGTCAGGGTGATGACACGGACACATCTGTCGCTGCAAACACAAGCTGTGTCCACCGCGGACCTCACACCACCTCTGCCTGACGGAAAGGTCAGACACACTGTTACTTACTGTAAATAAAAGCTGCTGAACCATTACATTATGTTATGGAGAAAACGTGCAACCAGGAAGCTCCTTCATTCACCATTTACATATAAACCGACCACAAAACATTATCAAGAAAGAAAAATCACTGCAAAAAAAAAAACCCCACACACCAAAAAAAAAAAAAATTCACACTTGCACAACTTGGGACTGCAAAGGCGCATGACAAGTTGTACCCCCATGATTTCCAATGAGTACCATTCATATCTGGGTGACTTCAAGTCACACCAAAGTATTCCCTGTACTATTTTGGTCCGACTTTGATGCAAGTTGAGTCCACAGACCTCGAGTTCACACAGGCATTCCCTGAAATCGTGGTAAAAATCGCTCCCGCAAAAAAAAAAAAAAAGCACTACTTTCAAGTCGCAGCAGCGTGAAAGTGAATCCTCTGTCCCCACTGTTGATGTGTAAAGCCCCCCATACACACCATCGGACTTCCATCTGGCAAATCCGTGGAATTTTGTGCGAAGGGCATTAGCCTTGTTCTGCATACAGACGGCAGAACTTTTTCAGCCAACAAATACGAAACTACGTTGCTTTTTAGCTCTTTACCGCCACCTTTTGGGCAACTTCTGCCAATGTTGTCTTGTTATTATACAGGATTTATATAGCGCCAACAGTTTGCGCAGGGAAGACAGTAGGATTATGATTGGTTCGGAGAATGTGTGTTTGTACCTTGGATTTTAGTCCGACGGACTTGTCTACACACGATTGGATAATCGACGAAACACATTTGTTGTTGGACAATTTGAGAGTATGCACAGCCAACATCTGTTGTCGGAATTTCAGACAATTGTCCGATGGAGCGTACAGACGGTCGGATTATCCGACAAAACCCGTCCATCACACATTTGTTGCCGGAATATCCGATCGTGTGTTGGGGGTCTTTACAATGATAAACGTATAAGGTGTGTGTGTGGTGGGGGCTATAGTTGCATGTGGCGACTCCACCTTGTTCAGCACGTCATGACGGCCAGTAGTTAGGGACGTAGAGGCACCTCTACGTTTCAGGACTACAGGTCCTGGCAGAGCTCCGCAACACATCTATGCAGATACAAGTTTCCTGCGCATGCGCAAAGACAGAGTCAATTTGGACAAAATCTTCCCTCCCCCTCCACACGTTGGGCTTGACAGGGTTCTGTCAATATCTCCAACCCATCAGAAACTCCAAACAAGTCACTTCCGGTTTATTCACAACCTTAGTAATCAGATTTTGAATAATTGGAGGTCGGACACATCACCGACAACCGAATAGAGTCCGGTACAGGAAGACTGAGCTGTTTTGACAGCACAGCGGCCAACGAGGACAAAGTTGTTGTTGCCGCCTCGGAGGCAGCCATTTTGCTGGCTGGTATCAGAGCGGGTATCCTGCACCGGACTCCATTTGGTTGCCATTGTTGCGTCTAGGGTTGTCCCGATACCACTTTTTTAGGACCGAGTACAAGTACCGATACTTATTTCAAGTAGTCGCCGATACCGAATACCGATAATTTTTTTAAATGTGTCCCCAAATGCTGCCATGTCCCCCCACATATGCAGCCATGTCATGTCCCACATATTGCAGCCATATCATGTCCCCCCATGTATGTCCCCCACATATTGCAGCCATGCCCCCCTATCTGATGATGCCGCCGCCGCATATACAAAGCCGCCGCCGCCATTATAGGCAGTGCCTTTCAATAGCTGTTTTCCTTGGCGCGAGCCATGTTAAGGACACTCCCTCTGGCTCGGGATTGGACAGATCCGAGCAAAGGGGGAGTGTCTATAAACGTGCAGCGGGAAAACAGCTATTCAAAGGTGCCTATAATGTTCGTGGCGGCGGCGGCTTTGTATATACGGCGGCGGGGTCGGATTCGCTTATGCGGCGTGGGGGGGGGGGGGGGGAGTATTCTATTTGGGTACCAGGGGTATTTGCAAGAGTACAAGTACTCCCGCAAATACTCGGTATCGGTCCCGATACCAGTATCGGGACAACCCTAGTTGCGTCCAACCACCAAATCCTCAAAAACTCAAATTACTGCTGGTTTTAAACACTTAAGGTCCTCCTACCGACAATATACGTTGACAGAATGGCACAGGCACGTACAGGTACATCGCCTTTAAAGAACCCAGCTGTGGGTCGCGCACGCGGCCCGGTCCGTAGCTCCGCGACCACATGACCCGATCGCCACCGGTGTCCCTCAATCGGTCACAGGAGCTGAAGAAGAACAGGGAGAGGGGAGTGTAAACACACCTTCCCCATTCTTCCGAGTGGCAGTGACACTGATCGTCTGTTCCCTGATATAGGGAACGATAATCAGTGATGTCACGCCTACAGCCACACCCCCCTACAGTAAGAATCACTCCCTTAGGGCACACTTAACCCCTTAGCGCCCCCTAGTGATTAACCCCTTCACTTCTATTTTCACAGTAATCGGTGCATTTTTATAGCACTTTTCGCTGTAAAAATTACAATGGTCCCAAAAAGGCGGCAAAAGTGTCCGATGTGTCCGCCATAATGTGGCAGTCACGAAAAAGAAAAAAATAATAATAAAAATGCCATAAAAATACCCCCTATTTTGTAGACGCTATATCTTTTGCGCAAACCAAACGTTTATTGCGAAAAAAATTTACCAAAAATATGTAGAAGAATACGGACTAAACTGAAAAAGAAAAAAAAGAAAAAAAGAAATGCAATTTTTATATATTCTTTGGGGATATTTATTATAGCAAAAAGTAAAAAATATGGATTTTTTTTCAAAATTTACGCTCTATTTTTGTTTATAGCGCAAAACATAAAAACCGCAGAGGTGATCAAATACCACCAAAAGAAAGCTCTATTTGTGAAAAAAAAAAAAAAAAAAAGGACGCCAATTTTGTTTGGGAGCCACGTCGCACAATTGTCAGTTAAAGCGACGCAGTGCCGAATCACAAAAACTGGCCTGGTCATTTACCTGCATAATGGGTCTTAAGTGGTTAAATAAACCGGAAGTTAAGAGGTTGGAGTTTCTGATGGGTTGGAGTTTCTGATGGGTTGGAGGACTTGACAGAAGACCGGGCAAAGCCCATTGGCACATGTGTGCATGCATCAGGTGATGATGACAGGAGAGGGGGGTGGGGTTGTTGTTGGGGGATAAACCTATAAAAAGGGGACTGAATTTCTTCTTTAACCACTTAAGGACCGCCTACTGCACATTTACGTCCGGAGAATGGCACGGCTGGGCACATCAACGTATATATACGTTGATTTTAGTACCCAGCCGTGGGTCGCGGGCGCGCCCCCGCGACCCGGTCCGAAGCTCCAGGACCGGGACCGTGGGATTCGCGGACCCGATCGCCGCTGGAGTGCGGCGATCCGTCCCTGGAGCGGAAGAACGGGGAGAGCCGTGTGTACACACGGCTTCCCCCGTGCTTCTCTGTGGCCGCAGCATCGATCGCGTCATCCCTGTAATAGGGGGACGCGATCGATGACGTCACACCTACAGCCACATGCCCCTACAGTTGTAAACACACACATTAGATCACACATCCCCTACAGCGCCCCCTTGTGGTTAACTCCCAAACTGCAACTGTCATTTCCACAGTAAACAATGCAATTTAAATGCATTTTTTGCTGTGAAAATGACAATTGTCCCAAAAATGTGTCAAAATTGTCCGAAGTGTCCGCCATATTGTCGCAGTCACGAAAAAAAATCGCTGATCGCTGCTATTAGTAGTAAAAAAAAAAAAATTTATAAAAATGCAATAAAACTATCCCTTATTTTGTAAACGCTATAAATTTTGCGAAAACCAACCGATAAACGCTTACCAAAAATACGTAGAAGAATACGTATCGGCCTAAACTGAGAAAAAAAAATACGTTTTTTTTATATAATTTTTTGGGGGATATATTTTTTAGAGCAAAAAGTAAAAAATATTGAATTTTTCTTCAAAATTGTCGCTCTATTTTTGTTAATAGCGCAAAAAATAAAAACCGCAGAGGTGATCAAATACCACCAAAAGAAAGCTCTATTTGTGGGGAAAAAAGGACGCCAATTTTGTTTGGGAGCCACGTCGCACGACCGCGCAATTGTCAGTTAAAACGAAGCAGTGCCGGATCGCAAAAAGGGGCAAGGTCCTTTACCTGCATTTTGGTCCGGGTCTTAAGTGGTTAAAGTGATAAGAGACAAAAATGTAATTGTCAGAGTTCTATAAACTGGATTCCCTGAGAGATCCAACCTGGCTGGTGATATGGACGGACCCTATGCAGCTGGTGGTTTCCATGGACGGACCCTTTAAACATGCCTACAGCTCTCCTCTGCCTTCAGATCTCGCCGTCCTCCTCACTGCCAGCTCAGGTGTCTTATCCAGAGCAGCGCATGAAGGGATATGTGGAAATATCTGACCGTCGGGAAACATTCCATCTTCCGGTTCCCAGCATTCCGACTGACAGTACAATTAGCTCAACAGCCTGGGAATGCCAAAATCTGCTTGCTGGATCATTAAAGAGACATTCCTCTTCTTATTGGAGGGAAGGAGTAAAATCTTCTCTGGATTATCTAGATCTGGTGTTACAAACCCGCTTTCTGTTCTATAGATATTGATAAAATAGCCAGGTCTGGGGCACTAGAGGCAATGAAAGTGTGGTCACCCTTTGGGTAGCAGCATCATATTTAAGAGATCATGTGACTAAATGTCAAGAACCACATAAAAGGATTTTAACAGTCAGGGGTTAACGCCATTTACGATATTCCATTCCACCAACCCACGACAGCTTATCGACACTCCACAATCCTGCAGACGAACACGACCCATAGGATTCCCCAGAAACGAGACACACACAGCTCCGTTCTCTGGTTCATAACTAATAGACCTTTAATGGTAAACTCAGGCTACTTATATACAGTTTAGAAACCCCAATGAACAATGACTGAACTCCACCCACAACATGTCACAAGGAGCCCAATTTTACACAATACACATTCCTTTAGTAAACATAAGTCAGACATCTGACCTTTAGACTGTGCTAACTCATAAAACACATTATCATCAATAGCACTTCACACAATACAGTGTTAATTAGCATCACACAATGAAAAGGTCTTTAGAAGCCAGACTAAGGTTGGTTTACATGACAGTAGCAGACTTAATTACCACCTTAACAGTCTGTGTTCCCACATAAATGAATCACTCTATTGGCCGGTTGGGTTTAGAATCAACAACCTGTAATATTTCAAGATATCCTGCAATACATTGTGAATTATCATTACTGTCCCATCTCATGTAATCCGAGATATAATTTCTCAGTCATCCTATGCCCTAGTGGACATAGGATGACCCTAGACACAAGAGTCATTGGTGAAGCTGAAACAGGAGTACCCCACACCCTACAATTGCCTCTGGGTCCAACCCGTTACAAGGATGTTGGCACCGAAGATGGGAATCTGTATCCATCACGAATGGGTCACTTAAATTATAACTATAGGCATTTGGTTAGTGTACGGAAGGGTTTTAACACCTGTGGGGAGATTTTCCTTTACTTCCTGTCCCATAGCCAAACAGGAAGTGACATTCCCTGCAAATTAAAGGGAATTCCCACTGACAAAGAAATGATCAGTCCATACATTTTAATAATGAGATACAGAACAACAAAAATTTCCAGAAAAACGGGGGGGATGGTGCACCATCGTTGGCATCATTGGGTAGGGAATGGTGCGCCATCCTTGGCATCATCGGGGGGGGGGGGGGAATGGTGCGCCATCCTTGGCATCGGGGGGAGGGAATGGTGCGCCATCCTTGGCATCATCGGGGGGGGGATGGTGCGCCATCCTTGGCATCATCGGGGGGGGGGATGGTGCGCCATCCTTGGCATCATCGGGGGGGATGGTGCGCCATCCTTGGCATCATCGGGGGGGATGGTGCGCCATCCTTGGCATCATCGGGGGGGGGGAGATGGTGCGCCATCCTTGGCATCATCGGGGGGGGGGGGAATGGTGCGCCATTCTTGGCATCATCGGGGGGGGGGGAATGGTGCGCCATCCTTGGCATCATCGGGGGGGAATGATGCGCCATCGTTGGCATCATTTGGGGGGAATGGTGCGCCATCGTTGGCATCATTTGGGGGGAATGGTGCGCCATCGTTGGCATCATTTGGGGGGAATGGTGCGCCATCGTTGGCATCATTTGGGGGGAATGGTGCGCCATCGTTGGCATCATTTGGGGGGGAATGGTGCGCCATCGTTGGCATCATTTGGGGGGGAATGGTGCGCCATCGTTGCCAGAATATGTTGTATCAATGGGGGAAATGGTGCCCATTTAGCCCCCCAGGCTGCAGTATGGAGACCACTGACAGAGAACGGGGTGAAAAAGCGAAAATCTACCCCAGGGGAAATTGAAGAAGTTATCTTTTTTCTGTGGACATCATCCCCAATGTATACCAGGTTCCTCTTAGATGATCATCAATGATGAAAACAAACAGCGGTAACCCTACCAACAACATTTTATTATGCGAGATCTCTTCAGATGATCTGTCAGATCTGCACACAGCAGTATAATGGAGTCTGTCACCGACTCTCTCTTCTCCCACAGAACAGTGTGTCTATTAAACAACGCTCTGCTGCTCTGGAAACAGCTGCCGAGATGACAGAGATGAGCCCTTCCACCCTGTAGTCTCGAAATACATCAGCGGAATATTAAGCTGTCACTTGAAGCCGCTCTCATGGTAGTCGCCGTTCTCATTACCGTTCAAAAAATAAATGGCACAGGTTACAGATCCGGCCGGGGTTCTCAGCACACAAAGTCACACATGGGTCCTGACATTTGTATGTAGAAATACAGATTAGAGAAGAGGACAGAAGGTTAAACAGCCAGCAACGTATTACAGAGCGTCCCGATAAATGAGGGCATCTCATAAAAGAAACCCATCAACTTAAAGGGGGTGTTAAGGTACAATATTTTTTCCCTAAATATCTTCCTTTACCTTAGTGCAGTCCTCCTTCACTTACCTCATCCTTCCATTTTGCTTTTAAATGTCCTTATTTCCTCTGAGAAATCCTCACTTCCTGTTCTTCTGTCTGTAACTACACACAGTAATGCAAGGCTTTCTCCCTGGTGTGGAGTGTCGTGCTCGCCCCCCTCTCTTGCACTACAGGAGAGTCAGGACGCTCCCTACATTGTAGATAGAGAAATGAGCTGTGTGTTAGTGGGTGTCCTGACTCTCCAGTAGTCCAAGGGAGGGGGCGAGCACCACACTCCACACCAGGGAGAAAGCCTTGCATTACTGTGTGGCGTTACAGACAGAAGAACAAGAAGTGAGGATTTCTCAGAAGAAATAAGGACATTTAGAAGCAAAATTGAAGGATGAGGTAAGTGAAGGAGGACTGCACTAACCCTTTTAAAAGATAACAGGGATATAGTGACTGTAGAAGGATTGACGCACATAGGTGCAGTAAGGCGCACACACTACCAGAATTCAGCACATTTCTGCCCCCCGGGAGTAACACATACATGCCGAGGACAGTAGCCTGTATTTGTCAAGGGGAACACATCCATCTCTGTACATGTGAGGGTGGGAGGGTACAACATGCTGAGTATTTGATTGTAAGTTCTAATGAGAGGGCCCTCATAACCCACTAGTATTAAATTGCACCGTAACCGCGCTGTCTACCTTATTTAGCGCTACGCAAACTGTTAGTGCTTTATAAATCCTGAACAAACAACCACCACAACAACCTACAGCCACAACAAGCACCACAACAACCTACAGCCACAACAAGCACCACAACAACCTACAGCCACAACAAGCACCACAACAACCTACAGCCACAACAAGCACCACAACAACCTACAGCCACAACAAGCACCACAACAACCTACAGCCACAACAACCTACAACCACAACAAGCACCACAACAAGCACCACAACAACCTACAACCACAACAAGCACCACAACAACCTACAACCACAACAACCTACAGCCACAACAAGCACCACAACAACCTACAGCCACAACAAGCACCACAACAACCTACAGCCACAACAAGCACCACAACAAGCACCACAACAAGCACCACAACAAGCACCACAACAACCTACAACCACAACAAGCACCACAACAACCTACAACCACAACAACCTACAGCCACAACAAGCACCACAACAACCTACAGCCACAACAAGCACCACAACAACCTACAGCCACAACAAGCACCACAACAAACTACAGCCACAACAAGCACCACAACAAACTACAGCCACAACAAGCACCACAACAAACTACAGCCACAACAAGCACCACAACAAACTACAGCCACAACAAGCACCACAACAACCTACAGCCACAACAAGCACCACAACAACCTACAGCCACAACAAGCACCACAACAACCTACAGCCACAACAAGCACCACAACAAGCACCACAACAAGCACCACAACAACCTACAACCACAACAAGCACCACAACAACCTACAACCACAACAACCTACAGCCACAACAAGCACCACAACAACCTACAGCCACAACAAGCACCACAACAACCTACAGCCACAACAAGCACCACAACCTATAAGCACCACAACAACCTTTAACCACCACAACCTACAACCACAACAAGCACCACCACAACAACCTATAACCACAACAAGCACCACAACCTATAAGCACCACAACCTACAACCACAACAACCTATAACCACAACAACCTATAACCACACAAAGCAACACAACCTACAACCACAAAAAGCACCACAACAAGCACCACAACAACCTATAACCACAACAAGCACCACAACCTACAGCCACAACAAGCACCACAACAACCTACAGCCACAACAAGCACCACAACAACCTACAGCCACAACAAGCACCACAACAACCTACAGCCACAACAAGCGCCACAACAAGCACCACAACCTATAAGCACCACAACAACCTTTAACCACCACAACCTACAACCACAAGCAGCACCACCACAACCTACAACCACAACAACCTATAACCACAACAAGCACCACAACAACCTATAACCACACAAAGCAACACAACCTACAACCACAAAAAGCACCACAACAAGCACCACAACAACCTATAACCACAACAAGCACCACAACCTACAAGCACCACAACCTACAAAAAAAAAAAAAAGAACCTGATCAGATCTCAAATCCTTAGGAACCTTTTTCTCAGGTTCTTGAGGTTTAGAATACAGTTACCATTCATCATTTCTACACATGCATTGTTATTTATTGTTTTTATCCACCTTTCTGTGGTGTGTAATTGTATGTACTTTTGTAATTGCTTTATTTTGTGTAATTTATCTATTACATTTAAATATATTTTTTATATATTATTGACCCCTTTTTTTCATTGCCCATAAAATCCCAACCTTTGGAGGTATTTTTTTATTTTTTTTATTTACCAGGGATGGTGGCCATGTTCATGTCAGATGGTTGGGAGTATACCTTTTTTTAGCACCACAACCTACAACCACAACAAGCACCACAACCAACAACGAGCACCACAACCTACAACGAGCACCACAACCTACAACAAGCACCACAACCTACAACAAGCACCACAACCTACAACAAGCACCACAACCTACAACAAGCACCACAACCTACAACAAGCACCACAACCCACAACAAGCACCACAACCCACAACAAGCACCACAACCCACAACAAGCACCACAACCCACAACAAGCACCACAACCCACAACAAGCACCACAACCCACAACAAGCACCACAACCCACAACAAGCACCACAACCCACAACAAGCACCACAACCCACAACAAGCACCACAACCCACAACAAGCACCACAACCCACAACAAGCACCACAACCCACAACAAGCACCACAACCCACAACAAGCACCACAACCCACAACAAGCACCACAACCCACAACAAGCACCACAACCCACAACAAGCACCACAACCCACAACAAGCACCACAACCCACAACAAGCACCACAACCCACAACAAGCACCACAACCCACAACAAGCACCACAACCCACAACAAGCACCACAACCTACAACAAGCACCACAACCCACAACAAGCACCACAACCCACAACAAGCACCACAACCCACAACAAGCACCACAACCCACAACAAGCACCACAACCCACAACAAGCACCACAACCCACAACAAGCACCACAACCTACAACAAGCACCACAACCTACAACAAGCACCACAACAAGCACCACAACCTACAACAAGCACCACAACAAGCACCACAACCTACAACAAGCACCACAACCTACAACAAGCACCACAACCTACAACAGGCGCAAAAAAAAAAAACACCCACAACCAAAACACCAACACACACAACCAGACCACCCTACATCCGTTATATTCAATTTATAACCCCAATGCAGAGCCTCTGTTTGCTACATGTGTACATGTTTATGATTGGGGCAGTAGAAAAGTTCTCCTTTAAACATTTGACATTTCTTGTAAATGCAGCAATGTGTACACTGCACACACACAGGCCTGAGCACAAACTTGCAGCTCACTTGTGCGTATCTGCTCAAACAATGTCAGCTTTGTGTTTAAATACAATGGCTGTAAAAGGTAGTCATACTCCGTCAAGAAGAATGTAACCTGAAAAATGTATATTCATAGAAAAACCATTCAGGAACAAACACTGATGAAATCTGCACTACAAGAGAACTACATTCCAAAAAAGAAATGATGCAATGGCCGTGTTCTTGCAAATCATTTACATGCTAATTACATATGCAGGTTTAGCTTCCTGCTAAGCAGCCCTGCACGGTGGTTAATCTCAGTTCCTTGCAGAACAATTCTGCCTCTGGTTTGAGAATTCCTGGGATGCTTTGGAAGAAAAGCATTAAAGGGTTTGTAAAGGATTTTTTTTTTATCTTAATAGCTTCCTTTACCTTAACGCAGTGCTGTTTTCCTGTCCTCATTGTTCGTTTTTGCTCTCAAGTTGCTGCAATCCTTCTCTGATCTCCACACTTCCTGGTTCTCTGTTTCCTGATGACCACAGTGCTGGGAGCTTTCTCTCTGTGGTCACTAATCAAGGAGGTGTGATTACTGTGTGTAACGGAATGACCAGTGACAGACTGAGATTCTCCTATGTCTAGGGTCACCTTATGTCCAGTAGGGCCATAGGGTGACAAAGAAATGATATCATGTATTACAGAAGATGGGACATTAATAATAATTCATATTGCAGGACTGGAGTATTGCAAGGGGCCATGTTGACTTGAGACCAGGTTAACAAGACAGTGACTCATCCCTCTGTATAATAGGCTTTTAAAATGCTTGGTGACCCGGCTTGTGAAAGACCTTTTATTCTGTTGAAAAGGTGTTAATTGCATCGGGGCCTGAAAGACCTTTTGATTGTTTTAAACACAATGAATCGCACAATGTGTTAAAGTCTCCATTCAGATGTACTGAATTAGCATGTCAATTATGTTTAGGAATGTATTGATGCCCAGGTGTCAGAGACAGTACGTCTGTCTAGATAATGTGGATTGAGGTCAAGGCATTGTGTAATTGTATTTTGGAATGTGACAGATCTGTCAGTATCGGTGCTAGATAATTGGCCTCAGTGTGTGAATAGGGGGGTGGAGATGGCATTGTCCTGTGATTGGCTGTAACATCTTGTACTGTATAAAAAGCGGAGAAGAAACCAATAAAGTGTTCATATCTTTGAAACCAGTACCAGAGCTTGTGTCTCGGTTATTATGGGAAATGATATGGATCGTGTATGCAGGATTGTCGGAGTGTGTCAGATAAGCTTGTCGTGGGTGGATGGAAGGTCGTAAACGGTGGTGACCGTTACACTGTGTATCTAGTTTCTTTTTCCAAACCATGACTGCTCTATGGCTCTATGGCTCTGTGAGGCAGAGAGGCAGGAAACATGAAAAAAACAAAACTGAAACTGCAGGTACATCATATGATTGATTTTTTAATCGTTTTAAAAAGGAATCAGTTAACTATTAAGTCTCTATACCTTGTAAACAGTCATTTCAGAAAAAATCTATTTTGTTTACATTTTCTTTAAAATGTAACGGTAGGCAAAATCAAAAATGACATATCTGATGTCATCTGCCAGTAGCATGAATACAGCTTTTTTTTTTTTTCAGCCTCCATTATTACTTGTCAGTAGATCATTATTTTTCCAATTCTTTTAGCAGGGTATTCTCTCTGCTGGGAGATCACATAGCAGCTTTGTCACCCTGGACAGGGTAGTTTTAATCTGGGCATAGACAGAGCGACTTTTTTTCCTGCAACTGACAGTCAACTGATTTGAGAAAAGCCAATGTAGCACCAATATTTAAAAAGGGCCCGAAATACAACCCTGGGAATTACAGACCAGTTAGCCTAACATCAATAGTATGTAAGCTCTTGGAAGGGGATGATAAGGGTCTATATACAAGATTTTAGTAATGAGAACGTCATCATCAGTAACCAGCATGGATTCTTAAAGAATCGTTCTTGCCAAAGCAATATATTAGGCAAGGAAAAGTGGGACACTGGGTGGCTGCTGCATCACAAGGAGATTTTCACCCTAAGGGCTCTTTCACACAGAGCGGTCCGTTTTGCGGTCCGCTCCGTGTGTCCGTCGGCTCAGCGGGGGGTCTCTGCTGAGTTGTCGGGCGGACAGGGCGGTCCCCGCACACTGTCCAGGGACCGCCCCGTCTCTCCTCCGCTATCCCCTATAGGGAATCGGATGGAAACGGACCGTCTGTCCGTTTGCATCCGATCCGTTTGGCCGGACAGAAGAAAAAAATAGGACATTCTTCCGTCCGCAAAAACGGATGCAGATCTGGCGGACGTTAGCGGATGCATCATCCGCTAACGGATCCGCTCCCATAGGGGCCCATTACAAGTCCGTTAACAGACTTGTAATTAGCGGACCGTTCGTCCGCTAGTGTGAAAGGGCCCTTATGCATAGAATGCATTAAGGTGAAAAACCTTGAGGGTTTACACAAACACCTTTAAGCAGCTGCCTCTTCATTGCTCCTCAGCCATGGCAAATATTAACCACTCCACCCAGTGGCAAAATGACATCCGCAGGAGGGATCTCCCATCCTGGGCGGGTGTCATGACGTCCTGGGCTTTCCGGGCATCCAGGGGGCTCGTGCTGGTCTGCCACGTCATGTGGGAGCCGGCGCAACGCGATTGCACAGTAACAGAGCAGGACCACGTCCTGTCAGAGGAGAGAGACAGATGGTGTGTTCCCAGTACAGAGAGGAACACCAATCTGTCTCCTCCCCTTGTGAATCCCCTACAGTTAGAATTACTCTCTAGGTAACACATTTAACCCTTTGAGCGCCCCCTTGTGTTAACCCCTTCCCTGTCACATTAACACAGTAATCAGTGCATTTTTATAGCACTGATCGCTGTACAATTGTGAACGGTCCCAAAATAGTGTCCGATATGTCCCCCGCAATGTCACAAATTATATATATATATATATATATATATATATATATATATATATATATATATATATATATATATATATATATATATATATATATATATACACACACACACACACACACACATACACATACATACTATAATATATATATATATATACACACATACATACATACACACACACATACTATAATATATATACACACACACACACACACACACACACACACACACACATACATACATACATATACACACACACACACACACACATTGTATATATATTGTGACAGGAAGTCAGGTAAATCTGTGGGTGGTGTCACAGACGGGAGATACATTTCTGCCTTGTTTAGACAATTCACCAATTACTATTAGGCGTCGGCTGCAGAAATAGCCAGAAAGGTTTAGGGCGTTGGAAAACTTCAGCTGTTCAGAATGAGGCAATTAAGGCCTCTATAAGTTATCCAAAGGATGACTACTGATTGCTGCATCCTGAGGCTTTTTGAGTTAAGGAGAGCAGTGAGAAAAAGACTGCTGAAGAGGTGAGGTGCTTGTTGATTTTTCTGTGTGATAAAAAAAAAAAAAATCAAAAAGACTATTGTTTCTCTGCTGTATGACCAGCAGTGTCTGCCCAGCAGTACGGTAAGCTGTGCCAGACTCCATAAATAGGTTCCTGTGGTGTGAAGTTTAGGGCGATACGTATTCTTCTACATATTTTTGGAAGAAAACAAAACAAAAAAAAATAAAAATGGCAATAAGCGTCTGGTTTGCGCAAAAGTTATAGCGCCTACAAAATAGGGGACAGGATTCTTTTTTTTTTTTTTTTACTACAAATGGCGGCGATCTGCGATTTTTATTGAGACTGCGACGTTATGGCGGACACTTGACACATTTTTGGCGCCATTCACATTTATACTGCGATCAGTGCTATAAATATGCACCAATTACTATATAAATGTTACTGGCATTGAAGGGGTTAACACTAGGGGGTGAGGAAGGGGTTAAATGTGTACCCTGCCTAGTGTTCTAACTGTAGGTGGAGGGGGTGACTGGGGGAGGTGACCGATCTGTGTCCCTATGTACAAGGGACACAGATCGGTCTCCTCCTCTCCAAAGACAGGACGCTGCCTCTGTGTGAGCCGGCAAAGAGAGATGATCTCATACGTTTACATATGAGATCATCTCTCATTGGCCACGCAGATCGCATCGCAAACGGCCACTCTGATTGGCCGTTTGCGGCGATTTGTGATTGGCTGTGTCCAAGGGACACGGCCAACACAGAGTTTCCCCGCTGCGCGCTCTGGAGCGCCCAAAGGGGAGGCCGTCAATTGACGGCCTGTTGGATATTCAGGTTCGTGCTGAAGCCGTCATTCGGCTATAGCGCGGATCTCAAGAGGTTAACAATGAGGTAAGTCTATCACTTTTTTTGTTATTATACTAAAATTCATCTTTTCTCTACAAAGTGACGGCGTTGTGTTTTGTACGGGCATTGTGGGTTTACTGTATGCTGTAATAACAATACCGGCTTGTCAAACCCCCAGAATGTGACATCTGCGTCTATTGTTGTTGGTCCAGCATGTGACTTTATACACACAATGCAGAGCGTGACTAATAATCTTTCCAAACACAGCTGGGAGCAGCCAGCTGCTAGGAAGACGGAAACTAAACCCTCCTCTCCTTTACCGTAAAGGAAGCCGCCATGTTATCTTCTGATCTGCAGCGGTGTTGCACATAGGATCAGTTATGACGCAATCCAAGCTGAGGGCTTGTCGGGATTGGTTGAGAGCACAAGCAACTGTGACATGCCTTGAAAGCAGGGGACCCAGGCTTCACGCTGCAGTAAGCCGTGATCAGAGGACGGTGCAACGTGCATTTCAGAGCATCACATTATTTATTTTAGCTACTTATATAGCGTTGTCAATTTACATATACATTGTACATTCACATCAGTCCCGACCCTCAAGGAGCTTACAATCCTAATGCCGCGTACACACGACCGTTTTTCGGGTTGTAAAAAATGACTTAAGGGTCTAGAAAAAAAAGTTTTTTTTTCAACACGATCGTTAAAACATCTTTGCCTACACACGATCGTGAAAAAAATGCTCTAGCAAAGCGTGGCGACGTACAACACGTACAACGGCACTATAAAGGAGAAGTTCAATGTGGATGGCGCCACCCTTGGGCTGCTTTTGCCGATTTTCGTGTTAGTAAAAAGACGATTCGCGCTTTTCTGTCTGTTACAGCGTGAGGAATGTGCTTACTCCATTATGAACGGCAGTTTTACCAGAACGAGCGATCCCGTCTCATAACTTGCTTCTGAGCATGCGCGGGTTTTTCACGTCGTTAAAGCCCACACACGATCATTTTTTACTACGTTAAACACGACAATGTTAAAAACATTTAGAACAAATTAGAGCAAGTCCGAAATTTTTAATGCCCATTTTTTACATCGTGAAAAATGCTCTGGAGCCCACACACGATCGGTTTTAATGACATAAAAAAAAAAGAAAAACGTAATTTTTTACAACCCGAAAAACGGTCGCGTGTACGCGGCATAAGTCACATTCATACATATACTAGGGACTTTTTTTTAGACGGGGGACAATTAGCCCATCGGCATGTCTTTGGGGTGTGGGAGAAAACAGGAGTACCCAGAGGAAACCCACGCAGGCACAGGGAGAACATGCAATTTTTGGTTGATGCCAGAGGAGAATGGGCAGACTGGTTGGAGATGATAGAAAGTCAACAGTGTGTGTGTGTGTGTGTGTGTGTGTGTGTGTGTGTGTGTGTGTGTGTGTGTGTGTGTGTGTGTGTGTGTGTGTGTGTGTGTGTATGTTATGTATGTATTAGGGTTGTCCCGATACCAGTATCGGTATCGGGACCGATACCGAGTATTTGCGGGAGTACTTGTACTCCCGCAAATACCCCTGATGCCTGAATACTTAAACCCCCCCCCCCCCCGCCGCCGCCGTATATCGCAAAGCCGTCGCCGTGTATCGCAAAGCCGCCGCGTTAATCACCGTGTGGGGAACATTACAGTCAGCTTTCGTTTGAATAGCCGTTTTCCCCGCCGTGCCGTGTCACTCCCCCTTGCTCAGGATTGGACGGATCTGTCCAATCCCGAGCAAGGGGGAGTGTCTCTATACACGGCGCGGCATGGAGAACAGCTATTCAAACGAAAGCCGACTATAATGTTCCCCACGCGGTGATTGACATGGCTGCAATATGTAGGGGGGGACGTGGCTGCATATGTAGGGGGGACGTGGCTGCATATGTAGGGGGGACGTGGCTGCATATGTAGGGGGGACGTGGCTGCATATGTAGGGGGGACGTGGCTGCATATGTAGGGGGGACGTGGCTGCATATGTAGGGGGGACGTGGCTGCAATATGTAGGGGGGACGTGGCTGCATATGTAGGGGGGACGTGGCTGCAATATGTAGGGGGACGTGGCTGCATATGTAGGGGGGACGTGGCTGCATATGTAGGGGGGACGTGGCTGCATATGTAGGGGGGACGTGGCTGCATATGTAGGGGGGACGTGGCTGCATATGTAGGGGGGACGTGGCTGCATATGTAGGGGGGACGTGGCTGCATATGTAGGGGGGACGTGGCTGCATATGTAGGGGGGACGTGGCTGCATATGTAGGGGGGACGTGGCTGCATATGTAGGGGGGACGTGGCTGCATATGTAGGGGGGACGTGGCTGCATATGTAGGGGGGACGTGGCTGCATATGTAGGGGGGACGTGGCTGCATATGTAGGGGGGACGTGGCTGCATATGTAGGGGGGACGTGGCTGCATATGTAGGAGGGACATGGCTGCATATGTGGGAGGGACATGGCTGCATATGGGGGGGGACACGGCTGCATTTATGGGGGGGGGGGGGACACGGCTGCATTTATGGGGGGGGGGGGGGGACACGGCTGCATTTATGGGGGGGGGGGGGACACGGCTGCATTTATGGGGGGGGGGACACGGCTGCATTTATGGGGGGGGGGACACGGCTGCATTTATGGGGGGGGGGACACGGCTGCATTTATGGGGGGGGGGACACGGCTGCATTTATGGGGGGGGGGGGGGGGACACGGCTGCATTTATGGGGGGGGGGACACGGCTGCATTTATGGGGGGGGGGACACGGCTGCATTTATGGGGGGGGGGGCTGGGGGGGGGGGACACGGCTGCATTTATGGGGGGGGGGACACGGCTGCATTTATGGGGGGGGGGACACGGCTGCATTTATGGGGGGGGGGGACACGGCTGCATTTATGGGGGGGGGGGACACGGCTGCATTTATGGGGGGGGGGGGGGACACAGGCTGCATTTATGGGGGGGGGGGACACGGCTGCATTTATGGGGGGGGGGGACACGGCTGCATTTATGGGGGGGGGGGACACGGCTGCATTTATGGGGGGGGGGGACACGGCTGCATTTATGGGGGGGGGGGACACGGCTGCATTTATGGGGGGGGGGGACACGGCTGCATTTATGGGGGGGGGGGACACGGCTGCATTTATGGGGGGGGACACGGCTGCATTTATGGGGGGGGGGGGACACGGCTGCATTTATGGGGGGGGACACGGCTGCATTTATGGGGGGGGACACACGGCTGCATTTATGGGGGGGGGACACGGCTGCATTTATGGGGGGGGGACACGGCTGCATTTATGGGGGGGGACACGGCTGCATTTATGGGGGGGGACACGGCTGCATTTATGGGGGGGACACGGCTGCATTTATATGGGGGGGGGCTGCATTTATTTATGGGGGGGACACGGCTGCATTTATGGGGGGGGGACACGGCTGCATTTATGGGGGGGGGACATGGCTGCATATGTAGGGGGGACACGGCTGCATATGTAGGGGGGACACGGCTGCATTTATGGGGGGGGGGACACGGCTGCATTTATGGGGGGGGGGACACGGCTGCATATGTGGGGACACATTTAAAAAAAGCATCGGTATTCGGTATCGGCGAGTACATGAAAAAAAGTATCGGTACTTGTACTCGGTCCTAAAAAAGTGGTATCGGGACAACCCTAGTTCGTATGTATATTATGTATGCATGTATGTATGTATGATTTTATTAAATTACTCCCCCCCCCCCGCATATGAAACAAAACAAATCTTTTTAATCTGGTAAATCTGTCACACAGAATGTGAATTTTGCAATGAACATAAAAATGCAGCACAAATGTTTTTCGGTATTTGACCAACACAACGTAGTGGAGATCGGCGATCGTACTTTTCAAGGTCTAACTCACATGTGCAGGAAACCAGATAACCTACACATGTACATATAGTCACTGCATGGCACTAGCCGCACTATCACCGACCACACCTCTATATCTACTCTATCTACCCTTCAGTGTGTTCTGGTCGTGAACATTCTATAAAACATAGGCGTCAGGTGAGAAACACTTACAACTGTAAATTTATCCTAAAGTGATAGTAAAGTCCAGTTTTTCAGGTAAACCAACAGTAAGGCTTACCTGTAGGCACAGTGAACATCTAAACTGTGCACCGTTTAGGAGAATTTCATATTTGTAGCAGCTGGTGATGTCACCGGCGCATGCGCACTGCACTCGTGTGTGTTGTACATTCAGAGCGCTGTGCCACGATTGTGACACTTGTGCGCATGCGCAGAAGTGACGCCATTGCGGCCAGAGCGCCTGAACCTGGAAGGCAAACCAGGTGAAGGTTCAAGTCCTGTCACCAGTGATGGATCCGCTTTACAGGCAAGTCTGTCATCATGTGCTAGTACAGGGATCCTCAAACTGACATTCACAGACAGGACAGGAAGTTCAGGACAGTTCCTGGACACCTGGAGGGCCGTAGTTTGGAGACCCCAGCGCTGGTATGATGTGCATAGTAGGTAGGTAGTAAATCGCTGCTGTTTCTTAACATGGGATCCAAGAGACAGAGAGAAGTCATATTTCTCTTGGGGCTACACCAATGTGTCAACTCCAGAAAATGCAAAATATCTGGAATAAAACAGAATTAGCTATTTATCATTGGACAGTCAGTAGAAAGTGTCCACCCCAGCCAGGTGGCAGTGACCTGGGCACTCGAAGGGAGAACCTCCCCACATTGCAGTGCAGAAAATAGAACTTTTTGGGGCCTTTAGCATGTATATGTTAATCACTTGCAGCCACAGGCAAGGGAAGTTCCCCACCACTCATCTGCATGACGCAGCACCTTCATCACATGTAGCAGCAATAGCTGTTGTGTGTTAGGCATGATAGTGTAAAACTAGTCAGTGATGAGCATTTACCCACTTCTGTACCAGGCATTCTTAGTTAAAGCAACGCAGTGCTGTGTAGCAGACAATTGCGCAGCCATGCTTTGTTGTATCCAAAAAAAAAAATACGTCCCTATTTTCCCACAAATAGAGCTTTATTTTGGTGGCATTGGATCACATCTGCGGTTTTTATTTTTTGTGCAATTAAAAACATTTTTGAAAAGCCAATATTTTTTACCTTTTGCTACAATAAATTCTCCCAAAAAAATAAAGATTTCTTCCTCAGTTTATGCATTCCTTCTACATATCTTTGGTAATAAAAAGAGAAATTGCAATAAGTGTATATTGATTGGTTTGCACAAAAAAAATGGGGGATGGATTTATGGCATTTTTATTATTATTATTGTTTTACCAGTACTGGCAGTGTTCTGCAATTTTTTTTATCGGGACTGCGACACTTTTTGACACCATTGACATTTATACAGCGATCAGTGCTAAAGATAGCCAACGATTACTGTATAAATTGTCGCTGGCAGGGAAAGGGTTAACACTAGGGGGCGATCAAGGGGTTCCGTGCTCCCTAGGGAGGCGTTTCTAACGGGGAGGGGGGGTGGGACTGACTGGGGGAGGAGTAAGCCAGGCATTTGCTCCCACTTCTTGGCATAGCTCATCGCGGCGTACTACGCGACGTCCGGCGCCTACTCTGTCCCCCCCACTGTCTTCTGGGAGACACACAGGTCCCAGAAGACAGCAGGGACCAGAGGAATCGCGCAACGGGACTCGTGTATGTGCAGTAGGGAACCGGGAAGTGGCTTCACTTCCTTATTCCCTTACAGAACATGGCGAAGGCAGCACCTAGCACCCAGATTGGATTCGGCGCCGAGGGCGCCCAGGACAGTTAAGAGTCCATATATTACAAGTCAGCAGATGCAGTATTTGTAGCTGCTGACTTTTTTTTGGCGGAACTCTACGCTTTAAGTACTAGGAGTGGTCGATCTGTCTCTACGTCCGGCAGAACGGAGATCTGCCCGTTTACATTGACAAATCTTCGTTTTGTTTCTCAGGAGCAATTGTGGGTATTCTACCAGCCAAGCGCATTGTCTCCTACGTCATGAAGTGGGCGCCCCCTATACTCCTTAAAGTGCTTGCCGTACCGATACGGCGATTCGCGCAGGAGTACTGGCAGGCGATCGGCAAGTGGTTAAAATGTTTTCAATTTAACAAAGTTACCCTGGTAGGGTGGGGAACTAGCCAGGGATAATAAAAATTGTATAGCAATTTCCAGATACCTTTGTAATTAGATCATAAATGTAAAAGTCCTCCAAGAACACACCGGAGTGCTGCAGATCACAACAGTAAAAACGGTTATACAAGGGATGGAGACCTTTATCCGGAATGTGAACTCTTCCCACAGACACACAGACTGATCATATCAAAGCGAGCAGATGTGGCAGACGGCAGAGCAATCTCGGCTCATTAGCGAGCATGAAACAGTGCATTAGCGCACTCCTCCCCCTCTGCAAGCCGCTAATACATTATCAATGCGGGATGCATTAGGCAGATCCTAAGAACTCCGGAGCTGCTGCAATAATGTCTGGAACATCTGTACCTCTCAGACGACGACACTGGGGAGGATTTCCTCCGAGACATGATATATCACTTACAAAATTATTACAACAAGCTTTTAGGAAATTTCAGAATCGTTTTAGGGGAGGAGAAAACAGGCTGGCGAGGGCGAAGCGGCTTACAAATCGTGCAGCTCGCAACATAAATGCCGTCATTTCTCACTCACCGCAGCAAGGAATACATTTCCGCCTGTGCGATGAAAGAAACATGTTGCCGACTTTATTCTGAAAGTGCCAGTTTCTTGGCTGCCAGGCTGATCCGGTGCTCCTAAATATCTCTGAACACTGCAGGAGATCCGCAAACCAGAGACTTCCTGTACATCCCAACAACTGCTAGACGTCATTTCTCGGGGCGGGTTTCCTGGCGAGGACAAGAGTGGACCATGCATCTGCAATGTGCATTGGCATGGCCCTCATAGGTGTCCTTTAAGAGCGTGTGTGACAATGCAGGAGAACAGCTGGGAGACAGGGACAGGGCGTTGTCACCCTTTAACAGGAAGTGCCAGCACAAGCATCTGTATGTATGCATGCATCTATATGTTGAGCCATGGACTATTCTTTGGGCCAGCTGCATTCTCTTTTTTTTCCCTTTTTAATAGTACACTTTTTTGATGAATGATTAGGGAGTACTATGTACCCCATACACATTCACATAGGGTAAAAGATATTCCAGATTCAGATAAGCCCCCCACCCACAACCACCGGCCAGGGTTATGGGAAAGAGGCCCTTGATCCCCTTTCCTGACCTGCGGGGCTGGTATGGATTGGGGGGGGGGGGGGTGACCACAAGCCTTTAGTTTTATGGGGGGGGGGGGGGGTTTATGTCAAAAACCATACCAGACCAGACCTCCCTAAGGGTCTAGTATGGATTGGGGGGGGGGGGGCACACCATTCTACCCCCCACTTAAAAAAAATTTGCCCGCAATGATAAATTAACATTCAGGTGTCTGCGGGAAAACCCGCTGACAGCCGATGACTCAGTTAAGGAAGCTGCGGCTGCCTGCACCCCAACAACCAGCTATTTACAGTCTTCGTTAAAAAAATAAGTATGGGGTTTCCTTTTTTTGTTGGAATCATACTAACCTAGGTGGATACAGCATTGATCTAATGCTGCATCTGTCCCCCTACCAGCTCCAACACTGAGAACCGAGTGATCAAACACAACCGATCACTCGATTCACACAGCTCCATGAGCAGAGAGCTGGTGGCTGTCAGTCACGGGCTCTCTGTTCTGCCCCCTGCGGTCAATGGAATGCTGGGTTGTGGCGGGGAGGGCCGGCTCAGACTCTCAGCGCCTTGCTAAGAGGCCAAGACAGGTGCTGGTCCAGGCATGTGGGCAAATCCTTACCATATGGTTGCGATCCTTCCTGAGCCCGGACCAGCTCTGTGACATCAGCCGACAGCGAGCTTCAGCACCCTCCTGTCTGCTTAAATATGGGTCACACGAGTACAGAACGGACTGCACTCCAGTGATTCACATGAGTACAGCCAAATAAAGTTTTGGCTGTACTTCTCTAAGGACGTTGGCAAGTGCTGGCAGTAAATGACCTCAGGGTTTCACTACTAAAATAGCGCATGACCTAATAGTGCATGCGCTATTTTAGTAGCATTTTTAAGCGAACGGCAAAAATAATTTTTTGGAAAAGCTGTGCCGTACCCCAAAGCATACTCAGGCTTGTGCATGGAGCCCAGTATCATACATGGATTTTTTTTTATTTGTTTGCCCAATTTCCCTTTCGGAATGTTCCTTTAAAAAACTTGCACATGCCGTGTTCTTTGTTGCGTCCAATTTTGTACAAAGTTCCAGGTCGGTATGAACGAGATTAAATAAAGTGACGTGACTTTGATTCAGGTCAGATGCGAGCAGAGTAAATATCACAGCTCAAAGTGAAATCATGGTCTGCAACTCCAGCAGAAATTCCGACTCGTCTTCCGCACACCTCTAGACATTTGATGTAAAATCCGGCTCTGTTCTGTGCAACTTGACCTTTCTGGGCGGATAAAAATCACACTGCTTATGTGGCGAACAACAGTGCAGAATTGAAGATAATCAGGTCACAATTTTCACTGAAACGAGGACGCTCAACGCTTTATTTCACAACTTCCCTTAGAGCAGGGGTGACAAACTCCATTTCCTTGCGGGCCACATCAGCATTATGGTTGCCCTCAAAAGGGCCGGTTGTATCAGCACCCTACCCCCCTCACATCAGAAGTCGAGCATCCCCCCTGTATCCCTTACATCAGTGCACCCCCAGGAGGGCTGGACAGAAGTGCAAAATCTGGATGAGAAGTCATGTCCTCTCTGCTGCTGACTGCTGAGACCAGGTGGGGGCGGAGACAAGGGGGGTGTGAGGGACACATGAAATGGCCTGGATTCGGCCCGCGCGCCTTGGATTTGACACCTGTGCCTTAGATGTTTACGATGCTTCCGACACACCGATATAAAGGCCAAGTACATTTTTTGTAATGAAAATGTACCAATGCAGTTCAGGGGACGATGTAGTTTTAAAACCATTGTGCAGATTCCAAAATTAGGGCTTTGTTAAAATTCCATACAGTGGGGATCGAAGGTTTGGGCACCCCATGTAAAAATTTGTATAACGAAGCCAAGAAAAGATGGAAAAATCTCCAAAAAAAGGTATCAAATTACAGATTAGACATTCTTATATGTCAAAAAAAGTAAGATTTTATTTCAAGATGGATCTGAAGAAGCAGCTGGGCTGTGAAACGCGTCATCCTATTGGTCCCCGCGTATTAGCTACGCCACGTCACTTCCGGTGCGACGGATCCGTGCTTGCGTTCCATCGTGAGACGCACGCCGCTTTGTACGGCGCTTCAGCAAGCATCCCTAGTCTCTCCGTTCTTTGGTTGTCCAGTTCGCCGTCTCCCATCCACAGCATTTCACCATCATATGCGGACACCTTTCATGCACCGGACGATGACTACATCCACGCTTTTATATATATGCCTGTTATCCACCCAAATGTGTGAGTAGCCACTTCGCTGTGTCTCTTTTTATTTTAATTTCTCCTATTAAAACGTTACTGCACTTAGATAGGGCGCATCCTTGTTTTTTCTTTGTCTACCTTTGAGATTTATGGGATGTCTGTCACGCACTGCTCTTTTAAGGTATATCCAAAGATTTTCAATTATGTTGCGGTCAGGAGATTGTGAAGGCCATGGCAAAACCTTCAGTTTACGCCTCTTGATGTAATCCCCTGTGGATTTTGAGGTGTGTTTAGGATCATTATCCATTTGTAGAAGCCGTCCTCTCTTTAACTTCAGCTTTTTCACAGATGGCATCAAGTTACCATCCAAAATGTGCTGAAATTTTATTGAATCAATTTTTCCTTCTACTCGTGAAATGTTCCCTGTGCCACTGGCTGCAATACAACCCCAAAGCATGATTGTTCCACCCCCATGCTTAACAGTTGGACAGGAGGTTATTTTCATTAAATTCTGTGCCCTTTCTTCTCCAAACATACCTTTGCTCATTCCGGCCAAAAAGTTATATTTTAACCTCATCGGTCCACAGAACTTGTTTCCAAAATGCATCAGGCTTGTCTATATGTTCATTTGCAAAGTTCAAACACTGATTTTTGTGGTGAGGACGTAGAAGAGGTTTTCTTCTGATGACTCTTCCATGAAGATCATATTTGTACAAGTATCTCTTTATAGTGGAATAGTGTACCACAACTCCAGTGTCTGCCAGATCTTTCTGGAGGGATCGTACAGTCAAACGTGGGTTTTGAATTGCTTTTCTCACAATCCTGCGAGCTGTTCTGTCTGATATTTTTCTTGGTCTTCCAGACCTTGCTTTAACTTCCACTGTTCCTGATGACTGCCATTTCTTAATTACATTCCGAACAGAGGATATTGACATCTGAAAAGGCTTTGCCATCTTCTTATAGCCTTCTCCAGCTTTATGAGCGACAACTATTTTCACTTTCAGTTTTCTAGACAACTGCTTAGAACAGGAGTCTCCAAACTACGGCCCTCCAGGTGTTCAGGAACTACAATTCCCATCATGCCTAGTCATATCTACGAATGTCAGAGTTTTACAATGCCTCATGGGAAGTGTAGTTCCAGAGCAGCGGGAGGGCCGTAGTTTAGAGATCCCTGGCTTAGAAGAACCCATGGTGCCGATTGTTGGGGCAAGGTCAGATGAGTCTGGGCATTTCAAACCTTTGAGATTGACATCACCTGGTCTTCCCAGACGATGATTGGGAACAATCCATGACACTGGCAGGTCTCAGCTTTGCAAAGGGGGCAGTGCATGCTATAAATTCTGCAGGGTGCCCAAACTTTTGCAGACGCCATTTTTATGTTTTCTGTAATTTTGAAAATGTGTAAATGATGAATAAAATCTAACTTTTTTTGACATACAAGAATGTCTAATCTGTAATTTGATGCCTTGGAGATTTTTCCATCTTTCCTTGGCTTTGTTATGCACATTAATACAAATTTTTACCTGGGGTGTCCAAACTTTCGATCCCCACTGTACCTGTAGGCCAATGGCAGTGTCCCTACAGCACGGCAAAAAAAACTACCAATGAAACACTTTGCTGCTACATGTAAAAATCTACCACAATAATAATCAACCAAAATAACAGTCCAATACTATTAATAATTATCATTATTGTGGTTGATGATTATTTTGTTATTATAACAACAAACCAATATATATATATTCTCTCATCTTTTAAGATTTAGAAATTATTTTCCATGAATCCTGAAAGACAGTATGAAAGCAAAAACAACTAGCTAAAAGGGAGGTCAGCAATGACGGCCTCCATGCATCTCCCATGACAGGTTTCCTTTAATCTAGCCCCAGCATCCAATCTATGGATAACACTGGAGGTTGCAGGCCAAGTACTATCCAATCAGGAGTGGAGCGTGCAGCCAGAACATCCATGCACGGCTCTCTCGGCGCGGAGCTCCGGGTTCTGCTGCTCAGTCACTGAAGCAGTTATTAATTCCTCCAAGCAGACAGATATTGATCTTCCTGACAGCTTTTTCTGGAAGGACGGCCTGGGATTCCCCAATGGATAACCCGCTGCCTGAAAAAAAATCTTTAAACCCCTATGAACAGCAGTGGGAAGCCCTCAGAAGTGACCCGCTTCACACACAGAGGTTTTATTAATCACAGGTAGCTTCAGCCTGCTGGGCAATCTGACCTGAAAATTAATAATAATAATAATAATAACAATAAAAAAAAACAACACACAGGAGGCCCACCGGCCCTTCACATTACAATCGCTATGATTGCTAAAGACCGCCTCCAAAATTAATCTGATTATTTCCATGTGACCAAAGACATCACTATTACATTTACCAGATGCCCCTTTAAATCTTGTTAATTCTAGGATGTACCCCAGCCAGGAACAGCCCAACTAATCGCTGCTGCAATTTAAAAAAAAATAAAAAAAAATTATATATATGTGTATGTATGTATATGCATTATGATGAAATTATATATATATATATATATATATATATATATATATATATATAAAATTATTTCATTATAATTGGGGTTGTCCCGATACCACTTTTTTAGGACCGAGTACAAGTACCGATACTTTTTTTCATGTACTCGCCGATACCGAATACCGATACTTTTTTTAAATGTCATGTGACAGTTTTCAAACCACAATACAGACTAAGGATATTTTCTTTAGAATTATGAAGAACTCTAACCCAAGACATTATAAAAGAATTAAAAGAAAAATATTTTCTTGTCACGCAGTAGTAAAAAACTCAAAGAATTTTCACAGAACATGTTGATAAATACAAAAAAAGTATTCTATTTAGGTATCGGGAGCATTTGTGCGAGTACAAGTACTCCCGCAAATACTCGGTATCGGTCCCGATACCGATACTAGTATCGGTATCTGGACAACCCTAATTATAATGCATATACATACATACACATATATATAATTTTTACACACACACACTGTATAAATAATAGAGGTGCACCGAAGAAAAATATTGGTACCGAAAATGCATGATGAAAACGAGTTTATAAAAATATTTATATGCATTATATTCATCAATTTAAATAAATATGAATTTATTGTTGCGCATTATTGGCACCTTTAAAAGGGGTTGTAAAGGTAATTCCCCCTCCCCCCTAAATATCTTCCTTTACCTTAGTGCAGTCCTCCTTCACTTACCTCATACTTCCATTTTGCTTTTAAATGTCTTTATTTCTTCTGAGAAATCCTCACTTCCTGTTCTTCTGTCTGTAACTCCACACAGTAATACAAGGCTTTCTCCCTGGTGTGGAAAAAAGCCTCTTGAGGGGGCGAGCAGGAGTGTCAGGACGCCCACTCACACACAGTTTCTTTCTCTATCTGCAAAGTAGAGAGTTTCCTGACAGGCAAGTCGGGACACTCTCTACTTTGCAGATAGAGAAAGAAACTGTGTGTTAGTGGGCGTCCTGACACTCCTGACACTTTCTCCACGCCTTGCATTACTGTGTGGAGTTACAGACAGAAGAACAGGAAGTGAGGATTTCTCAGAAGAAATAAGGACATTTAAAAGCAAAATGGAAGGATGAGGTAAGTGAATGAAGGCCGGATTCACTTCCTCTTATCAGTTGTTCTAGAGATGGGTCTTCTGCAAAAGGTGGCTACTTTGAAGAACCTAGAATATGACATATTTTCAGTTGTTTTACACTTTTTTGTTATGTATATAATTCCACATGTGTTAATTCATAGTTTTGATGCCTTCAGTGTGACTCTACAATTTTCATAGTCATGAAAATAAAGAAAAAACTCTTGGAATGAGAAGGTGTGTCCAAACTTTTGGTCTGTACTGTATATATAATATCTCCATCTATTTTATAAACTACAATTTCTCCAAAGTGAAGCTAAAGCTGAATTAAAGGATTCCCCCCCCCCCCCCCCCCCAAAAAATGCTCGTATTGCGAAACGCTCACTTTCCGCATTACTTGCAATCCGAGGTTTCACTGTATTTATTTATATATTACACACACTGTGGTGACTAGCTTTTTAAAGAGACTCCTTATTGCCTGGAAGGGCCGTTTGCTTCAGTTGCCTTCTGGAGGAATACGATTATTTCACCCAAAAGATCGAAATAAAAGGGCCGGAATTAGACGAATTTCATGCGCCCTTTTCTGCAGCTTCCGTCAGGTCACATTCCAGAGACAAGGCCAAGCCACTTAGCAGCAATATAGAGAAAATGTGAACACTTATTAATTACGCTGGAGGCGAGTAATCCCTGCAAGAAAAGTCCGCAGGCAACGGAATGCGGTGTATGGAATGTAGATGGACTGAACTGACTACATGATCGTCATCTGAAAAAAGGGACAAACTGCATAAAGTGGAACAATGGAGAGGGGGGGGGGGGGGACAAATGAATGAGATCCATGATGAAGTCATTTATTCTCCATGTTTAGCAAGGCTGATGTCAGACGGGCACATCGCCAGCACCATCTCTAATCCGCGCTCTTACATCAGTCCAACGGGTCAAGCTCTAACCCCAGATGACAGCTACAAAAGTTGGAACAAACCATTTAACACTGCTGTGTGACCACCATTGACAAACGGCGTTTTATACAGTGCTTTGAAAAAGTATTCATACCCCTTGAAACGTTACACATTTTGCCGTGTTACAACCAAAAACGTAAATGTATCTTATTGGGATTTTATGTGATAGACCAACACAAAGTGGCACATCATTGTGAAGTGGAAGGAAAATGATAAAATGGTTTTCCAAATAAATTTATGAAAAGTGTGGGGGGGGCATTTGTATGGTGCCCCCTGGAGTCAATACTTTGTAGAACCCCCTTTATCCACTCCAATTACAGCGACAAGTCTTTTTGGGGGTGTCTCTACCAGCTCTGCACATCTAGAGAGGGACATTTCTGCCCATTCTTCTTTCCAAAACATCTCAAGTTCTGTCAGATTGGATGGAGAGTCTCTGTGATCAGCAATTATAAAGTCTTGCCACATATTCTCAATGTGATTTAGGTCTGGGCTGTGACTGGGCCATTCAAACACATGAATATGCTTTGATATACACCAGGGGTGTCCAACCTTTTGAAGAGCGAGGGCCACTTAAGCAAGTTGGTAACCCTTCGCGGGCCACAATGAGCGGGCGGATGACAGGTCACAGCTACTCTATAAGCCCTCCGATCCGCCCAGATGAAAGGGGATGAATTTCCTTCTGTTTTTCCAATTGGAGGTAGGCGGGCGTAAGCGGATATCTGTCACTCTATAGCGGTGAATTGAGGGTCCTATTTGGTCGGGCTAATCGTGTGAAAGGGGCCCAAGACTGCTTTCACACTGATGTGCTGCGGTTTACTCACACTGTGGGTGCAGCGTAGTGCACCCGTGTCTATCCTGCTGGTTAACTGAACTTTGCCATAGACTTCACCTGTGGCAAAAGCCGGCGCTGTAGAGGAAGCATCAGCTTATGGGGCTCTGCTCCGCAGCCGCTTTCTTCCTCTACCACCAGCTTTATTCACAACACTGATGCTGCGGTATGGCGGGTCGGAAACCTGTGATCTAGGCTTGCCAACCCACCATTCCAGAGCAGGAAGTCACAGGCCACATCAGAGGGCTCCGTGGGCCACATGTGGCCCCCGGGCCACCCCTGATATAAACCATTCCATTGTAGCTGGTCGCAAGGAGCTTTCCGTTAGTCGCTGGTAACTGTTCCTGTAAGGCCGCGTACACACGAGGAGACATGTCCGATGAAAACGGTCCGCGGACATGTCTCCTGGGATATTTTGATCTGATGTGTGTACACACGATCAGACCAAAATCCCCGGGGACAGACAACGCGGTGACGTTTACGCCGCGACGTTGCGCAAACAAGGAAGTAAAATGCTTCCACGCATGCGTCGAATCAATTCGACACATGCGGGGGATTTCGGTCCGATGGTTGGGCGTACTGTCCAACGGACAGGTTTCCAGCGGACAAGTTTCTAAGCATGCTAAGAAACTTTTGTCCGCTGGAAACCTGTCCGCTAGGCCGTACACACGATCGGACATTTTCAGCGGACATGTTCGATCGTGTGTACGCGGCCTGACAGTGCACAGGGGTTCTTCTTCCCTGCAGCCACCCTCACTTTGGAATTTGCACAGCTGTGAGACGGAAATCTGTGAATGAATGGGCTACAAGTACGGTTTTCCACTGCAGCAGATAGACTTATAGTTCCCAGTGGATCACTACACTTGTGGTCCATTGACAAATCCTCGGTATGGAGAGAGCTGGGAGGAAAGGACTACAGGGGACTGGCCTTCCTACGAATTAGGGCGGCAACGTTTTGTAGTAGGGCTGCACGATTAATCGTATTTTTTTTTTTTATTATTATTGTATTTTTTGTGGATTTTTTTATTATTTTTTTTTATTTAGCAAAGAATTTACAAAGTAGAGCTGAACGATTCTGGCTAAATAGAGAATCTTAATTTTTTTTTAATTGTTTTGCTTAGAATAAAGATCGTGATTCTCTGATGATTCTTGTGGCGTAGCATCATCTTTCACATTATACAAAAAAATTGGGCTAACTTTACTTTTTTTTTTTTTAAGAATCGTGGAAATGCTGGATTAGGATCGTGAGGGGGTTAAATCGAGATCGGTAATAATAAAAACAACAACAATCTCGTTTTACACCCCCTCACGATCCTAATCCAGCATTCCCACGATTCTTTAAAAAATAAAATAAAAATAAAAAAGTTAAGTTAGCCCAATTTTTTTGTATAATGTGAAAGATGATGCTACGCCACAAGAATCAGAGAATCGCCATCTTTGTTCTAAGCAAAAAAAAAAAAGGATTCTCTATTTAGCCAGAATCGTTCAGCTCTACTTTGTAAATTATTTGCTAAATAAGAATAACACAAGAAATACAAAAATATTATTAAAGTGGTTGTTAACCGCATAAACCGCATATACAATTTTTTTTTTTTTTTTTTTTTTTTAAAGTGGATGTCCCCCTGAAAAAAAAAAATATTAAAAGCCAGCAGCTACAAATACTGCAGATGTTGACTTTTAATATTAGGACAATTACCTGTCCTGAAGTCCAGCGGCGTCCGTAGCAGAGGACGAGCGATCGCTCGTCACCCTGCTGCTCCCCCCTCCATCCACAGTGAGGGAACCAGGAAGTAAAGCGCTCCGGCTTCACTGCCCGGTTCCCTACGGCGCATGCGCGAGTCGCGCTGCGCCCGCCGATTGGCTCCCGCTGTGTGCTGGGAGTCGAGTGTTCCCAGCACACGACAGGGGATGGACGGGATGTGGCAAAAAAACTCGTCTTTTGCCCGAGACGTGTGGACGGAAGTGGGTATATCTTTAGACAGGTATCTGCACCCCCCTCCCCCCTGAAAGGTGTCAAATGTGACACGGGGGGGGGGGGGGGGGGTTGGTTCCGATCAGCGGAAGTTCACTTTAGGGTGGAGATTCGCTTTAAACCTGCAAGGCAAAAGGCATAATCAGCTAGTATGCACCGCATACTAGCTGATTATGAAATACTTACCTCGGAACGAGGTGAAGAGCACTTACCTGGTCCACGCCGAGCGAGATGTCATCTTGCTCCGGCGTGTCTTCCGGCTATCGGTACTCCAGCGCTGTGCGTGCGGGAGATTTCAAATCGGCAGGGTCTGGCGGCTGCCTGTCCTTCCGCCGTGGATTCCCCCCTGCGCATGCGCCGCGACAATCAGCGGCGCATTGCGAGGGGAATATCTCCTAAACCGTACAGGTTTAGGAGATATTCTTTATACCTACAGGTAAGCCTTATTATAGGCTTACCTGTAGGAAAAAGTGGGTTTACAACCACCTTAATAAATAATAATATATAAAAAATAAAAAAACAACAATAATAATAAAGTTTATCCCCTGCGAATACATGTGCATTTATTTTTATTTTTTGTAAAGGATGGACTTTAAAACGTAGTATGATCCTTTTTCCTACCACTAATGTAAGGCTCGTGGCAGCGCCAACAAGGGTATTTACTCTCGCGGTTGTACATTTGTCAAGTCTATTGCTAACTTTCTGATGGAAGTAAATCAGGCGAATGTAAAGTTACCCAATCACATCCACAACCACAGGAAAGTGCGTGAACCCAGAAGCGACAAGCATTTCCTCACTTCCAGCTCACAGCTGTCATTACCGGCTGCTCTGGCCAGGAAGGCAGATAATTGAGCACGATCAAGTTGCCTTACGTGCATGCGTGGGTAAACGCTGATACAGACGATATTCTGCATCTACAACAGTAGAACCGCACACAGACATTCATTTGTATGGTAGCATGTACAGAGCACCTGTAACTCCCTGGCTGCAGAAAAAGGCCTGGAATTTTATGCTGGGCATAGCCTTAGTCTCTTACAGTCCATGAGGCCTATAATATTCCTATCTATGCCGGATCGGTCAGTGTAAAAGATGCCCATTTTGGTGTGTAATTATGTGTGTATAGTATGCACTCAAACATTCTATTGGCTAGAACAGCCTCTCTCAACCTTTTTAACCACTTTCCGACCTTAATACGCATGTGAGAGAATATATATATATACATATATATATATATATATATACACACACACACACAGATGCGGCCAGCTTTCTCACGAGGCACTGTAACACTTTTAGAAATGGCCAGAGGGCATGTGCCCCCCCCAGTGTTTCTTGTGCTTACCATTTTTGCCGATAAGCCCAGAGAAACGATCCAACAGTAATGCCGGCTGCTCCAATAGGCAATCAAAAAGTAGATCCTCTTTGATCGCTTCTATTGCCTTGGAGGAACAGAGCGATGTGTTTTTATTTTTTTTAAAAGCAAAAAAGATAAAAAAAATAAAAAAAGGGTAAAGAACAGAGTAAAAAAAGCACCTCCATCCCTTTGTGCTCATGCACAGAAACGAGTCCATCCGCAAGATGCCCACGCATACGTAAACGGTATTGACACCACAAGTCAGGCATCGCCGCAAACGTTAGAGCGAGAGCAATAATTATAGCGCTAGACTACCACTGTTACTCTAAAAAGGTAACCAGTAAAGGTGTTTAAAATGTCGCCTATGGAGATTCTTTTTTTAACCGCAGTTTGACGCCATTTCACGAGCATGTTGTGCGACATGTTGAACCCTAAAGACTAATGCTGGCCATACACCATACGAAAAATCGGTCAAAGCCCTTTTTTTTTTTTTTTTTTTTAAATGAACATTCGCCCGTGAGAGCTAACGATAGTGCAATGGCCGATAAATCCTTCAGTGGACATAAATTAATACTTTTTTTTTTCCTTTGTTTTTAGGCCCCATGCACACGAGACGCTGGTAAACTCGAGTTCAGAGGCATTTGGGCATTTTTTTCAACTGCCCCTATGTGTCCATGCACACATTCACGTTTTTTTGCGTTTTAAAGGTTTAGGCTTGTTTTTTCAGACGCAAAAAAATGGGTTCAGACGCTTTTGGCGTTTCAGATGCAAATCGCGGCAAAACGCCGCTTATCGCGGTACCGGCGTTTTGCCGCGATTTCGTTTATAGGCCTTTTTAAAAGGTGACCTATTTTTTTTACATTAGAAATCTCGAAAAAAATTCAAATTTCGAATTTTTCCATTTTCGAATTTTTTAATTTGTCAAATTTTGAAATTTCACATTTTTCAATTTTCGAAATTTAGAATTTTGAGTTTTCAATTTTCGAAATTTAGAATTTTCAATTTTCGAAATTTAGAATTTTCAATTTTCGAAATTTAGAATTTTGAATTTTCGAACTTTTGAAATTCGAATTTTTCTAATTTCAAATTTTTCAAATTCTGAAATACAAAAATTGAAAAATTTGAAATTAGAATTTTTCGAAATTTGAACAATTTGAAATTTGAACAATTTGAAATTTGAACAATTTGAAATTTGAACAATTTGAAATTTGAACAATTTGAAATTTGAACAATTTGAAATTTGAACAATTTGAAATTTGAACAATTTGAAATTTGAACAATTTGAAATTTGAACAATTTGAAATTTGAACAATTTGAAATTTGAACAATTTGAAATTTGAACAATTTGAAATTTGAACAATTTGAAATTTGAACAATTTGAAATTTGAACAATTTGAAATTTGAACAATTTGAAATTTGAAATTTGAACAATTTGAAATTTGAACAATTTGAAATTTGAACAATTTGAAATTTGAACAATTTGAAATTTGAACAATTTGAAATTTGAACAATTTGAAATTTGAACAATTTGAAATTTGAACAATTTGAAATTTGAACAATTCGAAATTTGAACAATTCGAAATTTGAACAATTCGAAATTTGAACAATTCGAAATTTGAACAATTCGAAAAATTCCCTCCCGTAGTTCTCTCCCGTAGTTTGCGACGCATTGAAGCCTCAGCAAGAGCAACATATGGACAATTTCTTGGCATATATTCAATATGGGATCCATTTCAAAATGAAAGTATGCAAGTCTGCATATGAAAGTCTGCTGCTGCTGCTGCTCTCTCTGTTGAAAATGGCAGAAATAGTTAAAAATATATAGCTTTCAGAGCTTTGGGAGGGTCTACAATGTCTGTGCTATAAACGCTGATAGCCGCAAACGCGGCAAAACGCAGAGAAATTCGCGGCAAAAACGGGCGTTTTAAATGCCGGTTTTTGCTTTTGAAAACGTGAGTTCAGATGTGTTTGCATTTGCTTCTCGTGTGCATGTGGCCTTACATATACCTAATGCAAACAGTTCGGCCAATACTTGTACTTGATTATATATTGACTATAGATAGATAGATAATTACACAAAAATCTCTAGCATGTTATAAAAGGACAAGCCCCCGCTTCCCTCTCTGTAGCAGCTAGTAGGGGGGGGGTCTTCTCTTGCTCCATCACTCTGAATAAAAAAACTGCAAGTCCTAATAGCCTTAGTGGCTTTCTGCTTGTAGTTCTCAATACAGCACTGTAGTAGTTAATTGAGATAATATATATATATATATCTATATCACACACACAGAAGTATAAGCCGAGTTTTTTCAGCAACATTTTTTTTGTGCTGAAAACTGCTTATACTCGAGTCACCTTTTTGTGCCTGATCTCCCAGAATTTGGGGGCCCGGTACCAGCCGACCATACACTTGGCATACATATAGCCCCACTCTTCCTCTACAAGTGTCAAAAGTTTCTTGTCCAGGGGACCTATGGCCAAGGAGCACCGATTTTTCAAAGGCGGGCACCCCTTCCATAGAGTCCCATTAGGGGTGCAACGGATCACTGCCGATCCGTGATCCGAACGGGTCACCCCCTTCGGATCGGATCGCTATGCGATCCGCGGATCGCCACCGTGGGCATAGAATTAGGAAAGGCCGCGGCTTCGGCCTAGCTCCGGAGCGGCGGCCATCTTGGTACACACGCCGCTAACGGGGTAACTTCAAGTACTACGGGGGTCACTGTGCTGTACTAGGGGGGGGTCACTGTGCTGTACCGGGGGGGGGATCACTGTCTGCCTGTACTACGGGGGGGGGGGGGATCACTGTCTGCCTGTGCTACGGGGGGGGGGGGGGATCACTGTCTGCCTGTGCTACGGGGGGGGGGGATCACTGTCTGCCTGTGCTACGGGGGGGGGGATCACTGTCTGCCTGTGCTACGGGGGGGGGGATCACTGTCTGCCTGTGCTACGGGGGGGGGGATCACTGTCTGCCTGTGCTACGGGGGGGGGGGATCACTGTCTGCCTGTGCTACGGGGGGGGGGGATCACTGTCTGCCTGTGCTACGGGGGGGGGGGATCACTGTCTGCCTGTGCTACGGGGGGGGGGGATCACTGTCTGCCTGTGCTACGGGGGGGGGGGGATCACTGTCTGCCTGTGCTACGGGGGGGGGGGGGATCACTGTCTGCCTGTGCTACGGGGGGGGGGATCACTGTCTGCCTGTGCTACGGGGGGGGGATCACTGTCTGCCTGTGCTACGGGGGGGGGATCACTGTCTGCCTGTGCTACGGGGGGGGGGATCACTGTCTGCCTGTGCTACGGGGGGGGGGATCACTGTCTGCCTGTGCTACGGGGGGGATCACTGTCTGCCTGTACTACGGGGGGGATCACTGTCTGCCTGTACTACGGGGGGGATCACTGTCTGCCTGTACTACGGGGGGGATCACTGTCTGCCTGTACTACGGGGGGGATCACTGTCTGCCTGTACTACGGGGGGGATCACTGTCTGCCTGTACTACGGGGGGGATCACTGTCTGCCTGTACTACGGGGGGGATCACTGTCTGCCTGTACTACGGGGGGGATCACTGTCTGCCTGTACTACGGGGGGGATCACTGTCTGCCTGTACTACGGGGGGGATCACTGTCTGCCTGTACTACGGGGGGGATCACTGTCTGCCTGTACTACGGGGGGGATCACTGTCTGCCTGTACTACGGGGGGGATCACTGTCTGCCTGTACTACGGGGGGGATCACTGTCTGCCTGTACTACGGGGGGGATCACTGTCTGCCTGTACTACGGGGGGGATCACTGTCTGCCTGTACTACGGGGGGGATCACTGTCTGCCTGTACTACGGGGGGGATCACTGTCTGCCTGTACTACGGGGGGGATCACTGTCTGCCTGTACTACGGGGGGGATCACTGTCTGCCTGTACTACGGGGGGGATCTGCCTGTACTGGGGGGGATCTGCCCTGTACTACGGGGGGGATCACTGTCTGCCTGTACTACGGGGGGGATCACTGTCTGCCTGTACTACGGGGGGGATCACTGTCTGCCTGTACTACGGGGGGGATCACTGTCTGCCTGTACTACGGGGGGGATCACTGTCTGCCTGTACTACGGGGGGGATCACTGTCTGCCTGTACTACGGGGGGGATCACTGTCTGCCTGTACTACGGGGGGGATCACTGTCTGCCTGTACTACGGGGGGGATCACTGTCTGCCTGTACTACGGGGGGGATCACTGTCTGCCTGTACTACGGGGGGGATCACTGTCTGCCTGTACTACGGGGGGGATCACTGTCTGCCTGTACTACGGGGGGGATCACTGTCTGCCTGTACTACGGGGGGGATCACTGTCTGCCTGTACTACGGGGGGGATCACTGTCTGCCTGTACTACGGGGGGGATCACTGTCTGCCTGTACTACGGGGGGGATCACTGTCTGCCTGTACTACGGGGGGGATCACTGTCTGCCTGTACTACGGGGGGGATCACTGTCTGCCTGTACTACGGGGGGGATCACTGTCTGCCTGTACTACGGGGGGGATCACTGTCTGCCTGTACTACGGGGGGGATCACTGTCTGCCTGTACTACGGGGGGGATCACTGTCTGCCGGGGGGGATCACTGTCTGCCTGTACTACGGGGGGGATCACTGTCTGCCTGTACTACGGGGGGGATCACTGTCTGCCTGTACTACGGGGGGGATCACTGTCTGCCTGTACTACGGGGGGGATCACTGTCTGCCTGTACTACGGGGGGGATCACTGTCTGCCTGTACTACGGGGGGGATCACTGTCTGCCTGTACTACGGGGGGGATCACTGTCTGCCTGTACTACGGGGGGGATCACTGTCTGCCTGTACTACGGGGGGGATCACTGTCTGCCTGTACTACGGGGGGGATCACTGTCTGCCTGTACTACGGGGGGGATCACTGTCTGCCTGTACTACGGGGGGGATCACTGTCTGCCTGTACTACGGGGGGGATCACTGTCTGCCTGTACTACGGGGGGGATCACTGTCTGCCTGTACTACGGGGGGGATCACTGTCTGCCTGTACTACGGGGGGGATCACTGTCTGCCTGTACTACGGGGGGGATCACTGTCTGCCTGTACTACGGGGGGGATCACTGTCTGCCTGTACTACGGGGGGGATCACTGTCTGCCTGTACTACGGGGGGGATCACTGTCTGCCTGTACTACGGGGGGGATCACTGTCTGCCTGTACTACGGGGGGGATCACTGTCTGCCTGTACTACGGGGGGGATCACTGTCTGCCTGTACTACGGGGGGGATCACTGTCTGCCTGTACTACGGGGGGGATCACTGTCTGCCTGTACTACGGGGGGGATCACTGTCTGCCTGTACTACGGGGGGGATCACTGTCTGCCTGTACTACGGGGGGGATCACTGTCTGCCTGTACTACGGGGGGAGAGAGACGTGGATATTACAGTGGGGGAAGATTACCGGCCGGTCATAGGTCCCCTGGACCCGGAAATGGGCACACATGTAGCTCCATTTCTCCTCTACAAGTGTGCAACGTTTTTTGTCTGGGAGACCTACGGCCCGTTAGCACCAATTTTTAAAACCCGGGCACCCCTTCCATAGACTCCCATGTTAAATGTCAGTTAAGGCATGGGCACAGTGAGGCATGGGCACAGCGAGGCATGGGCACAGCGAGGCATGGGCACAGCGAGGCATGGGCACAGCGAGGCATGGGCACAGCGAGGCATGGAGATGGACACCCTAGGCTTATACTCGAGACAATACGTTTTCCTATTTTCTTGTGGTAAAATTAGGTGCCCGGCTTATATTTCGGGCCGGCTTATACTTGAGTATATACATACATACATAACGTTTAATTGTATGCATTGACAAATTTTTTTATTTCAGAAAACAAATTAAAGAAGAAGAAGAAAAAAAAAAACAACACACACACACACACACACACACTTTTTATTTTTTATATAAAATAAAAAAGTCATGTAATGAAAGGTGAATCTATCCTTTAAAAGAGAAAAGGTTTTGCCTTTACTTCCGCTTTGTTTTATTATGCTCTGGTTGCTTGGCGTTTGCTAGACCAAAATACGTACTTTTCCATTACGCGCTCTTACTTTAGAAATATGTTGGCAGCGGAGGCCGGGATTTGTAATCCAACAGCTAGTAGGCCAAGGACCTTTTCCATCACACTGGGTCTCCACTTGTAAATACACACAACTCTCCTACACACAGACACGGTCCCCAAGCAGCACAAGGATGAGAATATATTCCCTCCGCAATCTGACGGACTAATTGGCGAGAGCCGGGCCATCAATTACTTCCAACAATCCCGGTTATTAACCACAGAGATCCTCTAAACTGCCGCTTCCAGGACTAGTTTCCAGGCTACTTAGATAAAAGCCTGGACAGTTATGATGACGGATCGCCACAATTAGGTTCTCATAACCAACACCTAAGGGAAAGCAAAGAGCTTTATGAAGGATCAACTCTGAAACAAAAGACTTTAACGGCAGAAGAGATGGGGGGCAAGCACAGTGCGGTTGGGTGGTTTCCTATTCTATTTATACCAACTAGGGTTGTCCAGATACCGATACTAGTATGGGTATCGGGACCGATACCGAGTATTTGCGGGAGTACTTGTACTCGCGCAAATGCTCCCGATACCTAAATAGAATACTTTTTTTGTATTTATCAACATGTTCTGTGAAAATTCTTTGAGTTTTTTACTACTGCGTGACAAGAAAATAAATTATTTTTATTCATTTTTACTCATTTTTACTCTTTTATAATGTCTTGAGTTAGAGTTCTTCATAATTCTAAAGAAAATATCCTTAGTCTGTATTGTGGTTTGAAAACTGTCACATGACATTTAAAAAAAGTATCGGTATTCGGTATCGGCGAGTACATGGAAAAAAGTATCGGTACTTGTACTCGGTCCTAAAAAAGTGGTATCGGGACAACCCTAATACCAACAATCCGTATTCATACTTGAAAAACGACAGTTTTTTCATGAAGAGAAAAATGCAATTTTTTTAATTGGTCGTGAAAAACAGCCGTGTGTGGGCTCCAGAGCATTTTCCGCGCCGAGAAAAAGGACTGTTAAAAATTTAGAACCTGAGCCATGAATAAGCACTTATCCAGTGCGAAACACGTTGGCTGTCCCCTTGTTCCTTACTGCTGTGACCTGATTTTGTACCTGCTGATCATTTAATAAAGACCACCTTATCGGGTTTTGGAGTGTGGCTATCCATTTTCAAATTCTGCTCTATTTTTTCTCGTTGTTTTTCACGTCGTGTGTGGGCTTTAACGAGAAAAAAAAAAAAAAAACGTGCATGCTCAGAAGCAATTTATGAGATGGGATCGCTCGCTCTGGTGAAACTAGCGTTCGTAATGGAGATAGCACATTCGTCACGCTGTAACAGACTGAAAACGCACGAAGACGGAAAAGCACAAATCGTCTCTCACCAAACTTTTACGAACATGCGTCAACAGGAAATCAGCCCAAAGGGTGGGGCCATTCGAATGGAACTTCCCCTTTATAGTGCCGTCGTACGTGTTGTAAGTCACCGCGCTTTGCTCAAACATTTTTTTTCACGTGTGTATGCAAGGCAGGCTTTAGAGGAATCACGTCAAGAAAAACGCTGTTTTTTTTTCCACGACATGAATAACGGTCGCGTGTACGCAGGCCCATCGGAACACGGCAGGCCAACCAAACAATTGATAGGGGCCCCGAGCTGGCCAGGGGCCCCAGCAGGGAGGGCCCTTGCCGCACCGCTGCTTCCTCCTGCAGTCATCCGGTCGGCCGTGTACCATAACCGCGCGGTACAGGAGATTCGGTTTCCTGTTCCCGGCCGGACTGACAGGAAGTGCACACTGTGTGTTCACTTCCTTTCAGTCCGGCCCTGGAAACAGCAAACTGAAAAGACGTCAATTTTGTTTGGGAGCCACGTCGCTAGAGGTCGACCGATATGGGTTTTTCTCTGGCCGATACCGATATTTAGAAATCTGGGCGGCCGATGGCCGATATATGATGCCGATTTTTGCGGCCGATATTTTTATTGGTGGCACTGGCAGGTTGCAAACTAGCTCACCATGTCTTTATGGACCTTGCTTTGTGCACTGGTCCACATCATTTGGTGGAGGGGGGGGGGGGCATTATGGTGGGGGGGTTGCGCTTGGCACTGCACCTCTTTGCAGCAATGTAGTGTGAACAGGGCACACAGAAAACTATTTCTGAGCCGGTGCTGATCAATGTAGATGGTGTAAATAATCCCTTACAGTTAAAATGCGTAAAAAAATTAAATGTTTAAGTTTGGTGGTCTCAGCCCGGCTCCCGGTGGGTGTGCTATGCAAGGTACGCCTGTGCTTAGTATGCCCACCCCCCCCCCCCACAAAAACCACCACACTTGCACGCACACGAAATTGGTTTAACACGCACGCACTTTGGCCATGCGGTCTCCTAAAAAATAAAGAGAGGCGAAGGACCTACGGGGCTGGCTGGGCTAGGCCCCCCTCACTCCCTCATAGGGGGAGTCCCTCTGCCCCGTTGGGGTCCTGTTGGGCCCCAGTTGGGCTCCCAAGTGGAGCAGGTAGGGTGGGGTGAGTGGGAGGGCCCCCCTCACACCCGCCATTGCCACCAGGGGCGATTGCCTCCGGGGGGAGGGTCTGCCTACTCCCAACTCCTGCAGTCCGGCTCCTCTCTCTCTCAAATTCACGCACAAAATACACTTAAAAAAAAAAAAAAATTCATGTTCAGAATTTGAAAACAAAAACCAGGATATCTTGAAGGCAATTAACATTTAAACCTACCCAATGATAAACGGTTACAGAAAAATAATGAGAAAGCCTATTTTACAGGAAGAGATTCCTTACGGTAAAAGCAGTTAAACCCTTAACCTACAACATCACATAGTACCAGTAATCTTGATGAGAAAATGTTACAAAAACAAGATGTTTTCTCTTACAATGAATCGTCTCCGCAGTTATAATTGCTAAAGGAGAACATGGGAATACTTGGATCCAGCACACAGATCTGACAGCCATTGTGGTGCCAAAAGAAATGGATTCTTCCCATCGCAAGGCAAAATTGGACACAGATGGTCGGAGTGTTGGCTTTTCCCGAACGAGGAAGCGTTTGCTGGATGCTGAACTGATGGATTGGCATTTGCTTTCCAAAATTGTCACAATAGAACCAGCAAAATTACAGGGTACTATGGGCCAGATTTATTAAATCCTCTTACATAAGACCCATTAGACCAGAGCCAGTCCCAACCAAGGTTCCTCCACAGGAGGCTAGGAGTTCCATGAGCCGTGGCTGATGCACCACCTATTTGATGATGCCTACAGAGAGTCCACTTAGCAAAGTCGGCAGCATGACACCAAATATCTTTTTAGCTGTCTTTAATGGTGGCATTCTAAGCACCTTAACCTCTTGCCGCCTGGTCAATGGTCAATTGACGTCCGAGAAGTGGTTGTGAAATCCTGACTGGACGTCTATTGACGTCCTGCAGGATTTCATGCCGGCGAGCGCCGATCGGTGATGCGGGGTGTCAGTCTGACACCCTGCATCTCTGATCTCGGTAAAGAGCCTCCGGCGGAGGCTCTTTACCACGTGATCAGCCGTGTCCAACCACGGCTGATCACGATGTAAACAGGAAGAGCCGTTGACAGGCTCTTCCTCACTCGCGTCGCAAGTAAAGGAGAGCCGATCGGCGGCTCTCCTGGCGGGGGAGGGGGGGGAGGTTGCGCTGATTGTTTATCAGCGCAGCCCCCCCCCCTCGGATCCCCACACTAGACCACCAGGGAGTGCCCCCCGGTGCTCAATAGAGCACAAATAAATAAAAAATGTAATACAATCAATGCCCACAAATGGGCACTGACTAATGATGCCCATCAATGCCATCAGTGCCACCCCTCAGTGTCACCCAGTGTCCATCAGTGCCACCTTTTAGTGCCCATCTATGCCCAGTGCCCACCTATCAGTGACGCCAAAGAGTGTCCAGTGCGCCTATAAGTGCCCATCAGTGCAGCATACCAGCGCCGCCTATCGGTGCCCATCAGTGCCACCTCATGGGTGCCCATAATCGAAGAAGAAAACGTATTTACAAAAAAAATAACAGAAAAAATAAATAAACATAATTTTTTTTTTAAATTTCAGTCTTTTTTAAATTGTTGCGCAAAAAATAAAAATCGCAGAAGTGATCAAATACCACCAAAAGAAAGCTCTATTTGTGGGAACAAAATGATAAAAATGTCATTTGGGTACAGTGTAGCATGACCGTGCAATTGTCATTCAAATTGCGACAGCGCTGAAAGCTGGCCTGGGCAGGAAGGTGCGTAAGTGCCCGGTATGGAAGTGGTTAAAGTGGAGTTCCACCCCCCCCCACTAAAATATATATATATATATATATATATATATATATATATATATATATATATATATATATATATATATATATATATATATATATATATATATATATCTCACCTCAAAGGGCGCTTGCTATGCGGAAGTAGCTCCTGCCTCTTCTTCCACCGCGGTGGATCTTCTGGCTCATCCTACATCGCTGTGTCTTCTTGTGACTGAGCCGCGCTGCCTTCTGGGGACTGTGTGTATCCCAGGAGGCAGCCGCCCATTCACAAAGCGCCGTGCGAGTCGCGCATGCGCGGTAGAAAACGGCAGTGAAGCCATAAGGCTTCACTACCCGTTTCTCTTAGTGAGGATGGAGGCCCCAGGACCGAGCGATCGCCGCTGGGGGACCGACATCTTGGGTGAACAGTGGCTGGCCAAAGACCAGAGCACCTTTTGCGATTCGGCACTGCGTTGCTTTAACTGACAATTGTGCTGTTGTGCGACGTGTCTCCCACAAATAGAGCTTTCTTTTGGTTGTAATTAATCACCTTGGCGGTTTTTATTTTTTGCGCAACAAATAAAAATAGAGCGACAATTTCGAAAAAAATAATAATATCTTTTTCTTTTTGCTATAATAAATATCCCCCCAAAAAATATAAAAACACATTTTTCCTCTGTTTAGGTCGATACGCATTTCTTCTACATATTTTTGGTAAAAAAATTCAATCGCAATAAGCGTATGTTGGTTGGTTTGTGCAAAAGTTTTAGCGTCTACAAAATAGGGGGGAGATCGTTTTTTTGCTAGCAACGGCGGTGATCAGCGACTTTTATTGTGACTGTGACATTATGGCAGCCCCATCGGACACTTTTGACGCCATTTTGGGATCATTGTCATTTATACAGCGATCAGTGCTATAAAAATGCACAGATTACTCTAAAAAGGACTCTGCCAGTGAAGGGGTTAACCAGTAGGGGGCGCTGAAGGGGCAAAGTGTGTCTTAGGGAGTTAGTCTAACTGTGGGAGGGCGTGGCTACGTGTGACACGACACTGATCACTGCTCACGATTGCAGGGAGCGGTGATCAGTGTCCTGTCACTAGGCAGAATGGGGAAATGCTTGTTTACATCAGCATTTCCCCGTTCTTCCTCTCCGGCGGACATCGAGTACGTGGGACCCGCGGCGGGGGCGCACGCCCACAACGCCGCATCTTAAAGGAGACGTACCTGTATGCCCATTTACCTAGCCGTGCCATTGTACCGACGTATATATCATCGTGCGCTCGTCGGCAAGGGGTTAAGGAGGACATTCTACCAATTGACCACCAATATAAGGAGCATTGTTATTATTGAGCCCTGATCAATTGGTTTTAGTAAGGGTTCCCTGAGACATGAAAATGATTTTCGAGGTTCCTCAGGGGATCATGGGTGGAGAAAGTCTGTGTTAGAAAGTAAAACCTAGAATCAGACTTACAATATGAAAAGTGACGGCTGTCAAGTTGAACTTTCCACCATATAAGACGTGTCAGACAAATCCGATAACAGTACAGAATACCACATTCTGATCATACCCCTCAACGGGTCAGGATTCCGCCATACCCCTCAACGGGTCAGGATCCCGCCATACCCCTCAACGGGTCAGGATCCCGCCATACCCCTCAACGGGTCACGATCCCGCCATACCCCTCAACGGGTCACGATCCCGCCATACCCCTCAACGGGTCACGATCCCGCCATACCCCTCAACGGGTCAAGATCCCGCCATACCCCTCAACGGGTCAGGATCCCGCCATACCCCTCAACGGGTCAGGATCCCGCCATACCCCTCAACGGGTCACGATCCCGCCATACCCCTCAACGGGTCACGATCCCGCCATACCCCTCAACGGGTCACGATCCCGCCATACCCATCAACGGGTCAGGATCCCGCCATACCCCTCAACGGGTCACGATCCCGCCATACCCATCAACGGGTCAGGATCCCGCCATACCCCTCAACGGGTCAGGATCCCGCCATACCCCTCAACGGGTCAGGATCCCGCCATACCCCTCAACGGGTCAGGATCCCGCCATACCCCTCAACGGGTCAGGATCCCGCCATACCCCTCAACGGGTCAGGATCCCGCCATACCCCTCAACGGGTCAGGATCCCGCCATAAAACATTTCACAAACTGAATACAAAGAAAACTATGCATGGTAATAGTTCTGCCACCCAAAGGGAACCTCTTGATGTGAGCATTGGGGGGGGGGGGGGTGCAAGGGTTGGAAAAGAAACCCCTTTGACGTGAATGTGGGGGGGGGCGCAGAGGGAACCTCTTGATGTGAGCATTGGGGGGTGCAAGGTTTGGAGAAGAAACCCATTTGGCGTGAATGTGGGGGGGGGGGGAGAGTGAACCTCTTGATGTGAGCATTGGGGGGGGGGTGCAAGGGTTGGAGAAGAAACCCCTTTGACGTGAATGTGGGGGGGCAGAGGGAACTTCTTGACGCAAAGTCATAGGGGGTGGTGGTAGAGGGAACCGTCAATGGGACATTATCCCTCCCAGTGACACCAAGATTGGGGCAGAATCCTTCCCACCAAATTGCACCAATAATGGGTCAGAATTCCTCTCACTGACACTAAAGACGGGGTATTGTTTACTCCCACTGATGCCAGGATATTTTCCACTCCCAATGGCCTTAGTCCGGCCCCCTAAATCCACAGGAACAGGAAACTGGTCCTTTCTTTCGAAAGTTTGGAGTTCCCTGCTTTAGACGTAAAGGCGGGGGGTGGAAGCAATCTCTTTAAAGCGGATCTCCACCCTAAAGTGAAGATCCGCTGATCGGAACCCTCCCCCCCTCCGGCGTCACATTTGACACCTTTCAGGGGGGAGGGGGGTGCAGATACCTGTCTAAAGACAGGTATCCGCACCCACTTCCGGCCCGCAGTCTCGGGCAAAAGACGGGCTTTTCCCGTTGTGTGCTGGGAACTCTCAGCTCCCAGCACACAGCGGGAGCCAATCGCGGGCGCAGCGCGACTCGCGCATGCGCCGTAGGGAACCGGGCAGTGAAGCCGGAGCGCTTCACTTCCTGGTTCCCTCGCCGTGGATGGAGGGGGGAGCAGCAGGGTGACGAGCGATCGCTCATCCTCTGCTGCGGACGCCGCTGGACTCCAGGACAGGTAAGTGTCCTAATATTAAAAGTCAGCAGCTGCAGTATTTGTTGCTGCTGGCTTTTAATATTCATTTATGGTGAACCATCCGCTTTAAGGTGGGAGGGGGCAGAATGGGGACCTCTTGACTCACAGGGGGGGGGGGTTACATTTTAGACTTACTGAAAAAAAAGGTTGAGAAATGCTGATCTAGACATCCTGTAACCTCATTATAGCATCATACCCCCTTCATGGACATCTGACCATTCAACCCTTCTCCTAGGGACATCTGACCCATCTCCTAGAATCGCTACCCTTTCCCTGGACATCTGACCCTCCTCATGGGCACAATACCCTCTCCCTGGACATCTGACCCTCCTCATGGGCACAATACCCTTTCCCTGGACATCTGACCCTCCTCATGGGCACAATACCCTCTCCCTGGACATCTGACCCTCCTCATGGGCACAATACCCTCTCCCTGGACATCTGACCCTCCTCATGGGCACAATACCCTCCCCCTGGACATCTGACCCTCCTCATGGGCACAATACCCTCCCCATGGGCACAATAACCTCTCCCTGGACATCTGACCCTCCTCATAGGCACAATACCCTCCCCCTGGACATCTGACCAATCTCTTGGAATCGCTACCCTCTCCCTGGACATCTGACCCTCCTCATGGGCACAACACCCTCTCCCTGGACATCTGACCCATCTCCTGGAATCACTACCCTCCCCCTGGACACAATACCCTCTGCCTAGGGAATAGGACTCCTCTCCTGGGTCAGTAAAACCGCCCCCCGCACAAAACCTTACCAACAGAAATCAGAGCCTTCTCCTAGGCACATTACACCCTCCCCGGGGATCTGGCACTTCTCCTGGACACCATATCTCTTCCCTAGGCATCCTCGTGGGCACAGTACCCTCCCACCGGGGTCTGACCCTCCCGTGCACAGTATCCCTTCTCAGGGCAGCAGACAGACATTCTCTTGGATACCCAACACCCTCCCTGGGTATGTACCGCCACCTCCAGGGAACAGTATCCTCCTGCCTGGACATCTGAGCCTTCCCTTAAATGCAGTACCCTACTGAACCCCTTCCTGGACACCAGACCGTTCTTTTGTGCACCATACCACCTTCATGGACATCTGACCCTTCTTCTGGGCACTGTACCCCCCCCCACCCTGGACATCTGACCCTTGGCCTCGGCACACTACGCCCCCACCTAGGGAATAGAACTCCTCTCCTGGGCACAGTGCCTCCCTCCTGAACATTATACCCCCAGAGGTCTGAGCCTTCTCCTTGGCACAGTACACCCTACTGGACGTTATACACCTTCCATGGGCATCCCCCTAGGAACAGTACCCTCTCCTGGGGCATCTGACAGTTCTCAAAAACATTATACCCAGTCCCTGCACACTGAAAACATTATACCACCCCTCTAAGCACCTGAGCCTTAACCCCAAGTATCTAGCCTTCTCCCAAAAGACACTACCCTCTACCTAGACATCGTATTTCCTCCATGGGAACAGTACCCCCCCCCCCCCCCTTGCAGGACATTCCATACTTTTCCTGGGTGCAATATCCTCTTCTCCTGGGCACTGTACCCCTCTGCCTGAGCACCTGACCCTTCTCCTGGGCACCACACCCCCTCCATGGCCTTCGGCCCTTATCCGATGCACCGTAGCCCCCACAGTTACCCCTCCCAGGACATGCAGCCTTTCGCCTGGTTGCAATATCTGCTTCTCCTGGGCACAGGACCCTCTCCCTGGGCATCCGACCCTTCTCCTGGGTAGCATACCTTCCTCCATTGCAATCTGACCCTTCTCCAGGGTACACTACCCCACTCCCCCGGGAAGCTGACCCTTATCCAGCATACTCCTCCATGGGCACATTACTTTCTCTCGGGACATGCAAACTTTCTCCTGTGTGCCGTACTCCTCTTTCTTGGCACCCGACTCTTCTCCTGGGCACCGTACCCACCAATCTGACCATTCTGGGCACCGTACCCCCCTCCATGGGCATCTGACCCTTCTCCATGGGCACCGTACCCAACTCCCTGGGCATTCCTAGATTGTAAGCTCTAACGAGCAGGTCCTCCGATTCCTCTTATACCAAATCGTAATGTCTGCCTTCATCTTGTACAGCGCTGTGCAAACTGTTGGTACTATATAAATCCTATATAATAATCTAACTGTTCCCCTGGGCCCCCTCCTTGAGCATCTGATCCTTCCTTCCTGGGCACTGTACCCCCCCTCCCTGGGCATCTGACCCTTCCCCTGAGCACTGTAACCCCCTCTATGGGCATCTGATCCCTCCCCCTGAGCATTGTAACCCCCTCTCTTGGCATCTGACCCTTCTCCTGGGCACTGTACCCCCCTCCCTGGGCATCTGACCCTTCTCCTGGGCGCTGTACCCCCCTCCCTGGGCATCTGACCCTTCGCCTGGGCACTGTACCCCCCTCCCTGGGCATCTGACCCTTCTACTGGACACCTGACCCCCTCCTTGGGCATCGGACCCTTCTTCTGGGCACTGTACCCCCTTCCTTGGGCCTCTAACCCTTCTTCTGGGCACTGTACCCCCTTCCTTGGGCCTCTAACCCTTCTCCTGGGCGCTGTACCCCCCTCCCTGGGCATCTGACCCTTCTCCTGGGCACTGTACCCCCCTCCCTGGGCACCTGACCCTTCTCCTGGACACCTGACCCCCCTCCTTGGGCATCTGACCCCCCTCCCTGGGCACTGTACCCCCCTCCCTGGGCACCTGACACTTCTCCTGGACACCTGACCCCCCCTCCTTGGGCATCTGACCCTTCTCCTGGGCACTGTACCCCCCCCCCTTCCTGGGCATCTGATCCTTCCCCACCTTCTCCTGGACACCAGACCCCCTCCCTGAGCATTAGGCCCTTCTTCTTGGCACTGTACCCCCGTCCCTGGGCCTCTGACCCTTCTCCTGGACACCAGACCCCCTCCCTGAGCATTAGGCCCTTCTTCTTGGCACTGTACCCCCCTCCCTGGGCACCTGACCCTTCTCCTGGACACCTGACCCCCTTCCTTGGGCATCTGACCCCCCTCCCTGGGCACTGTACCCCCCTCCCTGGGCACCTGACACTTCTCCTGGACACCTGACCCCCCCCCTCCTTGGGCATCTGACCCTTCTTCTGGGCACTGTACCCCCTTCCTTGGGCCTCTAACCCTTCTCCTGGGCACTGTACCCCCCCCCCCTTCCTGGGCATCTGATCCTTCCCCACCTTCTCCTGGACACCAGACCCCCTCCCTGAGCATTAGGCCCTTCTTCTTGGCACTGTACCCCCCTCCCTGGGCCTCTGACCCTTCTCTTGGACACCAGACCCCCCTCCCTGGGCATTAGGCCCTTCTTCTTGGCACTGTACCCCCTCCCTGGGCCTCTGACCCTTCTCCTGGACACCTGACCCCCCTCCCTGAGCATTAGGCCCTTCTTCTTGGCACTGTACCCCCCTCCCTGGGCCTCTGACCCTTCTCCTGGACACCAGACCCCCCTCCCTGAGCATTAGGCCCTTCTTCTTGGCACTGTACCCCCCTCCCTGAGCATTAGGCCCTTCTTCTTGGCACTGTACCCCCCTCCCTGGGCCTCTGACCCTTCTCCTGGACACCAGACCCCCCTCCCTGAGCATTAGGCCCTTCTTCTTGGCACTGTACCCCCCTCCCTGGGCCTCTGACCCTTCTCCTGGACACCAGACCCCCCTCCCTGAGCATTAGGCCCTTCTTCTTGGCACTGTACCCCCCTCCCTGAGCATTAGGCCCTTCTTCTTGGCACTGTACCCCCCTCCCTGGGCCTCTGACCCTTCTCCTGGACACCAGACCCCCTCCCTGGGCATTGAACTTTTCTCCTGGGTGCAATATCTGCTTCTCCTGGGCACTGTACCCACCTCCCCTGGCATCTGACCCTTCGGGCACCCAACCACCCTTCTCCTGGGCACAGGACCCCCTTCATGGAGGTCCAACTATTCTCAAGGCCACAGATCACTGCACACCCTTCATATTATATATATATGACAGACTCCTCCCCTTTCGGGGTGTCTCCCCTTCTCCTGGGCACAGTACAGTCTTTATAATATAACATATCAGGCCCCTCCCCCTCCCGGGCGTCTCACCCTTCTCCTGGGCACAGGACAGGACGGCCTCCTCCTTGGGGTTGGTGAGCTGGGTGATGACGGACGTGCCGTCCATGGGGGTGGCTCGGCTCTCCTCTTGTGGCCGCTCTCTCGGATAGTCTTTAGCCGGGCGCGAGCTGCTGTGGGCTCCCCCGGGGCTCCGGGCGCTGTGCCTGCCTCCTCAGCATGTAGTCCGCTGCTCTCCTGTGATCTCCGGGGGGTCCCCTTTCCTCCCCGCACTCCGCTCCCCTCACCTTCCCAACATGGACGACGGGCCGCCACCACATAAACAAGGGGCGGGGCCTCTCATACACCCCGCCGGACTACGCCAAAGGGCCCCGCCCTCCTCTCCGGCAACTGGAGGGTTAGCCGCGGCGGGCGTGGCCAGGAGGAGGGGAGGGCGGGGACGGGCGCTCTGTTATTGGAGGGAGGAGACGTGGATGACAGAAGGGCGGGGATGGGTTGGAGTATAAAAGCTCCTGCGCAGATTACGCGCGCTGAGCTGGGAAAGGTGTCACGTGGCCTGTTCAGCCACCAGAGGGCGCGTTTATAGAAGATCTATCGGCAAAACTATTTTTTCTATGCTGGATAAAGTAGAGGGAGGGTTATAATAACCCATGTTGTGTCCCCATTGGGGAGATTTCCCCTCACTTCCGGTGCTATAGCCAAAACAGGAAGTGAGGAGAGTCACCAGGCCTAGTGTCCCCCATTGCAAGATTTCCCCTCGTTCGTTTTCTGGTGACAACCCAAGATTTGCGATTTTTTTTTCACTTTAACCACTTCAATACCGAGCACTTTACCGCCTTCAAGCCCAGGACAATTTTCAGCTTTCAGCGCTGTCACACCTTGAATGACAATTGAGCGGTCGTGCGACAGGCAACATTTTTATCATTTTCTTCCCACAAACAGAGCTTTCTTTTAGTGGTATTTGTTCTTCTCTGCGCTTTTTATTTTTTGTTAACCACTTGCTTACTGGGCACATAAACCCCCTTGGTGCCCAGGCGAAATTTTAGCTTCCGGCACTGCGTCGCTTTAACTGACATTTGCGCGGTCGTGCGACGTGGCTCCCAAACAAAATTGGCGTCCTTTTTTCCCCACAAGTAGAGCTTTCTTTTGGTGGTATTTGATCGCCCGTGCAGTTTTTATTTTTTGCGTTATAAACAAAAAAAGAGCGACAATTTAAAAATATATATATATATTTTTTACTTGTTGCTATAATAAATATCCCAATTTAAAAAAAAAAAAATATATATATTTTTTCCCTCAGTTAAGGCCGATACATATTCTTCTACGTATTTTTGTAAAAAAAAAAAAAAAATCTCTATAAGCGACTGCTTTGCGCAAAAGTTATAGCGCCTACAAAATAGGGGACAGAATTATGATTTTTTTTTTTACTAGTGATGGCGGCGATCTGCGATTTTTATTGGGACTGCGACATTCCGGTGGACACATCGGACACTTTTGACACATTTTTGGCGCCATTCACATTTATACAGAAAATTGAAGGACGAAAACTGGACAGTCGCACTCCGAAATCACTTAAAATAAGTTGTCTTTTTTTTTTCAACTGTACACACAGTCACTGCAACCAGCAAAATACAGTATGGCCATTTATACAGCGACCAGTGCTATAAATATGCACCAATTACTGTATAAATGTGACTGGCATTGAAGGGGTTAACACTAGGGGGGTGAGGAAGGGGTTAAATGTATTGGGTGTGTTCTAACTGTGTGGGGGGAGGGGGGTGACTGGGGGAGGTGACCGATCTGTGTCCCTATGGACACAGATCTGTCTCCTCTCTCCCCTGAGCTCCACGTCCCTGCTCTGTCACCGCCGATCGCGTGTGCCTGACGGACACCGCGGCCGCCGGGTACACGCATCGAATCCTCAGCGATGCAACGGCACTGTTTTTCCCCGCTGCACGCCACCCAGTGGCGTGCGTGGGGAATTACAACAACATGACGTCCAAAGACGTGACCCCGGCGCCTCAGGTCCGCGCTGTTGACGTCTTTTGTCCATAGCGCGGACCTGTAGTGGTTAAACAAACTAAAAAAGACCAAAATGTTTGAAAAAAATCTATATATATATTTTTCTTTGTCTCCATTATAAAATGTTGTTTTCTGCTTCACTGATGGGCACTGATAAGGAGGCACTGTTATGTAGAATTGATGGGATAGGTGACACTGATGAGTTGGTACTGATATGTGGAAATTGATGGGCACTGATAGGTGACACTGATGGGCACTGATGGACCACCATGGAAGCCGCCAGGACCACCAGGGAAAGGGGCAACATGTGGATGGCAAGGTACATCCCCCATGGCCATCTACATGTACAATAAATAGGCACAATAGATGCCAATCAGTGCCCACAAATGGACACTGACTGGCAACATGGGCACTGACTGGCAAAAAAATAGTAAATAAACAAGTGGTGCCCAGCAATGCCATCTGTACCACCCCTCAGTGTCAATCAGTGCCACCTCTCAGTGCCCATCCATGCCGAGTGCCCATCTGTGCCACTCATAAGTGCCCATCTGTGCCACCTATGAGTGGCCATCAGTGCCGCCTATGAGTGGCCATCAGTGCTGCCTATGAGTGGCCATCAGTGCTGCCTATGAGCGCCCATCAGTGCTGCCTATGAGCGCCCATCAGTGCCGCCTATGAGCGCCCATCAGTGCCGCCTATGAGCGCCCATCAGTGCCACCTCATCGGTGCCGCCATATCAGTGACCGTAACTGAAGAAGAAAACTTACTTATTTACAAAATAAATTAACAGGGGGAAAAAAAAACGTTATTTTTCAAAATGTTTGGTTTTGTGTTAGTTGTTGCGCAAAAAATAAAAATCGCAGAGGTGATCAAATACCACCAAAGGAAATCTTTATTTGTGGGAACAAAATGATAAAAAAAATAGTTTGGGTACAGTGTAGCACGACCGCACAATTGTCATTTAAAATTGGCTTGGGCAGGAAGGTGCGTAAGTGCCTGGTATGGAAGTGGTTAAACTTCTGCATGCTGCATTTTCAACCACCTTCCGCCCGTGGTATGGACAAATGATGGCAAACAAGATCCCCTCTCGTTCTGGGCCGACGGGTAGGCCAGTCTCACGCTTACCATAGGCGCGTTGTGGCCCTGAGACACGGTGCAACCCCCGATCTCGGTAAGGAGCCAATGACAAGGCTCTTTACCCATGTGATCAGCCGCGTCCAATCACAGTTGATCACAAGTGCCGGTCATCAGCTCTCCTTGCCTCACGCCTCATTAGTGCAGCCCCAACAGTGCCCATCAGTGACACCAATCTGTGCCAATTAGTGAGGCCATTCTGAGATTATTAGTGATGCAAGTCAGTGCTGCCTATCCGTGCCAACTATCAGTGCCCATAAGTGCCGCCCATCATTGCCCATAAGTGCCCCCTACCAGTGTTGCCTATCAGTGCCCATAAGTCCCGCCTATCAATGCCAACTAGCAGTACTCATCAGTGCTGCCTGTGTCAACTATTAGTGCTCATCAGTGCCACCTATTAGTGCTCATAAGTGGCACCTATCAATGCTCATCAGTGCCCATAAGTGCCACCTATCTGTGCCAACCATCAGTGCTCATCAGTGCCAACTATTACTGCTAATCAGTGCCGCCTTTCAATGCCCATAAGTGCCACCTATCCGTGCCAACCATCAGTGCTCATCAGTGCCAACTATTACTGCTAATCAGTGCCGCCTTTTAGTGCCCATAAGTGCCACCTATCCATGCCAACTATCAGTGCTCATCAGTGCCAACTATTACTGCTAATCAGTGCCGCCTTTCAATGCCCATAAGTGCCACCTATCCGTGCCACCCATCATTGCTCATTAGTGCCACCTATCAGTGCCCATTAGTGCCGATGCATATCAGTGCCTCCTCATCAGTGCACATCAGTGAAGGAGAAAAATTACGTAGCTTCTGTCAGAAAACTTGTAAATAAGAAAAACTTTTTTTTTGCATAAAATAAAAACCGCGGTGGTGATTGAGTCCCACCAAAAGAAAGCTCTATTTGTGGGAAAAAAATGATAAAAATTCAATTTGGGTACAGCGTTGCACGACTGCGCAATTGTCATTCAAAGTGTGACAGCGCTGAAAGCTGAAAATTGGTTTGGGCAGGAAGGGGGGGAAAGTGCCCGATAGGCAAGTGGTGAAAAACCGAACCAAAAGCACCCCTCCCAACTGGAATGAATGGAAAACGCATCAAAAATGCACCCGCTGTGCGTTTCTTGAGTCACACCTCTACGTTTCATTGGTGCGGGTGATTGGAGTCAGGAGTCCAGAAAACGCAGCACAAATGCATCTATGTTTTTTTCTTCCAACGGAGCGCTGTGAGAGCACCCTCAACACACTGGCACCAACATTTGCCCTGACGCTAAATATAATACTATTTATTTTTTCTTGACTAAAACACACTGACCCCAAGGCTAGGTTCAAACTTAGCGTTCCGCCAATGCGCATTATTGTGCATGTTTTTAACACATAGAGCGGCCCATTCTTTTTAATGGGCTGTCCTACATGTGACCAGTGGCGGCTGGTGCTCAACATTTTTTTTTTGGGGGGGGGGGGGGGCGCAAACAAAAAAAAAACAATTGCAGCCTCACTGTGCCCATCAAATGCAGCCACTGGGCCCATCAAATGCAGCCACTGGGCCCATCAAATGCAGCCACTGTGCCATCAATTGTCACCACTGTGCCATGCCATCAAACGCAGCCACTGTGCCCATGAATTGTCGCCACTGTGCCATGCCATCAAACGCAGCCACTGTGCCCATGAATTGTCGCCACTGTGTCATGCCATCAAACGCAGCCACTGTGCCCATGAATTGTCGCCACTGTGTCATGCCATCAAACGCAGCCACTGTGCCCATGAATTGTCGCCACTGTGCTAATTGTCGCCACTGTGCCCTTTAATTGTCGCCACTGTGCCAATTGATGCCACTGTGGCCTTTAATTGTTGCCACTGTGCCCATTGTCGCCACTGTGCCAATTGATGCCACTGTGCCCATTGTCGCCACTGTCACTGTGCCAATTGTCGCCGCCGTGCCCTGTAAAAAAGGCCCCCCCACCCGACACTTACCTTTTTGGGGTCGGCCATCCTCCTTCCACGTTTCTTCGATGTCTTCTCCCACCCTCGATGACGCTTAAGCCAATCAGGTTTTCCCGGTAACCAGAACCAGTGAACCTGATTGGCTGAGACGTCTGTCAGTCTTATCCAAGGAACGCACCCCCCATACGTCCCTTACATACGTATCTGGAAGCCGAATACAGCCTGAGGGCTGTACTTGGAAAAGTTTTAATGCTATCATTCATATTCTCTGAAAAATGGCCAATTAATCATAGATTCTGCCAGGGTGTGTAAACTTATGAGCACAACTGTATATGCAGCGTCCTGGAATAAAGCCCACTTCCTGAACACCCAGTATATATACATGTGTTACATGGTTGCAAACAGGTTAAAGTATATCTAAAGTCAAAACAATGATTAACCCCTTGCTGCTGGCACTTTAACATAATATGGGGGAGGGGGGATTTCTGATCATGTGGTAACCACTTGCTTACCGGGCACTTTCACCCCCTTCCTGCCCAAGCCAATTTTTCAGTGCCGCCTTTTAGTGCCCATAAGTGCCACCTATCCATGCCAACTATCAGTGCACTGATTAATGTGAAAATGACAATAGCAGTGAAGGGGTTAACCCCTAGGGGGCGCTCAAGGGGTAAAGTGTGCCCTAGTGTGTGATTCTTACTGTAGGGGGAGTAACTGAATGAATGAATGAATGAAAACTTGTATAGCGCAGCACATGCGAAGTAAATCGCCTCTGGGCGCTTGTTGTTCCTGTCTCCTTTGAGATCAAAAGAGATGAGTCTTAATCTTTCTCCTGAAGACTAAGTAGTTCTCCTCCAGCCGAATGCTCGCTGGTAAGGCGTTCCATAGTCTGGGACCCTGGACAGCGAATCTCCTGTCACCTTTGGACTTGTATCTGACTTTTGGTATCTGAAGCCGATTTTGATTGGTGGATCGTAGAATACGATTGGGATTGTGAACTTTTAATTTTTCGCATAGATAATGGGGAGCATTCCCATGGATACATCTATGCGTTAGACAGAGAGCTTTAAAGGTGATTCTGTCTTTAACTGGTAGCCAGTGAAGAGATTTCAGTGAAGGTGAGATTGATTCTCAGGGTTTTTTCCCAGTCACAAGTCTGGCGGCCGTATTTTGAACGACTTGAAGACGAGCGATTTGGTACTTGGGGAGTCCGAGGTAAAGGGCATTTGCATAGTCCAGTCTGGAGTTTACAATTGCTCCCACCACGACCGCTATGTCTTTCTTGGGAATAAATGGCGTGATGTCTGCGTAGTAGGCGCAGCAGATGGTGAGACCCGCTGACTACTGACCCTATTTGTGCGTTCATTGTCATGTCGGAGTCAAAGATGACCCCAAGACTTTTGACTTTGGCGCTAGGGGTGATGATTTTGCCCAGAATGGGCGGGGGGATCCAGGTTGCTGTCGCTTGATTCCTACGCTTGGCGTGAAACAGAAGAAGTTCTGTTTTCGCTCCATTGAGTTTGAGATAACTCTTTGTCATCCAGTCCTCTATCGAAGAGAGGCATGTCTCTAGGTTGAGGTGGTGATCCTGACTGTTGCAGATGCGGAAATACAGTTGCAACTGGGCATGTGACGTCACTGACAAGCCACTAGGAAGAATGGGGAAAGGTTTGTTTACACTCACCCCTCCCCGTTCTTCAGCTCTGTGAGCCGATCGCGGGACACCGGCGGCGATCAGGTCCACGGGTCCCGCGAGCGAGGTCATGGAGCTTCTGATGGGGTCGGCAGCGCGTCCGTGACCCATGGCTGGGTTCTTAAAGGGGACGTACCTGTACGCCCTTGTGCCCAGCCGTGCCATTCTGCTGACGTATATCGGCGTGCGGCGGTCCTCAAGTGGTTAAGCACCACTGGGGGTTTTATTTTTTGCTAAACAAACAAAAGAAAAATGAAAAAAATAAATAAAACATTTTTATAGTTTGTAATTTTTTTTTTTGCAAACAGGTAATATTTTTCCTTCATTGCTGTGCGCTGATGAGGCTGTATTGATAGGTGATCAGCCGAGTCTCATGGACTCTCTAATCACAGAGTGCGGTGCCCACGCCCGCAGGAAGCGCACAGAGCATTATAGGCCCCCGGACAATACAGTGCACTGGGGCCCTATCTACACAACCACGCACAAGAATACAAATGATCAATAAGGCTATATTTATTGGTACTTTCCAACAAAATCAGTGTTTATACAGAACGTTTGGACAATATAACACGAGCTTGAAAAGCAAGAAATTAAAACACAAGAAATTACAGATTGAAATGGGACAGTACAAATTATTTATTACATTTGTGATACTTCTTTGTAGAGAATTCCTTTATAATTTGCTTGAAGTCAATGGTTTTTAGGATGTCATTTTCTATACACAATTACACATGAGTGAAAGCCAGTTCAAACGCTGCTGCCCCATTGTGCTGCGAAGCTCATTTTTTACTGCTGGCGGGTATTAATGCTGGTGTGGGTACTGCTGGTGCTGGTGGGTATTAATGCTGGTGTGGGTACTGCTGGCGGGTATTAATGCTGGTGTGGGTACTGCTGGCGGGTATTAATGCTGGTGTGGGTACTGCTGGTGCTGGCGGGTATTAATGCTGGTGTGGGTACTGCTGGCGGGTATTAATGCTGGTGTGGGTACTGCTGGTGCTGGTGGGTATTAATGCTGGTGTGGGTACTGCTGGCGGGTATTAATGCTGGTGTGGGTACTGCTGGTGCTGACGGGTATTAATGCTGGTGTGGGTACTGCTGGCAGGTATTAATGCTGGTGTGGGTACTGCTGGTGCTGGCGGGTATTAATACTGGTGTGGGTACTGCTGGCGGGTATTAATGCTGGTGTGGGTAGTGCTGGTGCTGGCGGGTATTAATGCTGGTGTGGGTACTGCTGGCGGGTATTAATGCTGGTGTGGGTACTGCTGGGTATTAATGCTGGTGTGGGTACTGCTGGCGGGTATTAATGCTGGTGTGGGTACTGCTGGCGGGTATTAATGCTGGTGTGGGTACTGCTGGGTAATAATGCTGGTGTGGGTACTGCTGGCGGGTATTAATGCTGGTGTGGGTACTGCTGGTGCTAGTGGGTATTAATGCTGGTGTGGGTACTGCTGGCGGGTATTAATGCTGGTGTGGGTACTGCTGGTGCTAGTGGGTATTAATGCTGGTGTGGGTACTGCTCAGGGATGGACTGGCCATTGGGACTACAGGGAGTTTCCCGGTGGGCCGATGGCTCAGTGGGCCGGTTTCAGTGACAGCGGACCGATGCCCCCCTCCGCTCCTTTGTCTCTCCCTTCCCACAGCGCACACCTCCTCTCCCTTTCTGCAGCGCTCACCTGGGGAGTACAGAAAAGCAGGGGGAGGACCAGAGGAGCAGGGGGGGGCGACAGAGGAGAATGGGGGAGGGGACAGACAGCTGACTCAACAGCTATGGCCTGGGAGTTTCTCACTTCTGCCTAATCTTGTCCCATAAGAGGGGGCACAGAACTGATTCTTTGGTGAAATAATGCCTAACTTCCCCACTTGTGCTGCCTATAAGAGTACCAGTCGTTCTATTCTTATAAAGTAGAATGGCTAGTGGCTAGTGAAGGGGGAGAGGGGGCTTGGGTGGCCGGAGGGGGGGGGTGCGGGTGTTGTCCGGCCGCCATGGGAGAGACCTGTCAAAGTGGGCCAGTCTGGATGAAGTCCAGGGCCACATTTTTGTCCCAGTCCAGCCCTGGTACTGCTGGCGGGTATTAATGCTGGTGTGGGTACTGCTGGCGGGTATTAATGCTGGTGTGGGTACTGCTGGCGGGTATTAATGCTGGTGTGGGTACTGCTGGTGCTAGTGGGTATCATTTATCCACCAAAGCAAGTTATTGTTTAACCCCTTCCTGCCGGCCAGTGAAGAAACTCTGAAGGCATCAGCATACCAAGACATTTTGGATAATTTCATGCTCCCAACTTTGTGGGAACAGTTTGGGGGACGGCCCCTTTCTGTTCCAACATGACTGAGCACTAGTGCACAAAGCAAGGTCCATAAAGACATGTATGAGTGAATTTGGGGTGGAGGAACGTGACTGGCCTGCACAGAGTCCTGACCTCAACCAGATAGAACACCTTTGTGATGAATTAGAACGGAGACTATGAGCCAGGCCTTCTTTTCCAACATCGGTGCCTGACCTCACAAATGCACTTCTGGAAGAATGATCAAACATTCCCATAGACCAGTGTTTCTCAACTCCAGTCCTCAAGGCCCCCCAACAGGTCAGGTTTTCAGGATGTCCATTATTTTGCACAGGTGATTTGATCAGTTTCACTGCCTTAGTAATTCCCACAGCCTTTTCATCTGAGGGAAATCCTGAAAACATGACCTGTTGGGGGGGCTTGAGGACTGAAGTTGAGAAACACTGCCATAGACACCCTCCTAAACCTTGCGGACGGCCTTCCCAGAAGAGTTGAAGCTGTTATAGCTGCAAAGGGCGGGGCCAACTCAATATTAAACCCTACGGACTATGGGCCAGATTCTCTAAGAAATTCGCCGGCGTAGTATTAGCCATTTACACTACGCCGCCGCATCGTACTAGAGCAAGTGCCGTATTCTCCATGCACTTGCTCCGTAGTTTGCGTTGGCGTAGCGAAAATGGCCCAGCGTAAGGCCGCGTAATTCAAAGGGGGCGGCTTGTATTTAAATTAAGCGCGCCCCCGCGTCGAACGAACTGCGCATGCGCCGGCCGGGGAAAAAGCCCAGTGCGCATGCTCCAGCTCACGTCGGAAAGCGTCGTTGAAACCGACGTCAAAACGACGTGATCGTCACTACGCAACTCCCTATTCGCGAACGAGTTAGTAAAACGACGTAAGCGACGGAAAAAGCCAACGCTGACCCGACGCCATACTTAACATGGCATCCGACGGCACCCGACGGCATCCGACGGAACTTCGTAAGGTTACTCCTCATAGAAGCAGGCGTAAAAGCGATCGGGAATCGGCGTAGTAGCCTCATTTGCATATGCAAATGAGAAAACAACGTAAAGGCCACCTAGTGGCCGGAGTTGTCATTACAACTACGATCCGCAAGTGTAATGGTATTACACTTGTCCGATGTTCAAGCGTATCTATGCCAAAGTGATGCTAAGAATCACTCGCATAGATACCCGGCAAAAAAAACGGCGATACGACGGGTATCTGAGATACTCCGTCGTAGCGCCTCTGAGAATCTGGCCCTAAGACTGGGATACCATTAAAGTGCATGTGCGTGTAAAGGTGTCCCAATACTTTTGACAATATAGTGTTTTACACCGCATCCAATTTGCATAACATGTGAATGTGACCGACTTTCGACGGAGACGGTTCACTAGGGTTGCCACCTCATCCAAACACATATTAATTACACAGACTCTGTCTGATTAAGGTGGTAATTAAACTCACTTGGTGCCTTATCTGCATTAAATTAGCTTCAGAACCTGAGTAATTAATGTGTTTGGGTTTAAAGGGATGAGGTGGCAACCAGTGGCGGGGCGTCCATGAAGGGCACACAGGCGCCGCCCCCACTCTATTGCCGTCACCATAGATAGATTCATACAGTGCATGAATCTGACTATGGTCGCCGCTGCCACCCCCTTTTCAGGTGCCGAGCACCAGAATTACAGCAGCTGGGTATTTTTTGGAAGCACCTGTTCAGAGCCGTAGGCATCAAAAAAGGTGAACAGCGGGCACCATGCTGGGTTAGGAAAGCAAATTAATTTTATCTTCCCTAACACTAAACCGCCTCTTAGCCAATCAGGTACTTGGGTCTGTTACATGTCACCTGATTGGCTGAAATGACAGGCGCTGTGATTGGACACCTATATCAGGCATCCAATCATAGCCTAGGATGGGAAGAGAGGAAGGGAGAAGACATTGAGGAGCGTGGAGGACACCGTGACAAAATAGTGTAGAGTGACAGGTAAGTGTCAGGCGGGTGGGGCAGCATTTGATAGGCACAGTAGCGGCAATTGATGAGCGCAGTGGCTGCACTTGATGGCACAATGGCTGCACTTGATGGCACAATGGCTGCACTTGATGGCACAGTGGCTGCATTTGATGGGCACAGTGGCTGCGTTTGAAGGGCACAGTGGCTGCGTTTGATGAGGCACAGTGGCTGCGTTTGATGAGGCACAGTGGCTGCCTTTTATGGGGCACAGTGGCTATGTTTGATGGGCACAGTGGCTGCGCTTGATTGGCAGTAATTTATGGGCACAGTGGCTGCAATTTATGTGCACAGTGGCTGCGTTTGATGGGGCACAGTGGGGTCAATTTATGGGCACAGTGGCTGCATTTGATAGGCACAGTGGCTGTGTTTTATGGCACAGTGGTGGTAATTTATGGGCACAGTAGCGGCAATTGATGGGCACACTGGCAGCAATTGATGGGTAGCTGCGTTTAATGGTCACAGTGGCGACAATTTATGGGCACAGTGGCTGCGTTTGATGAGGCACAGTGGCTGCGTTTGATGGGCACAGTGGCAGCAATTCATGGGCACAATGGCTGGGTTTGATGGGGCACAGTGGCTGCATTTGATGGGGCACAGTGACTACGTTTGATGGGCAAAGTGGCTGTGTTTGATGGGGCACAGTGGCTGCGTTTGATGGGGCACAGTGGCTGCGTTTTATGGCACAGTGGCTGCGTTTTTTTTTTTTTTGTTTTTTTTTTCAGTTTGTCTGCACCCTCCAAAAATTTGAGCACTAGCCGTCACTGGTGGCAACCCTACAGTTCACACGTGTGTGGGGTGACTGTGGTGCAATATTGAAAAGGGTCGTGTGCGTTTTTGGGTCCGGTTCAGGTTGCGAATTTAGGGAAAATTTGCACCTGAACCAGTAAACAAGAATACAGCGGACTCCGGACTGCAAATCGCAGCCGGCCATAAGTGAACCCAGCTTTAGCCATTTCAGTCCAGGAGAGGAACTCGTACAACTGCGCAAGACTGACCGACGGCAAGGCCGGAGGTCAGAGAACGCAGCACGTCTACCTTTTGCCGAGTTGCTCGGCTCGGCAGAGATTTGTAGGAGTTCTCTGTTTTCTGCTAAGAAAAGTGCAAAGTGCGGCGTCCCTGGTGAGATATCAGGCTGTGCGTTATTCTCACCTCTCTTTTTACTAATATTTGCGTCTCTTCACTTCTCGTATCTTTTTTTGTGCCGCTTTGTAACTTTTTGTTCCTTAGGCTGCATTCACACCTGAGCGTAGGCGGCAGCCGGCGTATTGCAGCGACATGACATTGGCGTATTGTCCCCGCGATTTGCGGCGACAAGTCGCTCCTTGTTTTTCGCTGGGAGGGGTGATTTTAACATTGTCGGCTATTGCCAAACGCCTGATACGCCTAAAAAAAAGGGTCCGGGACTTGTTTCAAGCTTCAGGCGTACGGCGTTCCGGCGTAGAGATGTGAACCATCTCCATAGCCGACAATGTTAATTCGCCCCTCCAGCGTATCTCAGGCTGCTACAGCGTCGGGCGCAGGGCGACAAAACGCCTAGGTCTGAATGCAGCCTAATGGCCCATACACACGATCCGAATATCGGACGAAAACGATCGTCCGATGATGGATCGTACGATTTTCGGATCGTGCGTACACTACTTTCGACAGCCGATCACGACCGTTCATCCGATTTAAATTCGATCGGACAAGCGCGAAAAATGTTCTCGTCCGATGTCCGATCGTCCGATTTTCGTTTAGTCAGTACAGCCGTCGTCCGACAATACAATACAAATACATTACAACACGTGACATCACTTCCGATCGTTTTTTTTCTATCGTACGATAATTTTCGTGAGTTTAAAACCTATTTTATTTTACTCACGATTATTAAGCGAAAAAAGTCGTACGATCCGTCGGCCGATATTCGGATCGTGTGTATGGGCCATTAGCCTCCCGGAGAGCGGACGTGGGATCTGGACGCGGTTTGATCTCATGGCTCCAGCGTGAGATTTCTCATTCTTACGCCTTTTCCATAGATCACAAGGTCTCTCTATTACACATTCCATCCCGACAAATGAAAAGAAATGTTTTCCTGGAGGAAGGTACCGCTTCCTATTTAATCATTGCATAATCTTCTCTGCTCTGTAGAGTCTTGCCGGCTGGCAGCGTAATTCTCACTCTGCAAACACCGCGCTTCACTGAGATGTCACTTGTCAAAACAGAGAGACGCCGGCTATTTACATTGCAAAGGAGAATCGGAAGGGAGCCGAGTCGGATCTCTGACACACGTAACGTACACACAGGGGAAGATCTGTAGGGCAGAAGACCGCACTGCATGTCCCGGGTGTGTGATTGGGGAGAGATAGAACATTTGCATGGATTTAATTCAATTTATGGGGGGAGGGGGTTCTGCAATCACATCCAAACATCTGCAAATTGCAAATCCTATGAGGTCTTGTTCACCAAGGTGAAACGCGTTGCCTTCTTAATTCTCAATGGCATCCCCACGCATCTATCAAACTTGGGTGTGCTCATGGCTGCTAAAACATATCCAATAAAATCAAATTTCCTCATAAACCGAGGTCCAAATGTATTCTGCTACGCGTCTTTGGTAAAAAAAAAAAAAAAAAATCCCAATAACTCTACACTATATTGTCAAAAGTTTTGGGACACCTGCCTTTACACGCACAACTACTTGAGGCCGCGCAACAGCCAAATGACGGCTACAGCGCGGACCTGAAAATCCTGGAGGCCGTCATTATACAGCCTCCCCTTCGCGCGCTCCCTGCTGTGATTACCGAGTCACTGAGACTCAGGTGATCACTGATCCGAGTAAGGGGCCGATCCCGACCCCTTACCATGTGATCAGCTGCTAGTCACTGACAGCTGATCACGTGATGTAAACAAAGGATCGGTAAACGTTTCGTTTTTCTGAGGAGGGAAAAAAGCCGATCACCGGCTTGTGCACAAGGGACATCGGTCCTGAAGAGAAAGGAGGCAGATGTGCCTCATCAGTGCCAGCTGCCAATTGCTACCTATCTATGGGAAAAAATTACTGCGCAGGTCAATGGAAATAAAATAAAATAAAAGTGGTAATAAAAAAAAATGAATTAGATAATGCCTGCTGCAAAAAAATGTGCATACACATAAAATACTATAGTAAAAAATATGCTGCGCTGCCAAAAAAGAAAGTATATAGGTGAATAAATATACTTATGTGGACACCAAGTTCATTGGTGGATGGTATAAATTTAAAATAAAGTGAAACGCTAATGTGAAACAGAAAAGTCCAAGCAAAATCAAAATCACATATGTGAGCCAAAGTCTTGTGTCTATAAACACCCGAAAAGTGTTGGAAGAAAAATCTTCAAGTGAAGTTAATCAAGGCACCTCCACCTCTATATAAAATGCCTGCTTACCAGCTCCAACTTCAAAAATTGCATTTGTTAATAAATTGTGCTGCTCCCATTTGTCCTCAGCCGTCACCTCCTCATACAGTGAACCAGTCTCATCACATCCGAGGGTGGAGAGAAGAAAACCATAGAGTAGTACTGTAGGCTCGCGTTTATTAAAATAAAAAATAAAACTCACATGATTCGTTGTAATTAAGCTATTATGTAAAGCCCATGACAGATGACGTCACCCCTGGAAGACGTCATCTGTGACGAAACCGTAGGGAAGAGCGGCGTCACTCACCGCTTACACAATCCGGAAGGACGAGCGATATTAGCCGGCCGGCTTTACACAATTTACAACGAATCGTGAGTTTTATTTTTTATTTTAATAAACGGGACTACTCTATGAGTTTTCCTCTCCATACCCTCGACATTGCCTGGTTCAAAAGGTGGAGAATGGGAGCAGCACAATTTATTAACGCAATTTTTGAAGTTGGAGCTGGTAAGCAGGCATTTTATATAGAGGTGAGGTGCCTTGATTAACTTCACTTGATTCTTCCAACACTTTTCGGGTGTTTATAGGACCCGTGATTTGGCTTCACATATGGATTTTGATGCTTGGACTTTTCTGTTTCACCCCATTAGGCACTTTATTTTAAATTTATACCATCCACCAATGTGATTATATTTATTCACCTATATACTTTCTTTTTTGCAGCGCAGCATATTTTTTAGCCTGTGCCCGCTGCCCAGTGCCCATGCCACTTCTCAATGCCCACTAGTGATGCCAATCAGTGTCTCATCAGTGCCACCTAGCAATGCTGCCCATCAGTGCCCATCACTGACACCTATTAGACACAGAATCGCGGGACGCCTGACGCCAAAAAGAATGTTCGGACCTTCCTTGGATTCTGCCCGTGATCTGGAATGCCACGGCGTGATTGTACCTGTGCCCGCTGCCCAGATGCGGGCACAGGTAGATGGCGGGCCGATCACGTGAGGGTTGTTCTCTAAAGAGCAATTTGTACTCGAATCGTACTTCAGAAAGCATTTGACAGGCGGCTGAGTAGGGATCATTAACCCCTCGATTGCTGCACTACCACGCCACAATTGCATGGACAAATCAAGGCATCGCAGCCCCGCCATGTGTATGCGGAGTAGTGGGGAGCAGTAAAAGTGTGGTTCAACCTTAGGATTTTACTCCCCCCCCCCCCCCCAAGCGTTCTTGTGCACAAACACAACTAATCTGTGCGGCTGTGCCCCAACCGCGTGGCAATTTTAGGGTTCCATCAAGCATTAACTTATCGCCTCCTCATCGCCGATCAAATTCCCTCTGAAAAGCGATCCACTGCAGATCACTCTTCAGAGGGCAACACTTGTGTGAACCGAGGCGACATTGTGCCTCCTCATCGCCGATCATATTCCCTCTGAAAAGCGATCCGCCGCAGATCACTCTTCAGAGGGCAACACTTGTGTGAACCAAGGCGACAATGTGCCTCCTCATCGCCGATCAAATTCCCTCTGAAAAGCGATTCCCGGCAGATCACTCTTCAGAGGACAAAACTTCTGTGAACCGAGGAGACATTTTGCCCTCATTTTGATCCGCCGCAGATCACTCTTCAGAGGGCAACGCTTGTGTGAAGCGAGCAGACATTTCGCCTCCTAGCAAATTCCCTCTAAAAAGCGATCCGCCACAGATCACTCTTCAGAGGGCAACACTTGTGTGAACCGAGGAGACATTTCACCTCCTCGCGACCTATCAAATGCCCTCTGAAAACCGATCAGCCACAGATCACTCTTCAGAGTGCAACACTTGTGTGAACCGAGGAGACATTTCACCTCCTAGCAAATTCCCTCTAAAAAGCGATCCGCCACAGATCACTCTTCAGAGTGCAACACTTGTGTGAACCGAGGAGACGTTTCACCTCCTAGCAAATTCCCTCTAAAAAGCGATCCGCCACAGATCACTCTTCAGAGTGCAACACTTGTGTGAACCGAGGAGACATTTCACCTCCTAGCAAATTCCCTCTAAAAAGCGATCCGCCACAGATCACTCTTCAGAGTGCAACACTTGTGTGAACCGAGGAGACATTTCACCTCCTAGCAAATTCCCTCTAAAAAGCGATCCGCCACAGATCACTCTTCAGAGTGCAACACTTGTGTGAACCGAGGAGACGTTTTGCCTCCTCGCCGCCTATCAAATTCCCTATGAAAACCGATCAGCAACAGATCACTCTTCAGAGGGCTACAATTGTGTGAACCGAGCCCTGTGCAAGTAAAGAATTATTCTCTGTGACAAATCTGGAAGTCGCGAGTCTGGCTTCCTCGTTTTTCTCTTTACTCATGCATCACAAATTATAGATGTGAGCAATTTAATCGTCACTCCGGCAGGAATGGCAGCGATTCCGACGAGCAGCGAAATGAATCATCACATTAGATCTGGAAATTGATGTGAGAGGTCCGGAATAATTAATTCCACAAGTGAGACATCTTGAGGGCTAATTATTTTGTTGTGATCGGCGGAGGACGATCGGCTGTCTGATGTTCCGTTCGGATTTCCTGACGTTCGTTTTCATCCCAGTATAAGGCCTAATGAATGAGACGGGGGGGGGGGGGGTGATATGCAAAGTGCAGTAACCGATAGCAACCAATCAACAGGTCTCTATATTGTTGTCACTGCTCTGAATTGATGAAGACCAAAGATGATGTGGAATGTCAAAGGATTCCAGAGCATCCCTCTATAAAGAGCAAGAACGGGGATCTGTCAATGTAACTCACAGATTCACGTTCTGACAGGGGAGTAGAAAGAGATCTGCTGTTCCTAGTGATTAGGAAAAGTGCTCTCTCTCCTCCTCCAGTCCGCCCTCTCCCCCCCTACAGTTAGAAACACCTCCCAGGGAACACATTTTACCCCTTGATCGCCCCCTTCCCTGCCAGAGTCATTTATACAGTAATCAGTGGCTATTTTGAGATCTGATCGCTGTATAAATGTTACTGGTCCCAACAAGTGTGAAAAATGTCCGATCTGTCCGCCGCAATCCCTCTAAAAATCGCCGCCATTACTAGTAAAAAATAAAGAAATAATAAAAATGCCATAAAACGATCCCCTATTTTGTAAACGTTATAACTTTTGCGCAAACCAATCAATAAACGCTTATTGCGATTTTTTTTTTTTTTTTTTTTTAACCAAAAATATGTAAAAGAATACGTATCGGCCTAAACTAATGAAGAAATTCATTTTTATTTTTGGGGGATATTTATTATAGCAAAATAAAATAATTTTTTTTTCAAAATTGTCGCTCTATTTTTGTTTATAGAGCAAAAAAATGTAAACCGCAGAGGTGATCAAATACCACCAAAAGAAAGCTCTATTTGTGGGGGAAAAAAGGACGCCAATTTTGTTTGGGTGCAGCGTCCGACCGCGCAATTTTATGTTAACCACTTAAGGACCACCTACTGCACATTTACGTCGGCAGAATGGCACGGCTGGGCACATCAACGTATATATACGTTGATTTTAGTACCCAGCCGTGGGTCGCGGGCCCGCGACCCGGTCCGAAGCTCCGGGACCGGGACCGCGGGATTCGCGGACCCGATCGCCGCTGGAGTGCGGCGATCCGTCCCTGGAGCGGAAGAACGGGGAGAGCCGTGTGTACACACGGCTTCCCCGTGCTTCTCTGTGGCCGCAGCATCGATCGCGTCATCCCTGTAATAGGGGGACGCGATCGATGACGTCACACCTACAGCCACACCCCCCTACAGTAGTAAACAAACACACTAGGTCACACATCCCCTACAGCGCCCCCTTGTGGTTAACTCCCAAACTGCAGCTGTCATTTCCACAGTAAACGATGCAATTTAAATGCATTTTTTGCTGTGAAAATGACAATTGTCCCACAAATGTGTCAAAATTGTCCGATGTGTCCGCCATAATGTCGCAGTCACGAAAAAAATCGCTGATCGCCGCTATTGGTAGTAAAAAAAAAAAAATTAATAAAAATGCAATAAAACTATCCCTTATTTTGTAAACGCTATAAATTTAGCGAAAACCGACCGATAAACGCTTATTGCGATTTTTTTTTACCAAAAATATGTAGAAGAATACGTATCGGCCTAAACTGAGGAAAAAAAATGTTTTTTTATATATTTTTGGGGGATATTTATTATAGCAAAAAGTAAAAAATATTGCATTTTTTTTAAAATTGTCGCTCTATTTTTGTTAATAGCGCAAAAAATAAAAACCGCAGAGGTGATCAAATACCACCAAAAGAAAGCTCTATTTGTGGGGGGAAAAAAGGACGCCAATTTTGTTTGGGAGCCACGTCGCACGACCGCGCAATTGTCAGTTAAAACGAAGCAGTGCCGAATCGCAAAAAGGGGCAAGGTCCTTTACCAACATTTTGGTCCGGGTCTTAAGTGGTTAAAGAGGCGCAGTGCCGAATCGCAGAAAATGACCTGGTTATTAAAGCGGGGGTTCACCCAAAAAAAATTTTTAACCTTACATTCAGCCAAGTTCTCATAATGACATTAGGCTGTTTTTTTTTTTTTATTTCATTGCCGTACATACCGTTTTTTCACCGCCGCTTCCGGGTATGTAATCTGCGGGACTGGGCGTTCCTAATCGATTGACATCCTTCCGACCGGCGCATACAGCACGTCACGAGTTGCCGAAATAAGCCTATACGCCGCCTGCGCACCGACGTTCGGCTTCTTTCGGCAACGCGTGACGTGCTGTATGCGCCGGTCGGAAGGATGTCAATCAGTTAGGAACGCCCAGTCCCGCAATCGCGGCTGAAAGCATTAGATCGGTGAATTTTTTTTCACGATCTCATGCTTTCCAGCCTGGAGGAGAGATGTGAGGTCTTATTAACCCCGCGTCTCTCCATAAAGAGGACCTGTCACACACAGGTCCTCTTTCGGAGAAAAATAGAACATGCTCTATATCTAAACTCCGATGGAATTCATCAGAATTTCTGATGAAAAAACTCAGATGGGGCTACACACGATCAGAAAATCAGATAGAAAAAGTCAGTTGGACTTTTCCCATCGAAAAATTCCGATCGTGTGTACAAGGCATAATAGAGTGATCAGTGCTAAAAAATATGCACTGTCACTGTACAAATGACACTGGCTGGGAAGGGGTTAAACATCTTGGGCAAACAAAGGGTTAACTGTGAGCCTAACCTGTGTTTATGTGTGTATTATGAGCATAGGCGTGCGCACAGGGTGTGCCAGGTGTGCCCAGGCACACCCTAATTATCCTGTGCAGCATAGATTTCCCCTACTGTCCTGGTTCCCCCCTTCTTCCCCAAACAGCGCTCCCGGCTTCCCTCCTCTCCTCTCCCACCGGCTGTTACTGCAGTAATGTTTTAGGATGAGTGGAGGAATGGGTTGGTAAATATGTAATCTACAGGCCCTGATCCCTTTCTGAATGAACATTGTAAGTGATCAGTAGTGTGTGTTTGAGCTTTGGGGTGCACACCCTAATGCAATAGGCTGCGCACACCTATGATTATGAGGTGCTTTTACTAAGGGATGTGCTTTGCAGGGAAACAAAATCCAGCACATCCCCGCTGTCAGGACGGAGCTCTGCCTTGTTTACATAGGCAGAGCGCTGCCCCGTGTCTCCTTGGTGATCGCCGGGTCACGGTGGGCATCCATTGGCCAGCATCTGCTGATGACCTTTTAAACTGCTTAATGGAGGGGAGGGGGCATTCATTTTGTCTTCTGGATTGGCTCCAATTCATTTTGCCAAAAAAACGGTGAAATTTTACCAAAGTCTTCTTTTTGCCCAAGTTGCGGGAAGAAAAACGTGAGAATTAGGGCCCTTTCACACGGTGCGGACCGTTTTTTGGTCCGCTCCGTGGGGGGGGTCCCGCTCAGCTGTCGGCGGACAGGGCGGTCCCCGCACACTGTGCAGGGACCGCCCTGTCTCTCCTCCGCTCTCCCCTATGGGGAATCGGATGGAAACGGACCGTCTGTCCGTTTGCATCCGATCCACCGGACGGAAGAAAAATAGGGTTTTCTTCCGTCCGCAAAACGGATCCAGGTGGACGCGGATCGTAGGCGGACGTTAGCGGATGTATCATCCGCTAATGGATCCGCTCCCATAGGGCCCACAGGGCCCCATTCTAAGTCCGTTAGAGGACCGTTCGTCCGCACGTGTGAAAGGGCCCTAAGGAAGGGAGGTTACCGCTCCAGATGGATGCAATTGGCAATCGGTGTCCTCTCAGAAGCCACGGGTGCTGGCAATGCACAAAGCAAAAATAGGGAGAAAAATATATGGACAGCCGCACTCCAGAAAGACCTTTTCGGTTGCCTTTATTGGTAAAAGGATAAAAGCACTACAAATCACAGCAGACAGTGGGATATACAGCTAGCGCGTTTCGCACTAATATCTAGTGCTTTAATCATAGCTGAAGAAGAAAAACTTGACCAATGGGGAAAGAAGTGTCTTAAATATCACAAAAGGCATGCTGAGCCCTGTACACACGATCGGTTTGTCTGATGAAAACGGATCGATGGACCGCTTTCATCGGACAAATGGATCGTGTATGGGCCCCATCGGTTTGTTTTTCATTGGTGGAAAAAAATAGAACATGGTTTAAATTTTTCCAACGGATAAAAAAATGATAGAAAAAAAAAAAACGATCGTCTGTGGGGAAGTCCATCGGTTAAAAATGCACGCATGCTCAGAATCAAGTCGACGCATTCTCGAAAAGCATTGAACTTAATTTTTCTCAGCACGTCTTTGTGTTTTACGTCACTGCGTTTGGACACGGTCGGATTTTTGACCGATGGTGTGTAGGCAAGACTGATGAAAGTCAGATTCATCGAATAAAAATAATCCATCGGATTCGATACCATCAGATATCCGATCGTGTGTACAGGGCTTAAGGCTTCATTCATATTCGCACGTCTCCAAAGTCGCACGATTTCCCGTGCGAATTTGAAGCACAACATTTGGTGTGATTTTGATCCGACTTGACCTTGACGTTGTAGTGCAAGGTCAGCACTGGATGCAAAGCGCCTTGAGGCGATTAAGTTCACATTTGTTGCGCTATACAAGTTACTCACTCGCTCACTTAAAGCGGAGCTCTAGTCATTTTATGGGGCAGATTCTCAAAGGAATTATGCCGGTGTATGTACACATACACATATGTACACATACACCGGCGTAATTCGAATTTCCCGCCGGCGTATCATTGTTTTCTATTCTGAAAACATGATACGCCGGTTTTAGGCTTGGATCCGACTTGTGTAAGTCATTTACACCGTCGGATCCTAAATGCAATACTACGACGGCCGCTAGGTGGCGTTTACGTTGATTTCACCGCTGAATATGCAAATGAGCCGATACGCCGATTCTCGAAAGTTTTTGCGCCGCGACAAAGTAGTTTACGTAGGTTGCCTACGCGTAAGGTTACCCCTGCTATATGAGGGGTAACCTTACTTTAGTCCGCCGTATGCCATGTTAAGTATAGCCGTCGTGTTAGCGTCGGCTTTTTCCGTCGTTTACGTAACGCGTCGTGAATAGGGACGTGCGTTAATTACGTTCACGTCGCAACCTATGTATTTGCAGCGTATTACGGAGAATGCGCAGTGGCCTAGTTCGTTCAGCACTGGGGCACGCTTAATTTAAATACAGCACGCCCCCTCCTTCACTATTTGAATTATGCAGCCTTACGACGCCGCATTTACGCTACGCCGCCGAAAATTACGGAGCAAGTGCTTTGAGAATACGGCACTTGCTTCAGTAATTGGCGTAGGCGTAGCGTAAATGCGGTACGATATGCTACGCTGCCAGATACGCACATTTTTAAGAATCTGGCCCTATGTGTTTATTAAAGTTCAGCGGCTACAAAAAAGTGTAGCCGCTGACTTTTAATAAACACACACTCTCCTGTCCCAATATGCAGAGATGTGGCTGCCTGAACCCTCGCTTCTCTCCCTTTCCTCTGCCTGGCACCGGTATTACAAGTGTGGGCACCCGGCTGTGACAGCTCGTGGCTTCACACCTGGGTGCACACTGCGCATGCGCGAGACGTGCTCGCCTCCTCAGTGGTCAGGCAATCTTCTCAGAAGATTGCAGGGAGGGAGGGGAAGAGGAAAACTTCCGCTCGAGTCGCCTAGGTGTCCCGAGTGGAAGTGGGAGCGCCTACCTGTCAAAACTAGGTATCCGATACCCCTCCCCCAAAAAAATTACATGCCAAATGTGGCATAGGAGAGGGGGGGGGGTGTAATTCTTAAAGCGCAACTTCCCTTTTTGGCTGGAGCTCCACTTTAAGTCTCACCGATCTGAACGGGTGCCATTGCAAACAATGGGCTGCGAATCGTCATGTCCAAAGGCTCATAACAAGTTGCACAAGTGTGAATGGGCCCTTAATCTTAAAGCGGATCTCCGCCGTAAAAAAAACATTAATGCCGCGTACACACGATCACTTTTTGTGATGAAAAAAAACGACGTTTTAAAAAACGTCTTTTAAAATGATGGTGTGTGGGCAAAACGTCGTTTTATGTCTTCAAAAAAACGACCAAAAAAAAAATTCCAACATGCTTGAAATTTTTGTGTCGTTTTTCAAAATGTCGTTTTTTGTATCATAAAAAGTGACCGTGTGTGGGCAAAACGTCGTTTAAAACGACGTTTTTAAACCCGCGCATGCTTAGAAGCAAGTTATGAGACGGAGCTTCAATGGAACAGAGTGCCGTCGAAAGTGTCTTACGTAACCGCGCTTTGCAAGAGCATTGTGGAAAAACAATGGTGTGTATGCAATGTCGTTTTTGAAAATGAAGTTTGAAAAACGTCGTTTTGTTTCGCCACATAAAATGACGTTTTTTTTCATCACAAAAAGTGATCGTGTGTACGCGGCATTAAAGCCAACAGCTACAAATACTGCAGCTGCTGACTTTTAATAAATGGACACTTACCTGTCCTGGAGTCCAGCGACGTCGGCAGCAGAAAACGAGCGAGCGCTCCTCACTCTGCTGCCCCCACCGCCATCCTCGGTGAGGGAACCAGGAAGTGAAGCATTGCGGTTTCACTGCCCGGTTCCTTACAGTGCTCACTGGTCCACACTGTGTTCTGGGAGCCGTGTGTTTCCCAGAACGGGGGAGGGGGGGTGATGCACTACCCGCAGAGTGGACTCTCGGAAAAGGGTGCAAATACCTATCTGCACCCCCCTCCCCCCTGAAAGGTGCCAAGTGTGACACCGGAAGGCGGGAGCGTTACGATGAGCGGAAGTTCCACTTTAGGGTGGAGCTCCGCTTTAAGTGGCATGCTGACTCTTCTACTTCCTTAACCCCAATCTAGGACGTGTTTCGGAGATGATTGATCTTTCTTTCTCTTCTCTTCCTTTCTGCATTTCAAAAACGAAAAGAGCGGACCGCTAGAAGCCCTGGCGCCCTGCCACGCCGCGAGTTGCACAAGAGCGATCTCCACTCCGTCTGGCAGGATTCGTCGGCTGTTGCTATAACAATGGCATTTGGCACGTTGCCTGGAATGATACGACAACAATGTAATTCAAAATGTATCAACATTAAACTGGCCCATTACTCGCCGAGCCGCGCCGTAACAGATACATGCCATCCGCTGTGATATATGGCAAAGTAAAATCAACAAGAGCCTCTCCATCGAGCACATAGAGATACAGATCAGCATCTTACTTTATTTTTCATTAGATGTACATTTTGAAAAATATATATATATGTGACACAAGTCTTTTTTGTTACAATGTATTTTCTTTTTACGGTCTTGGTAAATAAAAAATGCTAGGTAAAAACTTGCGTCTTTGTCTGCTAGGCTCCATGCACATCAGCGTTTTGTATAAGCTCCTAAAAGCCCATATTACCCTTTTTTTCTGCTCTTATGCCGCGTACACACGATCGGAAATTCCGACAAGAAAATTGTGGATTTTTTTCCGACTAAATTTTCTCTAAAACTTGTGTTGCATACACACGGTCCCACAAAATTGAGACCGTCAAGAACGCGTTGATGTACAACACTACGACAAGCCGAGAAAAATTAAGTTCAATGATTCCTAGCATGCGTCGAATTGTTTCAGAGCATGCGTTTTTTTTTGTGCGCCGGAATTGCATACGGACGATCGGAATTTCCGACAAGAACTTTTCGAGTCGGAAAAATTGAGAACCAGCTCTCAATTTTTTGCTGTCAGAAATTCCGATGGGGCCTACAACACGGTAGGAATTTCCGACCAAAAGCTCACATGGAACTTTTCTTGTCGGAATTTCCGATCGTGTGTACGCGCATAAGAAGCGAAATAGTGTTCTCCTATGTGTCCATCCACACTTCTTTAGGCTAGTAGCATTTTTTGAGATTCAGCTTTTAGTGCTTTTAGTACAAACAATCATTTTTCGGGTTGTAAAAAACAAAGTTTTAAAAAAAATGTAATTTAACCACTTCAGGTCCGCGCTATTAACAGAATACGTGAACAGCGCGGACCTGAGGCGCCGGGGTCACGTCTTTGGACGTGATTTGCTTGTAATTCCCCGCGCGCGCCACAGGGTGGCGCGCGGCGGGGAAAAACAGTCCCGACGCATCACCGAGGATCCGATGCGTGTACCCGGCGGCCGCGATGTCCGTCAGGTACACGCGATCGTCGGTGAGAGAGCAGGGACGTGGAGCTCTGAGTGTAAACACAGAGCTTCACGTCCTGTCAGTGAGGTGACAGATGCTGTGTCTCTTGTACATAGGGAGACAGCATCTATCACCTCCCCCAGTCACCCCCCTCCCCCCACACAGTTAGAACACACCCAGGCAATACATTTAACCCCTTCCTCACCCCCTAGTGTTAACCCCTTCAATGCCAGGCACATTTATACAGTAATTAGTGCATTTTTATAGCACTGGTCGCTGTATAAATGTGAATGGCGCCAAAAATGTGTCAAAAGTGTCCGATGTGTCCGTCGCAATATCGCAGTCAAAATAAAAATCGCAGATCGCCGCCATTACTAGTAAAAAAAAAATATAAAAAAAAAAATCATAATTATGTCCCCTATTTTGTAGGTGCTATAACTTTTGCGCAAAGCAGTCACTTATTGTGATTTTTTTTTTTTTTTTTTTTACAAAAATACGTAGAAGAATACGTATCGGCCTTAACTGAGAAAAAAATATATAAAAAAAATAAAAAAATTGGATATTTATTATAGCAACAAGTAAAAAATATATATATATTTTTAAATTGTCGCTCTTTTTTTCATTATAACGCAAAAAATAAAAACCGCACGGGCGATCAAATACCACCAAAAGAAAGCTCTATTTGTGGGGAAAATAAGGACACCAATTTTGTTTGGGTGCCACGTCGCGACGCGACGCAGTGCCGGAAGCTGAAATTTCGCCTGGGCACGAAGGGGGTTTATGTGCGCAGTAAGCAAGTGGTTAAAACTTTCATGTGTAGGCTTCAGAGCATTTTTCGGGTTTTGAAAAATGGGCAATTTTTTTTTTTTGAACATGCTCTATTTTTTCACGACGTTTTAAACGTTGTCGTCTTTCGGGTTGTAAAAAATGATCGTGTGTGGGCTTTAACGATGTGAAAAACCTGCGCTTGCTCAGAAGCAAGTTATGAGACGGGATCGCTCGTTCTGGTAAAACTACCATTCATAATGGAGATAGCACATTCATCACGCTGTAACAGACAGAAAAGCGCGAATCGTCTTTTACTAACACAAAGTCAGCTAAAGCTGCCCAAAGGGTGGCGCCATCCGCATTGAAACTTCCCCTTTATAGTGCCGTGTTGTACGTCACCGTGCTTAAAAAAAAGACGCTTTCTCCGACTTGCTCATTCCCCGGCTTAGTTGGGGGTAGGTGGTACACTTTGGTGGGGGTGGGTCAGCCACGCCCTGTGACCTTTGACAACCCTCCTTCTGACCTTTGACCTTTGGGGGAGGTTCCATTTCCTGAGTCCTAGCCATATTCTTCAATGGGAAACCCGAACCCTAACCCTAACCCGAATCCTAACCCTACTTGACCTTTGACAAATGAACTTTAACCCTAAGTCCATCTCCACTTAGTGAACCACCTACCTTTCCCAGATCCCGCTTGGTTTGTTGGAAAAAAAATCTTTTTTCTAGAGGCTGAAAAATCTTGTTTTTTTACAACCCGAAAAATTATTGTGTGTGTACACGGCATTAGGAATTTCTTGGAGTGTTTTTACACCAGAAAAATATGCTGAATGCTCCTAACTGCTACTAAAATGCTCAGTGGCGGCTGGTGTTTCTTTTTTGGGGGGAGGCAGAAAACAACTTACCCCATCAGTTGCAGGCGGGCTCTTACGGGTGGTGGGTTGTAGGCTCCTACAGCGGTGGGCCTGAAAAGGGCCGGACGCATGAATAGGTGGCGCTACCACTGGGCAAACTAGGCAGCCACTAAGGGTGCCCTGCTGCCTAGGAAGCCCGGCCACTGGTGTTCCTACTCTCTCTCTGCAGCAAGCAACTAAGTATCAGCATCAGCAGGCAGCCGCTGCTATGCTCACACAAAGTGTCAGAGGCGTAGCGGTGCCAGGACTGTGTCTGTGTCCCGATTCCCAAATGAATGGAAGCAAGCAAACATTTAATGATGGGCGCTTGTGAGGCTGCATTTGATGGGTGCTGGTGAGGCTACATTAATGGGTGCTGGTGAGGCTGTATTGATGGGCGCTGGTGAGGGTGCATTAATGGGCGCTGGTGAGGCTGCATTAATGGGTGCTGGTGAGGCTGCATTAATGGGCGCTGGTGAGGCTGCAGCATTTGATGGGCACTGGTGAGGCTGCAGCATTTGATGGGCGCTGGTGATGCTGCATTTGATGGGCTCTGGTGAGGCTGCATTTGATGGGCGCTAGTGAGGCTGCATTTGATGGGCGCTGGTGAGGCTGCATTTGATGGGCGCTGGTGAGGCTGCATTTGATGGGCGCTGGTGTGGCTGCATTTGATGGGCGCTGGTGAGACTGCATTTGATAGGTGCTGGTGAAGCTAAATTGAGGGATGCTGGTGAGGCTGCATTTGATAGGCGCGTCATTAAAAAGGTAGGGTAAAGGGGGTGTAGTCAGGATTGGAGCCACGGGGGAGTGCAAGAAGGAGGGTTCACCTAGGGCAGTGATGGTGAAACTTGGCACCCCAGATGTTTTGGATCTATATTTCCCATGATGCTCAACTACACTTCAGAGTACATGAGCATCATGGGAAATGAGGTTTGCCATCACTGGCCTAGGGCACACCTCCCAAGTTATTAAGATGGGAACGAGGAACACCTATTAGCAAAACTGTGTAGGCATAGGACACACCCCCTTAAATGAGAATTACACACACAAAAAAAATGATCAGTTATACCCACAAGTGCTTTTTTTATCACTATTATTCTTTTATACTGGCGTTTAACACTTACAAATGCAGCAATTTACAAATTGGATGAAAGGTTTAGCATTGTGAAAAACGTTTTAAAAGATAAATAGTGCATTTATACTACCGAATAGATCAGACCAGAATAAGGGAAAAATGAGAAGGGGCAGAGGGAATTTGTTCCAAATCAGGGACAGTCCCTCGAAATCATTGGGAGCTATGGCCTAGGGGGCGTCAAAAATCCTTGCACCAGCCCTGCATATAGGGGTTGGCGTGGATAGATGGGGCAGCGCCCAGACGTAACATAGAGAGGCAAGAACAGTATTCACAAAGCACTTGCTCAGTAAGTTGTGGCGGCGTAGCGTAAATTGGCCGGCGTAAGCCCGCCTAATTCAAAGTAGGAAGGAGGTGGGCGTGATCTATTTAACCACTTCCCTTCCGCCGTACGTGTTTTTACGGCCACACTTTAAAGATGGATATCTCGGTAACGGCAGCAGCTGCTGCCACAACCGAGATATCCATCTTTAGTACGAGCGATCCTGTAAAAGATAACGGCGGTCTCCACGGTGGATTCGCCGCGAGATCGCCGTTATCGGCGGCGGGAGAGGGCCCCCCCTCCTGCTGCTCTCCCGCGCCCTCCGCCGCTTACCGGAGCCGCTCGTCTGCTCAGTGGGGATGCGAGTGAGGAAAAAAATTCCCTCGCCCGTCCCCATACCTCTGCTGGGCGGAAGTGACGTCAAAACGTCAGTCCCGCCCAGCGTCTTAAAGAACATTTTTTTTTTTCTGTGATTTAAAAAAATTACTTTTTTTTTTTTCATGCTTGTCATGCTTTTTTCTATTACAAGGGATGTTTACATTCCTTGTAATAGGAATAAAAGTGATAATTTTTTTTTTTTATTATTTCAGTGTAAAAAATTATAAGTGCCCCGTCCCGACGAGCTCGCGCGCAGAAGCGAACGCATACACAAGTAGCACCTGCATATGAAAACGGTGTCCAAACCACACAAGTGAGGTATCGACGCGATCGTTAGAGCGAGAGCAATAATTCTAGCCCTAGACCCCCTCTGTATCTCAAAAAATGCAACCTGTAGAATTTTTTAAACGTCGCCTATCTATTTTTAAGGGTAAAAGTTTGACGCCATGCCACGAGCGGGCGCAATTTGTAAGCGTGACATGTTGGGTATCATTTTACTCTGTATAACATTATCTTTCACAATAAATAAAAAAATTGGGCGAAATTTATTGCTGTCTTATTTTTTAATTCAAAAAAGTGAATTTTTTCCAAAAAAAAGTGCGCTTGTAGGTCCGCTGCGCAAATATGGTGTGACAAAAAGTATTGCAAGAATCGCCATTTTTTTTCTCTAGGGTGTTAGAAAAAAAATATATAATGTTTGTAATTTTCTAGCAAAAAAAAATGTTTTAGGCCGCGTACACATGATCGAATTTGTCCGCTGAAAACGGTCCGATGGACCGTTTCAGCAGACATCTCCGATCGTGTGTACGGCCGAGCAGACAGATTTGTCCACCCGACAGATTTCAAAGCATGCTTTGAAATCTATCGGGTGGGAATCTGTCCGCCCGACATGTCTGCTGGTTAGTACACTTACCAGCAGACATGTCGTCCCGCACCGCCGTCACCGACACGTCACCGACACGTCAGCGCGCTGTCTGCTGGCGGGGATTTTGGTTTGCTCGTGTGTACACGCGAGCAAACCAAAATCCCAGCAGACAGATTTGTTCAAATCTGTCGGACGGACAGATTTGAACAAATCTGTCCGCTCGTGTGTACGAGGCCAAAGTCTTGTAAACACCAAATCTGAAAAACACCCACGGTAGAGAAGTGGTAAAATTAAGCGTGATCCCATGCAAATGAATGGCCAAACGAACGGTGCATGTGCGCGCATGTTTAGAATCACGTTGCATATACTTCCCAAGATACGACGGCTCAATGCCTACGACGTGAACGTAACCTACGCCCAGCCCCATTCACGTACGACTTACGTAAACAACGTTAAATTTGATGGCTGTTCCGACGTCCATACCTTTGCATGACCTGCGCCTCATATAGCAGTTGTAACCTTACGTAAACGGCGTAGATTACAGCGACGGGCGCAAGTATGTTTGTGAATCGGCGTATCTTGCTCATTTACATATTCGACGCGTAAATCTATGGAAGCTCCCCTTGCGGCCAGCGTAAATATGCGCCCAAGATCCGACGGCGTAGGAGACTTACGTCGGTCGGATGAAGCCAAAATTCAGGCGTATCTTATTTGAAGAATAAGGCGCATAGATACGACGGCGCATCCGTGGACTTACGCGGCGTATCAGAAGATACGTCGGCGTAAGTCCTTTCTGAATCTGGCCCTAAATATTTCAATTATTTTAGTCCTTTGCTGGAAGCAGCCATTTGGATTTGGATGACAGTGCTTTTTTCTTGTTATAATTATCAGTCTACTTGAAATGTATTTATACAGACCTGTACATCAGCCCTAAAGGGACAGAGCGATCCGGGTCCAAAAAGAAGTGATGGGTGGGGAGTTCTATACATGTGAGTTCCAGGCTGGTGTTGAAGGGCTATATTTACCCGGCAGTGCCAGGGGCACCTACCACATGACATTACATGATAATCCCAAGCTGCCCATGTTTTTATTTTAATGAACAGTGACACATCTCTTCCACACTAATGTGCGGTTCTCACGTTGCACGATCTATTTTAAAGTTTTCCGGCTGCTTGTGAATGCAAGGTCAGCGCCGGCTACGGAGCGCTGCAAAAAAAAAAAAAAAAGAGTCACGGCACGAAATTTAATGAAAGGAAGGAGAACAGGGGTGAGATAAACCACTTTGCAAAATTGCGAGCCATTCGCTTTGCAAAGTTTAATAATCCCAGGATTTAGAGACAATATTGGCTTCCGAAATGTCAGCTTCAAAAATACTGACTTTCATTTTGAAAATTGAAATAAAAAAAATAAAAAAAGACCACAATAAACAAAATCACGTCATCAACTGAATGGTCTTTTTTTTAACCACTTGCTTACTGGGCACATATACCCCTCCTCCTGCCCAGGTGAAATTTCAGCTTCCGGCACTGCGTCGCTTTAACTGACAATTGCGCGGTCGTGCGACGTGGCTCCCAAACAAAATTGACGTCCTTTTTTCCCCACAAGTAGAGCTTTCTTTTGGTGGTATTTGATCGTCTCTGCGGTTTTTATTTTTTGCGCTATAAACAAAAAAGGACGACCATTTTGAAAGAAAATACAATATTTTTTACTTGTTGCTATAATAAATATCCCAATTTAACCACTTAAGACCCGGACCAATACGCTGGTAAATGACCCAAGGTGTTTTTGCGATTCGGCACTGCGTCGCTTTAACAGACAATTGCGCGGTCGTGCAACGTGGCTCCCAAACAAAATTTGCGTCCTTTTCTTCCCACAAATAGAGGTTTCTTTTGGTGGTATTTGATCACCTCTGCGATTTTTATTTTTTGCGCTATATACAAAAATAGAGCGACATTTTTGAAAAAAAAACACTATTTTTTACTTTTTGTTAAAAAAAAAATCAAATAAACTAAATTTTAGTCAAACATTTAGGCCAAAATGTATTTAGCCACATGTCTTTAGTAAAAAAAAAAAATCGCAATAAAAAAAAATAGCTACCTAGCGGGAACAGCGACACTAATACAGCGATCAGAAAAATGATCGCTTAGTGACGCTGGCAATAGGGAGTGAAAGGGTTAACTAGGGCGGTGATCAGGGGGTTAAAACTTTATTAGGGGGGGTGGGGGGGCTATCCTGAACCTAACACTAACTGTTTTTTACACTGCCTGTCACACTGACACTAAATGCAGTGATTAGATCACTGCATTCAGTGACACTGTGACAGGGGGGGTGGGGGGGGGCGATCACAAGGGGTTAATGTGCCTATGTGAGTGTGTGTCAGTGTTGTGTTGATGCACACTTACTTGTGATGTCTTCTTTCATCAGCAGCGCTGGAAAACAGCGCTGCGATGAGAGGTGACATAATTTCCTCCTTCCTGTGTAAACACAGGAGGAGGAACTGACAGGATGGGAGCGCGCTCCCATTGGCTGGGAGCGATCGCGGGGGGGGGCGGGTATTCGCCGACATCCGCCCGCTGATCCCGGATCGCTCCCGGAGCCAGGGGGACCCCCGCACGCCGCGGAGGGGGTCCCGATGGGACCCCCGAACCGCACTTAGGCGGGGACGTAAATTTACGCCCTTGTGCCTGTACGTGCCATTCTGTGGCCGTATATGTGCGTGCGGGGGTCCTTAAGTGGTTAAAAAAAAAAATATATATATATTTTTCTCAGTTTAGGGCGATACGTATTCTTCTACATATTTTTGGTAAAAAAAAAAAAAAAAAATCGCAATAAGCGACTGGTTTGCGCAAAAGTTATAGCGCTTACAAAATAGGGGACAGAATTATTATTTTTTATTATTTATTTTTTTAGTAGAAATGGCGGTGATCTGCGATTTTTATTGGGATTTTTATGGCGGACACATCGGACACTTTTGACACTTTTGGCGCCATTCACATTTATACTGCGATCAGTGCTATAAATATGCACTAATTACTGTATACATGTGACTGGCATTAAAGGGGTTAACACTAGGAGGTGTAAATGTATCCTAGGTGGGTTCTAACTGTGGGGGAGGGGGGGTGACTGGGGGGGTGACCGATCTGTGTCCCTATGTATAAGGAACACAGATCGGTCTCCTCCTCTCCAGAGACAGGACACTGTCTCTGTCTCTCATTCACTGCACAGATCGCATCGCAAACGGCCACTCTGATTGGCCGTTCGCCGCGATCTGTGATTAGCTGTGTCCAAGGAACACGGCCAACACAGGGCTTCCCCGCAGCGCGCTCTGGAGCGCGCGCTGGGAACGCCCAAAGGGGTGGCCGTCTTTTGACGGCAGGTTGGATATTCAGACCCGCGCTGTAGCCGTCATTCGGCTATACCGCGGGTCTGAAGTGGTTAATCTTAGCTTCTTTCTTTTATTTAATTTTTATTTAAAGAGGAACTGCAGTCCGCTCACATAATTTGTAATAAAAACATCTTTTCCATTCTGAAGCTTCCCTCGAACCACTTTGCATATTATTTTATGTATGTGATTCTGTACTTGCCAAATAGGCTGCAGAAATCTCCCTCCGCTGAGTCTGGCTGCAGCCATTTTAACTGGGGGGAGCGGAAGCTGCTGCCTGTTCACTTCCTGGATTTACACATACACACAGAGGCACACCTCTAGCTCTGCAGCTCTCATTGGCCCTCTTATGACTCACCCCCCCCCCCCCCTTTCTGGCAAACTCTCAGGGGGGTGAAAGAGGAGGAAGGAGGAAGTGGGCTGTATAGGGTATTTACTGGCAGAAAAAAAAAATGTTTTACTATCCAAAGTTAAAACAACAAGGGCAGAAGATTTAAAACACAAATCAAACCTTGTTTTTTTTCCTATTTCAAGCCTACATTTAGTCAAAAAGTTTTGTAAACATATCAGCACAAGGGACGTTACTTAGTACCCTTGTACCCTTGTACTGCTGAACCATTTTTATCTAAAGTGCTGCGGTCCCCCATTTGGGGTTCCCCAGGGTGCCGTGAGCACGAGACCCAGTTTAGCCTGGATCAGAGATGGATAGGAGGGGATGTGATGGGGACTCCCTGGTGATTGTGGACTCTGATGCCAGGGTGTATCCACCGCGAAGCAAACAAGGCGTTTGCCTTGAGTGGCAGGTCGGTGCCAGATGGGACACCACGAGTTGCTACAGGGGGGGGGGGGGGTTTGGACCGCACCAGAGTGACACCTGCCAGAGGGGTGACACCAAGGGCGGCCCTGGACTGACCGGTGACAGGGGAGCAATGTGTAAGTAGGAGGCGGCGGTGGCTGCAGCCTCTGATCCTGGTAGTAGCATACTTGGCAGAGCAGGTCGGAGTCCCAGGCTGTGATCGTCATGCCTTAGCAGCCTCGCTACACAAAGCTGGTAAAAAGGAGCCGGTGGGCTGCGGGAAGGTGAGAGTAATTTGTATTTTTTTTTGGGGGGGGGGGTGGGAGAACCTCCTGGTGTAGGTTCCCCCTCTTTCTTTCATCCCCCTCTCTCTCAACCCCCCTTCTCTCTTTCCCCCAACCTCCCCCAACAGCGACTGCGCTGACAGCGCCGAAATCTGAAAAGAGGGCAAAAGTGCCCGGTATTGAAGTGGTTAATTACTGTCCTCTTATGTTTTGTCTTCAAGCGGGACTTTTATATTCAGCTTCTTTAAATAATTGTTTTGCTCAGAGCAGCCCTAACCTTCCCCCTTTGGGGTCCCCTGCCGGTGATCTTGGCCCCTCCTCTTCTCTGTCTGCCCTGTCTAGAAGTTGCTATGGTGGGGCAGACGTGGGGGATCAATCCCGAGCTGGGCTGTGTGCTTCCACTAACAAACACAGCATGGCTCAGCCCTGCCTTCAGCACAGGATTTGACTGACAGCAGCAGGAGCCAGTGACTCCTGCTGCTGCCTCATCAAAGCCAGAGAGAGCGAGAGGAGAGAGGAGATAATAGTAGGAGACGGGCACAGCGCGGGATCGATACCGGGCTCAGGTAAGTATTTGGGGAATGGAAGGGCACAGCAACAGGCGTAGGGCCAGATTCTCAGTTGAGATACGACGGTGTATCTCAGATACCCCGTCGTATCGCAGTTTTTTTCAATGGGTATCTATGCGAGTGATTCCTAGAAGCACTTACGCATAGATACACTAAAGATCTGACAGGTGTAAAGCAATTACACCGTCGGATCTTAGATGTAATGACAACGCCGGCCGCTAGGTGGCCTTTACATTGTTTTCTCATTTGCCTATGCAAATGAGCCCAATACGCCGATTCCCGAACGTTTTTTCGCCGCCCCGTCGTCGTTTACGTAGGTTGCATATGCGTAAGGTTACCCCTTCTGTATGAGGGGTATGTTTCCGAAGTGCCGTCGTTGCCATGTTAAGTATGGCGTCAGGTCAGCGTCGTCTTTTTCCATCGGTTACGTCGTTTTACTAAGTCGTTCGCGAATAGGGAATTGCGTAAGTGACGATCACGTCGTTTTGACGTCGGTTTCAACAACGCTTTCCGACGTGAGCTGGAGCATGCGCACTGGGCTTTTTTCCCGGCCGGCGCATGCGCACTTCCTTTAAATACAGCACGCTCCCTCCTTCAGTATTTGAATTACGCGGCCTTACGACGCCGCATTTACGCTACGCCGCCGAAAATTACGGAGTGCTTTGAGAATACGGCACTTGCTCCAGTAATTTGCGTAGACGTAGTGTAACTGCGATACGATACGCTACGCCGCCAGATACGCCATTTTTTGAGAATCTGGCCCAAAATGTTTTTTTTTTTACCTTTGGACAAGGAATGCAAAACCTTTAGAACCACTTTCATGTTAGATACAAACGCTTCCCATCAGAGGTCTTCCATTGGAAAAAAAAAAAGATTTATCAAAATGGGAAACACTCGACATTCATGAACAATCTCATCTGGCGGAGATAGGCCTTTCATCTTGTAGCGCCAGATATCAAAATGCACAAAAACACATTCCATACTTATCATATCAGAGATAAGGGAGGCTGAGGACTGGGAGGTGCTGTGGTCCTGATAAATGGGCCCAATGAAATGTCTTTATATTCTGTTTTATTTCAGATATAGGAAATTCCGCACATTGCTTGGTACCGGGATGTACAGTATAGGGCTGGGCCAGGGACATTCTATGAGTATGATGCATCTATAGTTATATACACTCCCGGCCACTTTATTAGGTACACCTTGCTAGACACGGGTTGGACCCCTTTTGCCTTCATTCTTGGTGGCAGAGATACAACAAGGTGTTGGAAACGTTCCTCAGAGATTTTGCTCCATAGTGACATGATAACATCACACAGTTGCTGCAGATTTGTCGGCTGCCCATCCATCTTCGGTTCCTCCACATCCCAAAGGGTCTCTATCAGGGCTGGCCTTTGGGGTGTGCGGGCTGTGCGGCCGCACAGGGCGCCATGGGCAACAGGGGCGCAGTGCAGCCTTTACAGCTCGCAGAATGTGAGTCGCAGTCAGCAGGGCCGGACTGGCCTACCGGGATATCAGGAGATTTCCCGGTAGGCTGCCTGTCCTGCGGCCAGTTTCGGCTGTGGGGCTGCAGTGCTCCCTGTCCCCTCCTTCCTGCTCCTGTATATCATCACGGAGCTGGCTGCCTGGGTCTGTGTTTGGCGGTGACACTGTAACATGGTCCTGCCCCCCCCCCCTAGACCGGTTAATGTGATAGCCTTCAGCCTATCACACAAGCCAATCTAGGGGGCGGGACCTTGTTACAGCGTCACCGCCAAACACAGACCCAGGCAGGCCAGCCAGCTTATTGATGATACACAGGAGATCATGCTGTGGGGGGGAGGGGGCACAGGATTAGCTTGCACAGGGTGCCTGAACACCTAAGGCCGGCCCTGGTCTCTATTGGATGAGATGTGGTGGGTGTGGAGACCATTGGAGTACAGGGACCTCATTGTCCAGTGGTGAGATGACTGGATCTTTGTGACACTATCCTGCTGGAAGGAGCCATCAGAAGATGGGGACACTGGAGTCATAAAGGGATGGTCATGGTCACCAACAATACTCAGGTAGTCTGTGGTGTATAAATGATGCTCAATTGGTACTAAGGGGTCCAAAGTGTGCCAAGGAAATACCCCCCCCCCCACCATTACACCCCCACCACCAGGCTGAATTAGTGATACAAGGCAGGATGGATCCATGGCGCCAAATTCTGACCCGACTATCTGAATGTCGCAGCTGAAATCCAATCTCATCAGACCATGCAACTTTTTTCCAATCTTCTATTGTCCAATTTTGGTGATCTGTGCCAATTGTAGCCTCAGTTTCTTGTTCTTAGTTTACAGGAGTAGCACCCGGAGTGGTCGTCTTCTTCTGCTGTAGCCCATCTGCTTCAAGGTTGGATGTGTTGTGCGTTCAGAGATGGTATTCTGCATACCTTGGGTCTAACGAGAGGTCATTTGAGTTACTGTTGCCTTTCTATCATCCGGAACCAGTCTGCCCATTCTCCTCTCACCTCTGACATCAACAAGGCATTTTCCTCCACACGACTTCCGCTCACTGGATATTTTCTCTTTTTTTTGGACCATTCTCTGTAAACCCGAGAGATGGTTCTGCGTGAAAATCCCAGTCGATTAAATCCCCTTTCTTCCTCATTCTGATGCTCGGTTTGAACTTTAGCAAGTCATCTTCACCACGTCCAGATGCATATATGCATTGAGCTGCTGCCATGTGATTGGCTGATTAGCAATTTGTGTTTCCAAGCAATTGAACAGGTGTCCCTATCAGAGCCCCCTTACATCAGAGTCTGCTTTAGGAGCCCCCTACCATCAATATCTCCACCAGAGTCCACCCTTTCATCAGAAGAGGAGACTGTAAGCAACCTCTGTTGACCCCAATCCTCAATCTGTGACCCCATCAGAATCCCCCTTGCATCAAGTTCCTGCCTTAAATCAGAGTCCCCCCTTGCATCACCGTCCCTGTTAGAGTTCCCCTTACATCAGGGTCTCCATCAAAGTCCACAATAGAGCCCCCCCCCCCTTATATCAGGATCCCTTTTAGGCCCTGTACACACGATCAGACTGGTCCGATGAAACTGGTCCGACGGACCGTTTTCATCAGACCAGGCTGAAGTGGTCTGATGTGTGTACACACCTTAGGACCAAAATCCGATCAGACCAGAACACGATGACGTAGAACACAACGACGTGCTTAAAAAAGGAAGTTTAATGCTTCCAAGCATGCGTCGACTTGATTCTGAGCATGCGCGGGTTTTTGGCCCGATGCTTTGGCGTACTAACCATCGAATCTGTTCAACGGACAGATTTTTAAGCAAGTTTTAAAACTTTCGTCTGACGGACAACCGGACCGGTCTGATCGTGTGTACGCGGCCTTAGAGCAGGCCCGGACTGGCCATAGGGCAGACCGGGCAAATGCCCGGTGGCCCTTGCGGCCCTGGGGCTGATTGCGGCCCGCGAACGGCCCCCGGAGGCTATTGAGCCTCAATGGGCCCATCAAATGCTGCTACTGGGTCATCAATTGTCATCACTGTGCCATGCCATCAAACACAGCCACTGTGCCATCAATTGTCACCACTGTGCCATGCCAACAAACGCAGCCACTGTGCCATCAATTGTCACCACTGTGCCATGCCATCAAACGCAGCCACTGTGCCATCAATTGTCACCACTGTGCCATGCCATCAAACGCAGCCACTGTGCCATCAATTGTCACCACTGTGCCATGCCATCAAACGCAGCCACTGTGCCATCAATTGTCACCACTGTGCCATGCCATCAAACGCAGCCACTGTGCCATCAATTGTCACCACTGTGCCATGCCATCAAACGCAGCCACTGTGCCCTTTAATTGTCGCCACTGTGCCAATTGATGCCACTGTGCCCTTTAATTGTTGCCACTGTGCCCATTGATGCCACTGTGCCCATTGTCGCGGCTGAGCCAGAGGGGGCGGTGCTCCGGCGCCCTCTATAGATGCACTACCACTGTCTATCTATCTATCTATCTATATCTATCTATCTTCCTTCTTCCCCTTCTTTCTTTCTATCTTTTATCTTTCTTTATCCCCCTCCCCCTGGGCTGCTCAGTCTAAAATGCCCGGGCCTATTTTTTGTCCCAGTCCGGGCCTGCCTTAGAGTCACCCCTAAAGTCAGAGTACCGCCTTAAATCAGAATCCTCCTTGCATCAGGGTCCCCATTAGAGTTCCCCTTACATCAGGGTCCCCATAAAAGTCCCTCTTTACATCAGAGTCCCCCCTTATATCAGGATCCCTATCAGAGTGCTTCCTTACATTAGGGTCCCCATTAGAGTCCACCTTAAATCAGGGTCTCTATCAATTCCTTACAATAGGGTCCCCATTAGTGCCCCCCCCCCCCCCCCTGTTTGGTTGGATTTGCTCTTCAGTACCCACACACAGCACATTGCGCCGAGCTCAGCAATACTAGACTATCCTGTTGAATATTTATTTATGTTCTGCAGATTAACATGCATAATACAGTAAGAGCTTTCCCATAAATATGGAATAAATACGAGTTAAGAGGTGAAGATTCCATAAGACGCGGCGCACTATAATGTCTGGATTATGCAGCCGTCTTCATTCCAGCCGATAACTGTCGTGATTTGGGAGTCAGCCAGGCACAAGTTATTGGGAATGTGTGTCTATGATGCTTACTGAGGCACTCTTTATATAAATGCTGGTTTGATAGACATCTCTTTATATGTTATAATAGCACCTTGTAGACACTTTTTACAGTGCAAACATACTGCCCACACCCCAGTGATATGATTGTGGGATTCAATTAATCTTTAAAGGGGTTGTAAAGGTACGTTTTTTATTTTTTAAATAGGTTCCTTTAAGCTACTGCATTGTTGATTCACTTACCTTTTCCTTCAATTTCCCTTCTAAATGTTTTTTTTCTTTGTTTGAATTTCTCACTTCCTGTTTCTCCTCAGTAAGCTTTCCACCATCATCCGACCGGTGGAAATTAATTTAGAACAGCTTACTGAGGAGTAGGGATGAGCCGAACACCCCTGGGTTCGGTTCGCATCAGAACCTGCAAACAGACCAAAAGTTCATGTGAACTTTAGAACCTTGTTAAAGTCTATGGGACTCGAACGTTTGGAATCTAAAGTACTAATTTTAAAGGCTAATATGCAAGTTATTGTCCTAAAAAGTGTTTGGGGACCCGGGTCCTGCCCCAGGGGAGTGTTTGGGGACCTGGGTCCTGCCCCAGGGGAGTGTTTGGGGAACTGGGTCCTGCCCCAGGGGAGTGTTTGGGGACCTGGGTCCTGCCCCAGGGGAGTGTTTGGGGACCTGGGTCCTGCCCCAGGGGAGTGTTTGGGGACCCGGGTCCTGCCCCATGGGAGTGTTTGGGGACCCGGGTCCTGCCCCAGGGAAGTGTTTGGGGACCCGGGTCCTGCCCCAGGGAAGTGTTTGGGGACCCGGGTCCTGCCCCAGGGGAGTGTTTGGGGACCTGGGTCCTGCCCCAGGGAAGTGTTTGGGGACCCGGGTCCTGCCCCAGGGAAGTGTTTGGGGACCCGGGTCCTGCCCCAGGGAAGTGTTTGGGGACCCGGGTCCTGCCCCAGGGGAGTGTTTGGGGACCCGGGTCCTGCCCCAGGAAACATGCATCAATGCAAAAAAAGTTTTAAAAAACGGCTGTTTTTTCAGGAGCAGTGATTTTAATAATGCTTAAAGTGAAACAATAAAATTGAAATATTCCTTTAAATTTCGTACCTAGGGGGGTGTATAGTATGCCTGTAAAGTAGCGCTTGTTTCCTGTGCTTAGAACTGTCCCTGCACAAAATGTAATTTCTGAAGGATAAAAAGTAATTTACAGTAAAATCACTCACCTTAAAGTCTGGTATGGATATTAAGGGGAACCCTGCATCAAATAAAAAAAAAATGATGTGGGCTTCCCCTTCAGGTCTGGTATAGATTTTAAGGGGAACTCCAAATTTTAAAAAAAAATGCCGTGGACCCACACATTTTTTTTTTTTTATGAATGACTTTTCTCTGTATTGCCGGAAGCCGACAATTCATTATAGCCGCGAGTGATTTTAAATTACTTTTTTTCCTTCAGAAATTACACTTTGTGCAGGGACAGTTCTAAGCACGGGAAACAAGCGCTACTTTACAGGCATACTATACACCCCCCCCAGGTACAACATTTAAAGGAATATTTCACTTTTATTGTTTCACTTAAAGGAATTAATAAAATCACTGCTGCCAAAAAAAACTGCAGTTGCATTGATACATGTCCCCTGGGGCAGGAATCGGGTCCCCAAACACTTTTCATCACAATAACTTGCATATTAGCCTTTAAAATTAGCACTTTAGATTTCAAACATTCGAGTCCCATAGACTTTAACAGGGTTCTAAAGTTCACACAAACTTGCCGCGAACACCCCAAATAGTTTGCTGGCAATGTTAGAGTCGAACATGAGTTCTACTCGAACTCGGAGCTCATCCCTACTGAGGAGGAACAGGAAGTGAGAAATTCAGACAAAGAAAACAAATAAAAAAAACATATAGGCCCGGATTCACAGACATCGGCGCATATTTATGCGGCCGTAACGTATGTCTTTTACGCTACGCCGGCAAATTCTCTCAACTCTGCGCCGGCTTAGCGTATATTTCATAGGCGTAAGTGGAAGTAGGTGGAAGTGGGCTGGAAATGGGCGTGATCCATATTAATGAAGCATGACCCCATGCAAATGATGGGCCGGGCGCCAGACAAGTACTTAAAATGAACTGCGCATGTGTCGGGACATGGACGTATCCCCGTGTGCATGCGCACAACCACGTCGGAACAACTGCCTAAGATACGCCGGATCACTGTGTACGCTGTGAACGTAACCTACGCCCAGCCAGACCCTGGATGATGCCTGAACAAAAGATGGGGCTATCCTTCTGGAAAGAGAAAAGCAAAAGAAGGCATTGTCAGGAAGAGCACTGTGATCTCTGAGGCGGCGTACACACGACCGAGGAACTCGTCGGCGAAACTGTCGTTTTCCTCGTCGAGTTCCTTGTTCGGCTGTCGAGGAACTCGACGAGCCAATTTTCTCCATTCCCTTTGAGGAAAAATAATACATGCTCTCTTTTTGGCTCGTCGAGTTCCTCGACAGTTTCCTCGTCGAAAAATGTACACACGACCGGTTTCCTCGGCAAAACACGTCTCCCAACAAGTTTCTTGCTGGATTCTGCGGAGGAAACCGGTCGTGTGTACGCGGCCTGAGAGGTAATAAACACCTGAAGGTGTACACTGACACATTACTGAGTATGCATGGGAAAAATACACTACATTGTCAAAAGTATTGGGACGCCTGGGTTTACACGCACATAAAAGTTTGTTTGCTTGTTTGTTTTTGAAATTCTTTTTATCGAGATTTTGTGCATAACATACAAGAAAAAAAAAAAAACTACCACATCCAAGATGAGCCAGCACAACACCGGCCCACTTCAGGGACCACACTGAGTACTAAAAGTACAGTACAAAAAACACACATGAACATTAATGGCACCCCAGTCTTAGTCTGTAGGGTTCAATAATGAGTTGGCCCCGCCCTTTGTAGGTATAACAGCTTCAACTCTTCTGGAAAGGCTGTCCACAAGGTTTAGGAGTGTGTCTATGGGAATGTTCTATTGGGTTGAGGACAGGACCCTGTGCAGACCAGTGAAGTTCCTCCACCCCAAACTCATCCATGTTTTTATGGACCTTGCTTTGTGAACTGGTGTGCAGTCATGTTGGAACAGGAAGAGGCCGCCCCCAAACTGTTCCCACAAGGTTGGGAGCATGAAATTGTCCAAAAGGTCTTGGTATGCTGACACCTTAAGAGTTCCCTTCACTGGAACTAAGGGGCCAAACACAACCTGTGAAAACAAACCCCACACCATAATTCCCCCTCCACCAAAGTATTTGGACTGGTCTCTTAAAAAAAAAAAAAAAAATCTGATCACTTTTATTGCCGTCACAAGGTGGTGACAGGTATGTTATCTTTATGGCGGGATCGGGGGTCTAAAAGACCCCAAATCCCACCTTTGCACTTAAAAGTATTCAAAGCGGCAAAATCTGCTTTTTGGAATACTGTAAAAAAAAAATTCAATCTGTGTGATTGGCAGCCGAGAAAACCGTAATTGACGTAACTTTTGGGTTTGCACATCAGAGACCTGATCGAAGCTTCATACGGGTCTTTGCCGGATGTTCTGGTTGGTTGCTCGGGTCTCCCGGTGAGACAGGAGACCTGGACAGAGTGGCGGAAGGCAGCAGGAAGGGGGGACGTCCCCTCTCGTTGTTCGTGAAAACGGCCAATGGCCCGCTCTAAAAAACTGTACCGGGGTGAAGCCTGCAGCTGCAAGCTTCACCCCGGTACAACCACTTCAACAAAATGATGTGCAGGTACGTGATTTTTGCGCAAAGTGGTTATTGTTGAAAAATTTAAAAAATTGCATTTGGGTGCCAAAAATACGAATGCAAGTTACTCACTAGGGGGGAGAACCTCTGGGGGAATCTAGGATGGAAAAGGACCTGGGGGTCCTAGTAGATGATAGGCTCAGCAATGGCATGCAATGGCAAGCTGCTGTAAGTAAAGCCAACAGAACATCTGGTTACAAAGGATGGGGAGATGGTGAAGGTATTGAATTTATTCTTCTCCTCAGTCTTCACCAGGGAATCGGGGGGCTTCAGTAACCAAAACTGCAGTGTTTATCCTCATCACACATCACAGGAAGCACCTCCATGGTTAACAGAGGACAGCATTAAAGTTAGACATGGGAAACTTAACCACTTCGGGTCCGCGCTATTGACAGAATACGTCAACAGCGCGGACCTGAGGCGCCGGGGTCACGTCTTTGGACGTAATTTACTTGTAATTCCCCGTGCGCGCCACAGGGTGGCGCGCGGCGGGGAAAAACAGTCCCGACGCATCACCGAGGATTCGATGCGTGTACCCGGCGGCCGCGATGTCCGTCAGGTACACGCGATCGTCGGTGACAGAGCAGGGACGTGGAGCTGTGTGTGTAAACACAGAGCTCCACGTCCTGTCAGGGAGAGGTGACAGATGCTGTTTCCCTTGTACATAGGGAGACAGCATCGATCACCTCCCCCAGTCACCCCCCTCCCCCCACACAGTTAGAACACACCCAGGATACACATTTAACCCCTTCCTCACCCCCTAGTGTTAACCCCTTCAATGCCAGTCACATTTATACAGTAATTAGTGCATATTTATTGCACTGGTCGCTGTCTAAATGTGAATGGCGCCAAAAATGTGTCAAAAGTGTCCGATGTGTCCGCCGCAATATCGCAGTCAAAATAAAAATCGCAGATCGCCGCCATTACTAGTAAAAAAAAAATATTAAAAAAAAATCATAATTCTGTCCCCTATTTTGTAGGTGCTATAACTTTTGCGCAAAGCAGTCACTTATTGTGATTTATTTTTTATTTTTTTACAAAAATACGTAGAAGAATACGTATCGGCCTTAACTGAGAAAAAAAAATATAAAAAAAAAAAAAAAATTGGGATATTTATTATAGCAACAAGTAAAAAACATATATATATATTTTTAAATTGTCGCTCTTTTTTTGTTTATAACGCAAAAAATAAAAACCGCACGGGCGATCAAATACCACCAAAAGAAAGCTCTATTTGTGGGAAAAAAAAGGACGCCAATTTTGTTTGGGTGCCACGTCGCACGACCGCGCAATTGTCAGTTAAAGCGACGCAGTGCCGCAAGCTGAAATTTCGCCTGGGCACAAAGGGGGTTTATGTGCCCAGTAAGCAAGTGGTTAACATTAATAATTCCCCGAGACCAGATGGCTTGCACCCGAGGGTACTTAGGGAACTCAGTCAAGTAATTGCCAGGCCATTGTTCCTCATTTTTACTGACAGTCTACTGACTGGAATGATGCCAGCTGATTGGAGAAAAGCCAATGTAGCACCAATATTTGAAAAGGGCCCAAAATACATCCCTGGGAAGTACAGACCGGATGGCCTAACATCAATAGTATGTAAGCTCTTGGATTTTAGTAATGAGAACTGTATCATTAGCAGTAATCAGCATGGATTCATGAAGAATCGTTCTTGCCAAACCAATCTATTAACCTTCTATGAGGAGGTGAGCTGCCATCTAGATAAAGAAAGACCCGTAAATGTGGCGTGTCTGGATTTTGCAAAAGCATTTGACACAGTTCCCTATAAACATTTAGGGCCAGATACAGAGAGCCATTACGCCTGTCTAACTGGTGTTAGACAGGAGTACTTTCAAATTACGCGCGCCGTATCACTAGTTTGTATCCTCAAACCATGATACGGCGGCGTTGGGCTTCGATCTGACAGGCTTACGTCTTCGTACGCCTTCGGATCTACGCTGCGATCTTTTTGCGGCCGCTGGGTGGAGTTCGCGTCGTTTTCAGCGTCGGGGGAATGCAAATTAGCTTTTTCCGCCGATCCACGAAGTTACGAGCGTCGTTCGCAATCGCTTACGTCATTTTTTCGCTACGTAAAGTTAAACCAGCTATTAGCTGGTCTAACGTTACGCGGCCCATGTTAAGTTTGACCGTCGTTCCCGCGTCGACTTTCAATTTTTTTTTTTGCGTAAGTCGTCCGGGAATAGGAATGTCCGTAAACGACGCTACTCAAAAAAAAAATTACGTAACGACGTGATTTTGCGCAATGCACGGCGGGAAATTTCTGAACGGAGCATGCGCAGTTCGATTGCCACGGGAAAGCGCCTAATTTAAATGCCTCACGCCCCCTAATCGCGTACTTTGATTCCGCCGGGAGAAATACACTACGCCGCCGTACCTTACGGCCCAAAATCTCTCTGAATTCCTCGTAGAGCCAGGTAAAGTACGGCGGCGTAGAGTATCTCTGATACTCTGCGGGAATCTAATTCTACCTGAATCTGGCCCTGTGTGTACAAAATAAGGTCCGTTGTCATGGACCATAGGGTGAGAACATGGATTGAAAACTGGCTATATAGACGAGTTCAGAGGGTGGTGATAAAGAGTACTCGGAATGGTCAGGGGTGGGTAGTGGGGTCCCCAAGGATTCTATGCTGGGACCAATCCTGTTTAATTTATTCATAAATGACCCGGAGGATGGGGTAAACAGTTCAATCTCTGTATTTGCGGACGATACTAAGCTAAACAGGGCAATAACTTCTCCGCAAAATGTGGAAACCTTGCAAAAAGATCTCAACAAATTAATGGGGTGGGCAACTACATGGCAAATAAGTCAGGATTTACCGTATTTATCGGCGTATATCGCCTGCCCGAGTGTACTGCGCTCAGTATATGCTGGCACAGTATTCAAAACTCGGCGCGGGAAACGAGCGGGGAGGATGCGAGGACGCCGCGAGGACGCCGGACCCGCCGAAGAGGACGCCGGACCCGCCGAAGAGGACGCCGGACCCGCCGAAGAGGACGCCGGACCCGCCGAAGAGGACACCGGACCCGCCGAAGAGGACACCGGACCCGCCGAAGAGGACACCGGACCCGCCGAAGAGGACACCGGACCCGCCGCAGAAGGACACCCGAAGCCGCAGAAGGACGCCGAACCCGACGAGGCCGCCGATGGACGCCGCGCAAGACACCAAAACTGTAAGTACAAAATAACTTTTTTTCCACAGGATTGGGGGGCACTTTGGGGGTGCGCGGTATACGCGGGAGTGCGTTATACCGCGATAAATACGGTAACCACTTTAGCCCCGAGCCTGTTTTTCAGACTCGGTGTTTATGAGACTAAAACATTTTTTTTTGCTATAAAATTACTTAAAACCACCAAACATTATATATATATATTTTTTTCTAACACTCTAGAGAATAAAATGGCAGTCATTGCAATACTTTTTGTCACACCGTATTCGCGCAGCGGTCTTACAAGCGCACTTTTTTTGGAAAAAATTCACTTTTTTAAATAAAAAAATAAGACAATACTTTTGGCCCAATTTTTTTACATATTGTGAAAGATAATGTTACGCCGAGTAAAATGATACCCAACATGTCACGCTTAAAAATTGCGCCCGCTCGTGGCATGGCGTCAAACTTTTACCCTTAAAAATCTCGATGGGCGATGTTTAAAAAATTCTACAGGTTGCATTTTTTTAGATAGAGAAGAGGTCTAGGGCTAGAATTATTGCTCTCGCTCTAACGATCGCGGCGATACCTCACTTGTGTGGTTTGAACACCGTTTTCATATGCGGGCGCTACTCGCGTATGCGTTCGCTTCTGCGCGCGAGCTCGTCGGGACGGGGCGATTTTGTTTTCGTATTTATTTTTATTTATTTTACCAATTTTTAACACTAAAATAAAAAAATAAAAAAATTATCACTTTTATTCCTATTACAAGGAATGTAAACATCCCTTGTAATAGAAAAAAGCATGACAGGTCCTCTTAAATATGAGATCTGGGGTCAAAAATACCTCACATCTCATATTTAGGCTTAAATACAAAAAAAAAAAAAAAAATGTAAAATGTCATTTTTTAAATAACATTAAAAAAAAATATGTCTCTTTAAGACGCTGGGCGGGACTGACGTTTTGACGTCACTTCCGCCCAGCAGAGCTACGGGGATGGATGAGGGAAATTTTTCCCTCACTCGCATCCACACTGAGCATGGGAGCGGACCCGATCGCCTCCGCCGCTACCGACGGCTCCGGTAAGCGGCGGAGGGCGCGGGAACGCAGCGGGGGGGGGGGTCCTCGCCTGCCACCGATAACGGCGATCTCGCGGTGAATCCGCCGCGGAGACCGCCATTATCGTTTGACCGACCGCCCACAGAAGAGATGGATATCTCGGTTGTGGCAGCAGCTGCTGCCGTTACCGAGATATCCATCTTTAAAGTCATGACGTATAACGGCGGTGGGCGGTCGGGAAGTAGGTAAAACTAAAATATTGCTCCTATTGCAATATTTTTGTTTTAAATCCTGACTCGGTTTGTGAGTGTTGTCTTCCAAAATGAGCAGGATTTAAGCCTCTGCGGTTTGAAGTACTGCATGTGGCCAGAGGTGCGGGGGCGCTGGAGCCGATTGGAAATACTCCTTTCCTGAGTGTTTCCGAGCCTTTCCAAGTGCAGCTGAACACTCTCCGAGAATTTTCCGAGTCTCTCCGGCACCCCACCTTTGGCCACATGCGGTATTGCATGCCATAGAAGTCAATGTGGAACTAATTATTTTAGTTTCCATTAAATATTATGTGGAAACTCGCTTTGATATGCAAGTGCTTTGGATTACAAGCATTCTCCTGGAAAGGATTATGCTCTTAATCCAAGGTTCCACTATGTATATATATATAAAATAATATGCAAAGTGGTTGGAGGAAAGCTTCAGAATGGCACAGATGTTTTTATTACAAATTATGTGAGCAGACTGCAGTTACTCTTTAACCACTTCCATACCGGGCACTTACGCACCTTCCCGCCCAAGCCAATTTTCAGCTTTCAGCGCTGTCGCAATTTGAATGACAATTGCGCGGTCATGCTACACTGTACCCAAACAAAATTGGCGTCCTTTTTTCCCCACAAATAGAGCTTTCTTTTGGTGGTATTTGATCACCTCTGCGATTTTTTTTTTTTTGCGCAACAACTAAAAATAGAGCAAAGATTTTGAAAAAAAAATAACGTTTTTATTTTTTTCTGTTAATTTTTTTGTAAATGAGTATTCTCTTTCAATTACGGGCACTGATATGGTGGCACTGATGGGCACCGATGAGGTGGCACTGATGGGCACCGATGAGGTAGTTCTGATGGGCACCAATTAGGTAGCACTGATGGGCACTGATAGGCGGCGCTGGTATGGGGCACTGATGGGCACTCATGGGCGGCACTGATGGGCACTCATGGGCGGCACTGATGGGCACTCATGGGCGGCACTGATGGGCACTCATAGGCGGCACAGATGGGCACTCATAGGCGGCAGAGGTGGGCACTCATAGGCGGCACAGGTGGGCACTCATAGGCGGCAGAGGTGGGCACTGATAGGTGGCACAGGTGGGCACTGATAGGTGGGCACTGGGCATGGATTGGCACTGTGGGGTGGCACTGACAGACACTGGGGTGGCACTGATGATCACTGAGGGGTGGCACTGATGGATCAATGTTGCCAATTAGTGCCCATGTGTGTGCACTGATTGGCATCTTTTTTTTTACTGCCCCCTTTCTTTTTTTTTCTTGCTGATTTTTTATTTTTTTTGTCATTTTTTTTTTTTTTTGTCTTTTTTTTTTTGTCTTTTTTTATGTTCCCTAGTGGTCTAGTGTGGGCACTCCCTGGTGGTCCGTGTGGCGATCCGAGGGGGGGCTGCGCTGATAAACAGACGCGAGTGAGGAAGAGCCGTCGGCGGCTCTTCCTGTTTACATCGTGTACAGCCGTGATTGGACACGGCTGATCACGTGGTAACGAGGCTCCACCGGAGACTCGTTACCGAGATCAGAGGTGCAGGGTGTCAGACTGACACCCCGCATCACCGATCGCCGCTCTGCGCGCCCGCACGGGCGCGCGCGGCATTGAAATCGTGCTAGACGTTTGAGAACGGCTAGTCACGATTTCATAACCACTTCCCGGCCGTAAATCGGCTATTGGCCGGGCGGGAAGTGGTTAAAGAGAACCTGTTGCTATTCTTTGCGTAGATACTCCGCATCTTGAAATCCTGAACACTCATTTCAGAGATTTTCTTTTATGTAACAGAAAAAAAAAAAAAAGAGCAATTTTTTTTAAAAAAATCATCAGAGAATTCACTTCACCTACAAAAAGCAAAAACAATTACAAGCTGAATGAATCAGAATTTATCACTTTGTGTCCCGGAGAAAACCACGGCGGCGGCGGCGGCGGTGTCGCGGGGTGCTCTGAGGACGAGGAGACGGCTTATAATGCGGCAATTCAACCAATTATTTCAAATAAAGCTTTCATAATTCACGGCAGGATGAAGCGTCTGCCGGAAAACGGCTATTCAAATAGCTTCTATTGTACGGTGTGTGTTAGAGAGGCGAACAAAGCGCTAATGCCTTTTGTTACTTTTTTTATCTAATGCCTTAAACACGGTAATTCCGCAGATAAGGCAGTGATTGGAGCAGATGCCGTTCTTCTTATTTTACAGATCTGCGGCTGTTTAATCTGGCTGAGAAATAGAATCTCGTCTCCAAGCTGTGCCGCCAGAAAGCAAATCATTGCAACCAATGCTTCTTATAATATAAAGCCATCATGGTTTCCGGGACTTCTCCTGTTTCCAAATGGATTACTCCTAATACCCTTCAAACTTGCATCTCTCCAATATATCCCTTTGAAGCTGCAGCAGTGATCTGGAACCCAACGCCATATTCTGCCTGAATGGGTCACTCGCAATCATAATCAATCTTCTCTCCTCCTGATCCGTACTGTCATTGCCCAAATCACACAGAAGTCACTGTGGGCGGGGGGCCCGTGGACGGGAGTCACTATGGGCAGGGGGCTGGGTCGCCATCAGGGGGGTACTGGCATTACACCTGTAAGGGGCCCAATGGTCCCCAGCTGGCCCCCTCACATTTTTTTTTTTTGCATTACACGATGATCTCCAGGGCCCCTTACGGGCCAGGCTGGCCCCCCTCCTGTTTTTTTAAAATGTATTTATTTTGTGCATTACACCTGTAAGGGGCCCTCACAGGCCTGGCCGGCTCCCATTTTTTTTTTTGCATTACACCTGTAAGGGGCCCAATGGTCCCCAGCCCCCCCCCCCCGCGGAGAGGGGACATTACACTTGTTTTTCATCAGCAACCCCCCCCCCCCGGTTCTTTGCTCCAGGGGGGCCCTGCCTAAAGCTGTGTAAGGGGCCCCAAAATTTGTGATGGCTGCCCTGGGCGGGAGGGGGGGGGGCATGGAACCCAGAATCCCTTGGGGAGGTTGGGAAACCCTTGTTTCAGCTCCCCATGCACCTCCTATGTCTAAGTCACCCTGTGTCCCTAATAGGGGCACAGTGTAACGGAGAACCCCAGTCTGATCTGTAATAATCAGACTCACTGTACAAGCACACTGGAATGTTATATATATATATATACACACAGTAAAACCTTGGATTTTGTGCATAATTCGTCCAGAAACATGCTTGTAATCCAAAGCAAATTTCCCCATAAGAAATAATGGAAATCCGGATGATTCGTTCCGCAACCATTTACTCAAAGGTTCTTCAGTTTATAGTCCATATAAAAAGATTATAGCAATGTGAGGTTGTGTAACCATAAAATGTCCCTCCACAATAAGTTGCTAAATGTTGTACCATCATTAAATGTAACCTTATTGCTACACTAAGGCCTTGTACACACGAGTGAATTTATCCGCTGAAAATGGTCCGACGGACCATTTCAGCCGAAAAATCCGCTCGTCTGTAGGGGCAAACGGACAGTTTTGGACGGATTCCTCCGGCGGAAAAGTTTCAAAGCATGCTTTGAAATTTTTCCGCCGGAGAGCTGCCCGTCGGATATGTCCGCTGGTTAGTACGGCAAACCTGCGGACATATCTGCCCGCACATGCGTCGTATCCTGTGAATGGATCCGACGCATGCGCGCGGAAGTGTTTTACTTCCTGGTGTGGTGACGTGGCGGCGTCAACGTCACCGCCGCGCCACCGCGCTGTCCGGCGGTGGGGAATTTGATCCGATGGTGTGTACAGCCACCGGATCAAACAGCCCGGCGGACATATCCGATGGAAACGGTCGGATAAATTACATCGTGTGTACAAGGCCTTAGAGCAGGGGTGTCAAACTCAAATTCATCGGGGGCCGCATTCGCAGAATGGTTGCCCTCAAAGGGCCGGTTGTATCTGTTGGACTAGGTGTCCACTATTCATTATCATAAATAATTATCACTGCATTTTTTTATTACTGGTTTTATGTGGTGCAGGGTTCAGGACTTTGATGCAAATGGAGTGCAGGTTTAAGGAGTTTGCTGCATATGGGGTTGGATGGGATGGGGTCGGGATAGGGGTGGATGAGATTGGATGGGATGGGATGGGGTTTGGTGTGTGTGTGGAAGTCTTGCAGATGTCATTGGGTGAGGGATAGAGAGACGGGGAGTGGGAGAGTGAGAGAAAGGGGGTGGATGAGAAAGAGAGAGGGGGGTGGATGAGAGAGAGAGAGAGGGGTGGATGAGAGAGACAGAGAGAGAGGGGGTGGATGAGAGAGAGAGGGGGTGGATGAGGGAGAGAGAGAAAGAGAGGGGGTGGATGAGAGAGAGAGGGGTGGATGAGAGAGAGAGAGGGGGTGGATGAGAGAGAGAGAGAGGGTGGATGAGAGAGAGAGGGTGGATGAGAGAGAGGCGGTGGATGAGAGAGAGAGAGAGGGGGGGTGGATGAGAGAGAGGCGTTGGATGAGAGAGAGAGAGGGTGGATGAGAGAGAGAGAGAGAGAGGGTGGATGAGAGAGAGGGGGTGGATGAGAGAGAGAGAGGGGGTGGATGAGAGAGAGAGAGGGGGATGGATGAGAGAGAGAGAGAGAGAGGGGGGGATGAGAGAGAGAGAGGGGGATGGATGAGAGAGAGAGAGAGAGGGGGGGATGGATGAGAGAGAGAGAGAGAGAGGGGGATGGATGAGAGAGAGAGAGGGGGATGGATGAGAGAGACAGATAGAGAGGGGGGATGGATGAGAGAGACAGAGAGAGAGGGGATGGATGAGAGAGAGAGAGAGGGGATGGATGAGAGAGAGAGAGAGAGGGGGGGATGGAGGAGAGAGAGAGAGGGGATGGATGAGAGAGAGAGAGGGATGGATGAGAGAGAGAGAGGGGATGGATGAGAGAGAGAGAGGGGGGATGGATGAGAGAGAGAAAGGGGGATGGATGAGATAGAGAGAGAGAGAGAGAGAGAGAGGGGGGGATGGATGAGAGAGAGAGAGAGAGAGGGGGGATGGATGAGAGAGACAGAGAGAGAGGGGGGATGGATGAGAGAGACAGAGAGAGAGGGGGTGGATGAGAGAGAGAGAGGGGATGGATGAGAGAGAGAGAGAGAGAGAGAGAGAGGGGGGGGGATGGATGAGAGAGAGAGAGAGAGAGAGAGAGAGAGGGGGGATGGATGAGAGAGAGAGAGGGATGAGAAGGGGGAGAGAAGAGAGAGGGATGGATGGATGAGAGGGGGAGAGAGAGGGGGATGGGAGAGAGAGAGGGAGGGATGAATGAGAGAGAGAGGGGGATGGATGAGAGAGAGAGATAATGAGAGGGGGAGAGAAGAGAGAGGGATGGATGCATGAGAGGGGGAGAGAGGGGGGATGGGAGAGAGAGAGGGAGGGATGGGAGAGAGAGAGAGGGAGGGATGGATGCATGAGAGGGAGGGAGGGATGGATGAGAGAGAGGGAGGGATGGATGAGAGAGAGGGAGGGAGGGATGGATGCGAGAGAGAGAGAGAGAGAGAGGGTTAATGAGGGGGGGAGAGAAGAGAGAGGGATGGATGGATGAGAGGGGGGAGAGAGGGGGATGGGAGAGAGAGAGGGAGGGATGAATGAGAGAGAGAGAGATGGATGAGAGAGAGAGAGAGAGAGAGATAATGAGAGGGGGAGAGAAGAGAGAGGGATGGATGGATGAGAGGGGGAGAGAGAGGGGGATGGGAGAGAGAGAGGGAGGGATGGGAGAGAGAGAGGGATGGATGAGAGAGAGAGAGGGATGGATGAGAGAGAGGGAGGGATGGATGAGAGAGAGAGAGAGATGGATGAGAGAGAGAGATAATGATAGGGGGGAGAGAAGAGAGAGGGATGGATGGATGAGAGGGGGGAGAGAGAGGGGGATGGGAGAGAGAGAGAGAGAGAGGGAGGGATGGATGAGAGAGAAGGAGGGATGGATGAGAGAGAGGGAGGGATGGATGAGAGAGAGGGAGGGATGTGAGAGAGAAAGGGAGATATGTTTGCCACCCCTGCCTTAGAGGCTCCTCTCTTCTCTTTTATACTCAGTTGTGACATGATGATACTCTTCTATCAAGACATCGCTTGTATATCAAGGCAAAATGTATTTAAACATTTTGCTTGTCTTGCAAAATGCTCTCAAACCAAGGTATTACTATATATATATATATATATATATATATATATATATATATATATATACACAGTATATTGTAAAGGCCCAAAGAGTGGGCGCACATTACGCCGCCGTAACTCAAACGACATACGCTACCCCGACGCATCGCGGAGAGGCAAGCACTGAATTCAGCAAGCTTTTGCTCCCAACTATGGGCCAGCGTAGCGTAGAATTCGATGGTGTAGGCCGGCGTAAGTGGAAGTGGGAGTGACCCTATGCAAATGATAGTCCGAGCAAGGGTTCAGTGTTTTACGCCCGGTGTATCATGAACTGCGCATGCGCCGTGACATAGTCGTGATGTTGCCATGACGTGAATGCATGAAACAGCACCGTTATGCGCATGCTCACAACCACACCGGCACAACTGCCTAAGCTACGCCGGATCACTACGTGCGCCATGATCGTAACGTACGCCCAATACGCCAGCTTGTGTTCTCTGGGGCAGACCTTTGCATGTCTATTGCTGGGTTGCGCCTCATCTATGGGGAATAACTTTACGCTGGACGTACAACTTACGCAAACATCGCATAGCCTGCGTCGGGCGCACGTACGTTCGTGAATCGCCGTATTTCCCTCATTTGCATATTTGAATGCCTAATCAATGGGACAAGCAACATGCGTCCAAACCATATTTCCGCTACGCCGGCGTAAGCAAGATACGTTGGCGTAGGCTGGCCAGTTTTTAGACGTATGTTGGTTTGTGGGTACGGCCACAGATACGCCGGCGCACATTTGAAGTTACGTCGGTGTAGGTGCTTTGTGAATCCAGGCCATAGTGTCTCATACTGTTGTGGACTCTTTGCTGGGTCATTTGGGATGTGGCCCTATTCCATGGTTCTATTGTGTCTGTCTACCTTGGGTATTGTGGGATGTAAAGAAAAGATGATACGCACTTCGGTCGTTGCTCATAAAAATTTGTAGTGTTCATTAACAAGCCACAGTGGACAAACGCAAATAGGAATGGTTGACGCATTTCAGCCTATAAATCCTTAGTCCTAAACATTATTAAATATGGGATGTGTTTGCTGTGAGGAGGGGGGATCCTTCCAACAGCTCTCCCTGCTGATTGGATATTCTACCCTGCCCGCAATGCAACAGGGAGGGGGGGTGTCCTGAGTATTACCTTGGTTTCATAAAGTTTCATGTTTAGCAGTCAAAATGAGTACTGCCTAGTTTGTGGTTGTTAGCGGTTGGAATATCTGATATCTATATTCAGACTGGAAGGAAGCAGTTTATGAGGAAAGCACTGAAGTGGAGTGGGACGTTCCGTTGTACATTGTATGAAACAAAACATCCTGGACCTCCCTTTAGATGTGCATGTTACCTGAGCGCGGAAGACTGTAGATGTGCTGTGCAATGTGCTGATCAGTTGCTTGATTGTAAATCAAACAACCAATCAGCAGGTTGCACAGCTGAAGTCGAAGGTGCCCAGGGAGAACTCTGCATGTTTGAAAGGGGATATGTTCTTTCCTTAGCAACATGAGAAGTATTGATTACAAAACAAGCAACTGATCAGCTTGATTAAACTTCAGGGGTGGGGCCAAACGTGTTGGGGGAGTGGTCTGAGGCTGCTCTTACATGGGCTGGGTGAGGAGTGTTGTAGTTGGAAAAATGTATTCATGAAACCTTGTAACGTTACAGAAAGTTCCGCTGTTAGCTGTCAGCTGATGCCATTCATTTTGTAAAGGTAAAAAAAAAATCTCTAAATATCTTCCTTTACCTTAGTGCAGTCCTCCTGCACTTACCTCATCCTTCCATTTTGCTTGTAAATGTCCTTATTTCTTCTGAGAAATCCTCACTTCCTGTTCTTCTGTCTGTAACTCCACACAGTAATGCAAGGCTTTGTTCCTGGTGTGGAGAAAGCCTCTTGAGGGGAGAGTGGGCTAACAGGAGTGTCAAGACGTCCACTAACACAGCTCCTTTCTCTATCTGCAAAGTAGAGAGTGTCCTGACACTCCTGCTCGCCCCCTACCCTCTCAAGAGGCTTTCTCCACACCAGGGAGAAAGCCTTGCACTACTGTGTGTAGTTACAGACAGAAGAACAGGAAGGACTGCACCAAGGTAAAGGAAGATGTTTAGGGAATTTTTTTTTACCTTTATAACCTCTTTAACTCTTTCCTGCCAGCACTATACCTGAATGACGGGAACAGAGCAGGCTTACTTTGCTGGAAGGGCGTTGATTGACGTCCTGCTGTGATCACGCAAGCAGCGCACTCTGTGATCCTTCAGACTCACAGTGGCCCATTACCATTCCATCAGCTGTGTCCAATGACAGCTGATCACAGATGTAAACACAAGCTGCTGACAGCTTGAGGAGAGAAGAAGAGAGCTGATAACTGGCTTGTGTTAAAGGGACATGTCAATCTCAACAGTGCCCACCACTGCTGCCAATCAGAGTCCATCAGTGCTGCCTATCAGTGCCCTTCAGTACAGCTTATCAGAATCCATCAGTGCTGCCTATCAGTGCCCACCACTGCTGCTAATCAGAGTCCATCAGTGCTGCCTATCAGTGCCCTTCAGTACAGCTTAGCAGAGTCCATCAGTGCTGCCTTTCAGCGTCCTTCAGTGCTGCCTATCAGAGGCCATCAGCGCCAGCTGTCAGTGTAACCTCATCAGAATCTCTTAGTGCTGCCCATCAGTGTCCTTCAGGGCTGCCCATCAGTGCTGTCTAATGCCCTGTACACACGATCGGTTCGTCTGATGAAAATGAACCAATGGATTTTTTCATCAGATATCCGATGAAGCTGACTTTCATCAGCCTTGCCTACACACCATCGGTTAAAGATCGTGTCCAACGCGGTGACATCAAACACAACGACGTGCTGAGAAAAATGAAGTTCAATGCTTCCGAGCATGCGTCGACTTGTTTCTGAGCATGCGTGGATTTTTGACCGATGGATTTCCCCACAGACGATCGTTTTTTTTCCGATCGTTTTTTTAACCATACGGAAAATTTAAAACAGGTTCTATTTTTTTTCACAGATGGGAAAAAAACTGATGGGGCCCACACACGATCGGTTCGTCCGATCAAAACGGCCCATCGGTCCAGTTTCATCAGACAAACCAATTGTGTGTACAGGGCATTACAGTGTCCTTCAGTTCTGCCTATCAAAGCCCATCAGTTTCACCTATCAGTGCTGCCTATCAGAGCCCTTCAATTATGCCTATCCGTGCCACCTATAAGTTCTGCCTATCAGTGTCCTTCAGTGCTGCCTATCAGAGCCCATCAGTTCTGCCTATCAGTGTCCTTCAGTTCTGCCTATCAAAGCCCATCAGTTTCACCTATCAGTGCTGCCTATCAGAGCCCTTCAATGATGCCTATCAGCGCCACCTATAAGTTCTGCCTATCAGTCTCCTTCAGTGCTGCCTATCAGAGCCCATCAGTTCTGCCTATCAGTGTCCTTCAGTTCTGCCTATCAAAGCCCATCAGTTTCACCTATCAGTGCCCATCAGTGCTGCCTATCAGAGCCCTTCAATGATGCCTATCAGTGCCACCTATAAGTTTTGCTTATCAGTGTCTTTCAGTGCTGCCTATCAGAGCCCATCAGTGCTACCTATCAGTGCCGCCTATCAGTGCCCATGAGTGCTGCTTATCAGTGCCACCTATCAGTGATGCCTATCAGTGCTGCTTATCAGAGCCCTTCAATGATGCCTATCAGTGCCACCTATAAGTTTTGCTTATCAGTGTCTTTCAGTGCTACCTATCAGTGCCCATAAGTGCTGCTTATCAGTGCCACCTATCAGTGATGCCTATCAGTGCTGCTTATCAGTGCAGCCTCATCAGTGCACATCAGAGAAGGAGAAAAATTACCTGTTTGCAATTTTTTTTATAAGAAACTATGAAACTTGTTTTTTTTTTTTTTTTCTTTTCCAAATTTTTGGTAATTTTTCATTTGTTTAGCAAAAAATGTAAAACCCAGTGATGATTAAATACCACCAACAGAAATCTCTATTTGTGTGAAAAAAAAAATGATAAAAAATGTATTTGGGTACGGCGTTGCATAACTGCGCAATTGTCACTCGAAGTGCAACGGCGCTAAAAAGCTCAAAATTGACCTGGGCAGGAAAGGGGTAAAAATGCCCAGTGGTTAAATAAAAAGTAGAGTGAATTCCATTTTACCAAAGTATCTTTATTTATAAACTTTGTTATATTTATATTTATATATATAAACCACCAATAATGACTCGGTATGATTTTATGACTCCATTCTCAGCACTTCAATGCAAAGCCACCTCTGCGACGCCGAGCGCACGCTTACATACAGGGATTGCCATAGAGACCATAATATTTAAACTCGCTGTTTGTTTTAAGGGATAAAAATATTAAAACATCACTTGTCACCTTGTCAGCGCGCTGCGTGTCCCTGATCCGCGAGTCGCGCCGGGAATGCGAACGCTCGACAGCCACGGGAAACTGTAATTACCATGACAAAGAAAGTGCGCTAATGGTTACCATACGCCGCCAGGATCAAAGGAGAAGATCTGCGCAAGACAAAAAGGTTATAATCGCCGCGGACCGGCGGCAGGAAAATTGCTGCGTGAAGGCAGCTCGCTGCGTGCGATATTTGTGCCCGGGGTACGTCAGATCTGAGAGATAAATTATAGATAAGCGGCGTATCCGCCCAGAGTCACCTGAATAATATGTGCAAACAACTCCGGCATGGAAACAAAACAACTGTAATCCGGGAGGGAGAGGGGCGCCGGCGCTAATCAGGCTGGGCTTGTACACGCCGACTGCTCCGCTCTACATTGGGTCTCTCCAGGTGAACCAGAACACGCATAAAGTAACCCGAGCTGCAGGAAAGTGCGCGGTCTTCGCTTTTGTGCAATTTGAGGAGCACTATTAGGTTGACTTTAAAGCGTATATAAAGCTAAAAAAAAATAGATGAATACATTTGTTATTAACCACCTCAGCTCCAGAGGGCTTTACCCCCCCTTCATGAATGACCATGGAAATTTTTTGCTATTCAGCACTGCGCTACTTTAACCACTTGCCGACCAGCCGACATCGTTATATTGTGGATGGTTGGCAGGGCTGCACGAACCGATGTATGTGTACGGAGTCCGCCAGCCACCCGCAATTGCTCCACAGAGAGCGAGAATGGGAATCTGCCGATGTAAACATACAGATCCCCGTTCTGAGTAGTGATGAGCGGAATACGCCATATTCGATTTCGCGATATTTCGCGAATATTTCGAAGAATATTCGCGAATATTCGTTAATATCGAAAATTCGTGATGTTTTATAAAAAAAAAAATTGCGAAATTTCGCTATTTTTTTTATTTTGGATAAAATATCACGAATATTCGATATTTACGAATATTCGCTATATTTTATGAAAAAAATAAAAATAAATTGCGAAATTTCGTATTGACGAAATTTCGCATTGACGAAATTTCGCATTGGCGAAATTTCGCAATTTTTTTTTATTTTTTTTATAAAATATCCCGAATATCACAAAAAAAAAAAAAATTGCGAAATTTCGCTAGTGCGAATGCGAAATTGATTGCGAAATTGATTGCGAAAAAAATACGAAAATTCGAAATAGCGAATATTCGCCGCGATATTCGAGTTATTCGCGAATATGCAATATTCATAGCGAATATTCGCAATGCGAATATTCGTGAGCAACACTAGTTCTGAGATCTGCTGTTTCTAGTGGATCAGGAACAGCAATCTCTCTCCTTCTCCTGTCAGTCCCCTCCTCCCACAGTTAGAAACACCTGCCTAGTGAACACTTTACCCCTTGAGCGTCCCCTAGTGTTAACCCCTTCCCTGCCAGTGACATTTATACAGTAATCAGTGGCTATTTTTAGCACTGATCGCTGTATAAATGTCACTGGTCCCAAAAAAAGTGACAAAAGTGTCAGTCGCAGTCGCGCAAAAAATCGCAGATCGCCGCCATTACTAGTAAAACATAAATAAAGGTGAAAAAAAAAAACATGCATTAAGGTGAAAAAACATCTGTAGATTAGTGCCCCCCCAAACCCCCCGTTTACTTACATGACCCATCGAAAGTCCCGCGCCGTAAACGCGTAGGCTTCTTGACTCATTCATTGGTTAATTGAAAGCAGCGCAGCCATTGGCTCCTGCTGCTGTCAATCACATCCAATGACGCGCCGGGGGGGGGGCGGGGCAGAGTGATACAGTGAGCGGCTATGGCCACCGGCTGTATCACTGGAGCGCACCCACAAGAACTCCCCACGAGCTTGCATGAAGGTGGTGAATTCTTGAAGGAAGGAGCCGAGACAGCCGCCGAGGGACCCCAGAAGACCAGGTTCGGGGCCACTCTGTGCACAACGAGCTGCACAGTGGAGGTAAGTATAACATGTTTGTTATTTAAAGCGGGGGTTCACCCTAAAAAAAATTCTAACATTACATTGAGCCGAGTTGTGATAATGAAATTATGCTGACTTTTTTTTTTCTTGCCGTACATAGTGTCTTATCTATATTTTCACTGTGGCTTCCGGGTAGGGAATCCCACGGGACTCGGCGTTCCTATTCACATGCTAGTTGATTGACATGCTTCCCACCGGCGCATACAGCCAGGCCCGAATTTCCCACAAGGCCAAAGAGGCCAGGCCTCGGGGCGGCAGGGCACCGAGAGGTGGCAGCAGAACGGAGACCCCCGACAGCCAGTCAAGGGCGGTAAGTTGCTTTCTGGAATGCGCTCGCTCGTTAACAAGTGATCGCGGCGATGTAGCCAAAATCACTTGTAAAATGTGTGCTGCCGTCAGTCCTCCCCTCCCCCCCACATACCTCTCTCTACTGGCTCTGTCTTCGGGACTCCGTCCTCCCCCAGGCCGCCGAGTCTGTCTCCTGTCCCTGCCGCCGATCTACACAGTGAGAGGGGTGATCTGTGCTCTACCCATTTCGGCTGCGACAGGAGTTCCAGCACAGTGCTAGGACTCCTGTTTTGGAGGTGACAGGGTCAATAAAGAGAACCTATCACCTCCAATTATTATCACACAAGGAATTGTTTCCTCCTGTGTGATAACTTTATTGCTAAGTGAAAAAAAATTGATAAAAAAAAAAGAAAGAAAATAAATAATAATTCAATTATTAAAATAAAAAAGTAAAGAATAAGAAAAATAATATCAAAAATAATAAAAAAATTATACAAAAAGTAAACGAGAAGCTACAAAATAAAAAAAAGTGATAAAAAAGTAAAAGAAAAAAGAAACAAAAAATATTTCAACTAACCGTGCCGCCCCTGCCATCCTCCATTGATTGAGGGGGGGGGGGGGGGGGCTGGTTCGGTTGGTGGGGAGGGAGTGCATTGCGGAACCTGGCCTTGGGGCGGGAGGGAGAGCAAATACGGCCCTGCATACAGCGCATCATGTCTTGCCGAAAGAAGCCGAACGTCGGGTCGGCTCTATACGGCGCCTGCACACCGACGTTCAGCTTCTTTCGGCAAGTTGTGACGCGCTGTATGCGCCGGTGGAAAGCATGTCAATCAATTAGCATGTGAATAGGAACGCCCAGCCCCGCACGATTACCTACCCGGAAGCCGCGGTGAAAATATAGATAAAACGCTATGTACGGCAAGAAAAAAAAAAAAAGGGGTCAGCATAATTTCATTATCACAACTCGGCTCAATGTAACCTCCGCTTTAAAACATTTTTTTTTTTTTTATCTTTAGCGTTCCCTTAATGTGTGTGTAAAGGCAGGTGTCCCAATACTTTTGACAATATAGTGTATGTTCTGTAGGAGGAAATTCACACAAATGGGAAAATCCTGTTTGGAATTGGAAACTGGACTCCAGCGCTACAAGGCCGCAGAACTAGCCATTGAGTCGCCATAACTCATAGTAAAGGATCCCGCTAATTACAGGCTCCTTAGATTGTAATTGATCAACATTTTATTCCTCTCCTAACTAGTGTTGAGCAGAATATGCCATATTCGATTTCGCGATATATCTCGAATATATAGTCGAATATTCGAGATATATTCGCTAAATACGAATATTCGTGATATTTTTTGGAAATGAAATGATTGCGAAATTTCGCTATTGCGAATGCGAATGCAAATTGCGAATGCGAAATTTCGAGAAATGCGGAATGGAGCACTCTGATTGGCTCAGAATATTCGTGATATTTTACAATACAAAATAATTGCGAATATTCGAGAAATGCGGAAGGAGCAGTCTGATTGGCTCAGAATATTCATGATATATTACAATATAAAATAATTGCGAATATTCGAGAAATGCGGAATGGAGCACTCTGATTGGCTCAGAATATTCGTGATATATTACAATATAAAATAATTGCGAATATTCGAGAAATGCGGAATGGAGCACTCTGATTGGCTCAGAATATTCGTGATATATTACAATATAAAATAATTGCGAATATTAGAGAAATGCGGAATGGAGCACTCTGATTGGCTCAGAATATTCGTGATATTTCACAATACAAAATAATTGCGAAATTTCGAGAAATGCGGAATGGAGCACTCTGATTGGCTCAGAATATTCGTGATATATTACAATACAAAATAATCGCGCGATATCGCTATTGCCGAATAATCGCATTGCGATTTTTTCGGCAATATAAAATGAGCGCTGCAGCTACTCGGCCCAAGGTCTCTAATCATACCAGCAATGCTTTTAGACGTCGATGGGGATCTCTAGGATCTGTGATCTGTGATCTGTGATCTGTTCTAAAAAAAAAAATTGAAAAAATACGAATATTCGAAATAGCGAATATTCGCTGCGATATTCGTGTTATTCGCGAATACTTGAATATGCAATATTCGTAGCGAATATTCGCAATGCGAATATTCGTGAGCAACACTACTCCTAACTATTCTATATGTATTTCCCATCTCTCTTCTCTAAATCCACCATGCGCCCCCCCCCCCCCCCACAATCCCCTCTGCAGAAATAATTTTGCTGCACTATAAGTGGAAAGAACAGAGAAAAAGCGCGTTAAATACAATCGACAACTCTACTGAAACCCGATGGCCGCGGCGCTATGCAGTTTAATGTTTCTTAATGTAACTGTTGAGAAAAGAGTCTAATTATAGGCTTGTATTACGCCAAGTATTCTCAGCGGGTTATGTAAACGCTTTTAACGGAGGCATTACCAGGATCAGTCATTTTCATTTCAAGCTTAACCCCTCCGGCACCGGCCGAGGTGCAGTCTGGAGATCGGCAATGGAATCTATATGGGGGAATAAAGAGGAGGCACCGGACCGGCACTCTGGTAAATGTAAATGAAACGTTGAAATACACTAGGGGCTAGATTCAGAAAGACTTACGACGGGCGTATCAGTAGATACGCCGTCGTAAGTCCGAATCCTGGCCGTCGCAACTTTAAACGTATGCTCAAACTGAGACACGCTTCAATGTTGCTAGGATACGACCGGCGTAAGTCTCCTACGCCGTCGTATCTTAGCTGCCTATTTACGCTGGCCGCTAGGGCCGTGTACGCTGATTTACGCCTAGAATGTGTAAATCAGCGAGATACGCCTATTCACGAACGTACGCCCGGCTGTCGCAGTAAAGATACGCCGTTTACGTAAGGCGTTTTCAGGCGTAAAGATAAAGCTGCAACAAGATGACGCAGCCAATGTTAAGTATGGATGTCGGGACCGCGTTGAATTTTGCACGTTTTACGTCGTTTGCGTAACTCGTCCGTGAATGGGGCTGGACGTAAATTACGTCCACGTCGAAACCAATAAATCTTAGCGGCGTAATTTGGAGCATGCGCACTGGGATACGTCCACAGACGGCGCATGCGCCGTTAGTAAAAAACTTAATTTACGTGAGATCACACTTAATTTAAATAAAACACGCCCACATCAAACACATTTGAATTAGGCAGGCTTACGCCGGCCCATATACGCTACGCCGCCGTAACTTTGGCTGCAAAATCTTTCAGAATACCATACTCGCCTCTCAAAGTTACGGCAGCGTAGCGTATATATGAGAAACGCTACTCCCGCCTAAATGTATCTGAATCTGGCCCTATATTACCAAAAGTATTGGTACGCCGGCCTTTACACACACATGAACTTTAATGGCATCCCAGTCTTAGCCCGGAGGGTTCAATATTGAGTTGCAGCAATAACAGCTTCACCTCTTCTGGGAAGGCCGTCCACAAGGTTTAGGGGTGTCTATGGGAATGTTTGACCATTCTTCCAGAAGCCCATTTGTGAGGTCAGGCACTGATGTTGGATGAGAAGGCCTGGCTCGCAGTCTCCCCTCTAATTCATCCCAAAGGAGGTCAGGACTCTGTGCAGGCCAGTCAAATTCCTCCACCTCAAACTCACTCATCCATGTCTTTATGGACCTTGCCGACCGCACACTGTAGTTTTACTACTACAGTACAGGCTGGCTGTGCAGAATCACATGTATATATACCAGGGCTCAAAATTTCAAGTCCTGAGCTACTAGCTAGGCCTCCAGGGTTACTCGCCACCAGTTGCCCCACCCAGCCCACCCCTAAACATGCCCTCATAAATTATCTCATGAAATATGAAATGACACTTAAATGTTTTACGCAGAATTAAGTTATAAAAATAAATATTAACAACTGTGCCCACCAAATGCAGCCCACGATTTCCCCCTGATTTTTAGGGGGAAAAAGTGCGCGGTATACGCCGATAAATACGGTATATGTTTTAAAACAGAAAGTAAAGTGGTTGTAAAGCCTCAAGGTTTTTCACCTTAGTATATTCTTTGCAATAAGGTGAAAAACCTTCTGTGCTGCAGCGCCCCCCCAAGAACTTTCCTACTTTCCTTTACCTGAGCCCGATCCGTTCCAGCGATGTGCACAAGCACAGCAGCTCCAGTCCTTGTTGGACAGATTGAGGGCAGCAGGAGTCATTGGCTCCTGCAGTGCCGTCACTCAAATACAGTGATGAGGGAGTCAGGCGGCGGGGCCAAGTCCCGCTGTCTGTGTCAATGAACGCAGCAGCAGGTCACGGGAGAGCGCCCGCACTGGTGCTACAGTGGAAAGCAGCTCTCTGTGGGGGCACCCAATAAAGGGGAGGAGCCAGAAGCGACAGTGGGGGGCTCAGAAGGGAAGGATTGGGGCTGTTCTGTGCAAAAGTATATTTAACTGCTTGCCTACCGCCGCTAGTAGATATGCGTCAACAGAATGGCACGGCTGCGCAAAAGCAACGTACAGGTACGTTGCTTTAAATTTGTTGCCGTACGCGCACGCCCCTGCCGCAACCTCCATGACTGTGCCCATGGACTCGATGTCCTCAGGTGTCCCGCGATCATGTCACAGAGCTGCAGGACGGCGAGAGGCCTATGTAAACAAGGCATTTCCCTGTTCTGCCTAGTGACAGGACACTGATCTACTGTCATTGGGAGCAGTGATCACTATCATGTCACATGCAGCCCAGCCCCCCAAAGTTAAAATCACTCCCTAGGACACACTTAACCCCTTCCTCACCCCCTAGTAGTTAACCCCTTCCCTGTCAGTGCCAATTACATAGTAATCAGGTCATTTTTATAGCACCGATCGCTGTATAAATGACAATGGTGAGTGAGTGAGTGATTGAAAAACGCATATAGCGCTTCACATGCGAACTTAATCGCCTCTGGGCGCTCGTTGTTCCTTTCTCCTTTGACATCAAAAGAGCAGAGTTTTTATCTGTCTTCTGAAACTCAGGTGGTTTTCCTCCAACCGAATGCTGGTTGGTAAAGCGTTCCATAGTCTGGGGCCTTGCACCACAAATCTTCTTTCTCCTTTCGACTTGTATCTGGCTTTGGGTATCTGGAGTAGATTTTGGTTGGTGGATTGCAGAACGCAATTGGGATTGTGAGCTTTTATTTTTTCGCATAGATATTGTGGGGCATTTCCCAGAATACACTTAGGGCTCTTTCACACGGAGCGGATCCGTATTGATCCGCTCCGTTAGCTCAGCGGGGATTCCTCCGTAAAATCCCTGCTGAGCTGTCGGCTGACAGGGCGGTCCCCGCACACTGTGCAGGGTCCGCCCTGTCTTTTCTCTGCTCTCCCCTATGGGGAATCGGATGAATACGAACCGTGTGTCCGTATTCATCCGATACGCCAGACGGAAGAAAAATAGGATTTTCTTCCGTCCGAAAAAACAGATCTTGACGGAGGCGGGCGATTATGGACGTTAGCGGATACTCATCCGCTAACGTCCGCGATCCCATAGGGAAGCATTGTGAGTCCGTAAACGGACTTATGAAAAGCGCACCGTTCGTCCGCTCGTGTGAAAGGGATGTGTAAGGGCTCTTTCACACGTCCGTTCAGTTTTTTAGATCATTTTTTTTCCCCTTCAGTTGATCCGTTTTTTCATCCGTTTTCCGTCCGTTTACATCTGTTTCCGTTCCGTTTTCCGTCCGTTGATGTCCGTTTTTCATCAGTTGTTTTCATCCGTTTTTTCATCTGTTTTTCTTTTTTTTTTTACATATTTTGATGAAAAACTGACGTTAGCGGATGGGATGGTAAACGGATCATCCGCTAACGTCCGTTTTTCGTCCGTTCTGTTTTTTTGACGGAAGAAAAATAGGGTTTTCTTCCGTCCAAAAAAACGGAGCTTACCGCAGACGGATGTTAACGGATGTTAGCGGATGCTCATCCGCTAACGGACGCTAACCCATAGGGACGAACTGAACGGACGTGTGAAAGAGCCCTTAGGCAGAGTGCCTTTAAAGCAATTCTGTCTTTTACTGGCAACCAATGAAGGGATCTCAGCGCAGGTGAGATTGATTCCCATGTTTTTTTCCCAATCACAAGTCTAGCGCCCGTATTTTGGACGACTTGCAGACGAGTGATTTGGTACTTTGGGAGTCCGAGGTAAAGGGCATTTGCATAGTCCAGTCTGGAGTTCAAAATTGTTCTCACCACGACCGCTATGTCTTCTTTAGGAATAAATGGAATAAGTCTGCGTAGTAGGCGTAGCAGATGGTGAGATCCGCTGACTACTGACCCTATTTGTGCGTCCATTGTCATGTAGGAGTCGAAGATGACCCCAAGACTTCTGACTTTGGCGCTAGGGGTGATGATTTGGCTCAGAATGGGCGGGGGGGGGGTCCAAGTTGTTGCCGGTTGACTCTAATGCCGCGTACACACGGTCGTTTTTTGCGATGAAAAAAAAACGTCGTTTTTTAAAACGTCATTTAAATTGATGGTGTGTGGGCAAAACGTTGTTTTTTGTCTTCAAAAAAACGACCAAAAAAAAATTCCAACATGCTTGAATTTTTTGTGTCGTTTTTCAAAACGTTGTTTTTTGTTTCACAAAAAGTCACCGTGTGTAGCAAAAACTTCGTTTAAAACTACGTTTTTCAACCCGCGCATGCCCAGAATCTAGTTATGAAGCCAGCTTCAATGGAAAAGAGTGGTGAACGTAACCCTGCTTTTTGTGAAAAAAAACGATGGTGTGTATGCAACATCGTCTTTGAAAAGTGACGTTTCAAAAACGTCGTTTTTTACTTCACAGAAAACGTCGTTTTTTTATCACAAAAAATGATCGTGTGTACGCGGCATTACGACTGGCATGAAACAGAAGAAGTTCTGTTTTGAAATTTAGGATAACTCTTTGTCATCCAGTTTTCTATCAAAGAGAGGCATTTCTCTAGACCGAGATGATCCTTTTTGTTGCAGATGCGAAAATACAGTTGTGTGTCATCTGCATAAGAGTGGTAAAGTAGTTTTTGGCTACTGATGATTTCAAAGAGAGGGCGGAGATAGATGTTGAAGAGCACCGGCGACAGAGGCGATCCTTGAGGGACTCCGCATGACACTGTGCGTTTTTCAGAAGTGAAAGGTCCTAGTTTCACTATTTGTGATCGGTTTTTGCAGGAAAGAGGAGAACCATGATAAATCATCTTCTGCGACAATGGTCCCAAAATCGTGTCAAAAGTGTCCGATGTGTCCGCCATAATGTCACAGTCACCATAAAAATCGCAGATCGCTGCCATTACTAACAAAATAATAATAGAAATGCCATAAAATTATCCCCTATTTTGTAGACGCTATAATTTTTACGCAGACCAATCAATATAGGCTTATTGCAATTTTTTTATTAAAAATATGTAAAACACATATCGGCCTAAACTGAAAAAAAAATTAAAAAAAGATAGCTTTTTTGGGGATATTTATTATAGTAAAAAATATTGCTTTTTTTTTTTTAAATTGTCGCTCAATTTTTTGTTTATAGCGCAAAAAATTAAAACAGCAGAGGTGATCAAATACCACCAAAAGAAAGTTCTGTGGGGAAATGTGCTCTGGTGAGGCTGCATTTGATGGGCACTGGTGAGGCTGCATTTGATGGGCGCTTCATTAAAAAGGTGGGGTATATATGGGCAAGGCAAAGGGGGTGGAGCCAAGTAGGAGCGGCAAATTGAGGTTTTCCCTTGGGTGTCAAAAGACCTTACACCAGCCTTGGGTAGAAGTGGTGTAACTAGGCTTTTATGTATTCTTTATTTTTAAGGAAAGAAGACGGGAGCAGGAAACAATCACACTATGCAAATTACGAGAACCGTATTAGCATAATTACAAGGCTCACCATCCATAAGGAGTTCTCCGAACAAAGGCTGTCACATTAATATGGAATTGTAACAATTATTACATAATAGCAATAAACCAAGAGATTTACAAAGAACTTTATTATGTCTGCATACAAACCCATCTGTTGTTTAGTGGGAGGAAGGAGGGTAAGTAGGTTCAGGTTGTGATGCAGTAAATATGACCTCCGGCCTTCCCTTCAGTCTCTTTCACACGGGACGGATCCACGATGATCCGCCCTATGAACCTACGCTTGCTCAGTGGGGATCGCTCCGGTGATCCCTGCTGAGCCGGCGGATGACAGGGCGGTCCCCGCACACTGGGGGGATCGGATGAACAAGGACCGTCTGTCCGTGTTCACCCGATCCGATGACGGATGGAAAAATAGGGTTTTCCTCCATCGGCAGAATCGGAGGATTGTGGACCCGGATGAGATCGGATGTTCATCCACTGACACCCGCAATCTCATAGGTATATATCACTCTATATCAGGGTTCTACAAACTTTATGAACAAAGGGCCAGTTTATTGTTCTTCAAGCGTTTGGGGGGGCCAGACTGTGGCCAGTGGGACTAGAAAATCCTCTGGTGTAAGTGAGAGTAAACAATTCCCCATCATTGATATTAGTGGGAGGAATAGTGCATCATTGTTGGTATGAGTGGGAGGAATAGTGCCCCATCGATGGTGTCAGTATGAGGAATAGTGCTCCATCAATGCTGTCAGTGTGAGGAATAGTGCCCCATCGATGGTGTCAGTGGGAGGAATGGTGGTCCATTGATGGTGTCAGTGGGAAGAATGGTGGTCCATCATTGGTATCAGTGGGAGGAACAATGTCCCATCGATGGTGTCAGTGTGAGGAATAGTGCCCCGCTGATGGTGTCAGTGTAAGGGATAGTGCCTCATTGATGGTGTCAGTGTAAGGGATAGTGCCCCATCGATGGTGTCAGCGTGAGGAATAGTGCCCAATCAATGGTGTCAGTGGGAGGAATGGTGGTCCATCATTGGTGCCAGTAGGAGAAACAATGTCCCATTGATGGTGTCAGTGGGAGGAATAGTGCCCCATCAATGGTGTCAGTGTAAGGACCAATGCCCCATTGATGGTGTCAATGGGAGGAATGGTGGTCCATTAATGGTGTCAGTGGGAGGAATGGTGGTCCATCATTGGTGCCAGTGGGAGGAACAATGTCCCATTGATGGTGTCAGTGGGAGGAATAGTGCCCCATCAATGGTGTCAGTGTTAGGACCAATGCCTCATTGATGGTGTCAGTGGGAGGAATGGTGGTCCATTGATGGTGTCAGTGGGAGGAATGGTGGTCCATCATTGATGTCAGTGGGAGGAACAATGTCCCATTGATGGTGTCAATGGGAGGAATGGTGGTCCATTGATGGTGTCAGTGGGAGGAACAATGTCCCATTGATGGTGTCAGTGGGAGGAATAGTGCCCCATTAATGATGTCAGTGTGAGGACCCATGCCCCATTGATGGTGTCAGTAGGAGGAATGGTGGTCTATTATTGGTGTCAGTGGGAGGAATAGGAACTCCTTATTGGTGTCAGTTGGAGAAAAAGTATCCCAAAGGCCGCATAAAGGCAGGCAAAGGGCCACATTTGCCCCCCCCCCCCCTGGGCCACAGTTTGGAGACCATGGCTCTATAAAGTCAGAGTACACCATGTTCCAGCTGTGTTATATGATAACTAATGAAGTAAATTAGCAGATTCCAGAAGGTGTTTTTGCTCATAAAAATAGCTGGGAGCAATGACTTATATTCTAGGGAACATAAACGTGTTGTTTCAGACTAGTTACAGAATAACCAAACTAGTAATACTTCCATATAAATGATTAATTCCAAGTGCAACCTTGTAACCTGCAAGTACAGGGCTGCTTTGATTGTTATATACAGTTTTCAAAGCGGACATGTGTGTCTAGAAATTGTGACGATGGGCACTATGGAGGAAACCCAGGATTCATAAAACCAGGGGGAGGATAGTGGTTGTAGTAGAATGTTGGAAGTGTTAGTTTTTTTGAAGACATGTTAAAATGCACATTTTAGGTCTGAAGTTTACTTAAAACCACCAAATCATATATTTTCTGAAAGTGAAGACCCTAAAGAATAAAATGGAGGCAGTTGCAATTTTGTGTCCTGTCACATGATATGTGCACTGCTGTTTATCATATTTATATTTTTAGTAAAAGAAAAAAAACACTCAAATAAATTTTTGTGCAAACAAACACAATATATTGTTGTAATATAGAAGCAGAGGTTGAGTCAAGTAAATAGATACCAAACAAGTCAAGCATTAAAACTGGGTACAGTACACAGAACTGTCCATAAGGGATGCTTTCAAATCTTTCAATTTAGGCCTGGTTCACACCTATGCATTTTTTATTGCATTTTCAGTTTTGCAGAAACACACTAGAGTCCATATAATATGGTTTCCTATGGATGTAGTTCACATCTGTGCGTTTTATGGAAAGGGCCAGGGACTTTTTTCTGGTTTTTGTTTCCATAGACTTCAATGGATGAAAACCCGCACCCCTCTCCAGTGAGGGGGTCGGTCCATCATCCAGCCCCGCACTTACTCTATCTAGGTCGCGGGCAGCAGCTTCCTTCGCTTACATTGCCTTGCAAAAGTATTCACACCCCTTGGCTTTTTACCTATTTTGTTACATTACAGCCTTTAGTTAAAAAAAAATTTTAATCTGAATTCTATGTGATGGATCAGAACACAATAGTCTAAATTGGTGAAGTAAAATTAGAAAAAAATATACCGTATTTATCAGCGTATAACACGCACAGGCGTATAGCACGCACCCTAACTTTAAGGGCGCGTACACACGACCAAATAGATTTGTTCAAATCGGTCGGGCCTACCGATTTGAACAAATCTGTCTGCTGCCGTTTAGGTTTGATCGCGTGTACACGCGATCAAACGGTGACGTGGCGGTGACGTTGACGCCGCCATGTCACCGCACCAGGAAGTAAAACACTTCCGCGCATGCGTCGAAACCATTCGGCGCGTGTGCGAAGAAGACATGTCTGCTGGTTAGCTTCCTAACCAGCAGACATGTCGGGCGGACGGGTTCCCAGCCGACAGATTTGAAAGCATGCTTTCAAATCTGTCGGCTGGCCAAATCCGTCGGCTCGCCCGTACACACGATCGAATCTGTCTGCTGGGACGGTCGGGCCAACCGTTTCCAGCAGATAGATTTGATCGTGTGTACGCGGCCTAAGAGGGAGGTTTCAGGAAAAAAAATTCTACCTCCCCCTGCGTATAACACGCAGGCACAGTTTATACCTCTATTTTCAGGGTAAAAAAGTGAGTGTTATACGCCAATAAATACAGTACATAAAACTATTTTTCAGAAATATGTATTCACCCCCTTTGTTATGAGGCCCATGAAAAGCTCCGGTGCAACCAATTACCTTCTGAAGTCACATAATTAGTGAAATGATGTCCACCTGGGTGCAATCTAAGTGTCACATGATCTGTCATTACATACACACACCTTTCTGAAAGGCCCCAGAGGCTGCAACACCTAAGCAAGAGGCACCACTAACCAAACACTGCCATGAAGACCAAGGAACTCTCCAAACAAGTAAAGGACAATGTTGCTGAGAAGAACAAGTCAGGGTTTTGTTATAAAAAGATATCCAAATATTTGATGATCCCTAGGAGTGCCATCCAATCTATCATAACCAAATGGAAAGAACATGGCACAACAGCAAACCCGTTAAAAGACGGCCTCACACCAAAACTCACGGACCGGACAAGGAGGGCATTAATCAGAGAGGAGCACAGAGACCTAAGGTAACTCTGGAGGAGCTGCAGAGTTCCACAGCAGAGACTGGAGTATCTGTACATAGGGGGACAATAAGCCGTACGCTCCATATAGTTGGGCTTTATGGCAGAGTGGCCAGAAGAAAGACATAACTTTCCACAAAAAACAAAATGGCACGTTTTGAGCTTGCAAAAAAGCATGTGGGAGACTCCCAAAATGTATGGAGGAACGTGCTCTGGTCTGAAGAGACTAAAATTTGACTTTATGGCTAAGAAAGAAAACGATATGTCTGGCGCAAACCGAACACATGACATCACCAAAAGAACACCATCCCCACCGTGAAACATGCTTGTGGCAGCCATCTTTGAGGCCGCGTACACATGATCGAACATGTCCGCTGAAACTGGTCCACAGACCATGTTCGATCGTGTGTACGGCCTATCTCACCGTTTTCCAGCGGACAAAAGTATCTAAACATGCTTTGAAACCTGTCCGCTGGAAACCTGTCCGTCGGACAGGTTCGATGGTTAGAACACAAAATCATCGGACCAAAATCCTGCGCATGTTTAGAATCAAGCCGACGCATGCTTGGAAGCATTGAACTTTGTTTTTTCAGCACGTCGTTGTGTTCTATGTCACCACGTTCTGGTCCGAGGGGATTTTTGTCCGATGGCGTGTACGCACATCAGACTAACAGACCACTTCAGCGTGGTCCGATGAAAACGGTCCGTCGGACATGTTTCATCGGACATGTTTGATCGTGTGTACAGGGTCTAAGAGGGAGATTCAGGCCACTGATCACCAATGTAAGGGACATTCTTCTAACTGATCATTAATGTAAGGAACATTCTTCCCACTGATCACCAATGTAAGGGACATTCTTCCCACTGATCACCAATGTAAGGGACATTCTTCTCACTGATCACCAATGTAAGGGACATTCTTCCCACTGATCACCAATGTAAGGGACATTCTTCCCACTGACCACCAATGTAAGGGACATTCTTCCCACTGATCACCAATGTAAGGAACATTCTTCTCACTGACCACCAATGTAAGGAACATTCTTCTCACTGATCACCAATGTAAGGGACATTCTTCCCACTGATCACCAATGTAAGGGACATTCTTCCCACTGATCACCAATGTAAGGAACATTCTTCCCACTGATCACCAATGTAAGGGACATGCTTCCCACTGATCACCAAATGTAAGGAACATTCTTCCCACTGACCACCAATGTAAGGGACATTCTTCCCACTGATCACCAATGTAAGGAACATTCTTCTCACTGACCACCAATGTAAGGAACATTCTTCTCACTGATCACCAATGTAAGGAACATTCTTCCCACTGATCACCAATGTAAGGGACATTCTTCCCACTGATCACCAATGTAAGGGACATTCTTCCCACTGATCACCAATGTAAGGGACATTCTTCCCACTGATCACCAATGTAAGGAACATTATTCCCACTGATCACCAATGTAAGGGACATTCTTCCCACTGATCACCAATGTAAGGGACATTCTTCCCACTGACCACCAATGTAAGGGACATTCTTCTCACTGATCACCAATGTAAGGGACATTCTTCCCACTGATCACCAATGTAAGGAACATTCTTCCCACTGATCACCAATGTAAGGGACATTCTTCTCACTGATCACCAATGTAAGGGACATTCTTCCCACTGATCACCAATGTAAGGAACATTCTTCTCACTGACCACCAATGTAAGGAACATTCTTCCCACTGATCACCAATGTAAGGGACATTCTTCCCACTGATCACCAATGTAAGGGACATTCTTCCCACTGATCACCAATGTAAGGGACATTCTTCCCACTGATCACCAATGTAAGGGACATTCTTCTCACTGATCACCAAATGTAAGGAACATTCTTCCCACTGATCACCAATGTAAGGAGCATTCTTCTCACTGATCACCAATGTAAGGAACATTCTTCCCACTGATCACCAATGTAAGGAACATTCTTCCCACTGACCACCAATGTAAGGAGCATTCTTCTCACTGATCACCAATGTAAGGAACATTCTTCCCACTGACCACCAATGTAAGGGACATTCTTCCCACTGATCACCAATGTAAGGAACATTCTTCTCACTGACCACCAATGTAAGGAACATTCTTCTCACTGATCACCAATGTAAGGAACATTCTTCCCACTGATCACCAATGTAAGGAACATTCTTCCCACTGATCACCAATGTAAGGAACATTCTTCTCACTGATCACCAATGTAAGGAACATTCTTCTCACTGATCACCAATGTAAGGGACATTCTTCCCACTGATCACCAATGTAAGGAACATTCTTCCCACTGATCACCAATGTAAGGAACATTCTTCCCACTGACCACCAATGTAAGGGACATTCTTCTCACTGATCACCAATGTAAGGGACATTCTTCTCACTGATCACCAATGTAAGGAACATTCTTCTCACTGATCACCAATGTAAGGAACATTCTTCCCACTGATCACCAATGTAAGGGACATTCTTCCCACTGACCACCAATGTAAGGAACATTCTTCCCACTGATCACCAATGTAAGGAACATTCTTCTCACTGATCACCAATGTAAGGGACATTCTTCTCACTGATCACCAATGTAAGGGACAATCTTCTCACTGATCACCAATGTAAGGAACATTCTTCTCACTGATCACCAATGTAAGGGACATTCTTCCCACTGATCACCAATGTAAGGAACATTCTTCCCACTGATCACCAATGTAAGGAACATTCTTCCCACTGACCACCAATGTAAGGGACATTCAGGAAACATTCTCACCCATGATCACCAATGTAAGGGACATTCTTCTGGACACCAGGTGAAAAATCTCGGCACCAATGTAAGGCTCTTGCAATTTAGTGCATTAATGGTCTTCTGGGAACTGCCACTGATTGGGGTAGTCACCACCATGTAAGGAACATTCTTCTCACTGATCACCAATGTAAGGGAGACATTCTTCCCACTGACCACCACCATGTAAGGAACATTCTTCCCACTGATCACCAATGTAAGGGACATTTAGTGACCACATTGTAGGGGGAACCCACTGACCACCAATGTAAGGAACATCAGGGACCACATCTTGCCCACTGATCACCAATGTAAGGAACCTCTGGGCATTCTTCTCACTGATCACCAATGTAAGGGACATTCTTCTAACTGATCACCAATATAAGGAACATTCTTCCCACTGATCACCAATGTAAGGAACATTCTTCCCACTGATCACCAATGTAAGGGACATTCTTCCCACTGACCACCAATGTAAGGAACATTCTTCTCACCGATCACCAATGTAAGGGACATTCTTCTCACTGATCACCAATGTAAGGAGCATTCTTCCCACTGACCTTCATGTCAATAATCATTGATCTGTAGATATAGAAGTTATTAGTGGGGCTCTTCAAGATGGAAATGTTTTTTCAAGGGTTCCTCTGTGTTACAAAGGTTGAGAAAGGCCGATCTACAGACACAATCTGACCATCAGGGTTTGGTTTCCAATGTCCATAAGTGTAAACATCAAATTTAAAGTAAGTTCCACTTGAAGAAAAGATCATTGCACTTCGTCTGACTGTAAAAAAGTTCCCTCACCACCAATAACCTCCTCAGCTGCTTTCATCGCCCCCGTTTGTCTTGCGTAAATAATGCTGCCGCTGTTCAAACAACAGTAGAAAAATAAACAGACTCTATTTAACTACAGTTTATATGGTGAAACTGTTCTTTTGCCATTGGAAACACGGCCCTGAGATCCCGGCAATTTTGCCTTAATAGCTGCCATTTAAAATAAATAGCATGCTGTTTAGTACTCTGCCATATGAACAAGTAGCTTTTAATCTGTACAACTGAGAATTGGAACATTACAATCCTTACACTACAGACAGGGAACAGATTCTGAGAAGGAAACCAAGAAATTTGTACCTGGTAAACAAGGCCTGTGAGCAAAAACACTAAAGGTTCAACGAAGGATAGAAATAATTCTGATTCCATCTACAATACAGTAAATCAATTTGATTTACACACAGGTACGTTTCTGATTTATATCTGAATTTATTTGATAACTGACAAAAATACAATGCTAGGCATGGCGACCAATGAGGGTGGAGTTGTTAGTGTCACCATTGGATGCAAGGGGGAGGGAAGAGAGAGAGAGAAAGAGAGAGAGGAGGGAGGATGGATGGAGGGAGACAGAAAGGAGGGAGGCAGGGTGAATGGAGGGAGAGAAGAAGGAGGGAGGCAGGGTGAATGGAGGGAGAGAAGAAGGAGGGAGGCAGGGTGAATGGAGGGAGAGAGGGGGGCAGGGTGGATGGAGAGTGGAAGGAGGGTGGCAGGATGGATGGAGGGAGAGAGGAAGGAGGGAGGCAGGGTGGATGGAGAGAGGAAGGAGGGAGGCAGGATGGAGGGAGGGAGAGAGGAAGGAGGGAGGCAGGGTGGATGGAGAGAGGAAGGAGGGAGGCAGGATGGAGGGAGGGAGAGAGGAAGGAGGGAGGCAGGGTGGAAGGAGAGAGGAAGGAGGGAGGCAGGATGGAGGGAGGAAGAGAGGAAGGAGGGAGGCAGGATGGAGGGAGGGAGAGAGGAAGGAGGGAGGCAGGGTGGATGGAGAGAGGAAGGACGGAGGCAGGATGGAGGGAGGAAGAGAGGAAGGAGGGAGGCAGGGTGGATGGAGAGAGAGAGAGAGAGAGAGAAAGGAAGGAGGGGGCAGGGTGGATGAAGAAAGGAAGGAGGGAGGCAGGGTGGATGGAGGAAGAGAGGAAGAAGGGAGGCAGGGTGGATGGAGAGAGGAAGGAGGGAGGCAGGGTGGATGGAGAGAGGAAGGAGGGAGGCAGGATGGATGGAGGGAGAGAGGAGGAGGGGGGCAGGGTTGATAGGAGAGGGGAGGCAGGGTGATAGGCAGTGGATGGAGGGAAGAAGGAGGGAGGCAGGGTGGATGGAGGGAGGCAGGGTGAATGGCGGGAGAAATGGGAAGGAGGGAGGCAGGGTGGATAGAGGGAGAGGAGGAGGGAGGCAGGGTGGATGGAGAAGGAGGAGGGAGGCAGGGTGGATGGAGAGAGAAGGAGGGAGGCAGGGTGGATGGAGAGAGGAAGGAGGGAGGCAGGGTGGATGGAGAGAGGGAAGGAGGGAGGCAGGATGGAGAGAGGAAGGAGGGAGGCAGGGTGGATGGAGAAAGGAGGAAGGAGGCAGGGTGGATGGAGAGAGGAAGGAGGGAGGCAGGGTGGATAGAGAAAGGAGGAAGGTTGGATGGAGAGAGGAAGGAGGGAGGCAGGGTGGATGGAGAGAGGAAGGAGGGAGGCAGGGTGGATGGAGAGAGGAAGGAGGGAGGCAGGGTGGATGGAGAAAGGAGGAAGGAGGCAGGGTGGATGGAGAGAGGAAGGAGGGAGGCAGGGTGGATGGAGAGAGGAAGGAGGGCGGCAGGGTGGATGGAGAGAGGAAGGAGGGAGGCAGGGTGGATGGAGAGGGAAAGGAGGGAGGCAGGGTGGATGGAAAAAGGAAGGGGAAGGAGGGAGACAGGGTGGATGCAGGGAGGAAGGAGGGAGGCAGGGTGGATGGAGAGGGGAAGGAGGGAGGCAGGGTGGATGGAGAGGGGAAGGAGGGAGGCAGGGTGGATGGAGAGAGGAAGGAGGGCGGCAGGGTGGATGGAGAGAGGAAGGAGGGAGGCAGGGTGGATGGAGAGAGGAAGGGGAAGGAGGGAGACAGGGTGGATGTAGGGAGGAAGGAGGCAGGCAGGGTGGATGGAGAGGGGAAGGAGGGAGGCAGGGTGGATGGAGAGAGGAAAGGGAAGGAGGGAGGAATGGTGGATGGAGAAAGAGAGGGGAAGGAGGGAAAGACTAAGGAGGGAAGCAGGATAGATAGATAGAGAGAGAGAGAGAGAGGAGGGAGGATGGATGGAGGGAGGCAGGGTGAATGGAGGGAGAGAAGAAGGAGGGAGGCAGGGTGAATGGAGGGAGAGAGGGAGGGAGGCAGGGTGGATGAGATGGAGAGAGAAGGAGGGAGGCAGGGTGAATGGAGGGAGAGGGGAGCAGGGTGGATGGAGAGTGGAGGGAGAGGGGAAGGAGGGAGGCAGGGTGGATGGAGAGAGGAAGGAGGGAGGCAGAGAGGAAGGAGGGAGGCAGGGTGGATGGAGAGAGGAAGGAAGGAGGCAGGATGAAGGGAAGAGGAAGGAGGGGGCAGGGTGGATGGAGAGAGGAAGGAGGGAGGCAGAGAGAGGTGGAGAGAGAGAAGAGAGTGAGAGAGAGGAAGGAGGGGGCAGGGTGGATGGAGAGAGGAAGGAAGGAGGCAGGATGAAGGGAGAGAGGAAGGAGGGGGCAGGGTGATGGAGAGAGAGAGAGAGAGTGAGAAAGGAAGGAAGGAGGGGGCAGGGTGGATGGAGGGAGAAAGAGGAGAGGAAGGAGGGAGGCAGGGTGGATGGAGGGAGAGGAAGGAGGGAGGCAGGGTGGATGGAGAGAGGAAGGAGGGAGGCAGGGTGGATGGAGAGAGGAAGGAGGGAGGCAGGGTTGATGGAGGGAGAGGGGAAGGGGGAAGGCAGGGTGGATGGAGGGAAGAAGGAGGGAGGCAGGGTGGATGGAGGGAAGAAGGAAGGAGGCAGGGTGGATGGAGGGAGGCAGGGTGAATGGCGGGAGAAATGGAAAGGAGGGAGGCAGGGTGGATGGAGGGAGAGAGGAAGGAGGGAGGCAGGGTGGATGGAGAGAGGAAGGAGGGAGGCAGGGTGGATGGAGAAAGGAGGAAGGAGGCAGGGTGGATGAAGAGAGGAAGGGGGGAGGCAGGGTGGATGGAGAGAGGAAGGAGGGAGGCAGGGTGGATGGAGAGAGGAAGGGGAATGAGGGAGACAGGGTGAATGTAGGGAGGAAGGAGGGAGGCAGGGTGGATGGAGAGGGGAAGGAGGGAGGCAGGGTGGATGGAGAGAGGAAGGAGGGAGGCAGGGTGGATGGAGAGAGGAAAGGGAAGGAGGGAGACAGGGAAGGGTGGAGGGAGGAGGGAGACAGGGTGGATGTAGGGAGGAAGGGGGAGGCAGGGTGGATGGAGAGAGGAAGGAGGGCAGGGTGGCAGGGTGGATGGAGAGAGGAAGGAGGGAGGCAGGGTGGATGGAGAGAGGAAGGAGGGAGGCAGGGTGGATGGAGAGAGGAAGGGGAAGGAGGGAGACAGGGTGGATGTAGGGAGGAAGGAGAGAGGCAGGGTGGATGGAGAGAGGAAGGGGAAGGAGGGAGACAGGGTGGATGTAGGGAGGAAGGAGGGCGGCAGGGTGGATGGAGAGAGGAAGGAGGGAGGCAGGGTGGATGGAGAGAGGAAGGGGAAGGAGGGAGACAGGGTGGATGTAGGGAGGAAGGAGGCAGGCAGGGTGGATGGAGAGGGGAAGGAGGGAGGAGGGAGGGATGGTGGATGGAGAGGAAAGGGAAGGAGGGAGGAATGGTGGATGGAGAAAGAGAGGGGAAGGAGGGAAAGACTAAGGAGGGAAGCAGGATAGATAGATAGAGAGAGAGAGGAGGGAGGATGGATGGAGGGAGGCAGGGTGAATGGAGGGAGAGAAGAAGGAGGGAGGCAGGGTGAATGGAGGGAGAGAGGGAGGCAGGGTGGATGGAGAGTGGAAGGAGGGTGGCAGGATGGATGGAGGGAGAGAGGAAGGAGGGAGGCAGGGTGGATGGAGAGAGGAAGGAGGGAGGCAGGATGGAGGGAGGGAGAGAGGAAGGAGGGAGGCAGGGTGGATGGAGAGAGGAAGGAAGGAGGCAGGATGAAGGGAGAGAGGAAGGAGGGGGCAGGGTGGGTGGATGGAGAGAGAGAGAGAGAGAGAGAGAGAGAGAGAGTGAGAGAGAGGAAGGAGGGGGCAGGGTGGATGAAGAAAGGAAGGAGGGAGGCAGGGTGGATGGAGGGAGAGAGGAAGGAGGGAGGCAGGGTGGATGGAGAGAGGAAGGAGGGAGGCAGGGTTGATGGAGGGAGAGGGGAAGGCAGGGTGGATGGAGGGAAGAAGGAGGGAGGCAGGGTGGATGGAGGGAAGAAGGGTGAATGGCGGGAGAAATGGGAAGGAGGGAGGCAGGGTGGATGGAGGGAGAGAGGAAGGAGGGAGGCAGGGTGGATGGAGAGAGGAAGGAGGGAGGCAGGGTGAATGGAGAAAGGAGGAAGGAGGCAGGGTGGATGGAGAGAGGAAGGGGGAGGCAGGGTGGATGGAGAGAGGAAGGAGGGAGGCAGGGTGGATGGAGAGAGGAAGGGGAAGGAGGGAGACAGGGTGGATGTAGGGAGGAAGGAGGGAGGCAGGGTGGATGGAGAGGGGAAGGAGGGAGGCAGGGTGGATGGAGAGAGGAAGGAGGGAGGCAGGGTGGATGGAGAGAGGAAAGGGAAGGAGGGAAGACAGGGTGGATGTAGGGAGACAGGAAGGAGGGAGGCAGGGTGGATGGAGAGGGGAAGGAGGGAGGCAGGGTGGATGGAGAGGGGGAAAGAGGGAGGCAGGGTGGATGGAGAGAGGAAGGAGGGAGGCAGGGTGGATGGAGAGAGGAAGGGGAAGGAGGGAGACAGGGTGGATGTAGGGAGGAAGGAGAGAGGCAGGGTGGATGGAGAGGGGAGGAGAAGAGGGCGAGGCAGGGTGGATGGAGAGAGGAAGGAGGGCGGCAGGGTGGATGGAGAGAGAGAGGAAGGAGGGCGGCGGAGGGAGGGCAGGGTGGATGGAGAGAGGGAAGGAGGGAGGCAGGGTGGATGGAGAGAGGGAGGAGGGAGGCAGGGTGGATGGAGAGAGGAAGGAGGGAGGCAGGGTGGAGGAGAAGGAGGGAGGAGGAGGGAGGAGGCAGGGTGGATGGAGAGGAGGGAGGCAGGGTGGAGGGAGGAGGAGAGACAGGGTGGATGAGGGAGGAAGGAGGGAGGAGACAGGGTGGATGGAGAGAGGAGGAGGAGGAGGAGGCAGGGTGGATGGAGAAGGGGAAGAAGGGAGGCAGGGTGGCAGGGGGTGGATGGAGAGGAGGGAGACAGGGTGGATGGGAGGAAGGAGAGAGGCAGGGCGGCAGGGTGGATGGAGAGAGGGGAGAGGAGGGAGGCAGGGTGGATGGAGAGAGGAAGGAGGGAGGCAGGGTGGATGGAGAGAGGAAGGAGGGAGGCAGGGTGGATGGAGAGAGGAAGGAGGGCGGCAGGGTGGATGGAGAGAGGAAGGAGGGAGGCAGGGTGGATGGAGAGAGGAAGGAGGGAGGCAGGGTGGATGGAGAGAGGAAGGAGGGAGGCAGGGTGGATGGAGAGAGGAAGGAGGGAGGCAGGGTGGATGGAGAGAGGAAGGAGGGAGGCAGGGTGGATGGAGAGAGGAAGGGGAAGGAGGGAGACAGGGTGGATGTAGGGAGGAAGGAGGGAGGCAGGGTGGATGTAGGGGGGAAGGAGGGAGGCAGGGTGGATGGAGAGGGGAAGGAGGGAGACAGGGTGGATGTAGGGAGGAAGGAGGGAGACAGGGTGGATGTAGGGAGGAAGGAGGGAGGCAGGGTGGATGTAGGGAGGAAAGGGAAGGAGGGAGGAATGGTGGATGGAGGAAGAGAGGGGAAGGAGGGAAAGACTAAGGAGGGAAGCAGGATAGATAGATAGATAGATAGATAGATAGATAGATAGATAGATAGATAGATAGATAGATAGATAGATAGATAGATAGATAGATAGAGGGAGAGAGGAAGGAGGGCAGGTGAGAGGAAGGAGGGAGGGAGGAAGAAGGGAAGGAGAGAGGTAGGAGAGAGTAAAATAAAGGATGAAGGATGAGAGGAGAGAGGTAGGAGTGAAGCAGGGAAGGAGAGAAAAGGGGAGAGTGGGAGAGAGGAAAGAGGGAGGAAGATAGGGCAGGTGTTAGGTAGAAGGGAGGACAGAGGTAGAGAGGGAGACGGAGAGAGAAAAAGGGGGAGAGAGGGGAAGGAAAAAATTAGAAAGGAAAGGGGTTAGAAAGAAAGGAAGGACATCATAACCTGAGCATAGCTCTCTAGTCTCTACTCACAAAAAGTATAAAACGTTGCCAACCTTGATGAAACTTTACCATTACAGGGACGACAAAACCAGACTGTTTGCTCAACAAATGGATGAATGGCAGTCCTTGAATTCAGCAACGGAGAAGGAAAAACAATGGATATATTTATTTATCACTAAATTGACCTTAAAAATATAACCTAGCATCAGAGAAATCATTGGTTTTGTTATGGTGAAAACCCAGTATAAAAGGGAAAAATAATCACTTGTGGGTTTTGCCAGTTAATTTTCGCATAGAGATTTTTCAGGGTCCCCATAACTGGAGGGTTATAGGGGTGTGTCCAGTACCATGATGAAAGGACCATTCCCAAAACCATGATGAAAAAGCAGCATCTTTGCTCACAGTGACGGTTTTAAACTTCTATTTAGAAGAGAGGAGTTAAAAACGCAAAGATTTGAAAGCAGAAAGCAGGATTTAGTCAGTGATTGGATGTGGGGGCTGAAAGAGAGGTCAGAGTCAAGGATTACACCCAGTACCCTGGCATGTGTGAAGGGACCAATGGTTGTGCTGGTAAAGTCATGGGGGGGGGCGGGAGGGAGGAAATATAACTAGCTCAGTTTTGAAAGATTGAGTTTGAGAAAGTGGTGTGATATCTATACCGATATGTCCTTCAAGAAATTTAATGCCGCGTACACGCGACCGTTTTTCGGGTTCTAAAAAAATGAAGTTTTATTTTTAATGTCATTAAAAACTACCGTGTGTGGGCTTCAGAGCATTTTTTTGGTTCTGAAAAACAGCCAAAAAAAATTTCACGCCGTTTTTAGGGTTGTAAAAAATGGTCGTGTGTGGGCTTTAACGACGTTAAAAACCTGCGCATGCTCAGAAGCAAGTTATGAGACGGGAGCGCTCGTTCTGGAAAAACTACCGTTCGTAATGGAGTAAGCACATTCCTCACGCTGTAACAGACCGAAAAGCGCAAATCGTCTTTTACTAACACAGAATCAGCTAAAGCAGCCCCAAGGGTGGCGCCATCCGAATGGAACTTCCCCTTTATAGTGCCGTCGTACGTGTTGTATGTCACCGCGCTTTGCTAGAGCATTTTTTTTCACGATCGTGTGTAGGCAAGTTGAAAAAAACGTCGGTTTTTCTAGAGCCTGAAAAACAACGTTTTTTACAACCCGAAAAATGATCGTGTGTACGCTGCATTAGATCTGTGAAGGGATTGAGGGGGTGAGTTGAGGAGTGGATAGATAGATGTGGGTGTCGTCGGCATAGAGGTGGTATTCAAGGGCGGATCCAGAGTCTAGTCTCGGGAGGGGCACTGACAGAAAATAAGGTGTTGCTTACAGAACTCAATTAGGTGTCCGATGTGTCCGCTGCAATGTTGCAGTACTGCTAAAAAATCAATGATCCCCGCCATTACTAGTAAAAAATATTTAAATATGAATGCCATAAATCTATCCCATGGTTTGTAGACGATTGTCAGGGACTGCAGACGTGGTACAAGAGATGGTCAGAGACTGCAGACATGGTACAAGAGATGGTCAGAGACTGCAGACATGGTACAAGAGATGGTCAGAGAATGCAGATATGGTACAAGAGATGGCCAGAGACTGCAGACATGGTACAAGAGATGGTCAGAGACTGCAGACATGGTACAAGAGATGGTCAGAGAATGCAGACGTGGTACAAGAGATGGTCAGAGACTGCAGACATGGTACAAGAGATGGTCAGAGACTGCAGACATGGTACAAGAGATGGTCAGAGAATGCAGATATGGTACAAGAGATGGTCAGAGACTGCAGACATGGTACAAGAGATGGTCAGAGACTGCAGACGTGGTACAAGAGATGGTCAGAGACTGCAGACGTGGTACAAGAGATGGTCAGAGACTGCAGACGTGGTACAAGAGATGGTGAGAGACTGCAGACATGGTACAGGAGATGGTCAGAAACTTCAGACGTGGTACAAGACGTGGTGAGAGACTGCAGACGTGGTACAAGGGATGGTCAGAGACTGCAGACGTGGTACAGGAGATGGTGAGAGACTGCAGACGTGGTACAGGAGATGGTCAGAGAATGCAGACGTGGTACAAGAGATGGTCAGAGACTGCAGACATGGTACAAGAGATGGTCAGAGACTGCAGACATGGTACAAGAGATGGTCAGAGAATGCAGATATGGTACAAGAGATGGTCAGAGACTGCAGACATGGTACAAGAGATGGTCAGAGACTGCAGACGTGGTACAAGAGATGGTCAGAGACTGCAGACGTGGTACAAGAGATGGTCAGAGACTGCAGACGTGGTACAAGAGATGGTGAGAGACTGCAGACATGGTACAGGAGATGGTCAGAAACTTCAGACGTGGTACAAGACGTGGTGAGAGACTGCAGACGTGGTACAAGGGATGGTCAGAGACTGCAGACGTGGTACAGGAGATGGTGAGAGACTGCAGACGTGGTACAGGAGATGGTGAGAGACTGCAGACGTGGTACAGGAGATGGTGAGAGACTGCAGACGTGGTACAGGAGATGGTGAGAGACTGCAGACGTGGTACAGTAGATGGTGAGAGACTGCAGACGTGATACAAGAGATGGTCAGAGACTGCAGACATGGTACAAGAGATGGTCAGAAACTGCAGACATGGTACAAGAGATGGTCAGAGACTGCAGACATGGTACAAGAGATGGTCAGAAACTGCAGACGTGGTACAAGAGATGGTCAGGAAAACTGCAGACGTGGTACAAGGGATGGTCAGAGACTGCAGACGTGGTACAAGAGATGGTCAGAGACTGCAGATGTGGTACAAGGAGATGGTCAGAGACTGCAGATGTGGTACAAGGAGATGGTCAGAGACTGCAGATGTGGTACAAGGAGATGGTCAGAGACTGCAGATGTGGTACAAGGAGATGGTCAAAGACTGCAGACGTGGTACAAGGAGATGGTCAGAGACTGCAGACGTGGTACAAGAGATGGTCAGGAAAACTGCAGACGTGGTACAAGAGATGGTCAGGAAAACTGCAGACGTGGTACAAGGGATGGTGAGAGACTGCAGACGTGGTACAGGAGATGGTGAGAGACTGCAGACGTGGTACAGGAGATGGTGAGAGACTGCAGACGTGGTACAGGAGATGGTGAGAGACTGCAGACGTGGTACAGGAGATGGTGAGAGACTGCAGACGTGGTACAGAAGATGGTCAGAGACTGCAGACGTGGTACAAGGGATGGTCAGAGACTGCAGACGTGGTACAAGGGATGGTCAGAGACTGCAGACGTGGTACAAGGGATGGTCAGAGACTGCAGACGTGGTACAAGGGATGGTCAGAGACTGCAGACGTGGTACAAGAGATGGTCAGAGACTGCAGACGTGGTACAAGGGATGGTCAGAGACTGAAGACATGGTACAAGAGATCATTGCATCCTCACTGTGTATATGAACGCAGCCCCACCTTTGTATATCAATGCAGCCCCACCTTTGTATATCAATGCAGTCCTACTTTTGCATATCAATGCATCCCCACTTTTGCATATCAATGCAGTCCCACTTTTGTCTATCAATGCAGTCCCGCTTTTGTCTATCAATGCAGCCACACTGTGCACGGCACTCACCATGGCATTGCCTCGATCACACACAGCAGGCATCTCCTCTCCCGACGTGTGTCATGGAACAAACAGGAGCTGAAGGTCTGTGTTCGGTAGGCCAGTGTGCTCTAGCAAGGTCCCCCCTAGACAGGCTTGTGTGATAGACAAAACACTGATTGTCAGGAAAGGTCTTGGCAGTATGGAGCACACAGCCCTTCCTGCGTTCAGGTGTGACCTGAATGCAATCAGCACGCCTCTATAATACCCGGCGTGTGTAATCACTCCTCGCCCTGGTATCTGTCTACTAACCTGATCCTGAGCCTGATATCTGACCATGAGCCTGCTGTCCCCTTTCTTGACTTCTGATCTGATACGACCTGACCTGATCCCTCTCCTGGACATTCCCTTCCTGCCCATTCCCTGTCTGCAGCTTCTTCTGTGATCTCCTGGTATATGACCTCGGCTTGGCTTTTGGTTTATGATTACGGCATTTCCCCTTCACTTATATATGCTTTATATATGCTTATATATGTTTGTCTTCACCTGTTTTGTTCACCTTGTAAATAAACACATTTTATTTCACTGCATACAGTGTTGGTCTCCTCTGTGTAGGCACACAGTACTGGTCTATTTAGAATCCCTGACACTGGTTCAATCAGTGTTCCATCCCCATCTACTATCACACGAGCAGGTCTAGCACAGGCAGCACAGCCGAACACAGATCCAGCTCACACACACAGCCAGAGATGCCCGATGTCAGCAGGAGAGAGGGGAGTGCTGCAGTCAGCAACAGCTCAAAGCAGCCTCAGGACAGGCAGCCTACCAGCCCTGGTGATGAGAGAGAGAGAGAGTGACAGACTCGGCAGCAGCAGCTGCAGGCACCGCAAAGCAGTTTAAAAAAAATGATAAAAAAAAAGTTATAAAAAATAAATAAAACAATATATAAAAAAAAAAAACATTTATTAAAAAAAGGGGGTTTGACACATGGGGCCCTGGGGACCTCTGAGCCCTTTAATAAAAATATATCTATATATAAAAAAAGAGAAAAAAATAAATAAAATATAAAAAAATTAAAAAAAAATTATAAAAAAAGGAGGGTTGTCCTCCGGGGGCCCTCTGTGCCCTTTAATAATAATACTAACAATAATAATAATAATTTTATATATATATATATATATATATATATATATATATATATATACACATATACAAATTTAATAAAAAAAGGGGGGTGGTCATCTGGGGCCCTGGGGATCTCCGGGCCCCTGGGGACCTCCAGACACCTAAAAAATAAAAAATGGCCCTTTAATAAAAAAATAAAATAAAAAAAATATATTTTTTTTATTAAAATAAATAAAAAAAGGGGGGGTTGCCATACGGGGCCCTGGCGGCCTCCGGGACCCTGGGGACCTCCGGACTTCTAAAAAAAATAAAAGAAAAAAAATTGGCCCTTTAATAAAAAATAAAAAAAAAATATGTTAAAATTTTTTTTTTTTTAATAAAAAAATAAATAAAAAAAGAGGGGTTTGCCATCTGGGGCCCTGGTGGCCTCCGAGCCCCTGGGGACCTCCGGACCCCTAAAAAAAAGCAAGTAAAAGCTCCAAAGTAAATTCTGGACAAACGATTTTTATCAACAGTGTGATCTACAGCAACCTCAGTGGTGCATATAGAGGTTTGGTCTGTGTGTGCCCCAGGATCACACTGTTGATAAAAAGCGTTTGTCCAGAATTTACTTTGGAGCTTTTACTTGCTTGGATGCTTGATTGTGCATAAGAAGCGGCCCCAGCTCTAGTTCCATCTTAGGATTTTCCAGACAAGGAACTATTGTTTACTGGATGTTATAACACAGTTTCTGGTACCTATTGAAGTGGCATGCTGTACCATAGAATTCCTGATATTCGGGGACCTTTGTTAGTATTTACGTCACTACATGGATCACTGACCTTTTCAAGACGCCTTAATAGATGACAATACCTATATTTGAACACCCTGGCACCTTTGATGCCTGAATTCGGTGGATGAATATACTTATCGTGTTCCACTAGATTACACGACTGTATTACATTCTTCCCCTTCCCTAAAATCCTCTCTGTCTCGCCCTGAAGAAGCCCAACGGCGAAACGCGTAGGCGACTTCAAGGGATTTGCTCCAATACTCTTGTAACCTATAGGGTTACATTTTACCTATGTCAAGTATATTCTTTATATATTGTAAAATTGTATAATCCTTCATTTTTATTTTTGTATTAAAATATATTTTTTAACATACTTCCGCACTGCCTCAAAGTCCGCCATTCTTTCACTTTGTGATTGGATATTTTTTCTTTGCATATATTTAAAAAAAAGAGAATGTTTCATATAATCTGAGATAGAGGTGTCCCTTAATAAAGGGAAAAACACTTCTACCATAATCAACTGTAGAACAGGTCAGTGAGTTATCAGTAATGTCCCATCTCATGTAATTTATGATATAATTTCTCAGTCACCCTATTGGACATAGGGTGACCCTAGACATAAGAGTCATGGGTGACGTCGGCACAGGAGCACCCGCATCCCTCAAAAATCTCTGGGTGTCACGGGCCATTCTGTTACAACACATATAAGATTTTTTTTTTACTTTATCAACCTACAAACATTACTTAATGCTAATATGTGACTTTCACATCTCATGAAGTTAGCCTTCTATAAGATATATTTTGACAAGCAATGTGACAGTATAACAAGTCTGGGTATTTTTTTTTCCACCTCCTATAGAAATGAAGTTACTCCCCTTGGCAATGCCTTCAACTACAGTGGAACCTCGGTTTACGAGTAACGTGGTTAACGAGCATTTTGAAAGACGAGCTACTTTAAAAAAATAAAATAAAATTCTGACTCGGTTTGCTAGTGTTGTCTCGCAAAAGGATGAGAAATCAAGCTAATGGGGTGTGCAGTACCACATTTGGCCAGAGGTGTGGGGGCGCCGGAGACACGGTTTTGCGCCCCATCTCCCATCACAAATGCCCCCCCTAATAAAAATGAATCACCACTCCCAGCACAAATCCTCTGCCCTTAAATTTTAACTTTCAAGTACACATCCTTTCCCCCCATTACAAATCCTCTTCCCCTAGCACAAATACCCTCCCAATCATCCCTACTAGCATACTTTAAATCCTCCCTCCAAAATAAATTTCCCCTCCTAGCACAATTCCAGCCCCCCTACTATATCACCTCTTCTAGCACAAAACCCCCCAATCTCCCCTCCTAGCACAAATCCTCTTCCACCATCCCCCCTCCCAACACAGATCCCCCAAAATCACCCCTCCTAGACCCCCCCACATTTCCCCTCCTAGGACAATTCTTAACCCCTGCCAGCCTCCATAGTCCCCCCTCCCAACACAAATCCCCTCCCCTCCATTGTCCAATCCAACCCATCTTACCTTATAGCTCAGGGCAGCTTTCCCTCCTGCCCACCCCTTGTCCTGTCCCTGAGACTGTGCACTTTATCCAGAGCTTAGTAAATAAGGGGAAGCTCTGCTGACTTCCAACATCCAATCACGCGCAAGCAAAAATTCAGTTTTTCTTTTTCTTGCATGTGATTGGGTATTCCTTGCATAGTAAAGCTTCATCTCATTTAGTAAGCTCTGGATCAATTGCTCTTGCAGAGTGCACAGTCTCAGGCCCAGGAGAAGGGGTGGGCAAGAAGGTCAGATGCCCTGGGCTCTGCGGTGCAGTCTCAGGCCCAGGACAAGTGGTGGGCAAGAAGGTTAGCTGCTCTGGGCTATGTGGTGCACAGTCTCAAGACCGGAACAAGGGGTGGGCAAGAAGATCGGCTGCCCTGGGCTCTGCGGTGCACAGTCTCAGGCCCGGGACAAGGGGTTGGCAAGAAGGTCAGCTGCCTTGGGCTCTGCAGTGCACAATTTTAGGGCTGGGACAAGGGGTGGGCAAGAAGGACATTTGCCCTGGGCTCTGTGGTGCACAGTCTCAGGGCCGGACAAGAAGGACAGCAGCCCTGGGCTCTGCGGTACACAGTTTTAGGGCTGGGACAAGGGGTGGACAAGAAGGACAGCAGCCCTGGGCTCTGCGGTACACAATCTCAGGGCTGAGACAAGAAGGACAGCAGCCATGGGCACTGCGGTACACAGTCTCAGGGCCGGGACAAGGGGTGGACAAGAAGGATAGCTGCCCTGCGGTACACAGTCTCAGGGCTGGGACAAGAAGGACAGCAGCCCTGGGCTCTGCAGTGCACAATCTCAGGACTGGGACAAGATGTGGGCAAGAAGGGAATCTGTGCTGGCCTTTTCATTGCACAGTCTCAGGGTCGGGCAAGAAGGACAGCAGCCCTGGGCTCTGCAGTGCACAATCTCAGGAATGGGACAAGATGTGGGCAAGAAGGGAATCTGTGCTGGCCTTTTCATTGCACAGTCTCAGGGTCGGGCAAGAAGGACAGCAGCCCTGGGCTCTGCAGTGCACAATCTCAGGAATGGGACAAGATGTGGGCAAGAAGGGAATCTGTGCTGGCCTTTTCATTGCACAGTCTCAGGGTCGGGCAAGAAGGACAGCTGCCCTGGGCTCTGCGGTACACAATCTCAGGGCTGGGACAAGGGGTGAACAAGAAGGACAGCTGCCCTGGGCTCTGCGGTACACAATCTCAGGGCTGGGACAAGGGGTGAACAAGAAGGACAGCAGCCCTGGGCTCTGTGGTGCACAGTCTCTTTGCCTTTAGTAAATCAATTTAAAAGTCACTGGGCTGGAGCTCAGTGATGGATTCTGAATGACCATGTATGGAGATTTCTCGAAAAATGCCACTGTTGTGATATATTGCAGCATGCCAAGAATTTCTTAATGCATACTAAAAAATGTAAAAGGCCCAAGTTTTATAGTATTATTATATGTTTAAAGAAATTATATTTTTATCGTTTTGCAATAACCTTTATACATTTTTGAATAGCAAACAGCCAAATAGCAGTGTGGAGGAATAAAAAAATGAAGCAGAAATTCTCCGGGGTCTTTTAATTCAGTGTTCGGTGTGTAACCAGTCCTCGGTATCTGGGGTGCGATCTTCCATCCCGCAATCATGTCACATCCAGCACAGACATTAGCGGAGCGCGCCAAGCGTGAAGAGTAGGCAGCGAGTCTCCTTCTACAAGTGTTGCTAAGATAAAAATTCTTTGCAAGGGTAAAATATTGTTTATGCTTCACAAAATCACAAGTAAAATGCATCGTGTGACAGGCTATAAAAAGCCATTTACTAACATTACCGAATAAAACACATCGTAGATATTGCAGAGACGTACACTGGAATAATACGCCATTTGAAAATATATATATATATATATCTCTAGAAGGATCCTTATAACTGTTTTATCTTTATATGTGCACAGTAGGAGCCTCAGCGTCGCCATGGACTCTGCAGAGAGCGCGATTCTAAAAGGGGCCACCGCTCACAACAGCCTAGTATACTGCAATGCATTAAATGCTTAAGGGCCGTGGTATCCAAACTACGGCCCGCGGGCCAGATGCAGCTCTTTGCTTGCCCTTATCTAAACCATTTCTCCAACTGATATGAGGAATTATCTACCAATGATAAGGCATCATTTCTTCCACTGACACCAACAATGGGGCCTTATTCCTCCCACTGACACCAACGATTATGCATAATTTCTTCCACTGACATCAACAATGGGGCACTATTCATCCCACTGACACCCAAGATGGGGCACTATTCCTCCCACAGAAAGCAACAATGAGGCACTATTCCACCTTCTACTGACCACATGCGCTATGTAATTTAATTACACCCACTGTTTTACTGTAATAATAATAACAACATGGCAAAAAGGAGTGTCGACTGGTGTTTGGGCTTCAAACAACCCCCCGGGTGGAGCGGCACTACCCCCTACCACCACCCATCCTTACCTTGGAGGTGACAGTGTAGCGGGCTCAGGAAAAGCTGCTCCGGTGACCAGAGTCCTCTCCTGGAGCAGCTCCTGCTGTGTCTCATCTCCCCTCCACCCGGCACAAGGCGTCCAATAGAATCACCTGTTTTGGCCGATTGGGAAACAGGTTTCATATCCGCTTCCCGATTAGCCGAGAGGAGGATCAGTGTTGCAACAGCAAATTTTCATTCGCTGTTGCAACACACCTGGGTGGATTCCAGGCGTAATGCTCCACCCTATTTTGAAGCATATTAGAGCCTCTGGCTGTAATCAGCTTCTTCAGAAAAAAAAAAAAAAAAACAGCCGCTTGAATTCATATGCCTGGTGACCCGAAAGGGGCCGGACACATGAATAGGTGGCGGCAGCGGTGGCCGTAAGTAGATTAATGATATGCATGAATATGTCCATTGTATATAAGGTAGGGTGAACAGACATCCCCAGTTTCAGGGGACAGTCCCCTGATTGAGGACACTGTCCCCAGACCAAGTCTGTCCCTGGATTTGTCCCCAGATTGGTTAATAGGGGGCAGGGGCAATTTCAAAAACAATCAGTGCAGAATTAAAAAAAAATAGAATTACACACCCCCCCCCCCCGCTCCGCCGTGCCTACTAGCATAGGGGGGTTGTATTTTTTCCATTATCTGTGCCCCTTTCTGATGATCATGTGCTGGTCGGAGCGGAGAGAATATTTCTTCAGTTTCGGGTGCATTCCCATTCAGCTCCGCTCGCATGTTCTTCTGTCTTGGCTCAAATCCTGGCCAGCCACCCGCCTATCTCCTTGCCTTCCCTGGCAGAGTGATCTTCCTCCCCACCCAGTAGTAGCCGGGGCCCGAAGAGTAATGCCGCGTACACACGGTAGTTTTTTGCGATGAAAAAAATTTAAATTGATCGTGTGTGGGGCAAAACTGTTTTTTGTCTTCCAAAAAACGACCAAAAAAAAATTCCAACATGCTTGAATTTTTTGTGTCGTTTTTCAAAACGTCGTTTTTTGTTTCACAAAAAGTCACCGTGTGTAGCAAAAACGTCGTTTAAAACGACGTTTTTCAACCCGCGCATGCCCAGAAGCTAGTTATGAAGCGAGCTTCAATGGAAAAGAGTGGTGAACGTAACCTCGCTTTTTGTGAAAAAAACGATGGTGTGTATGCAACATCGTCTTTGAAAGGTGACGTTTCAAAAACGTCGTTTTTTACATCACAAAAAATGATCGTGTGTACGCGGCATAAGACATGAGAGGCTGTGAGGTGGGCGGCGACGGGCAGCTTTACTAGTAAAGAAAAAATATGTCCCCAGATTTCATTTTAAAAATCTGGTCACCTTAATATAAGAGGTGAAGAGGATGGGGGGTGGTGCCCGGGAGCCCCCAATGGACGGGCCACTCAGTGTCACTGTTGAGCCAATCCATGAATGGAAGCTGCTCACTAGAATCTCATTCCTACAAAGCTCTTTATTCAGCCATCAGTAATACAAGTACAAAAATAAAAAACTTTGATAGCATAAAACAAATACTCCTGCGCACGAGTGGATTACCAGACGGATTATGCATCGTGATGGTTTATGTCACAGGCCTTGCTGCCCTAAGGGACAGGGGTATCCTAATGGTCAAAGGGAAAAGGGAAAACAGGGGCGCACCAGCCTTGTGCATTATACTTTGAATATATCTTATTAAAAGTTAATAAAAGGAAAACTACTCGCAAACAAATGGTAGATATCTTGCAGTAAATAGTCTCCAAATAACAATTGGTCTAAGACTGATGAATTCCAGGTGGTCACAGAGGAGATAACAGGGGCCACTGCCGGCTGACTTTTTTTTTAAGGATTCCTCAGAGCCTAGCAATGTTGCCTCCTTCAGCTGTCCATATATATTGTCATGAAGATCCTGCAAGTAACAGGCGCTCCCGGGTTCCTGGTTCTCAATCACGGGTGCCATTGCGCATGCATGTGCACCGCTGATGGCACCAGGCAGGCTATTTAAGGCTGCATGTCACATACAGTCCCCGCTGTCTGCTCTACAGCGTTTGTGTGCCCTTAACCTGATCTGAGACTGTTACCTATAAAAGACCCGGCTTGCCTGTGACCTTCCAGTTATCTGCCTGCACCTGATCTCAGCCTGTTTGTTTGTGACTACTCTTTTGCCTGCACCTCTGTTGCCCGCCTGATACCCGACCCGGCCTGTCTGACTATTAGGGTTGCCACCTGTTCGGGATTCACCCGGACAGTTCGGGTTTGGAATCATGCGTCCGGGTTTTACACTGTCTGAGACCCAGACACATTATTCAGTCTGCACTAAGTCCCCCCCTTCTCTCTCCTGTCTCTAAGTAAGTAGGCCAAGGTAAATCAGGGTTCTTGGAGCACTCATTACATCAGAGCTTCCCATTTGCACCGGAGGCCACAGTGCTCCCCCTTACATCAGAGTCCTTGCCTTACACTAGAGCATCCTTTATGTTAGAGTCCCCAAAGTTCTCCATAGTCCACAGTAACTCTGTACCTTTATTAACAGTACCGGAATAGTCCAACCCTGGTCCCACCCCCTTCTTTGGTTCTTTAGGTTGGGGACCTTAGAATCAATTTACTTATACAGTAACTCTGTGGACACTGATGAAAAGGAGAACTCTGTGGACTCTGATGAAAAGGGGAACTCTGTGGACTCTGATGAAAAGGGGAACTCTGTGGACTCTGATGAAAAGGGGAACTCTGTGGACTCTGATGAAAAGGGGAACTCTGTGGACTCTGATGCACAGGAGTGACTTTGTGGACTCTGATGCACAGGAGTGACTTTGTGGACTGTGATGTACAGGAGTGACTCTGTAGACTCTGATGCACAGGAGTGACTTTGTGGACTCTGATGCACAGGAGTGACTGTGTGGACTCTGATGTACAGGAGTAACTCTGTGGACTCTGATGTTCCATACTAGGAAAATAAAATTTTTGTGCGACGCTGAAGTGTTCGGGTTTTGCTTGAAGGAAAGATGGCAACCCTACTGACTATCCCTGTGTATTCCTGGTTCTGATTCAGTCTGCCAAGCTGATCCAGTCTGCTGAGCTGTTCCTGTTTCCTGAGCTGTTCCTGTCTGCTGAGCTATTCCTGATCCAGTCTGCTGAGCTGTTCCTGACCTTGTCTGCTAACCAGTCAACTATTCCAGTTCCTGTATCCCAGTTCCTGCGAGGAAGTGTCCAGGCATCTGATCTATCTCCTTCTCTGTTGATCCTGCCAGGCACCCGTTCCACTCCTTCTCCCGTGCCTTCTGTTACCTTACCAGGGGTCGTGAGTGGGAGCCGTAAGGGAGGCCTTCATCTGCAATTCAGGCTTAAAACCATCAGGTACGTGACATTTATACTCATATGCACCAATAAGCTGATAAGCAAGGACTTCCCAGAGGGGCCTAGAGGATCCTCCCACCTATGTGGGCGTTGTGAGGCCAACAAATGATAATAATAATAACGCCCACTAGGGGACAATGGCATGAACCTTACCAAAGAGACTGACTGATTGATGATGATATACTGTATATGAGTATATATACGGACAGCTGAAGGAGGCAACATTGCTAGGATCTGAGGAAGAAGGTAATCCATTGAAACGCGTTAGCCGGCGGTGGCCCGTTATCTCCTCCATGACCACCTGGTTCATCAGTCTTTGACCAATTGCTGTTATTTGGACTATTTACTGTGAGATATCTACTATTTGTTTGCGAGTAGTTTTCCTTTTATTTACTTTTAATAAAGTATATCCAAAGGATAATGCACAAGGCTGGTGAGCCCTTTTTTCCCTTTTATCTTTGACACAAAAATAAAAAATCCCAGCGGTGATTAAAGAAATCTCTGCAAAAAAATTTCATATGGGTACAATGTTGCATGACCGCCCAATTGTCATTCAAAGTGTGGCCGCGCTGAAAGCTGCATATTGACCTGGGCAATAAGGGGGTAAATGTGCCCGTTATTGAAGTGGTGATAAAGAATGTAACCTCAGTGCACCCAATTACAAGGGTTTGTTTCAGCCGGCTGAATTCACACCTTTCGTGTTTTTTTTTTTTTTGCGTGATGCATTTTCAATTGAAATAAAAGGAAATTCATCAACATGCATGTGCTACGACGCGTGTCAATGGGTATCTTGATGCGCCTAAACACAGCATTTTGCACACTGACATTCAATCCAAGTGCCTTGCAATATGAATATAAAATGCGCTCATTAACCACTTAAGACCCGGACCAAAATGTAGGTAAAGGACCTTGCCCCTTTTTGCGATTCGGCACTGCGTCGTTTTAACTGACAATTGCGCGGTCGTGCGACGTGGTTATCCAAACAAAATTGGCGTCCTTTTTTCCCCACAAATAGAGCTTTCTTTTGGTGGTATTTGATCACCTCTGCGGTTTTTATTTTTTGCACTATAAACAAAAATAGAGCGACAATTTTAAAAAAAATGCAATATTTTTTACTTTTTGCTATAATAAATATCCCCCAAAAATATATAAAAAAACATTTTTTTTCCTCAGTTTAGGCCGATACGTATTCTTCTACGTATTTTTGGTAAAAAAAATCGCAATAAGCGTTTATCGGTTGGTTTTCGCAAAATTTATAGCGTTTACAAAATAAGGGATAGTTTTATTGCATTTTTATTAATTACTTTTTTTTACTACTAATAGCGGCGATCAGCGATTTTTTTCGTGACTGCGACAATATGGCGGATACTTCGGACAATTTTGACACATTTTTGGGACAATTGTCATTTTCACAGCAAAAAATGCATTTAAATTGCATTGTTTACTGTGGAAATGACAGTTGCAGTTTGGGAGTTAACCACAGGTGGCGCTGTAGGGGATGTGTAACCTAATGTGTGTGTTTACAACTGTAGGGGGGTGTGGCTGTAGGTGTGACATCATCGATCGCGTCCCCCTATTACAGGGATGACGCGATCGATGCTACGGCCACAGAGAAGCACGGGGAAGCCGTGTGTACACACGGCTCTCCCCGTTCTTCCGCTCCAGGGACGGATCGCCGCACTCCAGCGACGATCGGTTCCGCGAATCCCGCGGTCCCGGAGCTTTCGGACCGGGTCGCGGGCGCGCGCCCGCGACCCACGGCTGGGTACTAAAATCAACGTATATATACGTTGATGTGCCCAGCCGTGCCATTCTGCCGACGTAAATGTGCAGTAGGCGGTCCTTAAGTGGTTAAAGCACGTGAACGCACATCAGCAGTTTTTTTTTAATGAGTTTCCATTGATTTCAATTGCAAACACGCCGGGAGGAGTCTGCATTGGTGCTCTTCCAGTTTCGGCTTTTTCGTGAATCCTTCTGGAGTTGCTCTCCTCCGTCTTTTCTGGCCTCTCCTCTTCTCTGAGCGCAGAGCAAGCGATGATTAAAATCAAAACAAGTCTGACAGATAATTTCCTCTCCAGATTGAAGGTCAAACCTGCTCCCCGCCTCACTTCTCACTCTTCCCGGGCCGCGGGACACGCAGCGTAAATCTGTGTCATTATTGCGCTCAGTGAAATGTCATGGCTGTAGATGATTCGTCTTCATTGTAGTTGATGGAAGAACATCCCCGAGATGAGAGGAAGTCGCAGACCTCTTGTCACCTCTGTTTTGTCACCCATAACCTGAAGCCCCCATCACCGAAGAGCGAGTCAATTCACAAGCCATTTCCCAAAGTGATTTTAAAATGCAATGCATCCGGAAATTATTCACAGTGCTTCACTTTTTCCACATTTTGTTATGTTACAACCTTATTCCAAAATGGAATAAAATCATTATTTTCCTCAAAATTCTACAAACAATCACCCATAATGACAATGTGAAATACGTTTGTTTGAAATCTTTGCAAATGTATTCAAAATAAAAACATCCCATGTACATTAAGTATCACAGCTTTTCCTCCACACTTTGGTGAAGCTCCTTTGGCACCAATTACATCCTCCAGTCTTTGAGTATGCTGCTACAAGCTCGGCACACATCTTTTTGGGCAGTTTCTCCCATTCTTCTTTGCAGGACCTGTCAAGCTCCATCAGGAGTGTCGGTGCACAGCCATTTTCAGATCTCTCCACAGATGTTCAATCGGGTTCAAGCCTGGGCTCTGGCTGGCCCACTTATAAACATTCACAGAGTTGTCCCGTAGCCACTCCTTTGTTATCTTGGCTGTGTGCTTAGGGCCGTTGTCCTGCTGGAAGATGAACCTTCGCCCCAGTCTGATGTCCAGAGTGCTCTGGAGTTGGTTTTCATCAAGGTTGTCTCTGTACATTGCTGCATTCATCTTTCCCTCAATCCTGACTAGTCTACCAGTTCCTACCACTGAAAAACATCCCTACAGCATGATGCTGCCACCACCATGCTTCACAGTAGGTATGGTATAGGCCAGGGGATGGGCGGTGCCTGCTTTCCTCCAGACATGACGCTTGCCATTGAGGCCAGAGAGTTCAATCTCTGTTTCATCAGATCAGAGAATTTTGTTTCTCATGGTCTGAGAGTCCTTCAGGTGCCTTTTGGCAAACTCCAGGCGGGCTGTCATGTGCCTTTTACTAAGGAGTGACTTCCATCTGACCACTCCCCCATACAGGTCTGATTGTTGGAATGCTGCAGAGATGGTTGTTCTTTTGGAAGGTTCTTCTCTCTTCACAGAGAAATGCTGGAGCTCTGTCAGAGTGACCATCGGGTTCTTGGTCACCTCTCTGACTTGGCCCTTCTCCCCCGATCGCTCAGTTAGGCCGGGTGGCTGGTTCTAGGAAGAGTCCTGGTGGTTCCAGATTTCTTTCATTTATGGATAATGGAGGCCACTGTGCTCATTGGGACCTTCAAAGCTGCAGACATTTTTTTATACTCTTCCCCAGATCTGTGTCTTGGAGGTCTAGGTAATGCATAGGTTGCATTAAGGTGAAAAAAAACAGGAGGGTTTACAACCCCTTGATCGTCCCTTAGGGCGCGTACACACGATCGGTCAAAAGTGATGAAAATAGACTGAAGGACCATTTCATTGGTCCAAACCGATCGTGTGTAGGCCCCATCGGTCAGTTATCCTTCGGTCAAAAAAAAGAGAACTTGCTTTAAAATTTGACCGATGGACGCCTGACCGAAAACCAATCATTAGTATGCAAAAGCATTAGTTAAAAGACCGCGCATGCTCAGAATCAAGTCGACGCATGCTTGGAAGCATTGAACTTTGTTTTTTTCAGCACGCCGTTTTGTTAAAACACGTAAACGTAACTGCGTTCTAACACGATCGTTTTTTTTAACCGATGGTGTGTAGGCAGTCAGCTTCACTGGTTAACCGATAAAAACGGTCCTCAGATGGACTGATCGTGTGTACGCGGCCTTAGTGTTTTACCCCTTCCCTGCCAGTGTCATTTATACAGTAACGAGTGGCTATTTGTAGCTCTGATCACTATATAAATGACAATGGTCCCAAAATAGTGTCAAAAGTGTCCAATGTGTCTGTCATAATGTTGCAGTGCAGATAAAAATTGCAGATCACGGCCATTAGTAGTAAATGAAAAATAAAAATGCCATAAAACTATCCCCTATTTTGTAGACTCTATGGGCCCGATTCAGATACCTTTTGCATATTAGTCCGGCGGCGTAACGTATGGTGTTTACACTACGCCGTCACAAATATTATGGGTAAGTGCCTTATTCAGAAAGCACTTGCTACATACTATACGGCGGCGTAGTGTAAACTGCACGGCGTAAGGCCGCGCAATTCAAATAAATAAAGTGGGGGCGTGATTCATGTAAATGAATCATGACCCTACGTCATTCACGTTTTTTTTGGACGGCGCATGCACCGTCTGTGGACGTTCCCAGTGCGCATGCGCGAAATCACGTCGATTTTTATCAATGTAAACGACGTGAACCTCGGGCCCCATTCCCGAACGAGTTACGCAAACGACGTAGCCGACGGCAAATTCGTACGCCGTCCCGACCTCTATACCTTACATTGTGCCGTCCCAACCTTACGGGACGCGTCGTCGTCGACGTCGACCTCGCTCAATGGCCGTATCTTTCTACGATTTGCATAGGCAAATGAGAAATCAAAGTAAACGCCGCACCTAGCGGCCAGCGTAATAAATGCGAAATCAAAGTAAACGACGGTGGCGCGTAATTAAATGCAAGCCGCTCGTATCTTAGAAGAATAGCAAAAAAAGATACGCGGGCCATTTAAGCGAATATGCCGCCGCAAACTTTACGCAAAATATACGCTATTCTTAGTATGATTACGCAGCGTAAATCTATAGATACGCTGCCGTAATTCTGAATATGGCCCTATAACTTTTGCGCAAACCAATCAATATACACTTATTGCAATTTTTTTTAACCAAAAATATGTAGAAGAATACGTATCGGCCTAAACTGGAAGAAATTTCTTTAATAAATATTTTTGGGGGTATTTATTATAGCAAAAAACAAAAAAATATTGCTTTTTAATAAAAATTTTCGCTCTTTTTATAATTGTCGCTCTGTTTATAGCGCAAAAAATAAAAACCGCAGAGGTGCTCAAATACCACCAAAAGAAAGCTCTATTTGTGGGGAAAAAAAGACGTCAATTTTGTTTGGATGTCACGTCGCACGACTGCGCTATTGTCAGTTAAAGCGATTTTCCGGGGGTTAAGGTGGTTAACGTACGCATTGCCACAACGCAGAAGTGTCAATAGGCCTTCAGTTTTTGAACTGTCATTTGGACAGTGACATCGGTGGTGTGTTTTTGCACGGGAACGCGTGCTGAGCTCAGCAGCAAAGAAAACACGCTGACATCTTTGAAGAAGGCGGCGGCACAAACTGTCAAAGCCTTCGGGGGAATTTACGACCCAAGGTTACATAATGGGAAGAGAAATCTGAAAGTCCGCTCCATGCTGAGATGTTTGTCCCCATGTTATGCAACGAGCGCAGACCAAAACAAACAGGATCGGTCATAAATCCCGGGCTGACGTGTGTGGTCTGTATGTTTATGAGAATCTTCACTGTTTCATTTTCCTGTAAAAGAAACATTGACTCGTTCCAATATTTTACATCAACAGAATTTATTTTGGCCATGATTAAAAAAACAACTCTTGCACATATTAGAACTGTGCTAAAGTCAGAAATTATATATATATATATACACATACACAATATCTCACAAAAGTAAGTACACCCCTCATATTTTTGTAAATATTTTCTTCTATCTTTTCATGTGACAACACTGAAGAAATGACACTTTGCTACAATGTTGTGTAGTGAGTGTACAGCTTGTATAACAGTACAAATTTGCTGTCCCCTCAAAACTAGTCAACACACAGCCATTAATGTCTAAACCGCTGGCAGCAAAAGTGAGTACACCCCCTAAGCGAAAATGTTCCAGATTGGGCCCAATTAGCCATTTTCTCTCCCAGGTCTCATGTGACTCGCTAGTGTTACAAGGTCTCAGGTGTAAATGGGGAGCAGGTGTGTTAAATGTGGTGGTATCGCTCTCACTCTCTCATAAGTGAAAATGTCCAAATTGGGCCTAAAGTGTCCTTATTTTGTGTAGCCACCATTATTTTCCAGCACTGTCTTAACACTCTTGGGCATGGAGGTCACCAGAGATTCACAGGTTGTCACTGGAGTCCCCTTCCCCTCCTCCATGATGACATCACAGAGCTGGTGGATATTAGATGTTGTCACATGAAAAATTTACAAAAATGTGAGGGGTGTACTCACTTTTGTGAGATATTGTGGGGGTTATTTATGAAAGGCAAATCCACTTTGCACTTCAAGTGCAAAGTGCACTTGAAATTGCACTGAAAGTGCACTTGGAAGTGCAGTTGCTGTAAATCTGAGGGGTAGATCTGAAATGAAGGGAAGCTCTGCTGATTTTATTATCCAATCATGTGCAAGCTAAAATGCTGTTTTTTTATTTTCCTTGCATGTCCCCCTCGGAACTACAGTGACTGCACTTCCAAGTGCACTTGTGGTGCAAAGTGAATTTGTCTTTTTTAAATAACTGCCTGTGTATATATATATATATATATTAGGGTTGTCCCGATACCACTTTTTTAAGTACCGATAATTTTTTTCATGTACTCGCCGATACCGATTACCAATATTTTTTTTAAATGCAGCCACGTGTCCCCAAATTCAGCCGTGTCCCTAGATGCAGCCATATCCCTAGATGCAGCCTTGTGTCCCCTAAGACAAAGCCAAGTCCCCCCCCCCCTCCCCCCGCTGCTGTCGACATCTAGTTAATATGCGCTGGGGGAACACAACAGCTTTCATTTGAATAACTGTGTGTTCCCCATCCGCGCCTCATCATGTATAGCCCCTCCCCCTTGCCCGGGCACTTTGATAGACAGATCACCCGTCCAATCCTGGGACGGGTGACCTGTCTATCAAAGTTTCTGGGCAAGGGGGAGGGGCTATACATGACGAGGGGAATAGGCGGCAGCGGCAGCAGCTCTCCTCTCCTCCATACGAGGACTGCTCTGCTCCGCTTTCTGCCCCCTCTCCACCTGCACTCCACCCCCTCTCTCAAAAAAAAAAGTATTCGGCCAGGCATCGGGAGCATTTGCGCAAATGCTCTGTATCGGTCCCGATACCCGATACTATCGGTATAACCCTAATATATATATATATATATATATATAGTAATGTTGGGGGTTATTTAGCATCTGTGTAGACTAGAGCATACCAGTGAGCAGAGTCCACCCCAGTTGTGCTTTTTAATGCCGCGTACACACGATCACTATTTGTGATGAAAAAAAAAACGACGTTTTCAAAAATGGTGTGTGGGCAAAACGTTGTTTTATGTCTTCAAAAAAACGACCAAAAAAAAATTCCAACATGCTTGAATTTTTGGTGTCGTTTTTCAAAATGTCATTTTTTGTGTCATAAAAAGTGATGGTGTGTGGGCAAAACGATGTTGAAAATGACGTTTTAAACCCGCGCATGCTCAGAAGCAAGTTATGAGACGGAGCTTCAATGGAACAGAGTGCCGTTGAACGTGGTGTACGTCACCGCGCTTTGCTAGAGCATTTTGGAAAAACCATGGTGTGTACGGAACGTCGTTTTGGAAAATGAAGTTTGAAAAACTTTGTTTTGTTTCGTCACATAAAACGTCGTTTTTTTCATCACAAAAAGTGATCGTGTGTACGCGGCATAAGGGTTTGTTGACCCACTTTTATTAAAAGAAAGAAAAACGTCCATCCAGAATTTCCCACGCAGGGGGTTTCAAGTTACTACAGCAATAAAGAAATAAATAGTCAACCGAAAATGCCGAGCCACCTGGCTCTCCACAGAATTACAGCCCCTTAGGCTTACACTTCAGTCCTCTTGGCCACATACCAAAGTACCTGTACAATCACTGTACCTTCTCTCAGCTTCTGTGCTGCTCAGCCCACAGCTTTGGGTCCTCTGTCTAAGCCCAGGTTCACACTGGATACGATTTAGTTTGATTTGAGATGCGATTTCACATGTGAAATCGCATCTCAAATCGGCGGCATTTGCCGGCAATAACACCGTCCTAATCGGTGCGACGCCGCATCTGCGGCGCTGCACCGATTTCAAAAAGTAGTTCCTGTAGTACTTTTTGCGATTTCAGGATGCGATTTACATTGACATCGTTGCAGAAACCTGCACAGATGTCTCTTAAATCGCGGCTGAAATCGGGACTGCCACCGGGAGAGAAATCGTGCGAGTTCAGCTGAACTCGCACGGCTTCACTCCCGCAGCCCAGTGTGAACCAGGGCTAAACCATGCAGACATGCATGCTTCTCCCTTGCTTGCCTGGACTCCTCGGGAGGGTGGAGTCCAGAACACTGGTCCTGACTCTACTATAAGCCCAGGAACCACCTGCTCAATCAACCAGCCAGACTCCTGGCTGTTTCCAAAACCCGGTCCTAGGATTGTAGATTCCATCCCACCCATATCACTATAGAATCTCCAGGCTCCAGATCCCCAAGTGGATTTTATAAACTTTGGAGAAAATTGATCAAACCGATTCCTCCACATTAAATAACCCTGGAGCCTCTCAAACAGCCTATTTAAGAATCCTGGGCGACCAATACCAGGACAGGGAACTGTACTATCACAATATATATATATATACTGTATATATATATATATATATATATATATATATATATATATACATATACTCACACAGTATACTTAGTTTCCCTTAACCACTTCAGCTACAGAAGATTTACCCCCTTTATGACTAGGCTATTGTTCGCGATACGGCACTGCGTTAACTGACAATTGCGCGGTCGTGCGACGTTGTACCCAAATAAAATGTATGTCTTTTTTTCCCCACAAATAGAGAGAGCTCTTTTGGCCATATTTGATCACCTCTGCATTCTTGAATTTATTGCGCTATAAACTATTTTGAAATAGTTTTTTATTTTACTTTCTGCTATAAAACCTATCCAATGAATTTTTATTTATTTTTTTAAATCGCATTTTCTCCTAAAGTTAGGACGATATGGATTCTGCTACATATTTTTCACGCAACGCTATAACCAAATAAAATGTATGGGCCAGATTCAGCAATAGTTCAGCAAAAGATGGCGCAGCCAATGTTAAGTATGGACGTCGGGACCGCGTCGAATTTTAAAAATTTTACGTAGTTTGCGTAACTCATCCGTGAATGGGGCTGGACGTAAATTACGTTCACGACGAAACCAATGCGTCTTAAGCGTCGTCATTTGGAGCATGCGCACTGGGATACGTCCATGGCCGGCGCATGCGCAGTTTAAAAAAAAACGTCATTTACGTGGGGTCACACTTCATTTAAATAAAACACGCCCACATGAAACACATTTGAATTAGGAGGGCTTACGCCGGCCCATTTACACTAGGTCACCGTAACTTAAGGTGCAAGTGTTTTGTGAATACAGCACTTGCCTGTAAAAGTTGCGGCGGCATAACGTAAATAGGATACGCTACGCCCGCACAAAGATACGCTCTCCATCCTGAATGTGGCCCTATATCATTTTCTTTCCCACAGATAGAGCTTTCTTTTGCTGGTATTTGATCACCACCTGCAATTTTTATTTCTTGTGCCATAAATAAAAAAAGGCCGACAATTATGAAATAATAATACAAATAAAAAAAAAAAAAAAACACATCTTTTACTTTCTGCTATAAAACATATCTGATAAAAAAAAAAGAAAAAAAATGTCTTCATCAATTTAGCTCAGAATATGTACAGAAATAAAAAAAAAAAAGGAAAAGTGAGCACTGTGTATTTATAGAGCAGCTGACACATAAATGTGTAAACAGAAAAACATAAAGGTGAAACATACAACATTCAAATAAACATAAAACAACAAGATGTGCAGCAGTCCTGTGAATTGATTAGAGTCCTATGGTATATCAGTGACTTGATCAAATCATCTGTGAATAACCCCAACAGAGTGCCGGATAAGTTATTTGTTTACCAGAAAACAAAAGGAATACAGCATAGAAATAAAAACACCCAGTGTGTCTGGAAACAATTCTTCACAACTTGCGCACCTCCACCAATCTACGCACTCACCAGATCAACAGTGGTTGATCTCTGCCTTAAAGCAGAGTTACACTCATAAGTGGAACTTCCACTCATTTGTCTCCTTCCCCCCTCTGGTGCCACATTTGGCACCTTTCGGGGGGAGCTGTCTGCGATTTATCCTGTCTCCACTTCCGGGAGTCTTGGCTGCGGCCGTTGACGTCACCACTGGCCTCCCTCCTCCTTACCCCCGCCACCAGGCCAGTAGGGTGCTTTGCGCTTGAGCAGTAGGGACCCGGCGTGAAGCTGAAATGCCTCACTACCGGGTTCCCTTACTAGCTCGTCACCGCACGGTTCCCTCCTCCTCACCCCCGCTGCCTGGACCAGTAGGGACCCGGCGTGAAGCCGAAATGCCTCACTACCAGGTTCCCTTACTGGCTCATCATCGCTCGGTTCCCTCCTCCTTACCCCCGCTGCCTGGGCCAGTAGGGTGCTTTGCGCTTGAGCTGTAGGAACCCAGCGTGAAGCCGAAATGCCTCACTACCGGGTTACCTTACTGGCTCGTCACTGCTCGGTTACCTCCTCTTTACCCCCGCTGCCTGGGCCAGTAGGGTGCTTTGCGCTTGAGCAGTAGGGACCCGGCGTGAAGCCGAAATGCCTCACTACCAGGTTCCCTTACTGGCTCATCATCGCTCGGTTCCCTCCTCCTTACCCCCGCTGCCTGGGCCAGTAGGGTGCTTTGCGCTTGAGCAGTAGGAACCCAGCGTGAAGCCGAAATGCCTCACTACCGGGTTACCTTACTGGCTCGTCACTGCTCGGTTACCTCCTCTTTACCCCCGCTGCCTGGGCCAGTAGGGTGCTTTGCGCTTGAGCAGTAGGGACCCGGCGTGAAGCCAAAATGCCTCACTACCGGGTTCCCTTACTGGCTTGTCATCGCTCGGTTCCCTCCTCCTTACCCCCGCTGCCTGGGCCAGTAGGGTTCTTCATGCTTGAGCAGTAGGGACCCGGCGTAAAGCCGAAAAACCTCACTATCGGGTTCCCTTACTGGCTATGACAGCAGCAGCACAAGACAGCTGATGGAAACATCAGCTGCGGTGCCGACATCGCTGGACTCCAGGACAAGTAAATGTCCTATTATTAAAATTCAGAAGTTGCAGTATGTGTAGCTGCTGGCTTTTAATTTTTGCAGCGCTGGGCGGACCTCTGCTTTAAGATGTTACTTTAGGATAGGGGTGTCAAACTCGATTTCATTGTGGGCCGCATCAGCATTATGATTGCCCTCAAGAGGGCCGATTGTATCTGTAAGATTAGATGTCCAGCGCATCCCCTTCCCCTTTCCATTAGATGTCAAGAGCCACCCCACCATCAGAAGTTGAGTCCCCCACTCTCCCTTACATCAAAGTGCACCCCCCTTTCCTTATGCTGCTGCTGGGAAGAAGCTGGATGCATTGCTTGAAAGCAGAAACTCATGCTTATGTAATTATACTTATAGGGCCAGATTCTCGTAGATTTGCACAAATTTATGCAGGTGTAGCGCATCTCGGATGCGCTACGCCAAAATAACTTAAAGAGACAAGTCCCATATTCCCGGAGCACATGCGTCCTACGTTGCGCAATCGCAACGTAAATGTGTCGGCGTAAGTGAAGGTAGGAGAGAAGTGGGCGTGATCCATTCAAATGAAGCGTGACCCCATGCAAATGAATTCCGGAATGAACATGCGCAAATCAACATCGGGTGTAATCCGCCCTGAGTTGGCCCGGCCCAGAGCATAAAAGCGTCAACACATACGCCCGTCGTGCGCAACGATACACCATTTATTTTGTTGGTGGAGGTGTATGCTATTTTGCTGTTCGTACTTTGTCATGCATGCTCCCAGGAAGGAGAGACGGAAGAAAAACTTTTCCCCAGATGAGAGGGCAAACGTTATAGCTGCCATGGAGAAGTATGACTCTCGGCTCCATGGTGCACATAGTGCCAGCACCAGCAGGTCAAAGAGGGATGAGATCCTCATGAGGATTGCAGCACAGGTGAATGCCCTATCCCATGAGGTGAGGACCCCCCAGGACATCCAAAAAAAATGAATGATCTGCGGCGTCTGGTGAAGGGCAAGCTGGCTCAGATCAGTCGGCATGCCAGGGGCACTGGAGGGGGACCACCCTGTCCGATCAGCTGAGATCAACTGAGGAGGAGAAAGTGGTTGCCCGCTGCCTTCAGAGGGAGCAGGTGGAGGAAGTTGGGGGCTACGACACAGGTGAGCCGCCCTTGAGGACAGGTAAGTGTGTTTTATCTACTATGTGTTGTGTAGCATGTGTGTGTGTGGGGGGGGGGGGGGTGGAAGGGAACATGTGACAAGTGTGTGGGTCCACCAACATGTGAATGTTTTGTGTCATCCACAGATGTGCAGGAGGGAGGTAGGCCATCTGATGCTGCCAGTGGCCATCCGATATCATCCCCTGAGCATCCTGTTCCTCTGGATGACCCCCTTGGAAGCCAAGAGGCCTTGGTGGAGGCAAGTGGCCAGTCCTCAGCGCAGGAGGTGGTTGAGGAGGAGGTCCATACGGAACATGATGTGTTCCTTTATTTAGATGAGTCCCATGTCTTGCTAGGACCATCCCAACCAACAATCCCCATCTTCTCCAGCCCCTCAGGGTCCACCCCCAACCTCTCCAGTCCCTCCTGTTCCATCCCCCTCATCTCCAGCCCCTCAAGATTCTCCCCCTATGCAAGGGCCCCAGCCACTCCTGTCCCCAGGAAGGCGACCCGAAAAACAAGGGGTGCACCCGAATTCCTCAAAGAAAATCTGGCCAGGCAAAGCGGGGGGGGGGGGGGCCCTCTATGGGGGCCCTGATGTAGGGAGAGACTCTCTGGGGACACTACTGTGAGAGGGGAGGCTCTCTGGGGACACTAATGTAAGGGGGGCTCTCTGGGGACACTGATGTAAGGAAGGGGCTCTCTGGGGACACTAATGTAAGAGGGGAGGCTCTCTGGGGACACTAATGTAAGAGGGGAGACTCTCTGGGGACACTAATGTAAGAGGGGAGGCTCTCTGGGGACCCTGATCTGAGGAGGGACTTTCTTAGGACACTAATGTAGGAGGGGAGGCTCTCTGGGGGCCCTGATGTAGGGGGAGACTCTCTGGGGACCCTGATGTAGGGGTAGACTCTCTGGGGACCCTGATGTAAGGGTAGACTCTCTGGGGACCATGGTGTAAGGGGAGACTCTCTGGGGACCCTGGTGTAAGGGGGGCTCTCTGGGGACCCTGATGTAAGGGGAGACTCTCTGGGGACCCTGATGTAGGGGGAGACTCTCTGGGGGCCCTAATGTATGGGGAGACTCTCTGGGGGCCCTAATGTATGGGGAGACTCTCTGGGGGCCCTGATGTAGGGGGAGACTCTCTGGGGGCCCTGATGTAGGGGGAGACTCTCTGGGGACACTACTGTGAGAGGGGAGGCTCTCTGGGGACACTAATGTAAGGGGGGCTCTTTGGGGACCCTGATGTAAGGGAGGGGCTCTCTGGGGACACTAATGTAAGAGGGGAGGCTCTCTGGGGAAACTAATGTAAGATGGGAGAGTCTCTGGGGACACTAATGTAAGGAGGGACTTTCTTGGGACACTAATGTAGGAGGGGAGGCTCTCTGGGGACACTAATGTAAGGGGAGGCTCTCTGGGGACACTAATGTAAGGGGAGGTTCTTTGGGGACACTAATGTAAGGGGAGGTTCTCTGGGGACCCTGATGTAAGGGGAGGTTCTCTGGGGACCCTAATGTAGGGGAAGGCTCTCTGGGGACCCTGATGTAAGCAGAGCTCTCTGGGGAGTCCCCCTATGTGATGGTGTGTGTGTGTGTGTGTGGGGGGGGGTGGCATTGAAGGACCTGGCCTTGGGACAGCAAAGGTAATAAATCTGGGCCTGGGCAGAGGCAGCGCTGAGACTGGGGGCTGACACCAATGAGAGAAGGCGGGGGAGGAGCTTTCCTCTCTGCGTGGAGTACCTATGCCGTCTACCTATGAGACAAGAAGGCATCCTGGCGGGAGATTAGAAGGCACAGTGATGGTGACCGTAACTGATCGAACGGAATTCCCAGGGATTCAAATGATTGACAGTAAGTGACATTTTTCAGAGGTGAGCAATCGATGCCAACCTCCACCACCTGTGCCTCTTACTGATCCCATCCCCCCCACCACTGATCTCATCCCTATCCCCCCATTACTTCTACAACAGAGGTGATGGGGGATAGGGCTGAGATCAGTGGTGGGAGGATGGGATCAGTAATAGGCATAGGTGGTGGTGGGAGAGGATGGCACCAACACTGCCGCTGCAGCCACCCCCCTCAAGTACCATCTCATCTATCCCTATCCCTCTATTACTTCTACAACAGAGGTGGTGGGGGGGATAGTGATGAGATCAGTAAGAGGCACATGTAGTGGTGGGAGAGGATGGCACTGCCAGTGCAGCCACCCCCCCTCAAGTGAAATCAGAAACAGAATTGTTTTACTTTGTTGTACAGTGTAAAAAAATTAAGTATCAAAATCAGTCTTTTTCTTCATTATTTCTTGCACCGGGGCCCTGAAGTCTCTAGTTACGCCACTGACACACACACACATATATATATTTACACATACACATTAGTCCCTACCCTCAAGGATTTTCCAATCTAATGCCGCGTACACACGATCATTTTTTGTGATGAAAAAAAAATACATTTTCTGTGAAGTAAAAAACGACGTTTTTGAAAAGTCACTTTTCAAAGACGACGTTGCATACACACCATCGTTTTTTTCACAAAAAGCGAGGTTACGTTCACCACTCTTTTCCATTGAAGCTCGCTTCATAACTAGCTTCTGGGCATGCGCGGGTTGAAAAGCGTCGTTTTAAACGACGTTTTTGCTACACACGGTGACTTTTTGTGAAATAAAAAACGACGTTTTGAAAAACGACACAAAAAAAAAAAATTTTGGAATTTTTTTTGGTCGTTTTTTTGAAGACAAAAAAACAACGTTTTGCCCACACACGATCAATTTAAATGACGTTTTAAAAAACGACCGTGTGTACGCGGCATAAGATTTTGGAGTGTGGGAAGAAACCGGAGTACTCGGAGGAACCTCATGCAGACACAGGGAGAACATACAAACTCTAGGCAGGTAGTGTAATGGCTGGGTTTTCTAACCGATAATCCTAGTGCTGCTGGAAGGAGGTGCTAACCACTTAGCCACTGATCTGCCCTATTTTTTCAATAACCCCGCAATGTCATGAACACAGCAGAGGGAAACAGAGAACAACAGCTGACACGTATCACACTTGCTGATAAACAAAATCTTTGAATAAGTGCTTAGTGTGAAACCCGTCAGCTGTTGTTCTCCGTTTCCTTCTGCTGTGTTCATGACATTGAGGTCTTATCGAACAAATCCGAAATAAAGGTGATTTTCAGATGAGTGGCCAACCAAAGCTTTTTCTTTCCCTTTGAAGACAGCTACGAGACACCTAATTAATGTGGTAGCAGTGGTGGTGTCACTGTTGGACCTGCCTTGAGCGGAGCTTTCTTCTTTGGTGGAGATGTAATAAATACCTGGAAGTATCACACTGACACATTACTGAGCATGCTTCACATGAAAAATCCATCTTACACAAAGTCCACTTTAAGCTAATTTGGACATGTTTGTAGAAGGCAGATTGTGTTTAGCTGAAGCACAATAAAAAATCTCTCCAAATAATTAATTCGTAGGCAACCGATTCATAACCATCTTGCAGTACATAATAACCCTGATCATCTGTTTATCACAGCAGTATTATCAGCTTTACAAGGAAGGATTTGTTTTCCATAAAATTTAATTATAAGAGCAAAATGATAAATTTAGCTTCATTTGCATCAGAGGCAATAAGGGAATTAGTTTAAGTAGATTTGTAATCAAATGTTAAGGTAAAAAAAAGGTTATCATAGGAAGCATGCTCCTCCCATTTACATGTATCCGGGTCAGGGCTGGTCTCCTGCTATTAACGAGCAGCTCTTTTCTTTCAGTGCTCAACTGTTGGTTAATTACCAGTCACCACTGCGTTACCATTAAGCTGCCTCTTTAGTCCAGCCTACAGCCAGCCCCTTTTTGCTATTTAAGCAGCTTAACTCATTTCCTCCTTGCCCTCGCATGGTCTATGATCTCTAAGTGAGTGCCTTCCTGTGTGTGACAACTATGGCGGGTGGTTAGCAAGTGGTTAAAAGGTGTGATTTTTACCTGCACTTTGTCTCCGTCTGGTTTATGGTTCCTGACAATCCGTTTTCATCAACAATAAGTTGATCCAACTGTATACGATTCACCAATCTTATCTGTTTCCAGTCAAACTACATGCTATTCTTCAAACTGCACAAGGTGTGATAGTCCTAGAGCGGATTTTGCTCATTCCATTTGGTTATGCCCAGGAATTTCTGGGTATTGGCAACAGCTTTGCAATAAAGTTTAAAAAAAATGTTAACATAAAAACTGGTCACCCTTAGTGAAAGCTGCAGATAAAGAATGTGTAGACCCAAAGACATGGACAGCTGAAATTTTTCTGCAATTCTCAAATTTTCCTGCAAGAGTGGAGCCTGGATGGCTTCCTCTATTCACTACTGCATACATTCTCTTCCCCCAGTCCTCTTCCACACTGACATTTTGCAAGGTTTGATGTATGCACAGATGTGCTACCGATTATTGCCAGGTATTTGGGAGATGTCTGATACTGCGGCACCAACATGGATGTTTTCTGCACATGCACACTGTTTCTAGTGTATGAGCCCTCGATGTCACGATCAGAGGTCAGGCTGGGAGACCACCCTATTAGTTACCATGTTCACTCACCCCAAAACTCTCCCCTATTTGGGGACACATCATGCACTCGTCCTATTTTATCTTACCCTTTTTACACCTCCCTGTTGTTTGATTCATTTTATAATTACACGCTACGCACTTTATGGAGTGCCCTAATTTGGCAATCACTTTTTGTCATATGCTCACTCACCACTATTCATTCACCTAGTATTAATATACCTCCACTATACCCCAACTACATTCCCCATCCAATTATCTAATCCTATTGGACCTTAAGGATGCCCTGACTGTTATCATTTATGTTGGCAAATAGCATTTGCCTCAGCCCTCCCATTAATTTAGTACTTTACTACACCTACCTACATACATATCCAGATGTCATTTCAGCAGCTATTCTTTTGAGCCAATCTACTTTAATACATTTTCCCCGCTAACCACGGGATCATGGTTTTTTTTTCTGCAGGCGTTTGCTCCTCCATTGCCCCTGGGGGGCGTCGTTAATGTAATTTTTACCTGCTCCTTGTCAGCTATCCTGGTCTGGCCCTACACCAGTTGGTGGGCGGATGCAGCCCGTGCCCCTCTGGACTATCCAGCGGTTTTCCACACAAAATTGACTCCCTGGTTCAGTGGTAATTACAAAACCTCAGTAATTAATGTGATGTATGTTGACTGCACAAGGTGTGTCCTTATATCCTTTTTGAAATTGTTGTTATTATTTTTAGAAATAATGCCCCCTGAAGAGACCGAACTGGTCGAAACGCGTCGGGGCTCACCTTTGTACAGATTACGGAATTATGTTATGTACTATGATCTATTATACTGTATCCAGAAATGTTAGACCCAAAGACATGGACAGCTCTTTTTGTAACAACAACCAACTTTGACTCAACTGGGAATCCGAGACTCTCTATTCACTACTGCAATTCTCTTCCCCCAAACACTGTTTTATATATTTAACATTTATTCAATCTATCATTGCTGCCTATAGGCCCACTGGGGAATCTTTCTCTTTCAGGCTGGGAGACCTGTAGCTATAGCAGTAGAGAGGCTCCCACAAACCAGCAGGATAGGCTTCCCAGCGGGTCTCTCTGGCGGAAGACATGGGCTCTCCTGGGGTGTGAGGTCTAAGCACTAACCATTAATTACCAGAGCTTCTGCTGGTGATGGGTATTGCTGCATGTTGGTACCAGGTCGCGGTTCTCAGGATCACCCCACCAGGAGGTAAGTAAGCAAGCCAGGGTTTAGTAGCGGATATAGTAGGTAGAGATCAGGAAAAAGCATAGTCAGTAAACAAGTCAAAGGTCAGCAACAAGTGGTTGGAGGTTGGGATCAAGCAGAAGCATAGTCAAGTAACAAGCCAAAGGTCGGTAGAGACCGGTAGTCAAGCTACAGACACAGCAGTAGGAGTGACAAGAGCAAGATACTGGCTGGAGACAGCACAATATGCTGGAAAAAAAAGAAAGGCATGGCTAAAATAGGAAGTTCATGGGAGGAGCAAAGGGTTCAAGGCTCAAGAGAAACAAGACACAAGGAAAGATTGGTAAGAAATCGGGCAGGGAGATGTCCAGCATCTTAGGTGGCTCAGCAGGTAGAGATACTGCCCGAGACAGCAATGTTTACAAGGTTAAACCTTTATTACAACATTCAAATGAATAAAACATGAATGTATAAACTAGTACGTGTTAAAAATAAAATAAAAAAGTAAGAATGGACTTAGACAAGTGAGTGTGTTGGGATAAAATCAATGATACACTAGTGCTGGGTTTTCTTTTTACACAGCAGAGTGTCATATGGTAATACATTTTACTGATGCACTTTGTTATACATGTTTACTTGTCAAATAAGGATTTCCAAGTAATAAAATAAAACAAATATGAATTTATGATTCTGCAAACATTAAACGAAAATAAATTGACCAAAAAAAAGACCGCAGCGAACAAGGACAAGTGAGTGCATAGTGGGATAAAATCAGTGATGCACTATTGCTTGGCTTTCTTACTAGTTGTCTATACCAATGGGTGCATCCTGTATTAAATATTTACTTGTAAAATATATACTGTGTGCAAGTAATAATAATAAATAAAAAAATTGTTTAGAAATGTGTAAACATTAAAAAATAAAACTGACAAAGAAAAAAATAAAAGATAATAACTCCCAACACCATCTGAAAAAAAAAAATAGTTCAGTTTAAAAATTACAATTGCAGCATTGAAAATATGAAGCAAATGCAGACTATAAGGCTGCATTCACATCTAGGCGGCAAGTAACGCCGCGTACGCGGCATTACTTGCCGCGATTCGATTCATTTTTTTTTTTTTTTTACAAATCATTCCCATTGATGTCTATGGCCGAACGCCAATGTCGCCTGAAAAAAAGGGTCCGGGACTTTTTTTCAGGCGACATGCGTTCGGCGTTTCAGAGATGTGAACCATCTCTATAGACATGAATGGGGATTCGTAAGGTTACCCTCATAGAAGCAGGGGTAACCTTACGGCACAAAAACGACGTGAGCGTCGGGCGGCGTACAGGCGATCGGGAATTGTCGTACTAGCCTCATTTGATGTGAATGAAAAAAACAACGTAAAGGCCACCTAGTGGCCGGAGGCTTACAACTACGCATTAATGGTTTTACACTATAACGCGCGTATTTTGCCATCACTCGCGACAAATTGCGGTGTATTGTACCGCGATTTGCCGCGACAAAACGGGTCGTTTTAACCTTTTTTTTTTTTTGACATAACATTGTTGTCTATGCCGAACGCCGCCTGAAAAAAGGGTCCAGCACTTGTTTTGAGCTTCAGGCGTACAGCGTTTCGGCGTGGAGATGTGAACCATCTCCATAGACAACAATGTAAAATCACCCCTCCAGCGGCACGAGCGTCAGGCGTAAAAACGCCTAGGTGTGAATGCAGCCTTAGGCCGCGTACACACGATCAAATTTATCTGCTGAAACCGGTCCGACGGACCGTTTCAGCAGACAAATCCGATCGTGTGTACATGCGAGCAGACAGGTTTTTCCAGCAGACAAGTTTTAAAGCATGCTTTAAAACTTGTCTGCTGGAAACCCGTCCGTCCTACATGTCCACTGGTTAGTACGCCTAACCAGCGGACAAAAATCTCCCGCATGCGCCGAATGGATTCGACGCATGCGTGGAAGTATTTTACTTCCTGGAGTGGTGACGTGGCGGCATCAACGTCACCGCCACGTCATCGCACTGTCTGTCCGCGGGGATTTTGGTTTGATCGTGTGTACACAGATCAAACCAAAATAGCCCAGCAGACATATCCGATGAAATCGGTCTGTCTGACCGTTTTCATCGGATTTGTTTAGTCATGTGTATGCAGCCTTAAGCCTCGTACACACGATCGGATATCTGATGCAATCTAATCCGATGGATTTTTTCGTCGGATATCCGATGAAGCTGACTTTCATCAGTCTTGCCTTCACACCAACAGTCAATAATCCGACCGTGCCAAAACGCGGTGACGTAAAACACTACGACGTGCTGAGAAAAATTAAGTTCAATACTTTTTATCCATAGGAACATTTTAAAACTATGTTCTATTTTTTTTCACCGATGGAAAACAAACCGATGGGGCCCACACACGATTGGTTTGTCCGATGAAAACGGTCCATCGGTCTGTTTATATCAGACAAACCGATCGTGTGTACAGGGCTTAAGTGATTGTAAAGTCTCGTTATTTTTTTCTTTAAAAATAACAAACATGTTATACTTACTTGCTCTGTGTGATGGTTTGGCACAGAGCAGCCCAGATCCTCCACTTCTCGGGTCCCTCTCTTCTCTCCTGTCGAGCAGAAGAGGGACATGTAGCCCCCCTGTTCGGCCCCGCCCCTCTCTCCCAGATTGGCTAACTGACTTTGATTGATAGCAGCCAGAGCCAATGGCGCCGCAGCTGTGTCTCAGCCAATTAGGAGGAGAGTCTTGGACAGCTAAGGCACTCATGGACATTTCTGTAGAGAGAGGGGGATCAGGTAAATCCGACAACAATTGTCCGATGAAGCATACAAATGGTCGGATTTTCCGAACAACAGTCCTGCCATCACACAATTCCCACCGGAAAATCCGATCGTGTGTACGAGGCTTAAAGGGGTTGTAAAGGATTTTTTTTTGCCCCCCTAAATAGCTTCCTTTACCTTAGTGCAGTTCTCCTTCACTTACCTCATCCTTCCATTTTGTTTTTAAATGTCCTTATTTCCTCTGAGAAATAATCACTTCCTGTTCTTCTGTCTGTAACTTCACACAGTAATGCAAGGCTTTCTCCCTGGTGTGAAGAAAGCCTCTTAAGGGGTAAGGGGGCGAGCAGGAGTGTCAGGACACTCTCTACTTTGCAGATAGAGAAAGGAGCTGTGTGTTAGTGCTCGCCCCCTCCCCCCTCAAGAGGCTTTCTCCACACCAGGAAGAAAGCCTCGCATTACGGTGTGGAGTTACAGACAGAAGAACAGGAAGTGAGGATTTCTCAGAGGAAAGAAGGACGTTTAAAAGCAAAATGGAAGGATGAGGTAAGTGAAAGAGGACTGCACTAAGGTAAATGAAGCTATTTAGGGAAAACATTTTTTTTTTCCTTTACAACCCCTTTAAGATAGTCCAGCCTGGAGAAATCAAATCAATTATTCACCAGGGCCAGGCTTACTTTTTATAGAGCTCAGTGTTGTCTGCTTATTAAAAGTCATGGGTGCAATATCTAATAAATGTTTCCCCATACTTTAAGATTTTTATTTTAGTTTTTGCAAGTAGTGAAAAAAAATGATGAGATTATAAATATTTAAAAATGAATTTAGAAATGTTGCAAATGTTAAAAAAATAAAAGCGACCAAAAAATACAGAACAAAGGATAACAACTCCTGATGCCATCTTCACCAAAAAAAATTCCTTGAATGTTTTTATCACCCCCGAGGGTAAATTATTTGTATTTGCTTGTAGCACAGATCATAAGCCGCTGGAGTCTGACAAACTGAACTTACTACATTTGTTCCCCTCTAGGGGACTTACATTTTGCTCTTGTTACTGACACCTCTCTATGTAGAATTGCATGTCTTCAAAATGTCCTTTTCCGACTGCATTCACTATGATTTATTTATGGGTTCTGTTGTCCTTTAATTGGAGCGAAACAATGCAGACTGGAGCCAGCAGTTGATGCGTGATTGACAGATCCACTGGAAGAAGATTTAAGAGTCCAAACTCGGAGGAGAAAATGAGCAGAATTCAATTAGCTTCCATCTCCCCAGGATAGGATGCTTGCTCGCTGGCCTCATTTATCAAGTTTTGCTTTAGACGCTGTGTGCGTCCCTCTAGGCGTATAATAAAGGAAAAGAAATGCTTATTATAACGGGGATCTTTGTGCGCCTGGGGCTGAGATGTAAGTAAACATTTGTATCCAGTGATACAGCATAACTTGTGCACGCCGGGCTGTCCCGACCTATTCCATCATGAGCTGCGGAGAAATTGTGCAATAAATTGATTTCTGATCTGCAAGAGCCTCAGACTTGCTATAATAATACAGAAGCTTATACAAGTCATCGCAGGAGCAGATCACTAACTGGGAAATGCAGTGCACACAGCAACCAATCATAATTCATCAGTGGGCTTTTGGAAAGTTCCCATCGTCACTTTAGCTCAGTGGTGGTCAATTTGAAAATAATAAAGGGCCTCAAGTGCAGCCTAGCATTGGTGTCAGTGAGTGCAATAATAATCCCCAGCATTGGTGTCAGTGAGTGCAATAATAATCCCCCAGCATTGGTGTCAGTGAGTGCAATAATAATCCCCAGCATTGGTGTCAGTGAGTGCAATAATAACCCCCAGCATTGGTGTCAGTGAGCAAAATAATAACCCCCAACATTGGTGTCATTGGGTGCACTAATAACCCCCAGCCTTGGTGTCAGTGAGTGCACTAATAACCCACAGCCTTGGTGTCAGTGAGCGAAATAAAAACCCCTAACATTGGTGTCAGCGAGTGCAATAATAACCCCCAGCACTAATGTCAACCTATGTAATAATAACTCCCAACATTGGTGTCATTGGACGCACTAATAATTCTCAGCTTTGGTGTCAGTGGACAGAATAATAAATCGCCAATATTGGCATCAGTGGACAGACTACTAACCCCTAGAATTGGTGTCAGTGAGTGCAATAATAACCCCGAACCTTTCTTTGAAGACACTCATGCCCTGCCATCCATGTCAGTGTTTTGATCAATAATAACTCCAGCATTACGCACCAGTGAGTGCGATAATAGTTTTCCCCCTTGTAAATCTCACATTGTGATGTTCTCAATGGTTCAGATCAGTGCAAGGAGGCCATGTCAATTTTTCTTCTTTTAACCCTTTCCAGCACGCTTGGTGGACGCGTGTGCATTGTCCTGCAGATCATGTTTTTCTTGAAGGATAACCCCTGTACAGCCTTGGAAGGTGTCAGTGGACTGGGAGTTGAGCACTCCTCAACCCTAAAAGGTCCCACCCATCTTTGATGATACCAGCCCAAACCAGTACTCCACCTCCACCTTGCTGTGTCAGTGGACTGGACTCTCTGCCCTTTACTAATAACGGCCCACACCCCAAAGACATTGGTGGTAGTGGACGCACTAAAACCTTAAAAAATCACTTGAGATATTTCCAGTCTTGACGTTTCATTGGTGGTAGTGGACGCACTAATAAACACCCAACATTGTGCTTTTGGGCACTCCAGTGGATGTTGCGCACTAATAAACACCCAACATTGGTGGTAGTGGCACTTGCACTGCACGCTTGATTTTCTCAGTTCATGGGCAGTTATTTTGCGCCTTGGCTTTTCCAACACGCTTCTTGCGACCCTGTTGACTATTTTGAATGAAACGCTTGATTGTTCGATGATCACGCTTCAAAGCTTTGCAATTTTAAGAGTGCTCATCCCTCTGCAAGATATCTCATTTTTTGACTTTTCTGAGCCTGTCAAGTCCTTCTTTTGACGCAAAGGAAAGGAAGTTGCTAATAATTACTCCCAACACCTGATATAGGTGTTGATGTCAGTAGACACACCCCTGATAAAGATGCTCCCAATATGCATTGGTGTCAGTATACAGCTTGAGTAAGACAACATGCACTAAAGATGAATATGTGGTCAAAATACTAATTTGCCTAATAATTCTGCACTCCCTGTAATAACAACAACATTGGTGTCAGTGGACACACTAATAAACTCCCAACATTGGTGTCAGTGGACACACTAATAAACTCCCAACATTGGTGTCAGTGGACACACTAATAAACTCCCAACATTGGTGTCAGTGGACACACTAATAAACACACAACATTGGTGGTAGTGGACGCACTAAAAAAACACCCAACATTGGTGGTCAGCGAGTGCAATAATAACCCCCAGCACTAATGTCAACCTATGTAATAATAACTCCCCAACATTGGTGTCAGTGGACGCACTAATAATTCTCAGCTTTGGTGTCAGTGGACGGAATAATAAATTGCCAATATTGGCATCAGTGGACACACTACTAACCCCTAGAATTGGTGTCAGTGAGTGCAATAATAACCCCGAACCTTGAAGGGCCAGTCAGTGCAATAATAACTCCAGCATTACGCATCAGTGAGTGCGATAATAGCCCCCAGCATTGTTGTTGGTTGGTGCAATAATAACCCCCAGCATTGGTGTCATTGAGATCAATAACCCCCAGCATTGGTGTCAGTGAGTGCATTAATAACCCCCAGCATTGTTGTCAGTGGACGCACTAAAAAACATCCAACATTGGTGTCAGTGGACGCACTAATAAACACCCAACATTGGTGGTAGTGGACGCACTGAAAAACACCCAACATTGGTGTCAGTGGACACACTAATAAACTCCCAACATTGGTGTCAGTGGACGCACTAATAAACACCCAACATTGGTGGTAGTGGACGCACTAATAAACACCCAACATTGGTGGTAGTGGACACACTAAAAAAACACCCAACATTGGTGGTAGTGGACGCACTGAAAAACACCCAACATTGGTATCAGTGGACGCACTAATAAACTCCCAACATTGGTGTCAGTGGACACACTAATAAACTCCCAACATTGGTGGTAGTGGACGCACTAAAAAAACACCCAACATTGGTGGTAGTGGACACACTAATAAACACCCAACATTGGTGTCAGTGGACACACTAATAAACTCCCAACATTGGTGTCAGTGGACGCACTAATAAACACCCAACATTGGTGGTAGTGGACGCACTAATAAACACCCAACATTGGTGGTAGTGGACGCACTAATAAACACCCAACATTGGTGGTAGTGGACGCACTAATAAACACCCAACATTGGTGTCAGTGGACGCACTAATAAACTCCCAACATTGGTGTCAGTGGACGCACTAATAAACACCCAACATTGGTGGTAGTGGACGCACTAATAAACTCCCAACATTGGTGTCAGTGGACACACTAATAAACTCCCAACATTGGTGTCAGTGGACGCACTAAAAAAACACCCAACATTGGTGTCAGTGGACGCACTAATAAACACCCAACATTGGTGGTAGTGGACGCACTAATAAACTCCCAACATTGGTGTCAGTGGACACACTAATAAACACCCAACATTGGTGTCAGTGGACCTGGGAAACGCATTGAGAAGTGTCCTCATTCCCACTGCAGAAATCATCTTCAGGATCTTGGGAGCGACCACAATAGGTCTCTACATTACTACATACAGTGGGACCATGAAAGTAGCCACCCCCCCCCCTTCCCCCCCCAACAGGAAGTCAGGTCAACAGCAGAAAAAAACAAAACAAAAAGTAATATGGAGATTTGAAGGAGTCTGAGAGCAATAGAAGGGACAGTTTTGCGTTACGAATACAGACTTGAATGGAATTTTCTCACTTTAAGGTTAAAAACGATCTGAGGCAAAGAAATATTTTTTTTTATTAACTTATTTCAATTAAATGCCAAATGCTTGAAAACTTGATTATCATCATAATTTGCAGCCTAAGATTTTCCTTGAGTGAGTTTGACAAACTCATTAATGAAATACGTCGCCGTTATTTCAGATGAGCTGGGGGAATTGACTTATTTTATGACAAATGCATTACAGTGACAGCTTTTACAGCAAGCGGGATACAAGGTGATGAGAACGCACCATCGCAAACATGGGAAAGCATCATAAAAATGTCTGAAGACGCCTGATGTTTGCTCTGCTTGAATATGAAATACAGAAAAACCCTGGATTGCATAATACGTTGCGGAAATATGCTTGTAATCCAAAGCACTTGTATATCAAAGCGAATTTCCCCATACAAAATAATGGAAACTCAGATGATTCGTTCCGCAGCCATTTATTCATAAGTCTTTCAGTTTATAGTCCATATAAAAAGATTATAGCCATGTAGGTTGTATAACCATAAAATGTCCATCCACAAATAGAAGCCTCCATAAGGGGATTAGAAGCAAAATCCAGCAGGGGCTCCCGAGTATAAAAGAGAATCCGCTGAAGCCTCGTACACACGCTCGGTTTTCTCGGCAAGAACCAGCAAGAAAACTGCTGGCAGAGCTTTCTTGTTGAGTAAACCGAGCGTGTGTACGAGGCTTTCAGGTTTTTCGCCTGGAAATCTGGCCAGAATCTCGACAAGAAAAATTAGAGATCCTGCTCCCTATTTTCTCGTGGAGATTCTTGTCGGCCTGTTTCCCGACGAAAAACCCGAGAGTGTGTATACTTACCTGTCACAATGGAAACCCGCGCATGCTCGATATGACTTTGACGCATGCACGGTAGCTTCCTAGGCATAGGTAGGGTGATGTCGGCGACGGCATCGAATTTGACGATGGTACGAGATGACGTCACCGCGTTCTTGCCTGTCAAAAGAACTGCGGTTCTTTTGAAAGGACTGTGTGTACACTCGGGCGGCAAGAGATTCTTGCCAAGAATCTCATCAGGAGATGATGACGAGATTCTGGCCCGTGTGTACGAGGCCTAAGTGTAGCAATATGGTTATATTTAATTGAAGGTACAACATTTAGCAACTCACATGATTGATGATTAAAAGAGGCACATCTAATGCTGGCCATATACTATACGAAAAATCGTCCGAACTTCGATCATTTCGATAATTTGTTAGTTTTTTGGCCAATTAATGGGCACAAAATCGATAAAACTTTGGGACATTTATAAGAGAAAAAATCAAAGGACAAGTTTGGAAATTTTCTGCAAAATGAATAAACTGAAAGGTTATTGTGTCTCCCGTCCGAATTGTTTGCACTAGGTATATGTACAAAAACATGTATTCACTTTTTTGTGTGTCCATGGAACAATTTATCGTTTATTACATGCCGAATGCTCGTTTTTTGAAAATTGGGTTGGCCAATTTTTTGTCTAGCATGCAGGCAGCTGGGGTAAAGCTGTCCACATAGACCATCCTCGGCACTGCCGGCTCTCACTGCTGTCAGTCTGCAATCGTGACTGGGAAGACTACCCTGCAGTAGAGTGATCTGAAAAAGCGAGGCTTGAACCACTTATGGAGTGCAGTGTGGAAGGGACCACGACGATGGCGGTGCGGGGGATGGTCTATGTGGACAGCTTTACCCCAGATGTCTGCATACTTAGATGTTTCTGTTTTAATCATCAACCATGTGAGTTCCTTAATGTTGTACCTCCATTAAATGTAACCATATAGGGAGCTGTGGTGGCTCAACGTGATTGGCACTGCGCTGACAAGCCATTCACCTCTGCAGCCAAGGGTTCGGATCCCGGTCTCGGCTACATGTGAATTGAGTTTGGTGGTCTCAGCCCGGCTCCCGGTGGGTGTGCTATGCAAGGTACGCCTGTGCTTAGTACGCCCAGCCCCCCACAAAAACCACCACACTTGCACGCACACAAAATTGGTTTAAAACACATGCACTTTGGCCATGCGGTCTCTTAAAATAAAGAGAGGCGAAGGACCTACAGGGCTGGCTGGGTGGGCTAGGCTCCCTCATAGGGGGAGTCCCTCTGCCCCATTGGGGTCCTGTTGGGCTCCAGTTGGGCTCCCAAGAGGAGCAGGTAGGGCGGGGTGAGTGGGAGGCCCCCCTTCACACCCGCCATTGCCACCAGGGGCATGGAGAAGGATGGCGATTGCCTCCGGGGGGAGGGTCTGCCTACTCCCAACTCCTGCAGTCCGGCTCCTCTCTCTCGAGTTCACGCACAAAAATACACTTTAAAAAAAAAAAAAAAAATGTAACCATATTGCTACATAATTGACATTACATTACTTGTATATCAAGTCAAAATGTATTAAAAAATGATCTTACTCTCAAACCAAGGTTTTACTGTACAGCCTTACACTCAATTCTGCCTGGAAAGTAGCCTGTGTAATTTTCTGAGTGACAGGCGTTTAGCTACAAGTGACAGAATGCTCTGATGTGAACAGGGGCTATTGAAAACAATGGGATTCCTCTTGTTGGGCATTTTGGAGCTTTGAGTTTCAAGCTTCAAACTGCTGCGGGCTGGAGGGAAAAAAAACTTGCAGTGCCCCCTATCCCTGGCATAATGCTTGGTAGGTCTAAGGCAGGGGTAGGCAAACCCCTAAAAGTCCCATGAGACATTCCAAGACCCTGACAATGACAGGCATGACTCTCAGGCCGCGTACACACGAGGAGACATGTCCGCTGAAACTGGTCCGCAGACCAGTTTCAGCGGACATGTTCGATCGTGTGTACGGCCTAGTGGACAGGTTTCCAAACATGCTAAACATGCTTAGAAACTTGTCCGCTGGAAACCTGTCCATCGGACATGTCCGGTGGTTAGTACGCCCAACCATCGGACCAAAATCCCGCGCATGCGTCGAATTGATTCGACGCATGCGTGGAAGCATTGAACTTCCTTGTTTGAGCACGTTGGTGTGTTATACGTCACCGCGTTCTCTGTCCGCTGGGATTTTGGTCTGATGGTGTGTACACACATCAGACCAAAATATCCCTTCAGACATGTCCGATGAAAAGGGTTCGTCGGACCTGTTTCATCGGACATGTCTCCTCGTGTGTACGCGGCCTTAGAGGCGGAGGCATGATGGGATTTGCAGTTTCACCACAGCTGGAGTGCCGAGGTTGCCTACCCCTGGTCTAGGGGGAGATGAGAAGGGTGCATTTTATTACCTCACCCCCGATCCAGTACTTTCCTTCACTCCCTCCGGCGCTCTAGGCTATGGGCCATCCTTCAGTGTTATAATGTACAATGCAGGGCTATTAACCCTGCATTGTAGGTGGAGGAGGCAGGAATGTGTCTATGGCCAGCAGCACTATAGAGAGGAGGCATTCTTGGAACAGTTGCACCATTGGAGGGACCTAGTGGAAATAAGAACTATGGTGTTTCACTATAGGCAAAATTGAACTTTAAAGAGGCTGTAAAGACTTAAAGAGGTTGTAAAGGTAAAAAATAAAATAAAAAAAATCCTAAATAGCTTTCTTTACCTTAGTGCAGTCCTCCTTCACTTACCTCATCCTTCCATTTTGCTTTTAAATGTCCTTATTTCCTCTGAGAAATCCTCACTTCCTGTTCTTCTGTCTGTAACTACCACACAGTAATGCGAGGCGCAGCGCGGAGAGGCATGCACTGTATTCAGCAAGCTATTGCTCACCAAGATACGCCAGCGTATTTTCGAAGGAGCAGGTCAGCGTAAGTGAAAGTGGGAGTGACCCCATGCAAATAATGGTCTGAGCATGGTGCAGTGTTTTACGCCCGGCGTATCACGAACGCGCATGCGCCGTGACGTAGTGGTGACACGGACGCATGAAACTGCACCCTTATGCGCATGCTCACAACTACGCCGGCACAACTGCCTAAGCTACGCCGGATCACTACGTATGCCGTGAACGTAACGTACGCCCAATACGCCGGCCTGTATTCTCTGAGGCAGACCTTTGCATGTCTATTGCTGGGTTGCACCTCATCTATGGAGAATAACTTTACGCCGGACTTACAACTTATGCAAACATCGCATAAATGCGTCAGGCGCGCGTATGTTCGTGAATCGCCGTATTTCCCTCATTTGCATATTTGAATGCCTAATCAATGGTAGAAGCAACGTGCGTCCAAACCATATTTGCGCCTACGATACGCCGGCGTAAGCAAGATACGTCGGGGTAGGATGGCCTGTTTTTGGACGTATGCTGGTTTGTGACTCTGGCGCACACATACGTCGGGCGCACATTTGCACTTCGTGGGTGTAAAGTGCTTTGTGAATTCGGGCCTATGGGCCAGATTCTTGTAGACTGGCGTAAATGCCAGCGGGGCGTAGCGTATAGTATTTACGCTACGCCGCCACAACTTTGGACGCAAGTGCCGTATTCTCAAAGCACTTGCGTCCTAAGTTACGGTGGCGTAGCGTAAATGGCCCAGCGTAAGCCCGGGTAATTCAAATGTGAATGAGGTGGGCGTGTTTTATGTAAATGAATCATGACCCCACGTTTTTTTATGCCCTGTATGTGGACGTATCCCAGTGCGCATGCTCCAAATTACGCCGCAAATACATTGGTTTTGACGTGAACGGAATTTACGCAAAGCCCTATTCGCGAACAATTTACGTAAACTACGGAAAAAAACTACGCTGTCCCGACATCCATACTTAACATTGCGTACGCCTCACCTACGCAAAGTTACCCCTCATAAAGCAGGGGTAACCTTAAGCTTACGCAAACGACGTAAAATAGGACGACCGGCCGCAATTACGTTTGGGAATTGGCGTATCTAGCTCATTTGCATATTCGACGCGGCTAATCGACGGAAGCGCCCCTAGCGGCCAGCGTATAATTGCACACAATTATACGCCGGCGTAGACAAGTTACGTCGGGGGAGGAAGCCTATTTTTTGGCGTATCTGCATTAGAGAATCGGCGTAAACATACGCCTGGCGCAGATTTGGAGATACGCCGCCGTAATCCTTTTGAGATTCTGGCCCATCGTGTTTAGGAATAGACTAAAAAGTGTTCTATCCATGATGACTATGTAATGACTAGTGTAGTTGTCACAACAATATTTCTTTCCACCAACCAGAATAGCATAGAAGCACTTTGCATGATCCGTATAAAAGGAATAATACAGTCTCTCCGTAGGAGCCAACCATCCGTAATGAATATGTAACTAGTTATATAGTTTGTACTTACAAAGTTCCCTACCAAGCAGATTGTAGGAAGTATTTTCAGTGATCCATATAAAACAAACACTACAGTCTCACCATAGGACACCATCCATAGCTGCGGTTGCATCAGATATTCCTGCTGTAGAGTGTCATTATAAAGGAACAAAGTGTCATCTGCACTAAATGACTTAGACTTAGTTACTTCTGCAAAATTGGGCAGCAAGTAAGTTCTCTCCATTGAATTCTGTCTGCTGCGTCCTTCAGGATGTCAAAGGCTTTCAGGTCTCTTTTGTAGGTAGATGACCATCTACAAGATGGTGATCTTCCTCATTTCTGCTTTTCCCTAGGTCAGGTATGTCCAAAGTCTATGATTAAGCACTAATTTATAGTGCGAAACGCGTCAACTGTTTTACTCCTGTGTTGTGTGCTGTGACTTGTAGTGCATTTTTCCTTTTTTAAATAAAGTCAACCATCAAGGTTTTTTGGAGTGCGGCTGTCCATATTTTCTTTTTCCATTTGTCGCCTTGTGCATTGCCAGCACCCTTGATCTCCTGAGACCATACTGATCATCCTAACACCTGGAGCGGTAACTTTCTTTTAAGTCCAAAGTTCGGCCCGTGGGCCAATCGCGGCCCATATTCCGGTTTACTATGCCCCCCCCCCCCCGGGGGATTTGGATATATATCGTATCAGAGGGGGCAGGACGAGTACCGTCAGATTACATACAGGAGAATCTCCTGTTTACTCGGCGGCATCTGTAATAGGAAGTCCCATCACCTGGGCTGCCATTGGATGACTGTTTAGTAGTGTTGCTCACGAATATTCGCATTGCGAATATTCGCTACGAATATTGCATATTCGAGTATTCGCAAATAACTCAAATATCGCGGCGAATATTCGCTATTTCGAATATTCGCTATTTCGAATATCCGTATTTTTTCAAATTTCGCAATCAATTTCGCATTCGCACTAGTGAAATTTTGCAATTTTTTTTTTTTTTATAAAATATAGCGAATATTCGTAAATATCAAATATTCGTGATATTTTATCCAAAAAAAAAATAGCGAAATTTCGCAATCATTTTCGCTTTCGCATATGCGAAATTTTGCTATTTTTTTTTTATTTTATGAAATATAGCGAATATTCGTAAATATCTAAATCGAATATGGCGTATTCCGCTCATCACTACTGTTTAGACCAGTGGACATCAACCTTGTCCTGCAGGGCCCACTAACAGGCCAGGTTTGCAAGATAACTGAAATACATGACAGGTGATATCATTTGCTGCTCAGTGATTGCAGTATTCTCGTCTGCATCTCCCCCAAGGTAATACAAAAAACCTGGCCTGTTAGTGGGCCCTGCAGGAATGGTTGATGACCACTGGTTTAGACTATCTTAGAAAGCGGGACTTTGAATTAACCACTTAAGCCCAGACCATTATGCAGCTAAAGAACCAGGCCCCTTTTTGTGATACAGCACTGCGTTGTTTTAACTGACAATTGCGTGGTCGTGCGACGTGGCTCCCAAACAAAATTGGCGTCCTTTTTTTCCCATAAATAGAGCTTTCTTTTGGTGGTATATGATCACCTCTGCAGTGTTTATTTTGTTGTGCTATAAACAAAAATAGAGCGACAATTTTGAAAAAAAAAAATATTTTTAACTTTTTGCTATAATAAATATCCCCGAAAAATATATAAAAAATATTTTTTTTTCTCAGTTTAGGCCGATACGTATTCTTCTACCTATTTTTGGTTACCTATTTTTGACGTGTGATGTCACTGATCGCCGTTCCCTATGACAGGGAAAAACGATCAGTGACAGGCTCACTAGGAAGCACGGGGAGAGGTTTTTTTTTTCCCTGTTCTTCAGCTCTGTGACCCAATCGCAGAACACCAGCGGTGATCGGGTCCGCGGTCACGGAGCACAGGACTGGGTTGCGAGCGTTCCGCCGGCGGCTCGCTCGCGACCCACGGCTGGGCTTTTTAAAGGGCACGTACCTGTTCGTTCTTATGCCCAGCCGTGCCATTCTGCCAACGTATTTAGACATGCGGCGGTCCTTAACTGGTTAAAGAGGCCACTGAGTAAAACGGGAGATTCTGTTGGCGCTCATCCCGCTCCCCTCCCTGTTCCCTCCAAGGTTGCAGATAGGCATCAATCAGGCTGCATTTGTGGCAATGGTGAGGCTGTAGATAGACATTGATCAGGCTGCATTGATGGGCAGTGACTCTTATTTTGCTTCACAGATCTTTATTTTAAATTTCATTTTTTTCCTGAAACGTCCCTCTTAAAGTGAAGGTGCGTGTTATACGCCGATAAATACGGTCTATCCAAATAACACGCACAAGCTCATCCTTAGTCCTGAATGGCACTCTGGGCCACAAAAGAGATATATCTCGATCTCTATATTGTTGGACAAACTCACTTAGACCAAATGTTATTGTTCCAAAGAATGTCATGCAAAATGGTCAGCCCTTACACATGTTCACTTCATCAAATCTGGCCTTTTTTTAAAAAAAGGTTTGGACACCCCTGACCTAGGTGGTGGCATCCAGCACATATGCGGTGATCAGGTATGAGTAGGATATATCCAGCCAGCCATAGACTCCTATTGATTACAATATCTTCTAGCTTGGGCATATCACTGCACTTCAAGATTTTCTCTTTATGATAGGTCTCTGTATGTGATGGACAGAATTTTCTACTGGCATCTTTGGGGAAATGTAGTTCAGTTTTTGAGCATTTTCTTTACATTGTGATCTTCCAGGCTTTGTTGGCCTATAGGGCAGTGGAAATAATGATCATAGTATAGAGAACAGTGATGGCGAACCTTGGCACCCCAGATGTTTTGGATCTACATTTTTGATGATGCTCATGCACTCTACAGTGAAGATGAGCATTAAGGGAAATGTAGTTCCAAAATATCTGGGGTGCCAAGGTTTGCCATCACTGGTATAGAAGCACCTTCAAGGTTGTGGTGAGTGAAGGCAGAGACCAGATTTGACATAAATGCTAGAACACCTCTGCTGCATTGCCTATCCTGCACTGACCTCGGTATAACCTTATCTCTTTAGGTCCCAATAACAGTAGTTTAGAAAGGTTAATACAACCATCCAAAATATCGACTGGTAGAAAAAGTAAGTGTTCCACGATAAGGCTGTGATTGAGACTCAATGACACAAAACTGATGAATTTAGCTGTAATGACATCACCAAAGGTACACACAAGTCACAATAGAGAGAATGGTCTTTGGTAGGCTTGGTCTTACTGATCTTCTCCAGGACCACAGAAATGCCCTACCTGCAAAGCTGAGGTCTCACCTTTCCTCCTTATTTCTTACCTCTCTTTAGGCCAGGAAGCACCTTGCATACTTTGGTGGTGTGCAAGGATCACATTTTAAATGTCGGAGTGACTATGTAGGCTTTAGGCACAATAACAGTATCCACCATCCATAATATCGACTGGTAGAAAATGGTAAGCGCTCCACGTGGCTCCAAGACAAGTGTGTGACGGAGACTCAATGACACAAAACTGATGAGTTTTGCTATAATGACATCACCAAAAGGTACACAAGTCACAATAGAGAGAGGGATCTTTGGCAGGCATGGTGTTAACGACTGATCTTCTCCAGGACCACAGTAATGGCCTACCTGCAAAGCTTAGGGCCCCGCCTTCCCCTCCCTATTTCTTACCTCTCTTTGGGCCAGGAAGCACCTTGCATACTTGGGTGGTGTGCAAGGATCACATTTTAAATGTTGGAGTGACTATGTAGACTAAGGCCGCGTACACACGAGGGAATAAATCCGCTGAACATGGTCCGACGGACCATTTCAGCCGAAAAATCCGCTCGTGTATAGGGGCAAACGGACCGTTCTGGCCGGATTCCTGCGGCGGAAAAATTTCAAAGCATGCTTTGGAATTTTTCCGCCGGATAGCTGCCCGTCAGATATGTCCGCTGGTTAGTACGGCAAACCAGCGGACATATCTGCCCGCATATCCTGTGAATGGATCCGACGCATGCGTGCGGAAGTGTTTAATTCCTGGTGCGGTGACGTGGCGGCGTCAACGTCACCACCGCGGGGAATTTGATCCGATGGTGTGTACAGCCATCGGATCAAAACATCCCAGCGTAAATATGCGCTGTAAATGGTCCGGGGACCGTTTACAGCGGATATATCCCATCGTGTGTACAAGGCCTAAGTGTTCTGACACCAAGATGGGGTGAGATTTCCCTTGTGACAGCTCTAAAGAGGTGACAGGTACTCTGTATGGAGACATACAGGGTTTATTAGACCCCCAATGCCTGTCTTTCAACCCCAAAACAGCTAACCAAGCACAGATCATACTTGGTTAGCTGCTTCCCTGACTATGACAGCTCTTAAACCGGAAGTGATGATATCCCTGTTGCTTCTAGGTTCCTTTGTCACACAGGAGATGGGGGAATGGGTGTTCCTCCATCTCCTTTGTGTGAATGGGTTCCCGGAGGAAGAGGGGAGCCTGGGAACCATTGTGGATGGTGCAGGAGGGTAGCAGCCTTTCATAGCTCTATAAAAGTGATCACTTTTACAAAACAGGCTGGCTGAAAAAAAAAGGGTAACGGTAATGGTAGCGGCAGCCATGATCTTGTAATAACCAACTGCGGCCAGGAAGTTTATATACGTATGCCAGTCAGCAAATGGTTACATTTCAGTCCACGTGACAATGGCCAGCAGGACAAAGAAAGGAAGGGTTGATTTACTAAAGGCAAAAAGACTGTGCACTTTGCACGAGCAGTTGCAATCTTCAAAGTGCAGTTGCTCCAGAGCTTAGTAAATTAGGCAAAGATTGACTATTCTAAGAATACCCAATCACATGCAAGGAAACTTAAAAAACAAAACAAAAAAAACAGCATTTTTGCTTGCACGTGATTGGATGATGGAAGTCAGCAGAGCTTCTGCCTAATTACTAAGCTCAGGAGCAACTGGACTTTGTAGAATGCAACTGCACTTGCAAAGTACACAGTCTATTTTCCACACAGACAGCAATACAAACCTGACAGGCATTCTAAATCCTCACTACAAAAGCCCGAAAATTTAAAAAAACACACTTTAGATTCAGATATACTAATTTATTAATAGTAAAAGATATTCAGCGCTGGAACAATAATAAATACAACACAATTAAATATGCAAGCCAGCACTTGAGGACAAATTCATAGAAAATGCCAAAACAATAGTAAATACTAATTTATTGGCTGATTGGCAAATAAATGCCCACAAGCTCCGAGCAAGGCCAACTATGGCGACTGGTCAATTGGATCCTATGGACCACAGCGCCATAACGCAGCTCAGCCGGCCGTATCTCAGAGAGCCAAGGCTCCTTTGTATTATTCAAATCCTCGACAAGCAGTTAAAGCTCTGAGAGCTGAGACGGTGATTAATTAAAATGTAATTCCTTTGTGTTTAATGTAATGTTCAAGAAACTCTACTAGGAAAAAAACACAAAAGAATGTAATTAATGTAACACGAAAAATGGAATCTCCGTTAATTAAAGAGGGTGAAAGAGCGACTGCTGGGAAAGGTAAGCCAAAGTACACAAGTCGCTATTCCGTTGTTTTCTCTGACTTTGTAAATGTTTGGCCTGGCTGGGTTGTTTTCCCAATAAGAAGGTTTTAGTCCTGAGAACCTAGCTGGTACCTGGTCACCTGACCAAAGGCCTTGGCATTTGCCTCAAAACCTTTGCACAGAGAGGACATCAGCCAACATGTTCTGTTTCAAATACAACTTCATCCACTAACGTACAGTGGATAGAAAAAGTCCACACACCCCCAGTAAAATGTCAGGTTTCTGTGATGTACAAAAAAATGAGACAAAGATCATTTTAGAACTTTTTCCACCTTTAATGTGACCTATAAACTGCACAACTCTAAACTGTACAAACTGAAATATTTTAGGTAAAGGGAAGTAAAATAAATAAATAATAATAATAATAATATGGTTGCATAAGTGTGCACACCCTGATGCTGCGTACACACTCCATGCTCTGTTGGAGAGCCACTGTCCCTCGGGGCGATCATGCGTGTGTGCTCCCGTGTTCTGCTGCTGCGTCCATTGACTCAGACACCAGGACTCGGCCCTGCCTCCCGGCTCCTGCGTCATTGGATTTGATTGACAGCAGACGGGAGCCAATGGCTGCGCTGCTATCAATCTATCAAATCAGGACCCGAGACACCGGCTGGAGCTGCTGTGCTCATCCCCGTTGCTGGAAAGACCGGGCTCAGGTAAATAAAGGGGGAGGGTGGCCCTAGGCGGCTGCTGCACCACAGGAGGTTTTTCACCTTAATGCATAAAATGCACCAAGGTAAAAAAACATTGAGAGCTTAAAACCCCTTAAACCTGTGGGGATTTAAAATCCCCGAACCGTTAAAGCAGCGTCCCGGTTTCACAGCGGGAGATCACAGGACTCCAGGATCGCGGGACCTGGGAGGTAGGGTGACCACGTGTCTCGGATTGCCCGGGACAGTCCTGCATTCTGCAGGTCTGTCCCGGACACCTTCACTCTGGGACAATACAGTGTCCCAGAAAGACACAGTAATGAACTACACAGTGTGAGACCCCCCCCCCCCCAAATAGTGAAGAACAAAGTCCCAGATATACTGTGAAATCTATGGGATCCCCTTAGATCTAAGGTCAGAGCTTAAGATGGGGGGGCGGTTCATGAGACCCCCCTCCCTGAAGTTAAGGACTACAAGTCCAAGCACGACCCTTACCCCCGCCGAAATAGTGAAGAACTACAGGTCCCAGCATAAACCAGTGAAATCTATGTGATCACACCCTTAGATTTCAGGGCTTCATTCTGGGGGTTGTAGTCCTCAAATCTTTAGATATTAGGAGTTCATGCCGGGACTTGTAGTCCTTCACTTTTGGGGGGATGTGACCCCCAAACATGAAGGACTACAGGTCCCACCATGAACCCCTCAAAGCTGAATATGTGACCCCCCCCCAACCAGTGAAGAACTACAGGTCCCAGGATTAACCAGTGAAATCTATGGGGTCACATTAAAGTATAAAAAATTATATTTTTTTTAGGAAGGGGGGGGGGGGGGTGCTGTCCCTGAATGGCAGTTTGGAAATATGGTCACCCTACTGGGAGGGGATCCAGTGTAAGTTCACCTTACAGATTTTCTGTAAAGGTGAACTTACACTTTAAGGAGGAAGTAAACCCTAATGGGTATTTACTTCCTCTTTGTTTCCCTGAAAAGGTAAAGCATAATGGGCTACAATGCATCGCATATCAGCCCATTATGTGACACTTACCTGCAAGAGAAGCCCGCGATGTCCCTGTCTTCCTCCATTGCAGAGAGCGTCCATTCTTTAACCCTCTTCCGTCTGAGGTCGCAAACTTAGGCTCTGTGGCCAGAGTCATGCAGGGGTGTACTTAGGTCTTGAATTTAAATATGACCCACCCCTTCCTGTCAAGGCCACACCCCTTGCGGTTTAAGAACCCCTCTGAAATTTTCAAGTGGGGACACTAGTTCTGATGGCTGGGGGGGGGGGCAATGTATTCCCTTAACATGCATAGATTTCCTCTCACTTCCTGTGTGTCTATGGGACAGGAGGTGAAGGGAAATCTCTGCAATGGGACAGGGATGGTAAAAAATTAGAAGCGACGCCCCCCCCCCCCCCAGTTGCAGAATGCCAATCGCCCACATACTGGAAGCAGTGCAGCCGATTTATGGGGGCGCTAAACTAATTTGCCTAACAGTGGTGTAGCGCAAGTCGGCGGGCACACTGTCCATGCTGCCCCCCCTGCAAAGTGCTGCCCTAGGCCTGGGCCTTGTTGGCCTAGGCCAGGATACATCATTGGAGTCACGTGACATCACTCCCGCGCATGTGCGCAGGAGCTGCCACTTCCGGCATGACTCGAGCTACAAACGGCACAGCGTGCCCTTTCTAACTCCGGCGCATGCGCAGAAGAAATCATCTTACGGCACGGTTTAGGAGATATTTCCATCACCTACAGGTAAGCCTTAATCTAGGCTTAACTGTAGGTGAAAGTGGTACGTAAGGGTTTACAACCACTCTAAGGTGTTTCTACCTTAATGCAGTAATAAAACTAAAAGCAAACATTTATTATATTGCAGCTTACCATTTCTTAGATGTGACGGCTGCATTCCTTTTCCTTTTTTAGCCTTTCTTTCTTCTATTTTCATCTGATGATCCAGCTAGTAAGTCTGTTGCATTTTCAAAAGAACAAGTTCTCTATCAGTTACAGGGATGAGAGAAACCCTTTAACACTGGCAGGGGTGCTTATAATGATTATTTTTTTTTATGTTAAAGCGGTATTTCACCCTAAACATAAGATCTCCCATGCGATCCAGCATACTGGCGTCAGCGCCAGTATGCTGTTTTTTTTTTTTTTTTATAGCACACTTACTGTATTATAGTGGAATTCCTTTTCTGTCCCCCGTGGTGGACGGCGCCAGTATAGCGCGTCACATCTTCCTAAAATACCCGATATGGACTCGGGTAATTTCGGCGAAAATGCGGCGCCTGCGCACAGACCTAGGAGCTGACTGCGCAGGCGCCGTATTTCTCCGAGTCCTACGGCTATGGCGCGTCACGCCCTCTCAAATAGGACTCGGAGAAATACGGCGCCTGCGCAGTCAGCTCCTAGGTCTGTGCGCAGGCGCCGCATTTTCGCCGAGATTACCCGAGTCCATATCGGGTATTTTAGGAAGAATTCCACAATAATACAGTGACGCGCTATACTACAGCCGTCCACCGCGGGGGACAAAAAAGGAATTCCACAATAATACAGTAAGTGTGCTATTAAAAAAAAAAAAAACCAGCATACTGGCGCTGACGCCAGTATGCTGGATCGCATGGGAGATCTTATATTTAGGGTGAACCTCCGCTTTAAGCTTTTATCCTGAAAGGAAAAAAAAACTGTTTGCTGTAACTATTTATACATTTTTCAATGAATTTCAGCTTCATTTTGTAAGTTTATTTAAAGAGGAAGTAAACCCTGATGAGTTGTACTTCCTCTGTCGTTCCCTGCAAAGTAAAAGCATAATGGGTTAGTATGCATCACATACTATCCCATAATGTGGCGCTTACCTGCAATCAAAGCGAACGCTGTTCCCACTGATGGAAGGATCCACCTCTTCGCGTGGGGCAGTCAGTCACGGCACATACAAGTGAAGAAACGGCACGGAGGTCCGATTCTTCACAGCGCATGCGCCAATGACTACAAGATAAATATCTCCTAAACGGTGCATGTCCACTACATATAGATAAGTCTTATTCTAGGTTTGCCTATAGGTAAAAGTGACGCAGGAGGGTTTACAACCACTTTAAGTGTATTTAAATCTGCTAGTACCTCTAACAATCCCAAATGCAATGGGGTGATAGGATTCCCAGACCTAGCTCTGTATTACACAGCCCTCCATATGGCCAGGAGTATCAACTGGTGTAGACACAGAGCTCACAACATTTGGGCCCCATAGGTAGAGGAGGGCTCTCCCTTTTTTTTTCAGAAGGTGCCCTTTGGGCTGGATTGGGCACTGAATACACATTGGCTCATTGGGCATACTTCACAGGAAACTGGCAGATATTTCACATTAAAGTGGTTGTAAAAACTGAAGATTTGTTACCTTCATGCATTCTATGTGTTCTGTCAGCTGCTCCCTCCACAGCGAACCCCCCCCCATACTCACCTCAGCCCCCTCTCAATCCAGCGATGTCCACAGGAGCCTGTCCCAGGTCTCTCTCTCCTCATTGGTTCCCACTGCTGTCAATCACAGACAGTGAGCTAATGAGGGGAGGGTGGGGGCAGGGCCAAGCAATGGCTCTGTGTGTCTTATGGACACATAGAACAGGGCTCAAGTGGCTTGCTATTGGAGCACTAGTCAAGGGGGAAGAGCTAGAAGCGCCGGCGGTGGAACCGAGAAGAGGAGGATCTGATCTGTGTAAAACCATTACACAGAGCAGGTAAGTATAACACGTTTGTTTTTTAAATAAAAAACAAAACTAACCTTTAATACCACTTTAAGTAACCTACAGCTTCCCCTCTACTATGACCCCATATAATGAGAACGCTGGGTCAGTGCCCAGGTTCACAGACAAGCTACTCATGTATTGGTTAGAATAAGGCAACCCAAAATGATCCGATCCCCATCCCCACATTCGAGGTGGATGGGGGAATCCTTCCCACTAAGTTATTATATTCTGAGAGTGGGAAGCCTTCGCTCTCATCAGAATACATAATAAGTGATAAGTGCTGCCAGGTATAGCTAAAAGGCACTGATAGTTCAGAAAAAAAACAGAATAGGTTGATTGTACACAAGTCGATCGATGGATCGAAATTTAGCCGGTCTCTGCTGAACTTGCCGAATTTTCGATCCATGCAGAGGCGGACTGACCATAGAGGAACTCGGGCACTGCCGAGAGCCCCATGCCACTAGAGGACCCCATCAGGGTTGCCAGGCACATTAAAACCAGGGACAGCATGTAAAAATCTGTGTTTTTTTTTTACATCTGTCCCTGATATGTCCAAAACCTACATGCTCTTGATGTGAAAATCTCTGTACTGCCACCTGGCTTGGTGGCCATCTGTAATCCCCGGGGCCCCATAATCTTCTATTGCCCAGGGGCCCCATGAGTTGTCAGTCTGCCCCTGGATCCATGTATGCCTGGCCTTGTTTTAGGCCTCTGGGTGTTGGGAAACCATGGAAAACCTTCATACAGACCTGCAGGTTTTTAACAAGCTTCAAGAGGTTCTGAAACCTGCCAGCAGCTAGTTTAAAGTGCAATCAGCACTTTCATTAGGATTTGTGTTTAGTATTTACAAACTGGAGCTGAATGGCACTTTAAAAGCTTCAACAAAGCTTGCTGAAAGCTCTGCAAATGCTTTGTCAAAAGCTTACGGTTAGCATGTCTCTTATACAAACTAAAGCCTGTGAAACAGGCCTTAAAGCCCATCTTCAAGCAAAAAAAAATTTCCCATGTAGTTGGGCTGCGTGGGTAATTTTTTTTTTTTAGGGGTGAGCACAAATTTTATACTCACCTGATCTGCCAGAAAACCGTACTCCCCCATGGTCCAGCATGTTCTGGGAACAGGGCCGCTGATAGGAGGGGACCACAAGTCCTCCTCTAGGGGGGCCTCGGTGCAGACAGGCAATTACAGAAGGATGCCCTGTGCAGCTCTCTGCAGCAGCTGAAAGCTGGTTTATCTCCCTCCTGCCAGCTTCCAGCTGCTGCAGGGAGAGACACACAGACATAGGACATTGTTCCCCTGACCCCTCCCTCTTCTGGGTGTTTCTGATCCCCTGTGCCCCCCTGTCACTGGATCACAGAAGTGCAGTTTGTTCTGCACTCCGGTGACGTCACAGAGCCGACGCAGGCTCGGCCAAGATCGCAAGAACAGAGTCCATGCCCGCAACCCAGACCAGCCTCTCAGCGAGCTGCTGAGAGTCTGAGCCGGCCGCTCCCCTCCACAGCCCAGCGCACCAGTGAGTGCACCAGTTCACAGAGCTGTGAGAACCGCGCGATCGGCTGTGTTCACTCGCTTAGTTCTCGTGTTAAAGGGGTCAGGGGACAGATGCAGCATCTGTATGTTTAAAAAAACAAAACAAAAAGAAAACACCCATACATCTATTTTAATATTCAGCTTTAGGGCTCGTTCACACGGACGTTCCGTATGTCCGTTTTTCATCCATCCGTTGTCGGATGAAAAATGGACATACATGTATCCCTATGGGATTGTGGATGTCAGCGGAGACATGTCCGCTGACATCAGATCCGCTCCGACCCGCCAAAGTATGCCGGAGGAAAAACCTACTTTTCCTTCCGTCTGGCGGATCGGATCGGATGAACACGGACAGACGGTCCGTGTTCATCCGATTCCCCATAGGGGAGAGCGGAGAAAAGACAGGGCGGGTCCCTGCACAGTTTGCGGAGACCGCCCTGTCATCCGGCAGCTCAGCGGAGATCAACGGAGCGATCTCCGCTGAGCAAACAGAGGTGCACGGGGCGGATAATTACTGATCCGCCCCGTGTGAAAGAGCCCTTAGGCCATTGCCGAATAATATTTCTGGGATGTCATCCATCCACCATGTTCTTCTTCTTCCATTCTCTTTCTTTACCTTGCTCTCTTCCACAACCCTCCAGAGCTTCTCTCCTACCAAATTTCTTGTGATATGGCCAAAAATTTAACATTTTCTTTCCCAACTGACCTATTTTTGCATCATCTTTGCAGCACCTCTACCATGTCTGTCCAGTTGATTTTAAAGATCCTCCAGTAGAGCCATCATTTGGAGACTTCTGATCTTCCTTATTAGAGACATTCAACAGAAAACAGAAAATTGACATTAGCATTTACAATTTTTGTTCACATGTGTATAGGAAGAAAATATGCATCCCCGTCACCGGTATAGCTAGCCTGCCTCTGAACCCGCTACAGATCTTTAAACTTGTTTAATTTTATCCTGCGTCCTGCAGTTTTACAAGCGTACAAATGCATTATTGAAGAGAGCGCTTGCCTTTCTGAGCACAGAGCCTCCTCTGTCAGGCCTGCACAGAATGGAAAAGTTGGCCCGCTGCACAGAGAAAGGCATGCTTGTCCAAGGGGCCCTCTACAAGGTGGAATGACAAAAATGTGGCAACGGTCTCCTCCGCTACAGGGTGGGTGCGCTGCCATCTGGTGGCGGATCGCGCTACAGCAAAAACAACTCAGGGTGCGCTGCCACCTGGTGGCGGATCGTGGTACAGCAAAAACAACTCCGAGTTGTGCTGCTGCCTGGCAGTAGAACAAGCTACAGCAAAAACAACCCTGTAAGCAATAATCAGGGCAATTATTAACCCCTTAATGAGATGTTAGAGTTGATCTTTGCCCTGAGCTGCTGTGTGTTTTCTTCCAGCCCACGCAAAAGTAAGCATGCATCTGAGAGGCCATAATTAAAGTGGGCCTTCTAGTAACTTTTACAAGTATGCATGGATAGATTCCTGACATGCCACAATATACAACAGTATAATAAAAGCTCCACCCTTTATCATTGAGGAGCTATCCCTGATAGGGTGTCCGCATTTCCAAACTGCCATTCAGGGACACCCCGCACCGCCTCACCTTCCCCAAAAAAAGATGAGGGGGGCGGGGCGGGGAAAATGTAGTCTCGGGGTTGATGGGGAATTTGGCGGTGGGTTATTCGTCAGCTGAATGTGCCACTTGTCATCCATAGCTTGCCGCCAGATGCAGTACTGCTGTCACTCCCTCTGCATGAGCCCCGTGCATTACAGGAAAGGAGTGAAGTCACTATCTGGAGAGTGAAGATCACAGCTTGCCACTAGGTGCCGTTGAAGGAGGAAGTGCCAAGGTGGGTGGGTATAGCAGTGCTGCACTAGGCGCAGGTCTCGCTCCCGACCTCACTGTCTGAGAGTAAATTGTCACTGGTTGCAAGACGCCAGGCAGTGCTGGCCCTAGCAACCAGTTCCGGAAATGTAGTTACTAGTTAGTAGGGAGTGACTGTGTCCTCTATTTGATTCCGGGACACTGTATTGTCCCGGGAATGAAGGTGCCCGGGACCAGGGACAGACATGTCAATTTCGGGACAGTCCCGGGCAATCTGGGACACGTGGGCACCCTAATCCCTGAGTACAAGTCTGGGAACCTTGCCTAGGCTGATATGATGTAACCAATTTCACGGCAGGCAGGAGGAAGCATTTCCTTATCCCCCCCCCCAAGTGATCAGACTTCAAAATTGTAAACTTGCAGCAAGTCACAAGATGGGAGGCAGTCGTACAACTGCACAGACATCACCAGGATTTATAAGATTGTGTTATCTCTGTGCCAGCATCTCGTACACAATAGAGATGGTGACTCTGGATGACTCTGAACAAAGATGGCTCTGTCCTTCTGGAGAAGTCAAACATTTTTGACTGCACGGGTTGCATGCTTGTTCCAGATCAGTCATTCAAATCATCAAAAAAGCAACCTAACGTTTTACATAGGAACATGTAACAGGACACTCCAGCCGTAACTTTCTCTGATATGTTTTACCCCCTACAGGGTGGCAACTCTACAAAAAAGCATCTGTAGGTTATCATAGACCTGGAAGGGGATCAAATGGTTGAGGAGGTCTCCCTAGTGTGCATGGAGTGGGACCTTATGGGCACAGTGTGGCACAGGTGCCTATGGTGCTGGATTAGGGTTGCCATCTGTCCGTGTTTTAGATCCTGTGTCCAGGTTTCATTCTACCTGGTGGGGGGGGGGGGGGTGCTTTAACTGGGGTACAGACTGGCCTGGTAGGGATTATACTGGGGTACAGACTGACTTGGGGGGGGGGGCTGTACTGGGGGACAGACTGACCATGTTTGATATAACTATGTTCCCTAAACTGCTCCCATTTTTAACACATTTTGGCCACACCCACTGTTTCTCACAGGATTCTACAAGGGCTGCAATACTACTATAGCGCCGGCTCCCAATGACTGGGGCGCTATTCTAAATTTAGAGGGTGTCTGAGCCAGTAGTGGGCTCAGACTTTGCTGAAGTCCATTGAAATTAGCCTCAGTTCTGGCTAATGGTTATACTTGGTAGGATTTTCCCCTGTTGCCTGTAGGTGGCGTTACCACCTCTGGCCCATGTTGAAACACAGATGAACCATGGTGTGATAAGTGACCCTTCTCGGCAGCAGCCCAGTGGGAGTTCCCCGCTTTGAGCGCTGGGAGGGGGTACTTAACCGCCTAACGACCGCCGCATGTATATATACGTCTACAGAATAGCACGTACAGGCAGATCGGGGGTCCGATCGCTTTGCACGTGGTCGGTAAGCCTCTGGGAGCGATCCGGGATGATGGGGCGGCTGTTCGTTTCTGTCCGCCCCCTCGCGATCGATACCAGCCAATCCGGTTTCCGGCCCTCCGCCTGTGTAATGTAAACACAGGCAGAGGAAGTGATGTCACCTGCGGTATTTTCGTTCCCGCGAGAGGAGAGAAGACATCACAAGTAAGTTGCACAACACTACACTGACACCAGTACACATAGGCACGCTTAACCCCTTCAGATCACCCCCCCAGCCCCCTATCACAGTGTCACTGATAGCCGTGATCATATATTTACTGATCACTGCATTTAGTGTCAGTGTGACAGTTAGTGTGACAGGCAGTTAGTGTTAGGTCCAGGGTAGCCCCATACCCCCCCCCAAATAAAGTTTTAACCCCTTGTTCACCGCCCTAGTTAACCCTTTCACTCCCTATTGTCAGTGTCACTAAGCGATCGGTTTTCTGATCGCTGTATTAGTGTCACTGTTGCCGCTAGGTAGCTATTTTCTTTTTATATTGGGATTTTCTTTACTAAAGACCTGCGGCTGAATACATTTTGGCCTAAATGTTTGACTAAAATGTTGTTTATTCGATTTTTCTTATAACAAAAAGTAGAAAATATCATTTTTTTTTCAAAATTTTCAGTCTTTTTCCATTTATATCGCAAAAAATAAAAATCGCAGAGACAATCAAATACCATCAAAAGAAAGCTATATTTGTGGAAAGAAAAGGACGCAAATTTTGTTTGGGAGCCATGTCGCATGACCGCCCAATGGTCTGTTAAAGCGACGCAGTGCCGAATTGTAAAAACACCTTTGGGCATTTAGCAGCATATTGGTCCGGGGCTTAAGTGGTTAAGGGGCTGACACTGTTTTTCGTGGTCCTTCGCCTCGTGGCCCTCCTGGTGCGAGGCACGTGTGTGATCTCGACTTTAGGACCATGTTGGCCCAAGGTCGCATTTCCATGGAGTAAGCCCAGCTATGCTGGCTGGGGCCTACGATTACAAGGTGGATCCCAAGCTGTCCATTCAAGTGGGGGAAGCTGCTTAGCGAAGGAGACCGGGGGAGGACCTGCACTGGAGGAGACCAAGCAAGGCAGGCTGGTGTCTTGGGATAGGCCTAGTGACTTTGTTATAAAAGGATCCACTATTCTATTTGTCTTAGGCCGCGTACACACGATCGAACATGTCCGCTGAAACTGGTCCGCCGACCAGTTCCAGCGGACATATCCGATCGTGTGTACGACCTAGCGGACAGGTTTTTCCAGCGGACAATTTTCAAAGCATGCTTTGAAATTTGTCCGCTGGAAATCTGTCCGTCGGACATGTCCGCTGGTTAGTACGCCTAACCAGCCGACATAAATCTCCCGCATGCGTCAAATGGATTTGACGCATGCGTGGAAGTATTTTACTTCCTGGATTGGTGACGTGGCGGTGTCAACGTCACCGCGTTATCCGTCCGAGGGGATTTTGGGACAATGGTGTGTACACGTCATCAGACCAAATATCCGAGGCGTCGGACATGTTTCAGCGGACATGTCTCCTCGTCTGTACGCGGCCTTACAGTACGCCGGATCAGCTTGGAGGCTCTTTTACGGTAAGGCTGTAAGTTTGGGACTTAAATCCTGTGGCAGAGGATTCCTGGCTGTCCATCTGTCGTTCTCAGAAGGTCTGTGGCAGAGACTGTTTCTATACTGTCCGAACATCATCCCGGCTGCTAGGCAATGTGAGAGGGGTCTATCCGGGTGAGCAATACCCACTCAAGAGAGGGTGGCGAATACTGAAACTTTAGATATTTTTGTGTGCGCTGTATTGCGTACCTGAACCTTCCCCTTCTACTTTATACTTTATTCACAAATTTTATGCAGCAAAAATAAAACCTACAGTTGAAGTACTTACATCTTGTGTGGACATTGCAATTTCTATAGACTTTCTTCCCCTGACAACGAATCTTGAGGTAACATGCAAAAAACCCAATCTAAACCAGCAGCTCCTACGGGGATAGTGCTACACTACTTCTTCTTGGGGCACCCAAAGGTGTTTACGGGTCTTTTACAATTCTATAGTGTTAAATGCAAAAAAAAAAAATGTTTCTTTGCCAAAGTGTTCAGGTTTGGCTTGACGAAAAGCTGGCAACCCTATGCTGGATAGACAATGTGGGCCCAGGGAGATGGGTTGGAGAGGGGATCTTGACCGAGAAGTGCCCCTGAGGAGCTGTAGACCACCTAGCCCTAGATACCCTCAAGAAGCTTATCACGACTAGTATCAGCAGACTGCTATAGAGGGACTTGAACAAGTTGCAGCAGACAAAGTCATTGGTCAGATCAGTAAAAGACAGACAGCCACAAGCCATGGTAAGGATACAAGCTGAGTCAGTAACAGGCGAAGAGCAACAAGCCAGGTCAGTAACAGTTGGACAGCAACAAGTTATTGTCAGGAGACAAGCCAGGTCAGTAAGAGGCAGACTACAACAAGCCTGGTCAGTAACAGGCAGACAGCAACAAAACATGGTTTAGGAGACAAGCCAGGTCAGTAACAGGCAAACTACAACAAGCCTAGTCATTAACACATTAACAGACGGCCAACAAAAACATTTGCCAGTCAGGGGCGGCTGGTGCTCCAAATTATTGGGGGGGGGGGGGGGGTGGCGCAAAGGAACTGAAAAATTCTGGAAAAAAAACCCCATCAATTGTAGCCACTGTGCCATCAAATACCTCCACTGTGCTATCAAACGCAGCCATGTACCCATCAATTGCTGCCACTGTGCCCATCAAAAGCAGCCACTGTGCACATAAAAACAGTGCCACTGTGCCATACAATTCTCCCACTGTGATCCTCCCCCGCTCACCGTCTGCCCGACACTTACCCTGTCTCGGTGGGACAGTGGGTGATGGCAAAAGGTGTCTTCCATGCGTCTTTTCTCCTCCATGCATCTTCTCCTATGATTGGATGTCTGATAGGCGTCCAATCACAGCGCCTTACGTTTTAGCCAATCAGGTGACAGGGTAAAAAACAAAAGCACCTGATTAGCGGAGAGGCAGTTCTGTGTTAGAACAGCGAATATTCATTCATTGTTCTGACACAGCTGGGTGAACTGGGTCAACCAAGCATGGAGCTCACTGTATACCCTTTTTGACGCCTATTAGAGCCAATGGCTATAATCAGGTGTTTCAAAAACAACCCCCCTGCCCTGCTGTAATTCAGGTGCCCAATTCGGGTCGGGTGCCTAAATAGCGGGTGGCAGCGGCGGCCATGGATAGCTTTCCCTAGTAAACAGAGGGTGTGGCAGGAGAGAGGGGGGTGGCGCCCTTATGGACGCACCACCACTGTATGTCAGTCATTTACTTTGGTCTGTGTCCCTGTTTCAGACTTTTCCTCACTTCCTGTCTGGTGAAACTCTCCAGTAAGGGAGAGGAAATCTCTGTAACGGAGCCACATTAGTGATTCTAATCTTTCCCCACCATATCTAAAAGTTAAACAAAAGCAGGCTGGCCGTACGCTTTAACTAGCATGTGTAACGTGTAAAACAAATTAAATAAGGTGTAAAGAACACTAGACATTAGAGTGTGAGCTCTGCTGAAGCAGGAACTATGTCAATGGACAATGGTTCAGTTCTTGTCAGTCCTCTAAAATTACAACTATGACATGCTGGGCTTTAGCATGGTTTACATTTCAGAATTAGTGGCTCCCTCTGCTGGTTAAAATATCTAAATACAGGTTACTATGAAAGTAGAACTTTTTTTTACAAATTGGATAAAGAAACGAAGGGTTACAACTCCTGTCAGTTTTTTTCTTGCCATATGTATCCCACTGAGGGGGGGAGGGGGCGGGTGGGGAGATCCCTTCACTTCCTATCGATAGCCCAAATGGGAACTGTGAAGAAATCTCTACAAAGTGGGGGAATCCCTTGCTGTCAAAGGGGCTGGTGTCCCCATTGGAAGCTTCCCACTCTGTTCCTGTTCTGGTTACCACCCCTAAATTTGGGTTTTACTTTCACTCTTGGGGGGAAGGGGGGGGGTGGATTGTGTCTTTAATCCATCTCCAATCTAAAACTAAAAAAAAAATTTGTCTTTAGCTATACTTTAAAGGGGTGTTCCAGCCTGTTTTTAAGTTTATTAAAAGTCAGCAGCTACAAAAAGTGTAGCTGCTGGCTTTTAATAAAAAGACACTTACCTGCTCCACGGTTCCAGTGACGCGCCTTCATTTCTAGTGTGGGCACCCGGCAGTGACAGCTTTCAGCTTCACGGCTGGACACCCACTGCACATGGGCGAGCGGCACTCGCATGCGCGAGCGGCGCCGTTCGATTGGACAGGCGATCGCCTACAGGGAGGGGCTGCAATAAGGCAATTAAGATAGTCGCCTTACCAGCCCCTCGGCGGAAGGAGGAAGTGGAACAGGAAGTCCCACTCCTCCTGAAGCCCCCACTCCCCCCCCCCCCCAAAAAAAATGACATGCCAAATGCGGCATGTAAGGGGGCAAGGAGTGAATTACCGTATTTATCGGCGTATACCGCGCACTTTTTTGCCCTGAAAATCAGGGCAAAATCGTGGGTGCGCGGTATACGCCGATAGCCGCTTTCCCGCGCCGAGTTTCAAATACTGCGCCGGCATAAACCAAGCGCAGTACACTCGGGTATAGTCGGGCAGAGTCGGCTCCTCTCGCGCTGACGTCCTGGACGTACAGGACGTGAGCACGAGAGTAGCCGAGCCTGCCCGACTATTCACGAGTGTACTGCGCCTGCATATACCGAGTGCAGTACACTCGTGTATAGTCGGGCAGGCTCGGCTCCTTTCGCGCTCATGTCCTGTACGTCCAGGACGTCAGCGCGAGAGGAGCCGAGTCTGCCCGACTATACCCGAGTGTACTGCGCTCGGTATATGCCGGCGGAGTATTTGAAACTTGGCGCGGGAAAGCGAGGACGCCGGACCCACCGAAGAGGACACCGGACCCGACGAAGAGGACACCGAAGCCGCAGATGGACGCCGGACCGGACGAAGAGGACACCCGAAGCCGCCGATGGACGCCGCGCAAGACACCAAAACTGTAAGTACAAAAAACTTTTTTTCCACAGGAATGGCGGCAACTTTAGGGGTGCGCGCTATACGCGGGAGCGCGCTATACCCCGATAAATACGGTAAGCGGAAGTTCCATTTTTGGGTGGAACTCTGCTTTAAGAAAAAAATTAATTGAGCTGAATTGCTAAGTTGATTATCACTTTAACCTCTTGCTGACTGCATAGTGTACATATACGGCAGCTCTCTAAAGAATCACGTACCTGTACGTTATCCTGCACTTCCAGGTCTGGGGAGCGCACATGCGCCACCACCGTCCCACTGTCGAAAATTCAGAATTCGTAAAATCGAAATTCAGAAATTCGAAAAGTTTAAATTAGAAAATTGAAATTCCAAAAATCCAAAATCGAAAATTCGGATATCAAAAAAAAAAACGAAATTCGTAAATTCTAAAATTTCGAAAAAATTCTAAAATTCGGAATTTGAAATTCGGAAATCCGGCTGCAATCATGAGAAAAAACACAGATTGCTGCCGTAAAAAAAATTAAATAATAAAAATGCCGTAACTCTATCCCATTTTTTGTAGACGCTATAACTTTATATACGCTTATTTATTATTGCAAAAAGTAAAAAATATTGTTGTTTTCAAACTTGACGCTCTTCTTTTGTTTATAGCGCAAGAAATCAAAACCACAGAGGTGACCAAATACTACCAAAAGAAAGCTCTATTTGTGAGGGAAAAAAAAAAAAAACAATGAAAATTTCTATTGGGTACAGTGTTGCATGACTGCGCAAGTGTGACAGCGCTGAAAGCTGAAAAATGGCTTGGGCAGGAAGGGGGTTTAAGTGTCCGGTATTGAAGTGGTTAACAGATACAATTCTACTGTATAGATCCCATGATTTTTCATCAATGAGTACATAGTACTGTGCTGAGCTGTAATCATCAATCCCATTGATATCAAGCCGGCACCTACAAAATAGCACTTTAAATTTACATTATTTTCTGGTCTATAAAATGGGATTTTGTCTTCAATTGGTACAAAATTCTATTCTACAGGTTCTCTGCTTTTATAAAATATACATCATTGGAGGACTTTTATAAAATCTTCAATTCCAAAAATGTGCAGTTACAAATTTACACTTAGGAAGCTCTGTGTTGTGTTGTGTGCTCAGTTGCTAGGAGACCAACTTTCAAACAGTTGGAATCTTGTTGTGCTCAGAAGCTAGAAGACCACCCATCAAAAAAATAGGATGCTCTGGGCTCTGTTGCTAGGAGACCATCATTCAAAAAATGTGAATGCAGTTGCCTGGCTGGTCACGTGACTTGACTGTGATGTCATAAACTGCCGGCTTATAAGTCAGAGCAGACCAACTGCCGTTCACAACTCTACTGAGACTTGAAGAGAGAGGAAGCGATTCCTAAGCTCTTAGCGATTAGTAGCATTTATATTAGATTGTAATCTATCCGATTATAATGAAGCGATTTCTTAGCCGAAATAAGGTTCATCCTCTGGTCATCAAAGAGGATTCTACAGAGCAGAGGAATATTTCCTCCCCGGAGGATTTACAGCCTGCTCTACAAAATGCTACACAGCCCAATGTAGCAGCCCGGAAAACGGGTATTGGTAGCACAATTGTGCGAGGTATTGGGCAGAAAATTAGAAGGGTTTTCAACCCCAGAAAGGGGAAAGTAGTCCCATCAGGTATGAAACCATAATGATCTATACTTAGTGTATATATAATATATATAATATAATATAAGGGGGGTGTCATTCCTATACACACACTACAATCACCACTATATACCTGGATTAGAGTCTCTCCTGTCTATATACACAAATCTCTGATTAAACATCTCTGTGGTCTCATATTAGGCTGACCACACCAAGATGGAACACAAGGCTATCTTTAGCCAAGTGGCAGTTATTTGGCAGTTATTTTTTAAATCTCTGTGGCCTCAGCTATAATAACTGTCACTTTTTCAAACAAACAAGGATGTTATTATTGTGTGTGAGGTTTGAAAATGTAGCCTATTGTAGGGTGCAGATGTACTATAATGTGAGCCTGTGCTGGCTATGGACATTTCAACTAGAAATCTATCCATTTAATTCGTATTAAACCCAAATTCCAAAATGTATTCTATTGCAGCTTACTGGTCATTAGATGTACAGTAATGGCTGCATTAGCTTTCTTTAAGGGCTTTTTCACATTTTTTTGTTTACTTAGTGGCAGTTATTTTTCAAATCTCTGTGGTCTCATATTAGGCTGACCACACCATAGTAGTGCAAGAGCGACTTTTTCAAATTGGTGCAGCACCTCAAAACCACACCGATTTTAACAGTTCCATTGCAGACAGTAAATTGCATGACAAGTCGCACCGGTATAACTAGAAGCTAAATTAGGTCCACGCACACTATTTTAGGAAATTCACGTTTTTTTTTGAGCTTCAGCAGAAGACGTCAGAGGAAATTTTTAAAGCACTTCCACTTGTTTTGGCACAGAAAGCCATGTACAAAGATTGGACTGCCAAGCACAACAAATGAGCATATAGTCTATACACTGTATATATATAGGAAAACAAGGAACACATTACAATGATTTAATGACACAGACAACATTAGCTTATATATGTAAAATAAATCATGTCCACAGATTCTGTGTAAAATAAATACATGATGGATGTATAACTAGCAGGACTAAAAAACGATTCTCTTCTCTCTCCAGGAGTAAATGATGTCCTATCCACCAACGACAGAGAGACAACTCAACGGGCTACCACCAAGGACAACCATCAAACTCCAACCACCACCAAGAACAACTATCAAACTCCAACCACCACCAAGAACAACTATCAAACTCCAACCACCACCAAGAGAAAGCCTTCTCCATCCAACAACACCAAGAAGGACATGTCACATGCACTGGTCACCAACACCAATTTTGTTAGGACCCAGTCACGCTTTGTGTTACCTCCCAGCACTGACATCACTATAAAACATAAGCCATCTGCACCAGTGCTAACCAACAGTGCCAAGAAGGATGGGGAAGCGGTGTCCAAAACCGGCGCCATGAAGGCCCGGCCACGCATAGCATTACCTCCCATCACTGAAACCACTATGAAATATAAGCCATCTCCATCAGTGCCATCCAACAGTGCCAAGAAGGACTGGACACACGCAGTGTTACCTCCCATCACCGACACCACAACGAAACATAAACCATCTCCACCAGTCACATTCAGCAGTGCCAAGAAGGACGGGGCAGTGGTATCCAATATCTGTACCATAAAGGGCCAGTCACACGCAGTGTTATCCCCCATTACTGCCACTGCCACAAAGCATAAGCCATCCAACAGTGCCAAGAAGCACATTTCACGCTTTGTGTTACCTCCCAGCACTGTCACCACTATAAAACATAAGCCAACTCCACCAGTCCCATTCAGCAGTGCCAAGAAGGACGGGGCAGTGGTATTCAATACCTGTACCATAAAGGGCCAGTCACACTCAGTGCGATTCAACACTATCAAGGACTGGTCACGTGCATTGCTTGCTAACACTGAAGCCATGAAAGATGTGTCATCCACAGTAGTCTCCAAGACCGATGCCATGAAAGACAAATCACACACCACTGCCAAGAAGGACCAGCCGAGCACAGTGAAACCCTACACTGGCACCACAACGAACCATAAGGTATCCCCGCCAGTCCCATCCAACAGTGCCAGGAAGGCCTTGTTAAGCCCAGTGGTCACAAACACTGGTGTCAGTAAAGATCGGTTATGCACAGTGGTCCCAAAAACTAGTGTTATGAAGGACCAATCATGCACTGTGTTAACCTCCATTACTAAAATTACCACGAACCATAAGCCATCTCCTCCAGTTGCATCCAAAAGTACCAAGAAGGACCAACCACATCCAGTGTTACCATATTATGATAACGAGAGGGTCCAGTCCCCCTCAGTGCGGCTCAGAACAATTGCCAGTAAGTTTCGGTTGAATGCAGTGTCGCGCAACACTTTTGCCATAAGGAAATGGTCACCTACAGTTCTGCTAAACGCTGATGAAATGAAGGATCTGTCACCTGCAGTGCTGCCAAACGCTGATGAAATGAAGGATATGTCACCTGCAGTGCAGCCAAACACTGATGCCATGGAGGATCTGTCACCTGCAGCGCAACCAAACGCTGATGAAATGAAGGATCTGTCACCTGCAGCGCAACCAAACGCTGATGAAATGAAGGATCTGTCACCTGCAGTGCAACCAAACGCTGATGAAATGAAGGATCTGTCACCTGCAATGCAACCAAACGTTGATGAAATAAAGGATCTGTCACCTGCAGTGCAACCAAACGCTGATGACATGGAGGATCTGTCACCTGCAGCGCAACCAAATACTGATGAAATTAAGGATCTGTCACCTGCAGCGCAACCAAATGCTGATGAAATGAAGGATCTGTCACCTGCAGCGCAACCAAGCGCTGATGAAATGGAGGATCTGTCACCTGCAGCGCAACCAAACGCTGATGAAATGAAGGATCTGTCATCTGCAGCGCAACCAAGCGCTGATGAAATGGAGGATCTGTCACCTGCAGCACAACCAAACACTGATGCCATAAAGGATCTGTCACCAGCAGTGCAGCCAAACGCTGATGCCATAAAGGATCTGTCACCTGCAGTGCAGCCAAATGCTGGTGCCATGAAAGATCGGTCACCTGCATTGCTGCTAAACGTTGGTGCAATAAGGTATCAGCCACCTGCAGTGCAGCCAAATGCTGGTGCCATGAAAGATCGGTCACCTGCAGCGCAACCAAACGCTGATGTCATAAAAGATCTGTCACCTGCAGTGCTGCCAAATGCTGGTGCCATGAAAGATCTGTCACCTGCAGTGCTGCCAAACGCTGATGTCATAAAAGATCTGTCACCTGCAGTGCTGCCAAACGCTGATGCCATAAAGGATCTGTCACCTGCAGTGCTGCCAAATGCTGGTGCCATGAAAGATCGGTCACCTGCAGTGCTGCTAAACGTTGGTGCAATAAGGTATCGGCCACCTGCAGTGGTCCCTAAAACCAATGTCAAGTGGGACAGCTCATACGGACTGGTCTTGGAAAAAGGCTTCACTGTCAAAAAAATACTTGGACAGGGGGCCTTCGGTAAGGTGATACTGGCCTCTCATCCCTCCACCAGCAAGTTGATGGCAGTGAAGATAATTGACAAGGCAAACGACCCAGATCCAAATTTTACCCTCAGAGAAAGTCGCCTCCTGAAAGCAGTCAGAAACAACCCGTTTATTACCCATCTGTATGGCTCATTCGAATCAGAAGTAAGTCTTTCCATCTTTCCATTTCTTGATCCTAACCTCCTAAAATAGTTCTGTAAATGGAGCCTTTTTGGGAGTCAACTGCAATTTAAATGTAATTTAATCAAGTCTCTATCTTTTTTTTTCACACAGGAGCAACTCATTCTTGTCATGGAATATCTAAACAGAGGGGATCTCATGGATTTCATAAAACGCGAAGCTCCACTTCCTGAGGACACCATAAGGTAAGACATTCAATGACTGGGCCACAGTAGAGTTGGGGGTGGCTGACCACTGAGGACAAGTAGTGGCACAGCCAGGCCCTTCCAACTCAGCCCCATCCATTCATAATCTATAGGAAGAAGCCTGTTAATCTTTAGCTTTATTGGTGTGTGATGGTTGTGAATACTAATATATTTCTTTCTTTCTTTATCCATCAGAAATATCACTGCGGACATAATATGCGGCCTGAAGTTCCTGCATTCTAAGGATATAGTGCACAGGTAATAATTGCATTTACTGATTAATAATTATTTTTAGTTATGGGAATATAATGCTGGAGGAATCACCCCTTGACATCATTAAAATTTGGGTAAATTTCTACCAGAGTTCCCACTTATTTAGCCTTCCATGATGTCTCCTTCCATCTGCTGCAGAAGTCTCGAGGCTCATGCCACAATCTATTAATAAAAAAATTCAAGAGGAGTGAGATCTCCTCATAATTAATATATCAGGTGGGCAGAGCCGAGAACTCCGTAACAGAGATTCTACCAAAGGCAAATTTAAAAGAAACCGATATCAACCCATAAAGATTAAATTGTATTTTTATTAATCTTCAATGAACTTGTCAGATAAGCAAAGCTCACCATGTACTCTTTTTCTTTACAGAGATCTCAAGCCAGAGAATATTCTACTGAACGCCGATGGACATGCGAAGATTGCCGACTTGGGTTTGTCAAAGAGCGGTGTCTACGAATACAAGAGAACTTTAGGAAGCAGCGGGACATACGCTTACATGGCTCCAGAGGTAAGTAACCTGCCGGATGTTAGACTTAGTAGTCATCTTTACTCAGATATACCAAGGATAATTATGGGAGAAACCCCCCCCCCCCCCTTTTACTAAATGGAGAATTTCACCACTGATACTCCATTTGTTTGCAGTGGGTAGATTAGGGACAAACTTGGGTTCAGTCAGAACCTGGAAGTTTGAAGCAAACCCCAACCAATCAAATAAATAAAGGTGCCTCCAATATTCACAAGCCCTTCCCCCAGTCTCTTGATCATTATTTTGGGAGTCCCGAGAGGCTTCCTACATTACAAATGCCAACATGAAGTCATGTCTGCACCTTATGAGGCTGTTTTTCCACATCCTTTAATTACTGCTATTGAATTCCATGGACTAATAATTTATTTTATTTATTGCGTTGTACTATTCTATTTTATATGTCTGTCCCCTGCCTGACCCGAAAATATTCTCATACTTCTTTCTCTCCCTTTTTTTTCTACAGGTCCTTCAAGGCGATCCATACTTTACAGTGGCTGATTATTTTTCACTGGGACTAATAGTATATGAGATGGCTGAAGGGAAACACCCGTTCTTGAGGAAAGACCAGAAGACCAAAAAGCAAATACTGCACACAGTGCGCAACACGCAGGTTATTTATCCAGGAAGAATGAACCATTATCTCCGTGACCTCATCCAGAAGGTAAGTATGCGCAGAGCTTTAGCTGTTTGTAAGGGACAAAATACTTTCCAGATTATATATACTGTTGTTAGGATTTTAGAAAACACAATTTGACATTCTTACCTGCACACAATTATGTAGATCAGGGGTCTCCAAACATTTTAAACAAAGGGCCAGTTTACTCTCTTTTAGACTTTAAGGGGGCCTAGTCTGTGGCCGGTGGGAACAGAAACTGCCCCAGCATTAGTGGAATTAACAATGTCTCAGGCTTGGGGGTCAGTGAGACTAAAACAATTACACAGTGGGGGTTACTTACTAAAACTGGAGAGTGCAAAATCTGGGGGAACTCTGCACAGAAACCAATCAGCTTCCAGGTTTTATTGCCAAAGCCTAATTGAACAAGCCATAGCTAGAAGCTGATTGGCTACCATACACAGTTGCACCAGATTCTGAGTGCTCCAGTTTTAGTAAATCTCCTCCAGAAATTGTGGTCAGTAGGAAAATAAATACTGGTCCCTCTTTTGTATAAGTGTGGGGAATAGTGCCCTCTTCCTTAAACAGACAGAATATAAACTTCTCCTGGTATTGCCATCGTTCTAATAAAAAAGAATGGCAGTTGTAGATTTAGTAAAAAATATAATTTTTAATACATATTACATATTAGTAATTGCTATTAAAATCTATTATTAGCCAACATTACACAAATAAGGGACTGCGCTAAGAATAAATCCATTCCCAACATAGTAACAGGTTTGAAAGTCAAAAGGAAGCTGAAATATGTAACTGACAAAATAAAATTTACACTGAGTGGGGTGGGAAGTTCTATTGTTCAGCTATTGTTTCTTTTTTCAATGTTTCTTATGTTATTTCATTCTCTTTTATAGCTCTTATCCATGGACCAGGAAAGAAGAAAGATCAGGGTAATGGACCTCAGAAGGCACCCGTTCTTCAAGAACTTCGACTGGGACAAGTTAGAGAAGAGATCACCACCCGAGGATATTGACTTTGCCTCTGCTAGTATATATAATAAGGGAGGAAAGAGTAAGACAGAGAGGGGGATGGCAGAGAGAGATGGGCGTGAGAGACAGAGAGCTGTGAGAGAGAGGGGTGGAGGGTGAGAAAGAGACGGGGTGAGAGGGAGAGAGAGAGTGAGAGCAGTGAGGTGGGCTGATAGAGAGAGGAGGGTGGGGGGTGAGATTGAGAGGGAGGGGGTGGGGGTGAGAGGGAGAGGGGAGAGAGGGGGGTGAGAGAGAAGGGGTTGGGGATGAGAGAGAGGGGGGATAAAGAAGGGGGGTAGGGAGTGACAGAGAAATGGGTGGGGAGAGACAGAAAAGGGGTGAGGGGTGAGAGGGGATGAGAGAGATAAAGAGAAAGGAGGGTGAGAGAGAGGGGAGTTGATAGAGAGAGGAGGCATCATCTAAAGGAATGGCGTGTAGAGACACAGCCACTAAGTCCTAATGTGATATCTTCGGGGGGTGTGGGTGCATGTCCCTGAACTCACCCTGGGTGTATTTAGGGCCGTAAACCTGCACAGATGTCACATTAGGACACAGCAGCTGTCCATAAAGCCACATGTTCCATCAGACATCAATGTTTTTTACATGATTTCTGTAGGGGGATGGCAGAGAGAGAGAGGGGGCGAGAGCGAGAGCAGTGAGAGGGGTTGATAGAGAGAGGACGGAGAGGGGTGAGATTGAGAGAGGGGTGGGGGTGAGAGGGAGAGAGGGGGGTGAGATAGAAGGGGTGGGGATGAGTAAGTGGGGGTGGGGATGAGTAAGTGGGGGTGGGGATGAGAAAGAGGGGGTGGGGAGTGACAGAGAAGGGGTGGAGAGTGACAGAGAAAGGATGGGCGGTGTGAGAGAGAGGGGATGAGAGAGATAAAGAGAGAGAGGGTGAGAGAGAGGAAGAGAGAAAGGGGAGTTGATAGAGAGAGGAGGCTTCATCTAAAGGAATGGCGTGTAGAGACACAGCCACTAAGTCCTAATGTGATATCTTCGGGGGGTGCGGGTGCATGTCCCTGAACTCACCCTGGGTGTATTTAGGGCGGTGCACCTGCACAGATGTCACATTAGGACACAGCAGATGTCGATAAAGCCACATGTTCCATCAGACATCAATGTTTTTTACATGATTTCTGTACATTTATGAATGTGATACTCTTGATATCATTAACCCGTCTCTACGTTATGAGAATTTTTACAGGGAGATGATCTGAAGGTTTAGGGGTCTGAAAAGGCATTATTACCTCTGAGGAGTCAGAGGATAACACTGACAGATCAATAAATAGATAGATACACACAGGACACTACTGTGGGGGGCTGGGAGGGGGGGCTGAAGTGAAGGGGGTCAGACTCCTCCATGTTTATAGGTAGATATCAACCTCTCTGAAAGGATATGAGTTATATGAATAGAATATTAGATTTAATTTTACAGGTAGATGATTTGGGTGCTCTAGAGTCTAGACTGATGATTTAGGGACAATCCGATCGCCTTATGGGGTCAGGAAGGAATTTTTTCCCATTTGGAGACAATTCTACCAAGGGGTTTTTTTTGCCTTCCTCTGAATCATCGGAAAGGTTTAGGGGTCTGAAAAAAGTCCCCGTACCTCTTTGAATGCAAATCCAATGCAAGTTCAGCCATATAACTGTATGGCTGAAATCACATTGCAGATACATTGCATGTGATCGGAACCGCAGTGCGGGTGCGAATCTCATGCGATGTTTGTGTTCTTTACAGTGTGAACCCGGGCTCAACAAAAGAAAGAACATTACATGTATGCCCAACATTAGAAGAGTGGGTGGATGTGTGGTGGAAAATTCTAATGTTGGGCATAAATTGCCAGGACTCCTTTTTGCCACGAGTATACACGGAATTACACCCCAAAACACATTCTGCTACTTGTCCCGAGTATGGAGAGACCACAAGTGAGAGACTTTTTGGGAACCTAGCCTTGTACAGTGCGCTTGCCGGATGTTAGAAAAAGTCCTACAAGCAGCATCTTTGGAGCTGTTTAGGAGCGCTGTATACACCGCCATGCCCATTGAAATGAATGGGCACTGCAAATCGATTCGGTAGCGGCAGCAGAGACACAGCCACCGAGTCCTAATGTGATATCTCCGGGGGTGCGGGTGCATGTCCCTGAACTCACCCTGGGTATATTTAGGGCTGTGCACCTACACAGATGTCACATTAGGACACAGCAGCTGTCAATAAAGCCGCACGTTCCATCAGACATCAAATCTCATGCAGTCTGTGTTCTCTACAGTGTGAACCCGGGCTCAACAAAAAAAAAAAACATGCCATGTATGCCCAACATTAGAAGAGTGGGTGGATGTGTGGCGGAAAATTCTAATGTTGGGCATAAAATGCCAGGACAGTTCAAACACCCCAACAAGTGACTCCTTTTTGGAAAGTAGACACCACAAGGTATTTGCTGAGAGGTAATCACCGGTTAGTTTTTAACCGCGGAGTGGTTATTGGCCAGTAAACGGAAGATTGCTGCAGCCCATACAAAGTGTCGGGGAGTATTGGTATCTTTGCAAAGCTTTGATGTTGTATTATGTCATGTATTATGTTAGCCGGGGCAGAGAAGAGCTCCAAACACATTTTTCAACAGACTTGGGAAGGACCTTGCCGTGGTTCTGTTGCTCACAACCTGTTGAAGCCACTGCAGAGACCTGATTGCAATTCTTATCATTTTTCTTTTTGCATTATCTAGATTTGTTCAGGAGGTTTAGGTGTGTTTAGGAGATCCTCTTGTCTAGTTATGTGATCATTTGGGTCTGCTTAGCACTGTAGGCAGTTCCAGCACAGACTGCATATAGTCTATTCCTCTCTCTCCCTCTCATCTTCCCTCTTCTTGTCCCCCTTTCCTTCTCCCCCTCCCTCCCTCTACCCTCTCTCTTTTTTTCTCCTCTACCTCTTCCTCTCTCCCTCGCTATCTCTACCTCTCCTTTTCACTCTCCCCCTTTTTCTCCCTCTTCTCCTCTCTACCTCTTCTGCCTCTACTTCTCTCCCCCTTCTTCTCTTTTGAGACCTGTGACATGTCCAAGATTGCAGAGAGAGAGGGAGGGGGAGAGGAGGAGTCGCCTAGGCGGTGCAAGTGGAAGTGGGAGCTGGGTACCTGTTAAAACTAGGTATCCACCCCACCCCACCCCCCCCCCCAAAAATGACATGCTAAATGTGGCATGTTAGGGGGTTAGGACTCCTTAAAGCGGAAGTTCCACTGGATCTTGAGCGGCTATTGTTAAATATATACTTAATAATAACTAAAAAAAAATCCCAAATAACAAAATGTATTCTTTGGTCTCCTTGCAGTCAGCTCACTGGTTGTGCCAACGCTTCCTATATTAATAAATGATGTTACAAAATAACAAAGTCATTATAGCAGTTTAAAAATACGATTTTTTTTTTTAAATCTCATATCGTTATTAGCCAGATAAGCCTTGTCTGTGCCCCTCTCTGCTTTCGTTTCATCTGATCCCCCTGTACAAGGATAGGGCCTTCCCTCATATTACAATCCTGATCATCGTATGATAATTACTTACATTGTAAAACAAATGAAACTATTAAAATTATCCCATGTTGTGTTTTGTCCATTTATTGAGTGACAAATTAGGATAATCGCAGGCTTTCTTTTGGTGATATTTGATCCGCTCTGCGGTTTTTATTTTTTGCGCTATAAAAACAAACAAAAAAAGAGTGACAATTTTGAAAGAAAAAAAAAAAAAAACAATATTGTTTACTTTTTGCTCTAAGTACCCAAAATTTTTTTTTCATCAGTTTAGGCCAATATGTATTCTACATATTTTTGATGGGGAAAAAAAAGTCGCAATAAGCGTATACTGATTGGTTAGAGCAAACGTTATAGGGCCAGATTCTCATAGATTAGCGCTGGCGTAGCGTAAGCCATTTACACTACGCCGCCGCAACTTAACAGAGCAAGTGCCGTATTCTCCAAGCTCTTGCTCTGTAGTTTGCGGAGGCGTAGGGCCAGATTCATGAAGAGTTAGGCTGGAGTATCCAGTGATCCGCCAGCCTAACTGTCACTTTAAGCCGGCGTTTCTGTTTTCTGTAACCAGAAAACAAGAAACGCCGGGTTGAAGTTCCGATGCGAGCAGCGTAAATGAGTTTCGCCATCGCATCGTTACTTCAACTTAAAAATGGCGCGGGGGCGTTCCCGCCGATTTACGCTCAAAAAATATGTTAATGATCGGAAATCGGCAATTCACGAGCGAATTCGGGCGCGACGCAGTGACGTTTCCGGAAGCGATACGCGGCGTCTAGATAAAGCAGCCCCCTAGTGGATTATCCTATGTTAGGTATAGGCGTCGTCATCGCGTCGGAAAAAAAAAAAAAGCGTCGCTTGCGTAAAAAGTTCATGAATGGGAATGTGACGTCATTGCCGTTCACTGGCAGAATTTGGAGCATGCGCACGGGGATGCTTTGACACTCGACGCATGCGCAGTACGTTTGCCGCGGGATCGCGCTTAGTTTAAATACTACACGCCCCGTACCCGCCCAATTTGAATTCCGCCGGCTCATTTGCGATACGCTGCCGCAACTTTAGGAGCAAGCGCTTCATGAATGACAGCACTTGCTCCTAAAATTTCGGTAGCGTAACGTAAATGAGAAGCGTTACTCTGGAGCAAAGATGCTCCCATCTACCTGAATCTGGCCCGTAGTGTAAATGGCCCAGCGTAAGGCCGCGTAATTCAAAGGGGGCGGCTTGTATTTAAATTAAGCTTGCCCCCGCGTCGATCGAACTGCGCATGCGCCGGCCGGGGAAAAAGCCCAGTGCGCATGCTCCAGCTCACGTCGGAAAGCGTTGTTGAAACCGACATCATAACGACGTGATCATCACTTACGCAAATGCCCTATTCGCAAACGACTTAGTAAAACGATGTAACCGACGGAAAAAGCCGACGCTGACCCGACGCCATACTTAACATGGCATCAGACGGCACCCGACGGTACTGCGTAAGGTTACTCCACATATTAGCAGGGGTAACCTTACGCGGACGAAAACGACATACGCGACGACGGGGCGGCGTAAAAGCGTTCGGGAATCGGCATATTAGCCTCATTTGCATAGGCAAATGAGAAAACAATGTAAAGGCCACCTAGTGGCCGGAGTTGTCATTACATCTACGATTCGCAAGTGTAATTCTATTACACTTGTCGGATCTTCACCCGTATCTATGCCTAAGTGATTCTAGGAATCACTCGCATAGATAGCCGGGGGAAAAAACGGCGGTACGACGGGGTATCTGAGATACCCCGTCGTAGCGCCTCTGAGAATCTGGCCCATTGTGTCTACAAAATAGGGGATAGATTTATGGCATTTTTATTATTAATTTTTATTTTATTAGTAATTGCTGTGATCACGCACAAATGACCCCAATTTGGGAAGCAAACACCCCAATGGCATAATGAGTCTTTTGAACATGTCATTTATTTCCAAAAATGTTGAGGAAAATGTGGAAAGAAAATGAAAATGCATTTTCTACATATTTTTACGCCACTGACAGGCGCTGATGAGGATCCACTGATAGGACGGCACTGATGAGCACTCACTGATAGGACGGCACTGATGAGCACTCACTGATGGGCACTAATAAGCACTCACTGATGGGTACTGATAAGCACTCACTGATGGGCACTGATAAGAACTCACTGATGGGCACTGATAATCACTCACTGATGGGCACTGATAATCACTCACTGATAGGCACTGATAATCACTCACTGATGGGCACTCATAAGAACTCACTGATGGGCACTGATAATCACTCACTGATGGGCACTGATAATCACTCACTGATGGGCACTGAGATGGCACATAAAAATAAAGCAGACAGACTGCTGCAGCTTCTCCCTCCTCTCCTCAAACCAATTTGTTAACAGTGATCGCTTTGTCATTGGACAGAGCGATCATTTGGTTAAGAACCGTTGTGATTGGCCCTTTACCCAGATCCATGATGCGCTTGGTGGCGGGTACTCTGGTGGCAGGTACTATGGTGGCAGGTGGTGAGGTGGCAGGTACTCTGGTGGTGAGGTGGCAGGTACTCTGGTGGCAGGTACTCTGGTGGCAGGTACTCTGGTGGCAGGTACTCTCATGAGCTGGCACTCTAGTGGCAGGTACTATGGTGGCAGGTGGTGAGGTGGCAGGTACTCTGGTGGTGAGGTGGCAGGCACTCTGGTGGCAGGTACTCTGGTGGCGGGTACTTTGGTGAGGTGGTGGGTACTCTGGTGGCGGGTACTCTGGTGAGGTGGCAGGTACTCTGTTGAGGTGGTGGGTACTCTGGTGGCAGTAACTCTGGTGAGTTGGCGGGCACTCTGGTGAGGTGGCGGGTACTCTGGTGGCAGTTACTCTGGTGGCGGGGTGGGTACTCTGGTGACGGGTACTCTGGTGAGGTGGCAGGTACTCTGGTGGCAGATACTCTGGTGAGGTGGCGGGTACTCTGGTGGCAGGTACTCTGGTGAGATGACGGGTACTCTGGTGGCAGGTACTCTGATGAGGTGGGTACTCTGATGAGGTGGGTACTCCTGGCGGCAGGTACTCTGGTGAGGTGGTGGGTACTTTGGTGAGGTGGTGGGTACTCTGGTGGCAGGTACTCCTGGTGGCGGGTACTCCTGGTGAGGTGGCAGGTAGTCCTGGTGGCGGGTACTAGATGACAGGTACTCTGGTGGCGGGTACTAGATGACAGGTACTCTTTATTTCGGGGGGGGGGGGGGGGCAATCTGGACACAGTAGTATATATGTAGTGTTGTGTAACTCACTGTTAGCTGATCTCCTCCTCACACTGGATCAGTGTGTAAAGAGGAGAACCCAGCAACTGTAAATTACACAAAATAGTGTGTTTTGTTTACATTTAGTGACTGGCTGTGATTGGACACAGCCGGTCACGTGGTAAAGAGTAATTTAATTGACTCTTTACCCTGATCGGGGCTGGGCTCTAGCCACAGCAAAAGCCTCAGCCCCGATCACCGCTGCGCAGCTCTGCATCATCAAATCCGGTAGGTTATACTGGAATCTCCGCCGCTGCTGCTACATTCTGCCCATCGGGGATCAGATGTGTCACGAGGGACACACCAAATCCCGGGTGCGTGCGTGGGCGCCGTGCACGCCGCTGCTGCAGCTCTGCATATGGGAGCCGGTTAACGCTCCGCCACTCCACCACCACTTCAATACCCCCATCGGGGGACGGCTGTGTCCTTTCTCCAAAAGGGCCGAATATCGGCCGATATATACTGTATTTGCTGGGCGGGACCCAGGTATCCAACACCAGCCAATGGGATGAGATCATTGGCTGGATAGCTGCTGGGGCCCGCCCACCTCCGACATCACGCTGAATCCGAGTTCCTCTCTCTCACCATACAGTTTCACATGGTGCTGCAGAGAGCAGTTTCATACAGCTACATTGTGGGCTGTGAAACCTGCCAGTGCCATCTGCTGATGCCAACCAGTGCCTGCTAGTGCCAACTTGCCAGTGCCATCCAGTGCCACCTGTTAGTGCCTGCCAGTGCCACCTGCCAATCAGTGCCATCTGCTAGTGCCAATTAGTTCCATCCAGTGCAACCTGCCAGTGCCAATTATAGCCACCCGCCAATCAGTTCCACCTGCCAAAAAAAAAGAAATCGGCCTAAAACATCGGCCATCGGCCGCCCCAATTTCAGAATATCTGCATCGGCCAGAGAAAAACCCATATCGGTCTACCTCTAGAATGCAATTTCTTCCACTAGATTTTAGTTAGGGCTATCAGAGTAAAGGAGGCTGAATACAAATGCCCCCCCCCCCCACACTATTTACATATTTATTTGTAAAAATAAAAATTTAAAACCATTTATGAATTTCCTTCCACTTCACAATTATGTGCCTCTATGGGCCAGATTCAGGTAGATGAGAGTATCTTTCCTCTGGAGTAACGCTTCTCATTTACGTTACTCTGAAGACCCTTTCAGCGCAAGTCCTGTAATTCACATAGCAGTTGCGCGTAAACTTGCGCCAGAGTAACGATAATGCGCTGGCGTAACCCGACGCAAGTGGAAGTGGGTGTGATCATATGTAAATGATGGGCGGAGCCCAGCGCAGAGGCTTACGTTCAGCGCATCATCCACGGAGCATGCGCAGTGAGTGCGGCTCCACTCGCCCCCCTTGTGCGCATGCTCACAACTTCCGTCGGCACCACTTCCTGGGAAACGTCAGCGCAATGCGTTCCGCTGGGCGCTTAAAAGCGCTGGCGGAAACGCCATTCCGGCGCAAAAGTATTTCCATTTCCCCCCACCCCAGGGAAGATACTTTTGCCCTGTAATGGCTGCTCCCGCTACCCCCAAAGAGAGGAGGAACCTAAACTATAATGCCCAGGAGGTCTCTGTGGTCATCTCGGCTATGGAGACATTTAATGATTTCCTCCATGGGAAAAAAAGCAGGAAGACCAGCCGGGAAAGGAAGCAGGGTATCCTGGACACCATTGCTGCCAGGGTCAATGTGCTAGGGTACTCCACCCGGACTGCAGGCGACATTCAAAAAAAAATCAACGACCTGCGGCGCAAGGTGAGGGGCAAGGTGTCCACCATTCGGAGCCATGAGCGGGGCACAGGTGGTGGTCCCCCATGTCCTGTCACCCTGAGGAGGAGGTGGTCGCCCGCTGCCTGGACAGGGAGCAGTTGGAGGGGGGTCCCTGGCTATGACTCCGTAGAGGAAGAATCCAGGACAGGTAAGTGATTTTTACCCCCTTTTTGGTGTGTTGCATGTGGGGGGGGGTGGGTACATGTGCCAAGTGTGTGGGACCACCAACATGTGTCTGCTTTGTGTCATCCACAGATGACGGAGCTGGGCCATCATCTCGTGCCGGCCAGTCCACCCCAACCCCCCAACGGGATGCTTATGACGAGGCCCTGGGTGCTGGAGACACCGAGGTGGAGGAGGAGAGTACCCACACCACTTCAGCAGAGGTGGTTGTGGAGGAGCCTGTCCCTGAACAGGACTTTATTTTAATGTTGGAGGAGTCCTCCTCCTCTGCAGGGCCCTCTGTGATCCCCTCCCCCATCCTAGGTAGCCCCTCAAGGGCGACTCCATCCCCACGGGGACAACCTTCTTCTGCCCCCAGGAAGGCCACCCGGAAGACCAGGGGGGTGTCTGATCTGGTCCAGGACCAGGTAGTGTTGGACCACGCCAAACAGACCCAGAAAATGGGGGAGATTGCTGGGCACCTGGACAGGGTCGCAGACAGCCTGGGCTCCATGTCACAGCTGCCCAGTCGTGTGCAGGGCGTTGTGACCAGCCTGGGGGAGGTGCAGGCTGATATCCGGCACTTGACAGCAGCTGTCCGAGACAACACAGCTGCCATCCGGGAAGAGGGGAGGCAGCGGCAACGTGACCAGCGGCATCAGATCACCCGCCAGCTGAGGATGCAGGCCCAGACAAACCTGTATCTGAGCCGTATCGCTGTGGCATTGGAGGGCAGGCAGCCAACAGCTCCCAGGAGTGGCCCACCCGGGGATCAGCCTCCTCCTGATGCCCCCCCACCCCCACCACCACCCACTCCCTCCAGGCAGATGAGGAGCCCGAGAGTGCCCCCAAGGAGGAGCCCCCGTCATCCCAGATGAGGGTTTTTTGATTTTTTGGTTGTTATATATTTTTGTTTATACTCAGGATATGAGTTTTTGTTTATTTTTGAATATTTTTGTTTATACTCAGGACATGAGTTTGTTTTTTTTTTGGTTCTCAGGTTATGAGATATTTTTTGTAATTTTGTACTGCACACGGTCAGGAGTGCAGGGGACAGTGTGAATGGTGTGTGAATGTGAGAGGGTGGCACTCCTGACAGTAAGGGGTGTCACCCTCGGCCGTGGTGGTGAAGTTAACCCCACGGCTGAATGAATGACGTGTGAAAGGTGTGTGAATGGACAGTGACATCATTGGGGCCTTGACGCTGGCGTTACTGCTCCCAACTCCTACATGCTGGACTTGGGCTAATCCAATGCGATGTGCATGTGGTGTGTGTGATCTAGGGACATCAGTGGTGTACACGCGTGCATTGTCTGTGTTATTAATGTTTTGGTTTAGTGTCCAAAGATGCCTACGGCGAGGACCCTCCTGACTGCTCTTCCATCAGCAGACTGGGTCTCCTCTGGCAGGTGAGGACTGTGTGGGTCGGGGGTCAGGTCATCACGTATGTCAATCTGCAGGCCTTTTCTCATAGCAAAGTTGTGCAGAATACAACATGCAGCGATGATCTGACACACAAAGGTAGGGGAATACAATAGGGTCCCCCCAGACTTATCCAGGCAGCGGAAACGGGACTTTAGGAGCCCAAATGTTTGCTCCACCACTCCACGGGTTTTGATGTGTGCTTCATTGTATTTTCTCTCTCCTCTGGTTTGGGGGTTCCGGAAAGGAGTCATTAGATGGGGTCCCAGTGCATATGCAGAGTCACCTGTAAGGTAAAAGACAGGAGGATGTTAGTCATGCATGTGCGACTTCTGTTGTGCATCACGGGAGGGGATAGTCATGCCTGCCACCCATGTCACTCACCAACCAGCCAGCTGTCCCCATACATGTTCTGCTCGAATTCTGTAGGGATGGGGCTCTGACGGTATATGAAGCTGTCATGGCTGGACCCGGGGTGTTTGGCACGGACGTGCCATATGAGGCGTTGGGCATCGGCTATCACCTGTACGTTGATGGAATGCCAATGCTTCCGATTGCGGTATATGTGCTCTGTGGCACTGGGGGGCTGGAGTGCCACATGTGTGCAATCAATGGCCCCGATGGTGCGTGGGAATCTGGCAATGTTGTAGAAATCTGTCATTGCCTTCAGCCGCAGCTCCTCAGTGGTGGGTCTGATGAACTGGTTGGACATGCGTCTGAGGATTGCAGGGACAACCTGGTGCACACATCTGCTTATGGAGGACTGTGACATCCCAGCCACCACTCCACTTGTACGCTGGAATGATCCACTGGCAAGGAAATGAAGTGTTGCCAGTACCTTCACCAGTGGCTGCACTGCTTGTGATCGGTGTGTTGGGCTGGTGATGTCATCCTGCAGGGTTGTGGTTAGTTCAAGTATTGCAACAGGGCTGATTCTGAAGAGGCGATACACTTCCTCATCCCCCATGCCAAAGAGGTTCATACGAGTGCGGTATATCCTCTCACGTGCCCGCCTCCTCCGTAGCGAGGGACCCAGTACTAGTCTTAGGACCACAATTGCCCCTGGCATGTTGGCACACAGAGGTGTTGTCCTTGCAAGTGTGGTTGTTCAGCTTGCTAGTTTCGTCGGTAACGCTGCTGTAGCTGCTCTCCTGCTGACCTGTGGCCGTCTGGAGTAAAGATAAAGCAGCCTTTTGTAGAAATAACTTTGCGCCGGACGGACCAGATACGCGCGGCGCATGTAGCCAGCGTATGGTGCTAATCCGTTCGTGAATTGGGAAAAATCCCTCATTTGCATATTTGCAGGGGAAATCAATGGGCGCGACTGATGCGCCCAGCGAAAATAAGCGCTGACGATACTCTGGCGTCGGAACGTTCCGCCGGTCGCAAATGGCCCGTTATTGGGCGCATCTAGTTTGGTGGGTACGGGCACATAGAAACGACGGCGCATCATCACAGTTACGCGGCGCATATCCAAATACTCCAGCGCAAGTGTTCCTGAATCTGGCCCTATGTGTCTATCACATAAAATCCCAATAAAATACATTTAGAGTCGGTTCACACAGGGGCGGCATGACTTGCCGCACGACTCTGCAAGGCGTCTTGAAAATGACTTTAGAGGCGTCTTGCAAAAAGACTTCCGTATAGAAGTCAATGCAAGTCGCCCCAAATCGCCCCCAAAGTAGCACAGGAACCATTTTTCTAAGTCGGAGTGACTTGTGTCGCTCCTATTAGAACGGTTCCATACTACAGAATGGAGCGCGACTTGTCAGGCAGGTGAGTCGCCTGGCAGGTCGCCCCAGTGTGAACCGACTCTTAGGTTTTTGGTTGCAACATGAAAAAAATGTGGAAAATTTCAAGGGGTATGAATACTTTTTCAAGACACTATATGCACCAAAAAATGCAGCAAGCGGGGATATTTAACACAAAAGGTACCGATAATGGCCGACAATAAATTCATATTCATTTAACCACTTAAGGACCCCTTCACGCCGATTTACGTCGGCAGAATGGTACGGATGGGCACAGCAACATACCTTTAAGCCCAGCCGCCGGGGTCACGGGCGCGTACACGTGACCCGGTCCAAAGCTCGTTGACCGGGACCGCGGGACTCGCAGACCCGATTGCCGCTGGAGTCCCGCGATTGCCCCCCCCCCCCCCCGGAGCTGAAGAACGGGGAGAGCTGTGTCTTTCCCGTTCTTCACTGTGGCGCCTGCATTGATTGTGTGTTCCCTGATATAGGGAATCACAATCAATGACGTCACACCTACAGCCACACCCCCTACAGTTAGAAACACATATGAGGTCACACATAACCCCTTCAGCGCCCCCTAGTGGTTAACTCCCAAACTGCAATTGTCATTTTCACAGTAAACAATGCATTTTTAAATGGTCCCAAAAATGTGTCAAAATTGTCCGATGTGTCCGCCATAATGTCGCAGTCACGAAAAAAATTGCTGATCGCCGCCATTAGTAGTAAAAAAAGAAATTAATAAAAATGCAATAAAACTATCCCCTATTTTGTAAACGCTATAAATTTTGCGCAAACCAACGAATAAACGCTTATTGCGATTTTTTTTTACCAAAAATATGTAGAAGAACACGTATCGGCCTAAACTGAGGAAAAACATTTTTTTTATATATTTTTGGGGGATATTTATTATAGCAAAAAATAAAAAATATTGTATTTTTTTCAAAATTGTCGCTCTATTTTTGTTTATAGCGCAAAAAATAAAAACCGCAGAGATGATCAAATACCACCAAAAGAAAGCTCTATTTGTGAGAGAAAAAGGACGCCAATTTTGTTTGGGAGCCACGTCGCACGACCGCGCAATTGTCTGTTAAAGCGTAGCAGTGCCAAATCGCAAAACCTGGCCGGGTCCTTTAGCTGCCTAAAGGTCCGGGTCTTAAGTGGTTAACTAGTTAAGGCCCGCCGCATGTACATTTACGTCGGCAGAATGGCACCGACAGGCACATCAAGGTATATATCGATCGGACCCCCCCCCCCCCGTACATACGGCGGTCCGTTTTGCTGGCCGAGCGATCCGACAAGAGGGGGCGGCTATTCGATTTTGTCCGCCCCCTCCGGATCGCTCTCAGCCAATCCGCACGCCCCCCACCCTGTCACTGCCTCCTCCTGTGTAAACACAGGAAGGAGGAAGCGATGTGATCTCTCCTTCAGCGTTTTTTTCAACCACCGCTGAGGAGAGATCACATCACATAGAAAGTCTGCACAACACTACACATAGGCACATTAACCCCCCCCCCCCCCTCCACCCTGTCACAGAATGCAGTAATCATACATGTATGATTACTGTATTTAGTGTCAGTGTGACAGTTAGTGTGACAGGCAGTCAGTGTTAGGTCCAGGGTAGCCCCCGTACCCCCCCCTAATAAAGTTTTAACCCCTTGATCACCACCCTAGTTAACCCTTTCACTCCCTATTGCCAGCATCACTAAGCGATAATGTTTCTGATCGCTGTATTAGTGTCGCTGTTCCCGCTAGGTAGCTAATTTATTTTTTATTGCGATTTTTTTTTACTAAAGACATGTGGCTAAATAAATTTTGGCCTAAATGATTGACTAAAATTTAGTTTATTTGATTTCTCTTATAACAAAAAGTAAAAAATATAGATTTTTTTTCAAAAATGTCGCTCTATTTTTGTATATAGCGCAAAAAATAAAAATCGCAGAGGCAATCAAATACCACCAAAAGAAAGCTCTATTTGTGGGAAGAAAAGGACGCAAATTTTGTTTGGGAGCCACGTCGCACGACCGCGCAATTGTCAGTTAAAGCAACGCAGTGCCGAATCGCAAAAAGGGGCAAGGTCATTTGGCAGCATTTTGGACCGGGTCTTAAGTGGTTAACCACTTAAGAGCCGGACCAAAATGCAGGTAAAGGACCTTGCCCCTTTTTGCGATTCGGCACTGCGTCGCTTTAACTGACAATTGCGCGGTCGTGTGACGTGGCTCCCAAACAAAATTGGCGTCCTTTTTTCCCCACAAATAGAGCTTTCTTTTGGTGGTATTTGATCACCTCTGCGGTTTTTATTTTTTGCGCTATATACAAAAATAGAGCGACAATTTAAAAAAAAATTCAATATTTTTTACTTTTTGCTATAATAAATATCCCCCAAAAATATATAAAAAAACATTTTTTTTCCTCAGTTTAGGCCGATACGTATTCTTCTATATATTTTAGGTAAAAAAAATCGCAATAAGCGTTTATCGGTTGGTTTTTGCAAAATTTATAGCGTTTACAAAATAAGGGATAGTTTTATTGCATTTTTATTAATTTTTTTTTTTTTACTACTAATAGCGGCGATCAGCGATTTTTTTCGTGACTGCGACATTATGGCGGACACTTCGGACAATTTTGACACATTTTTGGGACAATTGTCATTTTCACAGCAAAAAATGCATTTAAATTTGCATTTACTGTGGAAATGACAGTTGCAGTTTGGGAGTTAACCACAGGTGGCGCTGTAGGGGATGTGTGCCTATGTGTTGTGTTTACAACTGTAGGGGGGTGTGGCTGTAGGTGTGACGTCATCGATCGCGTCCCCCTATTACAGGGATGAAGCGATCGATGCTACAGCCACAGAAAAGCACGGGGAAGCCGTGTGTACACACGGCTCTCCCCGTTCTTCCGCTTCAGGGACGGATCGCCGCACTGCAGCGGCGATCGGGTCCGCGAATCCCGCGGTCCCGGTCCTGGAGCTTCGGACCGGGTAGCGGGCGCGCGCCCGCGACCCACGGCTGGGTACTAAAATCAACGTATATATACGTTGATGTGCCCAGCCGTGCCATTCTGCCGACGTAAATGTGCAGTAGATGGTCCTTAAGTGGTTAATTGACAATTGCGCGGCCGTGCGACACTGCAACCAAACAAAATTGTCGTATGCGGCACTGATGGGCACTCATAGGCGGCACTGATGGGCACTCATGGGCGGCACTGATGGGCACTCATAGGCGGGACAGATGGGCACTCATAGGTGGGCACTGGGCATGGATTGGCACTGTGGGGTGGCACTGACGTACACTGTGGGGTGGAACTCATGGATCGATGTTGCCAATCAGTGCCCATTTGTGGGCACTGATTGGCCTTTTTTTTTTTTACCGCCCCTTTTTTTTATTTATAATTTTTTTTACTGACCTTTATTTTATTTTTTATTCCCCCTTTTTTTATTTATTTTTCTCACATCCCTGTTGGTCTAGTGTGGGCTTCCCTGGTGGTCCAGTGTGGCGATCCGAGGGGGGGCTGCGCTGATAAACAATCAGCGCAAACCCCCCTGTCAGGAGAGCCGCCGATCGGCTCTCCTGTACTCGCGTCTATCAGACACCAGTGAGGAAGTGCCATCAACGGCTCTTCCTGTTTACATCGTGATCAGCCGTGATTGGACACGGCTGATCACGTGGTAACGAGGCTCCGCCGTAGACTCGTTACCGAGATCGGAGGTGCAGGGTGTCAGACTGCATCACCGCGCACCACCACGGGCGAAAAAAAAAGTAAAATGTATAAGTATATATATAAAAAGACGTTGTGCAAATATTTACCTCAGAACCACCATTGGGCCTACAGAAATTAACAATGAATTAAATATTAAATCATAAATATAATAATCATAATAACACAAAATAAATAAATGACAAATCAAAATGAATTAATACCAATAGAAAAAAAAAAGTTAAATATATTTAATAAAAATAAATAAAAAATATATAAATAAGAAAAAAAAAATACAAAATAGAGATACCTCCAGGCCAATGTTGTTGGCGTTTCGCCTTGGCGTCGGAAGACGAGGACAGCGGTCGCAGGGGGTGGGGAAATGGATCCTGTTGTCGCACCAGCCTGGAATGGAGCTTCTCGTAGGCAAGGACTCGGAGTCCGCCCACCTCCTCTGTGCAAATATTTACCTCAGGACCACCATTGGGCCTACAGAAGTGAACAATGAATTAAATATTAAATCGTAAATATAATAATCATAATAATACTAAATAAATAAATAAATAAATAACAAATCAAAATAATTAATACCAATAGAAAAAAATAGTTAAATATATTTAATATAAAAAATAAAAAATACAAAATAGACATACCTCCAGCCCAATGTCCCATTGCGGGGGCCCCTGAGGATGGCTGGCTTTTCGTCTTGGCGTCGGAAGACGAGGACAGCGGTCGCAGGGGGCGGGGAAATGGATCCTGTTGTCGCACCAGCCTGGAATGGAGCTCCTCGTAGGCAAGGCCTTGAACTCTGACTCCGCCCACCTCCTCTGTGTGTTAGTCCCTCCTTAGTCACTGTCTAGTCTTCTCTTCTGGTCCCTCCAGGGCGGATGTAGCGCCACTCACATTACATGTGACTGAAACTTTCTTCTCTCTCCCGCGCCACTTCTTCCTTAGGGGGTTTCCAAGTCAACGACCCAGGGACAGGAAGTGCGTAATAGCAATTACAGTCATTATCAGATTCCAACACTAGAGGGCAGCAGATCTAATACAATATCTCTTCATAGCAACGAATCACTTCTCCACCGAAGCCTGACTGGTTGCTAGGGACATCCTCTCCGCTTCTAGCTCGGCCCCCGTTAGACTTTTTTATTATGTCAGTAATTCATGTCAGTCACTGAGGATAAGTGTACACAGATATGTTTGTTTGTTATGTTGTCAGGGGGTTACGTTAGACTTCTACTAAGGGCACTTTGCCCTCGCCCAAGATGGCGGCCCGCTCGGCCGTAGAGCGCGCCGCTTAGCCACCTGCAGTCGCGCGGTGTCGCTTTGCGGCGGCCGGCACAGCAGAGATTTCATCATGCAGTGAGTGTGATGCGCGTGCTGAGATCCCTCCCCACCCTGCTGCTGCGGCTCACCACTCAGCCCCGATCCCTCCGCCAAAAAAGCCGGCTCTCCTCCCCGAGCCTCCTCATCGCCCTACATCCCAAACACCCCACACACTCACCCGGCATGGAGGAGCAGCTCGCCCCGCTCAGACTGGCCGTCAAGGAGCAAGTGAGTCAGGGGGACACCTGGGGAGGACGGTGACAAGTGGGGGGTATGGTGACACCTGGGGAGCAGGGGGACACATGGGGGGTATGGGGACACCTGGGGAGGAGGGTGACTACTGGGGGGTATGGGGGATACCTGGGGAGAAGGGTGACACATAAGGGGTATGGGGGATACCTGGGGAGAAGGGTGACACATGGGGGGTATGGGGGATACTTGGGGAGAAGGGTGACACATGGGGGGTATGGGGGATACCTGGGGAGAAGGGTGACACATGGGGGGTATGGGGGATACCTGGGGAGAAGGGTGACACATGGGGGGTATGGGGGATACTTGGGAAGGAGGGTGACACATGGGAGGTATGGGGGATACCTGGGGAGAAGGGTGACACATGGGGGGGTATGGGGGATATCTGGGGAGAAGGGTGACACATGGGGGGTATGGGGAATACCTGGGGAGAAGGGTGACACATGGGGGGTATGGGGGATACCTGGGGAGAAGGGTGACACATGGGGGGTATGGGGGATACCTGGGGAGAAGGGTGACACATGGGGGGTATGGGGGATACCTGGGGAGAAGGGTGACACATGGGGGGTATGGGGGATACCTGGGGAGAAGGGTGACACATGGGGGGTATGGGGGATACCTGGGGAGAAGGGTGACACATGGGGGGTATGGGGGATACCTGGGGAGAAGGGTGACACATGGGGGGTATGGGGGATACCTGGGGAGAAGGGTGACACATGGGGGGTATGGGGGATACCTGGGGAGAAGGGTGACACATGGGGGGTATGGGGGATACTTGGGGAGGAGGGTGACACATGGGGGGTACGGGGGATACCTGGGGAGAAGGGTGACACATGGGGGGTATGGGGGATACCTGGGGAGAAGGGTGACACATGGGGGGTATGGGGGATACTTGGGGAGGAGGGTGACACATGGGGGGTATGGGGGATACCTGGGGAGAAGGGTAACACATGGGGGGTATGGGGACATCTAGGGACAGTGGATGCGGACAGAGCACATAGATGGGGACACATTGGATAGAGGGTGTCACTTATGGAGGAAAGTGACGCCTGGAGTACTTATACAGGGATTGGTACAGCTAGAAAGAGGGTGGCACCTAGGGACAGTACACATGGACGGCACACCTGGGGAGGAGGGTGACACCTGGGGACAGTGCATAGGGATGGGCACACCTGGGGAGGCAGGTGACACATGGGGGGGGGGGGGGTATAGGGACACCTATGGACCGTGCACAGGGATAGGGACACCTGGGGAGGAGGGTGACAACTGAGTGATATGATGACAGCTGGGAGGGAGAGTGACACCTGGGGACAGTGCAAGGGGATAGGCACACCTAGGGGGCATGGGGGTAGCTGGGAACAGTGCATAGAGATGGTGACACCTGGGATGGAGGTTGACAACTGGGGACAGTGCATAGTGATGGGCACACTTGGGGAGAAGGGTGACAGCTGGGGACAATGCACAGGGATAGGCACACCTGGGGGCAGCTGGGGACATTGCATAGTGGTGGGAACAGTGCATAAGGACAACTGGGGACTAGGCACACCTGGGGGGCATGGGGGCAGCTGGGGACAGTGAATAGAGATGGGGACACCTGGGAAGGAGAGTGACAACTGGGGACAATGCACAGGGATAGGCAAACCTGGGGGGCATGGGAGCAGCTGGGGATAGTGCATAGCGATGACACCTGGGGGCAGCTGGGGACAGTGCTAGGGATGTGACACTTGGGGACAGTGCACAGGCATAAGCACACCTGGGTGGCATGGTAGCAGCTTGGCGCAGTGCTGAGGGATGGGAACACCTGGGGAGGAGGGTGACACCTGGAGACCGTATATTCAATACAGGGATTGGTACACCTAGAAAGGAAGGTGACACCTGGGGGGCACAGTGTATAGGGATGGTGACACCTGGGGAAAAAGGGGGACAGTATACAGGTATGGTGACACCTGGGGATGAGAGTGACAGCTGGCAAAGAGGATGATACTTGGGGGAGGGGTAACAACTAGGGGCAGTGTACAGAGAAGAAAGTAAAACTGAGAAGAAGATTGTAAGCTCTTCTGAGCAGCATCCTATCCTGTATTATCTCCCTTTTATTTTGTAAAGTGCTGTGTTAGCTGTTGGTGCCATATATATTCTGTAAAATATCTTTATTAGGTGTCCACAGACCTGAGTAGGAGGATGACACCTGCAGGGGGTGATGGGAAATCCTGCTGCCTGTGCTGTACTGGGTGATGATGAAAACTCGTGGACAGGATGTTGGGTACCACAAAAAAATAAAAAATCTGACGGCAATATTTTTATTGGAAACCCGTCCCGGGGGAAGGTACAGAGGATAATTATGTATACGTGGTTCCTCACAGGCAGGACTGTCCCTGCAGAGAGTAGTAACGAAGACTATGTACATATAGCTTGCCACCACCATGACTGTCCCTGAGGGAAGGCACAGATGATGTACATGTGGTTCTTAACATTTAGAGTTGTCCCGGGGGATGACTATGTACATGTGGCTACTTAGCCCCAGGAACTTCCCAGTAGAAGGTACGTAGAATGGCAATATACATGTGCTTCTCCACAACCAGGGCTGTACCTGGGGGAAGGTACATGGAAGGACTAATAATGATTCCTCACCATGGGGGAAGGTATAGAAGACGACCACCATATACATGTGGTTCCTCACCAATCGGGACAGTTCCTGGAGGAAGTACAAAGGATGAGTACATGTGGTTTGCCATCACCGGGACTGTCCCTGGGGGAAGGTACAGGGGATGACTATTGATTCCTCACCACCAGGACTGTCCCTGGAGAAGGTATAGAAGATGACGACCATGTACATGTGGTTCCTCATCACCGGGACTGTCCCTGGAGAAGGTATAGTAGATGACCACCATGTACATGTGGTTCCTCATCACCGGGACTGTCCCTGGAGAAGGTATAGAAGATGACGACCATGTACATGTGGTTCCTCATCACCGGGACTGTCCCTGGAGAAGGTATAGTAGATGACCACCATGTACATGTGGTTCCTCATCACCGGGACTGTCCCTGGAGAAGGTATAGAAGATGACGACCATGTACATGTGGTTCCTCATCACCGGGACTGTCCCTGGAGAAGGTATAGTAGATGACCACCATGTACATGTGGTTCCTCATCACCGGGACTGTCCCTGGAGAAGGTATAGAAGATGACCACCATGTACATGTGGTTCCTCATCACCGGGGACTGTCCCTGGAGAAGGTATAGAAGATGACCACCATGTACATGTGGTTCCTCATCACCGGGACTGTCCCTGGAGAAGGTATAGAAGATGACCACCATGTACATGTGGTTCCTCATCACCGGAACTGTCCCTGGAGAAGGCATAGAAGATGACGACCATGTACATGTGGTTCCTCACCACCAGGACTGTCCCTGGAGAAGGTATAGAAGATGACGACCATGTACATGTGGTTCCTCACCACCAGGACAGTTCCTGGAGAAAGTACAAAGGATAACCAAGTATACGTGGTTTGCCATCACCAGAATTGTCCCTGCAGACAGCATACAGTCCCAAAAATATCAGGGATGCGGCACATCTGTTGTGAATTAGCGTGGGCTCTGGTATGGGGGGGGGGTTCAGTGTATAGGTACTGGCAGTGGGGGTGCTGTTAATTACTTGACTATACACTGGAGATGGGATGGATTCTGTGACTTCAGAATGTGGAGGGGGCAACATATGAAGGGGCTGATACACTTTGGAAGTGCAGGGTCCTGAATTGGTTGCCCATGTTGGTTTCGGTCACATGGTCATCTTTTAGACAGGGGAACGGCTAGGAGAGAATACTTCAATAATGTTCAATGCGTAGATATGATTGTGACATCTTTATAGAAAGGAGGGGGGGTTGTCTGTAGCTGCACATACTGGGGGGGAGGGGGGGGGGGATTGCGATCTGTATTTTTTGCAGATTGCATTATTGGTTTGTTGTCTTGTAGCAAACTCTTCCATTGTACCTGGCACTGGAGGGCGTCCATCATGCCACTCTCTATTTCATCAAAATAATCCCTTTCTGTGTTCCTTCATCCAGGTCCTGATCATAGTAGTGAGCACCATCACAACCCAAAGTTTGGCTGGGCGGGTTGCGTGGGCGGCTGGGCGGGTTGCGTGGGCGGCAGGCAGCTGGGCGGGTTGCGTGGGCGGCAGGCAGCTGGGCGGGTTGCGTGGGCGGCAGGCAGCTGGGCGGGTTGCGTGGGCGGCAGGCAGCTGGGCGGGTTGCGTGGGCGGCAGGCAGCTGGGCGGGTTGCGTGGGCGGCAGGCAGCTGGGCGGGTTGCGTGGGCGGCAGGCAGCTGGGCGGGTTGCGTGGGCGGCAGGCAGCTGGGCGGGTTGCGTGGGCGGCCGGCCGCTGGGCGGGTTGCGTGGGCGGCAGGCAGCTGGGCGGGTTGCGTGGGCGGCAGGCAGCTGGGCAGCTTGCGTTTGGGCGACAGGCAGCTGGGCGGGTTGGGTTTGGGCGACAGGCAGCTGGGCGGGTTGGGTTTGGGCGACAGGCAGCTGGGCGGGTTGGGTTTGGGCGACGGGCAGCTGGGCGGGTTGGGTTTGGGCGCCGGGCAGCTGGGCGGGTTGGGTTTGGGCGCCGGGCAGCTGGGCGGGTTGGGTTTGGGCGCCAGGCAGCTGGGCGGGTTGGGTTTGGGCGGCAGGCAGCTGGGCGGGTTGGGTTTGGGCGCGATCGGTGGAGCTGGGCGGGTTGGATGGGTGGAACTGGGCAAGAACAAATGAAGGGCTGTGTTAAATCTTAAATTAAAAAAACTTAAATAAAAGTAGTTATTATCCAATTGTGTGAGGGGGAGGAGTCAGAAGGAAATGGTTGCTTTATTGGGCGAAGGTCCCCTTTGAGGAATACAGCCTTCTCTTTTATGGGGTCTTGTTGGAACAAGGGCCCATTAACATGTTTTGTGGAAAGATGCCCATTTTAGTATGGCAATGCCAGCGGTGGCTAGCGGTCAATGGTCTGCGCCAGGACATCACGGCTCTGACCAATTTGAGCCGTCGCTCAAGGACAGAGGAAGAGACTCCTTTTTGTCCGGCGCTGATATGTTACCATATTGACTGCTGGCCACTGCCGGCAGTAATGCTGCTTGTGGTCAATGTGGTGACATAACGGCGCTGACCACCCAGGGTCTCTTCTGTCCCTGAGTATAAAGACTCTCATTGGTCAGGGCTGTCACATCACTGCACTGACCCTTGACTGCCAACAGTATACTGCTACACCGATTCAATCTGTGGCCTTCCAGCCGTTGTGGCAACAAAAGTCCCATCACGCCTCTGCCTTTGGGTTAAGCACCCATGGTGTAGAGATGGGTACTCCGGCAGACATTGGTAATGTGTGATCCTTAGTGCGAGGGGGGGGGGGGGGGTAAAGGTTAAATTGCTCTTTAAGCTGAACACATTCATGTTTCCCTCTGGAACAGGGGTCTCCAAACTTTTCAAACATAGGGCCACTTTATTGCCCTTCAGACTTTAGGAGGGCCAAATTGTGGCCAGCAGGGGGGGGGGGGGACAATTGTCACAGGCCCAGCATCAGTGAGAACAAATATGGCCCCAGGGTTGGTGGGCAATAAGAGGAGGAGTATTCCCCTTATTTGTAGGAGGAATAGTATCCCATCATTGGTATCAGGGGATGATATAGTGCCCCATTGTTGGTGTCAGTGGGCGGAAAACTACAAGTCCCATCATGCCTCTGCTTTTGGGTGTGTCATCTTGTGGCTGTCAGTCTTGCTATACCTCATGGGACTTGTAGTTCTGCAACAGCTGGAGATCCGCTAATTGCATATCCCTGATGTAGGGTCAGCCCTGGAAGAATCTGTTTTTGTTTTTATACAATTAAAGTGGATTTTTTGATGTCACAATGTAGAGTATAAGATTTCCTATTATCTGTGCCCAGTCTTGCCACACAGAGTTAATCCAGCGCTGAGCAATCCTCTTTTATTGTTCAGTGAAAATTAAGACTTCCAGATAAAAACCTCTCTAAATAAAAAGTCAGTTTCTCTCTTCTTGCTTTGAGTGACAGGTTATTTACATATCTAGCTTGGACATGTTTATCATATATTATGTTATGTTTATCATAATATGAGGTGATCCAAAGTAGATAAAGTGAGAAATCCACTCCTCCCCCACATAACACATCCTGGTAATATACAATGAACTTTGGATCACCTCATAAGATAAACACTTCCAAGCTAGATATGTAAATAACCTGTCACTCAAAGCAAGAACAGAGAAACAGACTTTTTATTTCGACAAGTTTTTATCTGGAATTCTGTTAATTTTCACTGAACAATAAAAAAGGATTGCTCAGAGCTGGATTAACTCTATGTGGCAAGACTGGGCACAGATGATAGGAAATATTATACTCTACATTGTGACAAAAAATAAATAAAAATAAATTAGGGTTTACATCCACTGTAACTATTTGGCAGATTATTATACATTTTGATTATTCAGGGTTTCGAATTTTTTTATACGTAATTTAGATATCATGTTTAATTATAATGGTAATTTATAAATCCTGTATAGAATAATATTATTTTATTATTATTCAGGATTTATATACTATTTTTATACAGGATTTATAGAGATTACTATTTAGCATTTATATACTGGTATTATACAGGATAATATATACATCTTGTATAATATAAAAATCCTGTATAAAATATATATAAATCCTTAATATTTTATACAGGATTTATAAATTACCATTATGATTATACAGGATAATATCCAAATTATGTATAAACATATCTAGATCCTGAATATAAATACTGTAGTATTTTAATATATAAATCCTGTATAAAAATGTCTTTAGATATTTTTATATAGAATTTGTTATTAGTAATATATAAATCCTGTATAAAATATTATTTAATATTATTCAGGATTTAGATACTATTTTTATACGGGATTTATAGATTACTATTCAGGATTTATTTATTATTATACAGGATAATATATAAATCCTGTATAATAGGAAGGAATATCTAAATCCTGTGTGTGTGTGTATATATATATATATATATATATATATATATATATATATATATATATATATATTATTCTGTATAATATATAAATCCTGTATAATAGGAAGTAACATCTAAATCCTGTATAAAAAAAATATATATATATATATTCTGTATAATATATATATTCTGTATAATATATAAAACTGTCTAAATCCTGAATAATAATTTATTATACAGGATTTTTTTTTTTATAATGCAGGATTTATATAGCACCAACAATTTGTGCAATGCCTTAGGGCCCTTTCACACGGGGCGGATCCGTATTGATCCGCCTCGTGTGTCCGTAAGCTCAGCGGCGATCGCTCCGTAAATCCCCGCTGAGCCGTCGGATGACAGGGCGGTCTCCGCACACTGTGCAGGGACCGCCCTGTCTTTCCTCTGCTCTCCCCTTTGGGGGGATCGGATAAACATGGACCGTATGTCCGTATTCATCCGATCCGCTGACGGAATAAAAAATAGGATTTTCTTCCATCTGCAAAATCGGATGTTTATCCGCTGACACCCGCAATCTCATAGGGACCCATGTATGTCCCTTTTTCATCCGCAAACGGATGGATGAAAAAGCGAACTTGCGGTCCGCACGTGTGAAAGGGCCCTTAGGTCCCTGTCGCACTGCTCTGTAGCAAAATGTGCTTTAACAGCGATTTTGCTGTGTTTCATATGCGTTTCTGGTCTGTTTTTGGGCCGCCTGTGAAAAATGGACATGTGACTCGAACGCAAATCGCAGGTGCGTTTTTACCATGATCTCCATTCATTTCAATGGCAAGCTGCACGTCTGGTGCAGTTTTCAAAACGGCACACAAAAGATGCCGCATGCAGAGCGCATTGCATGCACAGCACAGTGGTGTGAGAAGTCCCATAGGCTTTAAAGGGAAACCTTTTTCCTGTGTTTTTCTTGCAAGGTAAAAACGCACGAAAAACATATCGGTGTGAAAGGGCCCTTGCAACAAGAGAGCAGACGGTTCAATTCAGTACAAGAGGAATTGGAGGGTCCTGCTCCTTCAAGCTTGCAATCTAAAGCAGGGGTCTCCAAACGTTTCATGCAAAGGGCCACTCTATTGCCCTTCAGACTTAAGTAGGGCCGGATTGTGGACAGCCGGGGCAGAAAATGTCCTGGGCCCAGCATCAGTGAGAATAAATATGGCCTCGGGGTTGGTGGTCAATAGGAGGAGGACTATTCCCCCTATTAGTCGGTGGGATAGTATCCCATCATTGGTATCTGTGGAAGAGATATTGCCCCATTATTGGTGTCAGTGGGAGTAATAGTGCTTCATATCAGTGGAAAGAATTGTGCCCCAAGGGCCGGATTCAGGCTAGCAAAGGGCCACATCTGGCCCTCGGGCCGCAGTTTGGAGAACCCTGATCTAAAGGATATAATTGTGGGGGGGCTGATGGAGAGGGAAAGAGTTCAGTTGGGTGGAGTCAGGATAGGCTTCTCTGAAGAGAAGAGTTTTTAGGGTTCGGCTGAAAGTGAACAGAGTAGGAGCTAGTAGGACAGATTGGGATAGGGAGTTCCATAGGATGGGAGAGACTCTGGAGAAGTCCTGGGAGGTGGTGACAAGGGAGCTAGAGAGCAGGAGGTTTTGGGAGGAACAAAGAGAAGGATTTGGTTGGTATTTTGAGACTCTGTAAGGTAGGTTTAGGAGTCATTCACACTTATATCACTATTATACACAACTGTATTACCACTACTTTCTAATCAATTGAACAGCGCCACACCTACTTCATTCACCTCTTTCAAAAGCCGGACATCGGCCAAAATCAGCGGTACAGTAGATACCGGCCGACAATCTGGACCATGAGTACCGGTCTTTGTTTGACAGAAGCCGATCTCACGGGCGGCTTCTGTCCAAGGAGCTTGCTGGGGGAAAAATGGAAGCCGATCCGTATCCAATCAGCGTTCTCAGCCAATGGCTGCGAGTGCTGACCGGGATGTTTTTGGAGGGGTGACTGCTGTACTAAAATTGCATCATTAGTATATCGACTTACGATCTGTACCAGGCTTTAGTGATGTAGTTGGGGCCCCGAGTTGTGGATGGCTTTAGGTTGTTGTTAGTATTTCGGATTTTATTAGTTGGGTGCTCGGGAGCCAGTGGAGGGATTGGCAGACAGGGGCAGAAGATGCGGAATGGTTGGTAAGGTGGATGAGTCTGGCAGCAGTATTCTTGATGGCCTGAAGGGGGGGATAGACTATGTTAGAGGTAAGCCAATGAGGAGGGAGTTGCAGTAGTTGGCGAGAAAGAACCAGGGAGAGAATTGGGAGCTTTAGGGTCCTTTCACACGGAGCGGTCCGTTTTTCGGTCCGCTCCGTGTGTGTCCGTCGGCTCAGCGGGGGGTCCCGCTCAGCTGTCGGCGGACAGGGCGGTCCCCGCACACTGTGCAGGGACCGCCCTGTCTCTCCTCCGCTATCCCCTATGGGGAATCGGATGAAAACGGACCGTTTGTCCGTCTTCATCCTATTTTTCTTACGTCCGGCGGAACCGATCTGGTTTTCTTCCGTTCCAAAAAAACGGATCCAGACTGACGCGGATCTTTGCGGATGTTAGCGGATGCATCATCGGCTAACGGACGCGACCCCATAGGCGTCCATTACAAGTCCGTAAATGGACTTGTAAAAACGGACGAACCGAGGCGGACATGTGAAAGGGGCCTTAGGCCCCTTTCGCACGGCACAGGAGGTGTGTTTTTACCGCGATACTCGGCCACTAGCGGTGCGGTTTTAGAAAGGGTTAATACCGTGGGTAATGCCCCTCTGCAGAGCCGCATTGCTGGCGGTATTACCGCGGTTTCCCATAGCTTTCAATAGGAAGGGGTGGTGGAGGACCGCTAAACACACCGCTCCAAAGATGCGGCTAGCAGGACTTTTGGAGCCGTCCTGCTAGCGCACCGCTTCAGTGTGAAAGCCTTCTGGCTTTCACACTGAGACTGCAGGGCAGGATTTTTTTGGGTGGTATTTAGGCGCTAAACCGCCTGAAAAAACTGTCGGTGTGAAAGGGACCTTATAGTGTGGGTGGGTTGTGTGGGCGGCAGCTGGGCGGGGCGAGTGGTATGGGTGGAGCTGGAGTGGGTTGGATGGGTCTTGCTGGGGACATCGTTCTTGCCTAGGCAAGAACAAAGGAAGTGCTGTGTTGCACCCCCTTTAGGAACCACAGGTTTATATACAATATATTGTCAAAAGTATTGGTACGCCTGCCTTTACTCACACATGAACCTTATTGGCGTCTTAGTCTGTAGGGTTCAATATTGAGTTGGCCCCGCCCTTTGCAGCTATAACAGGAGTGTACAGCTTGTATAACAGTGTAAATTTGCTGTCCCCTCAAAATAACGCACAGCCATTAATGTCTAAACCGCTGGCAACAAAAGTAAGAAGGGTGACAGATGAATTCATTTAAATGAAGGTTCCCCCGGAGTTTAGCTTTAAAGGGGTTGTAAAAGGTACAATTTTTTCCTCTAAATAGCTTCCTTTCCCTTAGTGCAGTCCTCCTTCACTTACCTCATCCTTCCATTTTGCTTTTAAATGTCCTTATTTCTTCTGAGAAATCCTCACTTCCTGTTCTTCTGTCTGTAACTCCACACAGTAATGCGAGGCTTTCTCCCTGGTGTGGAGTGTCGTGCTCGCCCCCTCCTTTGGACTACAGGAGTGTCAGGACGCCCACTAACACACCGTTCATTTCTCTATCTGCAATGTAGAGAGCGTCCTGACTCTCCTGTAGTCCAAGGGAGGGGGCAGGCACGACACTCCACACCAGGGAGAAAGCCTCGCAATACTGTGTGGAGTTAGACAGAACAGGAAGTGAGGATTTCTCAGTAGAAATAAGGACATTTATAAGCAAAATGGAAGGATAAGGTAAGTGAAGGAGGACTGCACTAAGGTAAAGGAAGCTATTTAGGGAAAAAAATTGTACCTTTATAACCCCTTAAGGGCCCTTTCACACTGGTGCGTTTTTGCCGCGTTTTTGCGGTAAAAATAGCGCTCCTAAAACACTCCCCATGTCCCCTCCATTGAAATGAATTAAAAAACTGCTGTAAAAATGCGGTTAAAACGGAGCGTTAAAATCGCCGTAAAACACAGCATTTTTACCACAATTTTACCACGTTTTTAATTCATTTCAATGGGGAGCGTTTCAATATCGCTATTTTTTCCGAAAACGCAGCAAAAACGCACCAGTGTGAAAGGGCCCTTAAGAAACAAAACATAAGTCATAAAATCTGCATAGATCTTCCTGCATGCTGGATAATGCATTACTGCACACAGGACAGTCATTGGCTGGCCAGCTGTTATCTGCAGTGATGGGGAATCAGTTTGCCGCTGCCGTGTGTTACCGCTAATCCTTTTCTTAAATATCATCGGAAGTCGGATTTTACGCCATTCTTCCATAAAAAATCTGCTGGCGTAAACCAAGACTGACTGCATGGCTTGTCCTGGGACATCCCGTCTCCCCGCGCTGCAATCTGAGCCATCTCCCTTTGTCTCCTCCCATGCCACGTTATCCAAAACTTTTCACTGCACACCAGATGAGACCTCACCGTATAGAGAGGGGGGGGGGATCCATTCATACAGCCCCCAGTCCTGGCTCAGCGTGCATCTACTAGATCTGCAGTCAGCTAACAAAGGATTTACATACAGCTGGAGGAACTCTGACAATGCCATTTTTTTTATTATATATATATATATATTATATATATATATATATATATATATATATATATATATATATATATATATATATATATATATATATATATATATATATATATACACACATACACACACATACATACATACTATAATTTTTTTAAATGGGTTGTAAAGGTAAAAACATGTTATACTTATCTCCACTGTGCAGCTCGTTTTGCACAGAGTGGCCCCGAACCTGATCTTCTGGGGTCCCTCGGCGGCTGTGTCGGCTCCTCCTCGCAAGAACTAACCACCTTCATGCATGCGAGGGCGCATGGTGGTTAGTTCTTGCGGGCGCGCTCCCGTGATATAGCCGCTCACTGTATCACTCGACCCCGGCGCGCCACGTCTGTGGATTTGATTGACAGCAGCGCAAGCCAATGGCTACACTGCTTTCAATCAACCAATAAATGAGCCGAGAAGCCAGGGCATTCACGGCGCAGGACTTTCAAGGGGTAAGGTAAGTAAACGGGGGGGGGGGGGGGGCGCTAAGGTTCGGATGATGTTTCACCTTAATGCATAGAAACCATTAAGGTGAAAAAAGGTGTACCTTTACAACCCCTTTAAATTAAAGTGCTTGTAAAGTCTTGTTATTTTTATTGGGGGGGGGGGGGGGGGGGGGGGAAATGTCATGCTTACCTGCTCTGTGCAGTGGATTTGTACAGAGCAGCCTCGATCCTCCTCTTCTCGGATCCCTCCTGTCGAGTGTTCCCACAGCAAGCAGCTTGCTGTGGGGGTCACCTGAGCCCTGTCACAGCTCCCTGTGTCCATTCAGACATGCAGCTGTGGCCCCGCCCCCTCTATCCCCTGATTGGCTTTGACAGCAGCCGGAGCCAATGGCACAGCTGCTGTCTCCTCAGCTAATCAGGAGGGAGAGTCTCGAACAACTGAGACACTTGTGGACATGCTGGATAGAGGAGGGGGGGGGGGGGGTCAGGTAAATATTGTGGGGGGCTGCACACAGATGATTTTTTTTTTATCAATGTATAGAATGCATTAAGATAAAAAAACGTTCTGTCTTTACAACTCCTTTTAACCACTTCCTGCCCAGTCCATAGCAGGTTGGCGGCCGGGAAGTGGTTCTGTTATCCTGACTGGGCGTCATATGACGCCCAGCAGGATAACATGCCGGTGCGCAACAATTGCGGTGTGTCAGTCTGACACGCCCAATCTCCAATCATGGAAGTAGCCTCTGACAGAGTCTTACCACGTGACCAATCACAGCTGATCATCGTGTGAACCAGAAAGTGCCTGTCAGAGAGGGTCTGTGCTGACGATTGGCACATTATCAGCACAACCCCATCAGATGTGCCAATCAATCAGTGTCCTACAGCTGCTAGCAGTGCCCCCTCAATAAAGTCTCACGGTGCCAATCAGTGCCCAGCAGTAATACATGTCAGTACCTCAATAGTGCCATCTTTTCGTGCCCATCATTGCCCATCAATTATACATATCAGTGCCAACTCATCGGCGAAGGAAGAACTATTTTTTTTATGACAAACTAATTAAAACTTTTTTTTTTTTTTTTTTTTTCAATGTCGGTCTTTTTTAAGTTTAGCAAAAAATAAACTCCCCAGAGGTAATCAAATACCTCTATTTGTGGGAAGAGAATGATACAAGTTTAGTTTGGGTACAGTGTTGCATGTGCAGTTGTCATTCAAAGTGTGACAGTGCTGAAAATTGTTCTGGTCGTGGGAGGGAATTAAGGACCGTGCCCGCCTGCTCCATCCCTGCTGGTTGCCTCTTCAGGGCTTCTTGAGCAGAGAGCTGCTGACTGTCATTCTCTGCTCTGCCCCCCCCCCCCCCCCTCCTCGAGCACTGAGCTGTGGAGGGCAGCAGGAGGAGCCTCTCCGTGGCTTACTGGGTGCTGGTCCAGGCATGCGGGTGGATCCCAACCATATGGTCGCGGTCTTGCCCGGCTCTGTAACATCAGCAAACAGCGGGCTTCAGGTCGCTGTCTGCTGAAAATTGGTCACAGGAGTGCAGAACAAACTACACTCCATGCGATCCATAGAAGTACAGCCAGGCCAACTTTTCCCCGTACTTCTCCTTTTTAAATGCTTTGGGAGAATTCATCTGCCAATGGACATATGTTACAGAGTTTTATCTGTTTTAAATCTGTATTAGGTTCCCGTTTTGGGCAGGCGGTGCTCTGAAATAGGCGTAAAGATAAACAGCTTAGTGGCTTATTACCGCAGTGATTTTTTTTAATCCTTTTTTTTTTTTTGTTGCTCGGACTCTCCAGTGTGTAATCGCCGTTCAGCTGCTGTTCCTGCGATTTCCCGACTTCAGATGCAAGCGATCATCGCTACTGGTGGGGTTGTATCTGACAGAACGGCTAATAGGAGGCTGTGGTGGGTTCTGTGATAGACTTACACACAAGGAGAGGATCAGTATAGGACAGTCGCCTTGCAGCACTACCAATCAGGAAGCAGCACCTACATTTGCAATGAATTGTGTATGACTGCTCCAACCTAAGCCCTGGTTCACATTGATTGCGGTTTTGAAATCCTGCGACTTCACTTGAACTCACATGATTTCAAAGACGCATGTCAGTGCGACTCGGTGACATCTGTGTGATTTCATGCACAGATGTCTATGCCAGTCGCACCTGAAATTGCTCAAAAATGCTGCAAAAACAACGTTTTTAAATCGATGCTGCGCCACAAAGTCAGCGTCGCACCAATTTGAACGGTTTCAATGCTGACGATGGAGTGAGATCTGACAAGGTCCTAATCGCATGACATGCAACGATGTGAACAAAGACCGACGTGATTGTAAAGGCATTTTATTTTTTTAACAGAGCAGCCCCGATCCTACTTTTCTCCGGTCCCCTGCCAGCGCTCCTGGCCCCTCCCTTCTGCCAAGTGCCCACACAGAAAGTAGCTTGCTATGGGGGCTCCCAAGCTGCTGCTCTGTCTCAATTTGTACACTGCCATGGCTCGGCCTTGCCCCCTCTCTGTCCTCATTGGCTGACTGGCTGTGATTGACAGTAGTAAGAGCCAATGAGTAGGGAGAGACCCAGGACAGCCGAGGCGCTCATGCACATCGCTGGTTTGCGATGGGGTCCAGGTCAGTAGCGGCCATCCATGTGTTTGTCACCCTAATCTAAATTCAGGGTGCCAGACACATACATTTCAATGGGGTTTTTTTTTTTTTTTAAGCACGTGGTTCTTTCCTTTTTTTCCTTTTTTTTTCCTTTTTTTCCTTTTTTTTTTCCTTTTTTTCCTTTTTTTTTTCCTTTTTTTCCTTTTTTTTCCTTTTTTTCCTTTTTTTTCTTTTTCTTTTCCTTCTTCTTTTTCTTTTCCTTCTTCTTTTTCTTTTCCTTCTTCTTTTTCTTTTCCTTCTTCTTTTTCTTTTCCTTCTTCTTTTTCTTTTCCTTCTTCTTTTTCTTTTCCTTCTTCTTTTTCTTTTCCTTCTTCTTTTTCTTTTCCTTCTTCTTTTTCTTTTTCTTTTCCTTCTTCTTTTTCTTTTTCTTTTCCTTCTTCTTTTTCTTTTTCTTTTCCTTCTTCTTTTTCTTTTTCTTTTCCTTCTTCTTTTTCTTTTTCTTTTTTTTCTTTTCCTTTTTTTCCTTTTTCTTTTTTTTTCTTTTCCTTCTTCTTTTTCTTTTTCTTTTCCTTCTTCTTTTTCTTTTTCTTTTTCTTTTCCTTCTTTTTCTTTTCCTTCTTCTTTTTCTTTTTCTTTTTCTTTTTCTTTTTCTTTTTTTTCTTTTTTTTCTTTTTCTTTTCCTTTTTTTTCTTTTCCTTTTTTTTCTTTTCCTTTTTCTTTTTCTTTCCGGATGTTATTGGGATGCCTTGCTCTCACTGATTATATCATTATGATTCCAGCTGACATGAGTCGGTGTCCCATTCATGCTTGGCCTAAGCCCCTGTATCGGTGTAATAACAAAGGATTAGAATGTGAAAGTGCTGGGTTTAGCCCATTAAGCTGCATTACAAGCAGAGCTATAACTATTGCCGCTTGTAAAGAGGCGGCTTATTATCAGAAGTCTTGAATGAGACATCGCTTGTCCTGTGTGTCAGCCGCAGCCCCGCAGTGTCACAAGGCAGAGACAGGTTACATCAGGTCTTTAGAAGTTTCACATTAAACTTGTGCCCATTTGTTTAGCTCAACTGGCAGTGGGTTTTGGTAAATAGGACAAGGGAGACTGTCTGAGATTGTATACATATTACAGGAGACTGTGCTGATTGTAGACCTACTACAGGAGACTGCAGACCTATTAAGAGACATTCAGATTGCAGACATGCTATAAAAGATGACCTCAGAGACTGCGGACCTAGGACAAGAGACTGCCCCAGAGACTGCGGACCTAGGACAAGAGACTGCCCCAGAGACTGCATACCTAGGACAAGAGACTGCCCCAGAGACTGCATACCTAGGACAAGAGACTGCCCCAGAGACTGCATACCTAGGACAAGAGACTGCCCCAGAGACTGCATACCTAGGACAAGAGACTGCCCCAGAGACTGCAGACCTAGGACAAGAGACTGCCCCAGAGACTGCAGACCTAGGACAAGAGACTGCCCCAGAGACTGCAGACCTAGGACAAGAGACTGCCCCAGAGACTGCAGACCTAGGACCAGAGACTGCCCCAGAGACTGCAGACCTAGGACCAGAGACTGCCCCAGAGACTGCAGACCTAGGACCAGAGACTGCCCCAGAGACTGCAGACCTAGGACCAGAGACTGCCCCAGAGACTGCAGACCTAGGACCAGAGACTGCCCCAGAGACTGCAGACCTAGGACCAGAGACTGCCCCAGAGACTGCAGACCTAGGACCAGAGACTGCCCCAGAGACTGCAGACCTAGGACCAGAGACTGCCCCAGAGACTGCAGACCTAGGACCAGAGACTGCCCCAGAGACTGCAGACCTAGGACCAGAGACTGCCCCAGAGACTGCAGACCTAGGACCAGAGACTGCCCCAGAGACTGCAGACCTAGGACCAGAGACTGCCCCAGAGACTGCAGACCTAGGACCAGAGACTGCCCCAGAGACTGCAGACCTAGGACCAGAGACTGCCCCAGAGACTGCAGACCTAGGACCAGAGACTGCCCCAGAGACTGCAGACCTAGGACCAGAGACTGCCCCAGAGACTGCAGACCTAGGACCAGAGACTGCCCCAGAGACTGCAGACCTAGGACCAGAGACTGCCCCAGAGACTGCCGACCTAGGACCAGAGACTGCCCCAGAGACTGCCGACCTAGGACCAGAGACTGCCCCAGAGACTGCAGACCTAGGACCAGAGACTGCCCCAGAGACTGCAGACCTAGGACCAGAGACTGCCCCAGAGACTGCAGACCTAGGACCAGAGACTGCCCCAGAGACTGCAGACCTAGGACCAGAGACTGCCCCAGAGACTGCAGACCTAGGACCAGAGACTGCCCCAGAGACTGCAGACCTAGGACCAGAGACTGCCCCAGAGACTGCAGACCTAGGACCAGAGACTGCCCCAGAGACTGCAGACCTAGGACCAGAGACTGCCCCAGAGACTGCAGACCTAGGACCAGAGACTGCCCCAGAGACTGCAGACCAGAGACTGCCCCAGAGACCAGACCAGAGACTGCCCCAGAGACTGCAGACCAGAGACTGCCCCAGAGACTGCAGACCTAGACCAGAGACTGCCCCAGAGACTGCAGACCTAGGACCAGAGACTGCCCCAGAGACTGCAGACCTAGGACCAGAGACTGCCCCAGAGACTGCAGACCTAGGACCAGAGACTGCCCCAGAGACTGCAGACCTAGGACCAGAGACTGCCCCAGAGACTGCAGACCTAGGACCAGAGACTGCCCCAGAGACTGCAGACCTAGGACCAGAGACTGCCCCAGAGACTGCAGACCTAGACCAGAGACTGCCCCAGAGACTGCCCCAGACCTAGGACCAGAGACTGCCCCAGAGACTGCAGACCTAGGACCAGAGACTGCCCCAGAGACTGCAGACCTAGGACCAGAGACTGCAGACCTAGGACCAGAGACTGCCCCAGAGACTGCAGACCTAGGACCAGAGACTGCCCCAGAGACTGCAGACCTAGGACCAGAGACTGCCCCAGAGACTGCAGACCTAGGACCAGAGACTGCCCCAGAGACTGCAGACCTAGGACCAGAGACTGCCCCAGAGACTGCAGACCTAGGACCAGAGACTGCCCCAGAGACTGCAGACCTAGGACCAGAGACTGCCCCAGAGACTGCAGACCTAGGACCAGAGACTGCCCCAGAGACTGCAGACTAGGACTGCCCCAGAGACTGCAGACCTAGGACCAGAGACTGCCCCAGAGACTGCAGACCTAGGACCAGAGACTGCCCCAGAGACTGCAGACCTAGGACCAGAGACTGCCCCAGAGACTGCAGACCTAGGACCAGAGACTGCCCCAGAGACTGCAGAGACTGCCCCAGAGACTGCAGACCTAGGACCAGAGACTGCCCCAGAGACTGCAGACCTAGGACCAGAGACTGCCCCAGAGACTGCAGACCTAGGACCAGAGACTGCCCCAGAGACTGCAGACCTAGGACCAGAGACTGCCCCAGAGACTGCAGACCTAGGACCAGAGACTGCCCCAGAGACTGCAGACCTAGGACCAGAGACTGCCCCAGAGACTGCAGACCTAGGACCAGAGACTGCCCCAGAGACTGCAGACCTAGGACCAGAGACTGCCCCAGAGACTGCAGACCTAGGACCAGAGACTGCCCCAGAGACTGCAGACCTAGGACCAGAGACTGCCCCAGAGACTGCAGACCTAGGACCAGAGACTGCCCCAGAGACTGCAGACCTAGGACCAGAGACTGCCCCAGAGACTGCAGACCTAGGACCAGAGACTGCCCCAGAGACTGCAGACCTAGGACCAGAGACTGCCCCAGAGACTGCAGACCTAGGACCAGAGACTGCCCCAGAGACTGCAGACCTAGGACCAGAGACTGCCCCAGAGACTGCAGACCTAGGACCAGAGACTGCCCCAGAGACTGCAGACCTAGGACCAGAGACTGCCCCAGAGACTGCAGACCTAGGACCAGAGACTGCCCCAGAGACTGCAGACCTAGGACCAGAGACTGCCCCAGAGACTGCAGACCTAGGACCAGAGACTGCCCCAGAGACTGCAGACCTAGGACCAGAGACTGCCCCAGAGACTGCAGACCTAGGACCAGAGACTGCCCCAGAGACTGCAGACCTAGGACCAGAGACTGCCCCAGAGACTGCAGACCTAGGACCAGAGACTGCCCCAGAGACTGCAGACCTAGGACCAGAGACTGCCCCAGAGACTGCAGACCTAGGACCAGAGACTGCCCCAGAGACTGCAGACCTAGGACCAGAGACTGCCCCAGAGACTGCAGACCTAGGACCAGAGACTGCCCCAGAGACTGCAGACCTAGGACCAGAGACTGCCCCAGAGACTGCAGACCTAGGACCAGAGACTGCCCCAGAGACTGCAGACCTAGGACCAGAGACTGCCCCAGAGACTGCAGACCTAGGACCAGAGACTGCCCCAGAGACTGCAGACCTAGGACCAGAGACTGCCCCAGAGACTGCAGACCTAGGACCAGAGACTGCCCCAGAGACTGCAGACCTAGGACCAGAGACTGCCCCAGAGACTGCAGACCTAGGACCAGAGACTGCCCCAGAGACTGCAGACCTAGGACCAGAGACTGCCCCAGAGACTGCAGACCTAGGACCAGAGACTGCCCCAGAGACTGCAGACCTAGGACCAGAGACTGCCCCAGAGACTGCAGACCTAGGACCAGAGACTGCCCAGAGACAGAGACTGCAGACCTAGGACCAGAGACTGCCCCAGAGACTGCAGACCTAGGACCAGAGACTGCCCCAGAGACTGCAGACCTAGGACCAGAGACTGCCCCAGAGACTGCAGACCTAGGACCAGAGACTGCCCCAGAGACTGCAGACCTAGGACCAGAGACTGCCCCAGAGACTGCAGACCTAGGACCAGAGACTGCCCCAGAGACTGCAGACCTAGGACCAGAGACTGCCCCAGAGACTGCAGACCTAGGACCAGAGACTGCCCCAGAGACTGCAGACCTAGGACCAGAGACTGCCCCAGAGACTGCAGACCTAGGACCAGAGACTGCCCCAGAGACTGCAGACCTAGGACCAGAGACTGCCCCAGAGACTGCAGACCTAGGACCAGAGACTGCCCCAGAGACTGCAGACCTAGGACCAGAGACTGCCCCAGAGACTGCAGACCTAGGACCAGAGACTGCCCCAGAGACTGCAGACCTAGGACCAGAGACTGCCCCAGAGACTGCAGACCTAGGACCAGAGACTGCCCCAGAGACTGCAGACCTAGGACCAGAGACTGCCCCAGAGACTGCAGACCTAGGACCAGAGACTGCCCCAGAGACTGCAGACCTAGGACCAGAGACTGCCCCAGAGACTGCAGACCTAGGACCAGAGACTGCCCCAGAGACTGCAGACCTAGGACCAGAGACTGCCCCAGAGACTGCAGACCTAGGACCAGAGACTGCCCCAGAGACTGCAGACCTAGGACCAGAGACTGCCCCAGAGACTGCAGACCTAGGACCAGAGACTGCCCCAGAGACTGCAGACCTAGGACCAGAGACTGCCCCAGAGACTGCAGACCTAGGACCAGAGACTGCCCCAGAGACTGCAGACCTAGGACCAGAGACTGCCCCAGAGACTGCAGACCTAGGACCAGAGACTGCCCCAGAGACTGCAGACCTAGGACCAGAGACTGCCCCAGAGACTGCAGACCTAGGACCAGAGACTGCCCCAGAGACTGCAGACCTAGGACCAGAGACTGCCCCAGAGACTGCAGACCTAGGACCAGAGACTGCCCCAGAGACTGCAGACCTAGGACCAGAGACTGCCCCAGAGACTGCAGACCTAGGACCAGAGACTGCAGACCTAGGACCAGAGACTGCAGACCTAGGACCAGAGACTGCAGACCTAGGACCAGAGACTGCAGACCTAGGACCAGAGACTGCAGACCTAGGACCAGAGACTGCAGACCTAGGACCAGAGACTGCAGACCTAGGACCAGAGACTGCAGACCTAGGACCAGAGACTGCAGACCTAGGACCAGAGACTGCAGACCTAGGACCAGAGACTGCAGACCTAGGACCAGAGACTGCAGACCTAGGACCAGAGACTGCAGACCTAGGACCAGAGACTAGACCTGGACCAGGTCCCCCAGGGTTCTGTGCTGGGACCAATACAATTTAATCTGTGCAAACAACCTGGAGGATGGGGTCAACAGCTCAATCTCTGTATTTGCGTATGATACTAAGCTAAGCAGGGCAATAACTTCTCCGCAGGATGTGGAAACCTTGCAAGAAGATCTGAATAAATGAATGAGATGGGTAACTACATGACAAATGAGGTTTAATGTGGAAAAATGTAAAAAAATGCATTTGGGTGGCAAAATATGAATGCAATCGATACACTGGGGGGGCGGGGGACCTCTGGGAGAATCTAGGATGGAAAAGGGCATGCGGGTACTAGTAGATGATAGGCTCAGCAATGTCAAGCTGCTGCAAGCAAAGTAAACAGTATATTGGCATTAAAAAGGGGATTAACCCCAGAGATAAAACAATAATTCTCCCGCTCTACAAGACTCTGGTCCGGCCGCACCTGGAGTATGCCATCCAGTTCTGGGCACCAGTCCTCAGGAAGAATGTACTGGAAATGGAGTGAGTACAAAGAAAGTTAATAAAGGGTCTGGAGGATATTCGTTCTACAGAAAGGCTGAGAGCACTGAACTTATTCTCTCTGGAGAAGAGGCGCTTGAGAGGGGATATGATTTCAATTTACCATACTGGTGACCCCACAATAGGGATAAAACTTTTTCATGGAAGGGAGTTTTAATAATACATGTGGCCACTCATTAAAATTAGAAGAAGAGGTTTAACCTTAAACTATGTAGCGGGTTCTTTACTGTAAGAGCGGCAAGGATGTGGAATGCCTTTTTACAGGCGGTGGTCTCAGCGGGGGGCATCAACAGTTTCAAAAAACTATTAGATAACCTGAGCGACCACAACATACAGGGATATACAATGTAATACTGACACATAATCGCACTCATAGGTTGGACTCGATGGACTTTTTTTTTCAGCCTCGCTTACTATGTTAGCGATTGCGGATGTACTACAGGAGAATGGTGGCGATTGCAATCATGCTGCTGGAGGATGTCGCTCATGGCAGACATACTACGGCCCCTTTCACACTGGGGTGGGGTCTGCGGTAAAGTGCTGCTATTTTTAGCCGCGCTTTACCATCAATTTTGCGACGCTATTTGGCCACTGAGGTGGTTTTTACCCCTGCTAATGGCCGAGAAAGAGGTATAGTGGCGGTGCCCCATTGTTTTCAATTGGCAGGAGCAGTTGTAAACACGCCGCTCCTTCACCGCTCCGAAGCTGCTGCTAGAAGGAATTTTTTTACCATCCTGCTAGCAAACCGCCCCAGTGTGAAAGCCCTCGGGGGTTTCACACTGGAGAGACTGTAGTGGCTGTTTCAAGTGGGTTTGCAGGCGCTGTTTTTAGCGTTCTAGCACCTGCAAACTGGCCCAGTGTGAAATTGATCTACAGGAGACTCCAGACATGCAGGAGACACGCTAGGGGGGAGGCTGCCGGAGGCGGCGGACACGCTAGGGGGGAGGCTGCCGGAAGCGGCGGACACGCTAGGGGGGGAGGCTGCCGGAGGCGGCGGACACGCTAGGGGGGGAGGCTGCCGGAGGCGGCGGACACGCTAGGGGGGGAGGCTGCCGGAGGCGGCGGACACGCTAGGGGGGGAGGCTGCCGGAGGCGGCGGACACGCTACGGGGGGGAGGCTGCCGGAGGCGGCGGACACGCTAGGGGGGGAGGCTGCCGGAGGCGGCGGACACGCTACGGGGGGAGGCGGCGGCGGACACGCTACGGGGGGAGGCTGCCGGAGGCGGCGGACACGCTACGGGGGGAGGCTGCCGGAGGCGGCGGACACGCTACGGGGGGAGGCTGCCGGAGGCGGCGGACACGCTACGGGGGGAGGCTGCCGGAGGCGGCGGACACGCTACGGGGGGAGGCTGCCGGAGGCGGCGGACACGCTACGGGGGGAGGCTGCCGGAGACATGGTACAGACGTGGTGCATGACTGTATGGATTAGTTCCCCCATTACCGGCTGCTGGGACAGTGGACAGCACAAATACCCAACGGTCACGTGTGGTCCTTGGGCTAGAAGTGCCGGTACAGGGCTCTTTTGCAGGTCCTGCTTTGTGACGTTTTTGTAAACTCCTTTAACATATTTGAGTTTAGATACACTATATATTAAAAAATGTTGGTTCAGTGGCTAAAAACAAATCAGTTTGAGATCTCCTCCCCCTATTACCCTCTTCATCCACTATGGCCCAATGGTCACCCTGCTTGTAGGCAATCGGCTTGTTCATGTCTCACTGTTGCCCCCCCCCATTCCCCTCAGTCACCCATTCTTCCCGAGTCACCCCACTCCTTACCCTTGTGTCTGGAATCCTGGTCTTTCCATAAATGATTTGGGTGGTCTTGGTTGCATTGGGTCCAGCAGGGTTCTTTTTGTACTTCAATATATCATGGCACTGTAACGGGCATTTATTTGCCTCTTTATCAGGTTCACAATGCTTTGTCTTGACCTTTCGCTTAATTTTTTAGGGTGAACTCGTCAGAAAGTTAAAAGAAGAGAAAGTTCCTCAGGTGGATGTGGACAGAGCCGTGGCAGAGCTGAAAGCCAGAAAAAGGACTTTGGAGGCGAAGGTACAAATCTTCTCACGGTCTTCGATTCTCAAACAAAAAACTTGACAGCCGGTTTATTGGACCGTGCTTTCCAAACAAGCGGATACATTTATTTGTCGTACAGTGAACTCAATTTGACATTCTCATTTAAAACTTAGACCTAAACTTCAGCCAAAAAGTTCTCTGCTTGTATGGGAAATGGGTTAGAACCTCTTGGGTTTTTATGTCCCCACTGGGCAGACTTGGAATTCCTTCCTTACCATGGGGACACGAGCAGAAGGGAAGTAAAATCTTCAAAGTCTTCCTGAGGATAGAGCAGTATAAACCTTCCAGAGGCTGTAACCCCAGAGAGGCGGAGGTCTCTGTTAAACATGTAGGAAACCATAGATCACTGGGAGGAGTAATTTTAAAATGAGTGTGGTCAAATTAAAGTGTATGTGGTCAGTGATGATAGGGTGATAGCCGATTCGAGCATTGGTTGTCGTGGGCTCCCCCCAGGTAATGTTCTACTTGTATTGGTAATCAGTAGAAAGTCCCAGTAACAACCCCTTTAACATCGGTGGCCAGTGGAGAGACTATCTAGCCTTACACATTGACTGTCAGCAGAGAGACCCAAGAAACATCCACTCTTACCTTGATGGTCGGTGTGCCCCCCAATTATAGTGTCTCAAGTATACTGTTTACCATTATAGTGCTGCTTATTATACTGGTATTAGCAAGTACCCCCATTGCCACCCCAGTGCCACCAATATATACCCTGTGCCACTATTATGTCCTCCAAGTACAACTGTCATGTTGCCCGTCAGTAGTGCTTTCCTTCCTCTTCATATTCAGAGTGGTGCAGGGAAGCATTGCTGGTCAGCAGAGAGACCCAAGAAACATCCACTCTTACCTTGATGGTCGGTGTGCCCCCCAATTATAGTGTGTCAAGTATACTGTTCACCATTATAGTGCTGCTTATTATTATAGCATTTCGTAAATACCCCCAGTGCCACCATTATGTCCCCCAGTACAACTGTCATGTTGCCCGTCAGTAGTGCTTTCCTTCCTCTTCATATCCAGAGTGGTGCAGGGAAGCGGCAGCATGACAACTGTCATGTTGCCCATCGGTAGTAATTTCCTTCCTCCCCTTCATATACAGAGTGGTGCAGGGAAGCATTGATGGTCAGCAGAGACTCCCAAGAAACATCTACTCTTACCTTGATGGTCAGTGTGCCCCCTATTATAGTGCCTCAAGTATACTGCCTCAAGTATACTGTTCACCATTATAGTGCTTCTTATTATGGTATTAGTAAGTACCCCCAGTGCCACCAATATATACCCTGTGCCACCATTATGTCCCCCAAGTACAACTTCATGTTGCCTTGTCAGCAGTACTTTCCTTCCTTCTCTTCATAGCCAGAGTGTTGCAGGGAAGCAGCAGCAAGACATAGCATCTTGTTCTGGCATTCTGGTGCCCAACAAATCCACCTCTCGCATTCATCCCAGGCATGTGATGCCACCTATAAGTTGGGATGGATGCCAGGGAAGAATTGCGAGGATCGGAGTGGCAGAATTGGAGGCTTTATCTTGTCGCTGCGGTGCATACTAGCTGATTATGCCTTTTGCCTTTCAGGTGGGGGAAAAAAAAAATTTCAATAGCGGGTATACAACCGCTTTAAATGTCAGCACACCCTTCCTACTTATATGCACGTTCCCCAAAAGCCCTGTCCGGCACCAACAGCCGCAGACGTCCTTGCCGTATCTAGCTCATGTACACCGCTCTACAAATGCCCTGACCAGGAATCTGCTTTCTTGCAACTCCCCCTTCCCCTCCAGTACTGCTATATGGCAGCGTTTTTTAAAAAGGGTTACCCCAAATTCTATACAAGTCGGATATCACCCACCCTTATAATGCACCCGCTGTTCAGGTGTTAAAAATGCCAGGAACTGAGAGAACATTGCCAAGTCACCTTGGGTCGGTCTGCTGTCACATTTATTGATCCCACATGTGAATGGCGTGTTCCTCTATACATAAACACAACTGTAATTTATTATAGTTTTTTTTATGGAATTTATAACCACTTATGGACGGTCTCATGCCGTTATACGTCGGCACTTTGAAGAGTGATATCGTTATGGCAGAAGCCAGTGCTGATCCTGGGCCCCTAAGCAAAATTATATGTCACATTTAAGTTAAGCGGGGGGGGGGGGGGGGTTGTTGGTGCTGCCGACAGTGACATGTCACATACTTTAAAGATTAAAGTTGAGAAGCGGGGGGAGGGTGTGTTCTGCTGCCGGAAATGACATCTTACATTAAAGTGAGAAGCGAGGGTGCTGACTTCTTACCTCTTTTTCTATGCAGGCAGCGAGTTGAGAAGCGGGGTGAGGGACCAAAAATGATTTCTCATCAGACGGGGCCTCTAGTAATTTGGGGGGCCCTAAGCGGCTTGCATAGTGACCCTATAGGGCGGATCGGCCCTGGCAGCAGCCAGGTAACATAACCCTGGTATCCTCTTCTTCAGTGACTGGTCCTCTCTCAGATAAGTTGTCTCTGAGGCAGATTCGCAGCAAGATTACTTTTATCGTTGGCGGGAAAGGGCCTACATGAGTCAGCTGAGGCGATCGGATCCTCTTCTGTGATTGGTATAGAGATGAGTGAAGGGAAGATGGCCCTCACTATTGCAGGGCGGAAGCGACGTCAAAACGTCCCTTCCGCCCATAGCTCTTAAAGGGCAATATTTTTTTTTTCTAATTTTTTTTTATTGCATTTTAGTGTAAATATGAGATGAGGTCTTTTTGGCCCAAGATCTCATATTTAAGAGGACCTGTTAAGTTTTTTTTGTTCTATTACAATGTTTACATTTCTTGTAATAGGAATATGAGGGACATAAAAGAATGTGTCCCTCTTATTACTATTACAAGATTTTTATTTTTGGAAAGAACAGTGTAAGAAATGTTTTTTTTTTTTTAAAGCACTCTGTCCCGACGAGCTCACATGCAGAAGTGAACGCATATGTGAGTAGCGCGCCCACATATGAAAACGGTGTTTAAAACCACACATGTGAGGTATCGCTGCGATCGGTTGAGCGAGAGCAATAATTCTAGACCTCCTCTGTAACTAAAAACATGCCACCTATGGAGATTTTTAAGGGTAAAAGTGTGTCGCCATTCCACGAGCGGCCTCAACTTTGAAACGTGACATGTTGGGTATCAATTTACTCGGCGTAACATTATCTTTCACAATATAATAAAAAAAGTTGGGCTTGATTTACTGTTGTCTTATTTTTTAATTCAAAACAGTGTTTTTTTTCCCCCCAAAAAAGTGCGCTTGTAAGACCGCTGCGCAAATACGGTGTGACAGAAAGTATTGGAACGATCTCCTTTTTATTTTCTAGGTTGTTAGAAAAAGTATAATGTTTGGGGTTCCAAGTATTTTTCTGGCAAAAAAATGTTTTTAACTTGTAAACAACAAATCTCAGAAAGAGATTCTGTCCTTAAGGCCCCTTTCACACTACTGCCAAAGTCGCGCGATTTTACCATGATTTTGCGGCCACGATTTCAGGGAATACCTGTGTAAGTGGCATCAAAATCGGACCAAAGTCGTACCAATATGAATGTTTGTCATTGGAAATCATGGGAAACGGCTTGTCATGCTACTTTGCCATCACAAATCGTGGGACAAGTCGTATCGGTGTGAAAGGGGCCTTAGTGGTTAAAGTGTGGAGGTCCGGTTAAAAAAAAAATTAGAAGTCAGCAGCTACTAAGGGTCCTTTCACACGTGCGGACCGTTCGTCCGTTTTTAGACGTCCGTTTTTTGACCGCAATGCTTTCCTATGGGTCCTTTCACATGCATCCGCTAACGTCCGTCTCCGTCAAGCTCCGTTTTTTCGTTTAAAAGATTTTATTGGTATTTCAGAATAAATAACATAGTAAACATATAATTAAATGTAGATAAAATAAAGTATCATAGGTAGTAGAATTGTAATATCAAATAAGAGAAAACAAGAATAGCAACAACATCAGTACATATTTTTGTTTAAAATTAAAGTAAATGTTAACTTATACATCAGTAGTTTTCGAACTTGGAGGCAACAAAAACAAGAGAATAAAAATTGGAAATCATGGAATGAATCTAAAATAACAATATTAAATTAGAAATTTAATAAACAAAGGGTAAGAGGGGGAGGAAGTAGGGGAAGATAAAAAAAAAAAAAAAGAATTATCACCTCAAGTCTGATTCGAGGAAGGCTGAAGAGACATTGGGGTCAATTCACAAAGCTTTATTTTCAGATTGCGAGTGTTATTTTAACGATTCTGCACGTTATTGAAGCTAGTTCAATTCACTAAACGATTTAACGCTTTGAAAAATCATCAAATAACGTTTCCCTACACAGAAACGATATTTTAAGGTGTGGATCCTTATTAAAGAGTCAAATCGTTATTTTAAAGATTCAAAACGTTATTTTAAAGAGTCAAATCGTTAAATATGTACAGAAGTGCAATTCACAAAGATTTTTTTGACAGTTATCAATCGTTAAGCAATCGTTAAATTAACACCTCCCTCAGGGTGGCGTTATGACATTTCCCAGGCGATATTTTGTTGTTAGAGGAAGCTTTTGGCGATTTTTGTAGTGTAGTGTAGTGTTGGGCAAGCTAGAACCGTGCTCTATTTGAACTTAAAATTATCCAGAGGCGAAGAAGAACATGTTAGAAGGTTGTTTAGATTTATAAACGTGTATTCCGTTCACATACTATTTTGGATGACTTTTCTGAAACCCAGGTGATAGCTAAATTCCGATTATCATCTCCCATGATTTATTCTCTGTATGAGGAAATACACATGGCTTTAGAAAAGCACACACTAGAAATTTTGCACATCACAGGCTCAATCTCCATGTGTATTGCTTGTGTCTCTCTCTCTCTCTCTCTCTGTATCTGCCCTTTTCCACACACAGCTGTTCTCCTCCCCTTCTGCTCCCAGAATGCATCTCTCCAGCATTATTTAACGACCTTAAGAGTTATTTTAACGTCTCACATGTTAATAATAACGTCTGAGTAGTTAACATAACGTTTGGATAAAGAGTCAGTTGAAAACCATAACGACTATAGCTTTCGTGAATACCATGTTTGCTAGCGTTAAATAAGGAGTGCTAATTTAACACCTGAAGAAAACCAATAACGTTTCTCTTTGTGAATTGACCCCATTGGGGTCAATTCACAAAGAGAAACGTTATTGGTTTTCTTCAGGTGTTAAATTACCACTCCTTATTTAACGCTAGCAAACATGGTATTCACGAAAGCTATAATCGTTATTTAACATAGTCGTTATGGTTTTCAACTGACTCTTTATCCAAACGTTATTCTAACTACTCAGACGTTATTATTAACATTTGGGACGTTAAAATAACTCTTAAGATTGTTAAATAATGCTGGAGAGATGCATTCTGGGAGCAGAAGGGGAGGAGAACAGCTGCATGTGGAAAAGAGCAGATACAGAGAGAGAGAGAGAGAGAGAGAGAGACACAAGCGATTGAGCATGTGATGTGCAAAACTTCTAGTGTGTGCTTTTCTAAAGCCATGTGTATTTCCTCATACAGAGAATAAATCATGGGAGGTGATAATCAGAATTTAGCTATCACCTGGGTTTCAGAAAAGTCATCCAAAATAGTATGTGAACGGAATACACGTTTATAAATCTGAACAACATTCTAACGTGTTCTTCTTCGCCTCTGGATAATTTTAAGTTCAAATAGAGCGCGGTTCTATCTTGCCCAACACTATTAAAAACTTCACTACACTACAAAAATCGCCAAAAGCTTCCTCTAACAACAAAATATCGCCTGGGAAATGTCATAACGCCACCCTGAGGGAGGTGTTAATTTAACGATTGCTTAACGATTGATAACTGTCAAAAAAATCTTTGTGAATTGCACTTCTGTACATATTTAACGTTTTGACTCTTTAAAATAACGATTTGACTCTTTAATAAGGATCCACACCTTAAAATATCGGTTCTGTGTAGGGAAACGTTATTTGATGATTTTTCAAAGCGTTAAATCGTTTAGTGAATTGAACTAGCTTCAATAACGTGCAAAATCGTTAAAATAACACCCGCAATCTGAAAATAAAGCTTTGTGAATTGACCCCATTGCCTTAAATTCATCAGTTTTAGTAAAGAGTGTCCAGCAAGCCCATTTTTCGTAAAACTCTGTGGGGGAGTCTTTAGCCTGTAGAATTAGGTCTTCCATTTCAGCTATTCTGTCAATCCGTTGGAACCATTCAGACAAGCTAGGAGGAGATGTGTCTTTCCAATGGGTAGGGATACACAGTTTGGCTGCATTTATTAAATGTATTAATATAGTGTTTTTGTAAGTAGAATGAGGTAAGGCGGTATGATGAAGTAGGCATTGTGCTGCCGTAAACTCCAGGGAAAAAGTGGTGATAAGGGAGATAATACGGTGTACTTCTTTCCAAAATGCTTGTATAAGGGGACAATCCCACCAGATGTGTAGGAGAGTTCCTATCGAGTTTTTACAGCGCCAGCATATAGGTGGGGTTGAAGGGTGGAATTTGTGGATTATATAAGGTGTCCTATACCACCTTGAGTAAAGCTTATATCCATTTTCTTAAGCTAAGACATTCATTGAGCCTTTATGTATGCATCTAAATATGTGGGTCCAGTCACTAAGTGAGAGATCCAGATCAAGTTCCCTCATCCAGTGTTTGGCAGCATTATCTTCCCTAGGGTCAACACCAGAAAATAATAGAGTGTGTTTTTGATATTAAATGTCTCTGAGGACCTAGATTGACACACAGCATCTCAAAGGGGTTTTTGTTACTGTGCCATAATGAGGGTGATTTAGAGTTGAGTAAAGAATTTTTAATTACTTCGTAATCCATGTTAGAGATTCGGAAGTCAGGGTATTTAAGACAGAATGTGGTATAGGGGATAAAATTACCATTATCAAAAAACAATTCTGCTCTTAATGAGGGGATTGTGGAAGGAACACAGGGGATCGGATTTAAAGTATCAGGAAAAATATTTGAGTGTATAGGGATCGGTGACATGGGGCCTGTAGAAGAAGAAATATCAACAAGCTCCGTTTTTTTGAACGGAAGAAAACCCTATTTTTCTTCCGTCAAAAAAACGGAACGGACGAAAAACGGACGTTAGCGGACGATCCGTTTAACATCCGATCCCCTAACGTCCGTTTTTCATCAAAATATGTAATAAAAAAAAAGTTCTAACCAAAAAAAACGGACGAAAAATGGATCAACTGATGATAAAAAACGGTCCGCACGTGTGAAAGGGCCCTAACACTGTAGCTGCTGACTTTTATTAAGGAGACTTGCCTGTCCAGGGTGCCCGCGATGACGGAAGCCGAGCAAATGCTCGGGTCTCGGCTGCCCCGCCGTCATTCTCGGTGAGGGAATCGGGAAGTGAAGCCTTACACATATACATATAATGTATATGTGTGTATATATACGGTATTTATTTTTTAATTTTTTGCAGCATTTTTGGATTATTTTTTTTTTATTTTTTTGGTGGAGCTCCGCTTTGAGAGAAGAAAAATGTAGACCGTTTCCTGAAATTGTGAGGGCGCACTTAAATAAACATCTAAATGCTTTGCATTTATTCACCCTGAATTGTGTATAATTTATTACCCAATAAATGTACATTTCTATCTATAGTAGTAGTAATTGTCCCATAAAGCTCTAAGTTCAGCTTGTTTGTTGTACAGAATTCTGCCCAGTTGTTCTTTTTTTTTTATAAGTTGGCATGCTCCAGTCCAAGTGGGAACACCCAGATTATATGCCAACCAATCACTGAAGCATCTACATGTAAAACCTGCATTTCATTGGCATCTAGTCTGTGATTTGTGACTAAACCAGTTCTCTTTTAGATTTCTTGTGATTTGGTTGTCGTGTTATAGAAGGAGACGTCGTAATTGTAGGTCAGACCCGTCAAACTGAAATGGAACTGGGAAAAATGAGACGGGTTCAAACGGGGCGATTCCAGCCGTGATTTAAAGTGAACCTGTCACTGCAGGTGTCTACCATCGCCTTGTCAACTAGCAGCAGAAAGTGTTTGCAGCCCTCATCTTAACCACTTCAGTCCCGGACCATTTTGCCGGTCAATGACTGGGCCACTTTTTGCGATTCGGCACTGCGTCGCTTTAACTGACAATTGCGCGGTCGTGCGACGTTGCTCCCAAATAATTTTTTTTTTTTCACAAATAGAGCTTTCTTTTGGTGGTATTTTATCACCTCTGCAGGTTTTATTTTTTGCGCTATAAACAAAAATAGAGCGACAATTTTGAATTTTTTTTTAATATTTTTTGCTATAATATCCCCCAAAAATATATAAAAAAAAAAAACTATTTTTTCCCTCAGTTTAGGTCGATACGTATTCTTCTACATATTTTTTAATAAAAAGAAATCGCAATAAGCGTTTATTGATTATTTGTGCAAAAGTTAGTGTCTACACTATAGTGGGACTGACTAGGGGAAATAACAGATCGCTGTTGGAACATTGTATAAACAGACGATCAGTCATTTCTCCCCCTGAAAGAACCCGCGAGCTGTGTGTGTAAACACACACCTCTTGTTCTCGCTCTGTCACGAGCGATCGCCTGACGGTGATCGTGCCCGCCGGGCACTTGCATTGGCACCATGGCCGAGCGCGCCCCCTAGTGGCCGCAATGCAAAAATTACGTGATTTTGCGCAGCCGAGCCGACCTGCCGCCGTAAAACTATGGTGGGCGGTCTGCAAGCAGAGTTCTAACTGTTTAACTTTAATTTTTTATTTTTCATGAATAGTTTTTTTATAAACTTCGTTCTATTACTCACGTTTTACTTATGGATTGTCGCTTGATTGCCGATTTCCCAAACTAATATATATTTTTTTCTGCCTTGCTGGCATTTTCCATATTCCTTGTGGGCATTTGAAGCACTATCTTCCTGGGACACGGTGCAGCTGAGCGAGCAGCATGCACCGCCTGTTCTCGCGCATGCGCAGTATCAACGGCTCGCAGCGACGTACACTTCAGACGTTGCCATCACGAGTGGTGGTGTCGGAAGTGACCGCCCTGTTGTGATGGCAACGCAGCCCTCGTGCTGACTACTGGGAAATGACGCACATCTCCCAGGAGCACCAGCCAGCACGGGGCGTCGAGGGAAATTACGTCAGGCGCCACATATAGCAAGTGGCAGAATACAAAGGAGCCCATAGCAACAGTGCTGAAGGGGTGAGTAAAAAAAAAAAAAAATTCAAATGTTTTTTGCTGATGCATAACACTGTTTTTTTTTGAGTGGAACTCCACTTTATAGTCAGTAACTCATGTAATACCTGCATTGCATTCAGAGATGATGTAGGATTTCTGCCAGTGATCCAATGAAGAGTTAGTGTTTGCAAATCTGACAGAACAGCGGCGCTCCTGGTCCCTCCCTCCCGAGCCCCGGCTCTGTGTGTCCATTCAAACACAGAGCCATGGCTCGCCCCCCTCGCCTTCTGTTTGGCTCACTGGCTGTGATTGACATGGCACAGAAAATATTTTTTTTTTTAACCTTCATGCATAGAAAGCATGAAGGTTAAAACCCCCTTGTGTCTTTAAAACCACTTTAATCACTTAAGGACCGCCTCCTGCACATATACGTCGGCAGAATGGCACGGCTGGGCACATCCACGTACAGGTACGTCCTGACAAATTTCTCACTGCTCCAGGTGAGCCCCTGTGTGCAATCAAGGGTTGTTGAACCACCAAGGTGCTGGCAATGCTAATGATAGCAAATTGAAAGACAAAAACTGGACAGCCGCACTCCGAAATCGCTTAAAATAAGTTGTCTTTAATTTTTCAACTGTACACAGTCACTGCAACCAACAAAATACAGTATGGCCGACGCGTTTCGCACTTGCAATCAGTGCTTAGTCCTGTACTAGTACCCAGCCATGGGTCACGGGCGCGCGCCCGCGACGCACTCCCATGACCCGGTGGGACCCGCTGACCCGATCGGCACTGAAATGTGCGGCGATTGGTCCCCGGAGCTGAAGAACGGGGAGAGCCGTGTGTAAACACGGCTTCCCCGTGCTTCTCTGTGGCGGCTGCATCGATCGTGTCATCCCTATTATAGGGGGACAAAATCGATGACGTCACACCTACAGCCACACCCCCCTACAGTTGTAAACACACATTAGGGAACACATAACCCCTTCAGCGCCCCCTTGTGGTTAACTCCCAAACTGCAAATGTCATTTTCACCACAATGCAATTTAAATGCATTTTTTGCTGTGAAAATGACAATTGTCCCAAAAATGTGTCAAAATTGTCAGTGTACGCCATAATGTCGCAGTCACGGAAAAAAAAACGCTGATCGCCGCCATTGGTAGTAAAAAAAAAAAAAGAAATAATCAAAAAAGGCAATAAAACTATCCCCTATTTTGTAAACGCTATAAATTTTGCGCAAACCAACCGATAAACGCTTATTGCAATTTTTTTTCCCTCCAGAAATAGGTAGAATACATATCGGCCCAAACTGAGGAAAACTATTTTTTTATATATATATTTTTGGGGATATTTATTATAGCAAAAAGTAAAAAATATTGCATTTTTTTCAAAATTGTTTCTCTGTGTTTGTTTATAACGCAAAAAGTAAAAACCGCAGAGGTGATCAAATACCACCAAAAGAAAGCTCTATTTGTGGGGGGAAAAAATACGCCAATTTTGTTTGGGAGCCACGTCGCACGGCCGCACAATTGTCCGTTAAAGCGAAGCAGTGCCGAATCGCAAAAAGGCAAGCTCCTCTAGCAGCATTTTGGTCCGGGTCTTAAGTGGTTAATTGAACAAGCTAAAGTTAGAAGCTGCTTTTTTTTTTCTGCCTGTATTGTAATGTAATGTCTGCCCCCATGTGGTAAAGAGCTGCGCAAACTGTTGGCGCTATAAAAATTCTGTAAAATAATTAATAGTAGTCCCCCCAATCTGTTTTCATAGGAGCTGTCCCTTCAGCCCCAGGATGATATCGTGGACAGGGCCAAGATGGAGGACACCCTCAAAAGGCGCTTCTTTTACGACCAGGCTTTCGCCATTTATGGAGGTAAGCAATGGTGGTGACTTCCTTTTGACTTTTTGGATGAAAACTGCAAAGAAGGGAAAAAAAGCAATGCCAGTGAGGGAGGAGATAAGCGGAGCTTTACTCACAGAAATGCAAATGTTGTCATTTCAGCAATGTGGTGTAGAGCTGCACGATTAATTGCAAAGAGAATCGCGATTTCAATTCTCCTCGCGGGATGACCTGCGATTCTTCTGTTTCGCGGTTGGTTCCACGTAACCAGCGTGGAACTCAAATGGTGACGATATCGGAGCTGACGTCAGCAGCCTGCGCCGCTGGATGGATGGCCGGGGCTGTACAACTGTAGTGTGTACCCATACGCCGCCCAGTGGTCGCCGGCGGTACTGCTTCTAATGTATTAATCTTTTTCACAGTTCTGTACAACTGTTTGTATCCGTGCGCCACCCAATGGTTGCTGGCGGTACTGCTTCTGATGTGTATAAAAAAGAGACCAGCGGATATGTCTATAATGTTATGAAAAAAGCAGAATCAAAGTTTGATTCTGCTTTTTTCATAGGCGTTATATGATCTTCAACATTATAGACCTATCCACTGGTCTGTTTCTTATATATTGACATTTTCAGATAAATCACGTTTATTTATTTGGGGGGGGGGGGGGTGGGTGTCTGGCATTCAGTTTTTGAGAATCGTGATCTTTAGTCTAAGCAAAAGAATCGTGATTCCCATTTTGACCAGAATCGTGCAGCCCTAATGTGGTATTTAAATCTCATTGTCTTCTTCTCCCCTGGCTACTTCCAGATGTTGGGTTTGCAGCCTCTTGAATGGCCGGTCAGGAAATGATGTCGAACCCACGCCTGCACACCTCTATCATTTTGGCACAGCTGCTGTTTGATTGACATGTCACCTGAGCTGTGCGTGCGCAGCTCAGTGTGCATTCAGTAGAAGGGCTCTGGTCATGTGATACCCTTTGACAGCCAGCGGCAGATGCAGGGGAGAGGAGAGAAAGCGTTTAACAATGGCTGGTAATGCCTGGGAGCGGTAATGTCACCCATATTCTCCCAGCCGTTGTCGGAGCTCCCTCCCCTCCCATGCAGCCGCTGCTGGCTGACAGAGATCACATGACCAGACCGAGAGTGGACTGAAAATAAGCAAGTATATGCCCCTTTTTCGCTTCTTTTTTTGTTTCCCCTAAGCTCAGTCAGCATATGGGGAGGGGATATTTTTAGGCTGGCATTCTACTTTAAAGTGGAGTTCCACCCATATAAAAGTCAGCAGCTTCAAAAAGTGTAGCTGCCGACTTTTAATACTCAATCACCTACCCCACTGTCCTGTTATGACTGTGGGCGCCCAGCTGTGGCTTCACAGCCAGGCATGCACTGCGCATGCACGCTGTGATTGGCCGGACAGTCTTCTGGGACCTGTGACGTGTCACGGGCAGTCTTCTGGGACCTGTGACGTGTCCCGGAAGATTGCACCGTTAAAGGGGGAGAGGTAAACTTTTTTGCAGAGCCCTGGAAGGAAGTGGGAGCTGGGTGCCAATGATCCGGCAACAATTGTCCGATGGAGCGTACAAACAAACAGATTAACTGACAAAAACCCAGCCATCACCACACAATAGTTGTCGGAAAATCCCATCGTGTGTACGAGGCTTTACATCTGAGCAGCCGAAAAATACAGCGGGAGCTCTACTAAATCCCGGAATGTAAACAAGCAGATTTGCAGGATGTAGGCGAGTCTGCAATGGGGGGGGGGGGGGGTTTGCTTTTGAGGAAAATGTTTTTATTGCTTTAATCCTGGTAAAGTCGTTGTGCCTGGAATTGGGTTTTAATAATAAAAAAACGAGGGGGGTTTCCCTGCCCCCTATTGTGAAATATTTAATATTACAGCTTATTTTAGCACTATGACACAATGAGGACCGTGGCTCCCCGCTGTGTGATCCCGCTATAATTGTATTTCATATATCTGGGATTAGAGCAAGCTGTGTGTTGTGACAACAAACTATGCAACATGCCTTTTCCATTAACCTCCCTGGCGGTATGATTCTTTCAGATTTTAGGTGCTGAAAGCGGTACCTTTATTTGCAAGAGAATTTGGCGTTTTATACTGTAGGCTTGTAATTCTTAGGAATAACTCACTGAAATCTATCCAAACAAGAGTCTAATAGGCATCCCGGGTATGATTTTTTTTTTTTTTTTTTATTAAAAATTATAATATAATAATTAATTATAAAAAATGATAACAAATAATATAATTATAGTAAAAATTATTCAATAATGTAATCAAATCAAAATCACTGAAATTTGCTCAGTTGCAGAATTTTTGCTGTCATTATTATTTTTTTTTTTATGACGAATTTCCCCACAAATCGCTATCGCTAAATTCTGCAAGTGATTCTGATTTATTATCGCTGTTTTTTAGCTGCTCTAAAACAATTTTTGCAATAAAGGGACACTTTTGGTTGCTATGGGCAATCTACAGTTTGCAGGGAGAAAGAACAGTTTTTATTATATAAAATGACATGTAGTGTACAGGGCAGACCACTAGGGACATGGGGGGTGTGTATTTTTTACATACAGTATTGTAATCTATAAGATTACAGTGTACGGTATGTATAGTGTTTGTTTACATTTTTGAATTTGGCGCCGTTACCCCCCGCCCCCCCCCCCTACGTCGCGACACTCGCAGGGAAGGGAATCGGCGGTACACACAGCATCAGGCGGACATCCGGCCGCCGTGTACTGCGGGGATTCATCGCTGGATCGCAGAGAAAAGGTAAGTAAACTTTTTTTTCTGCATCCAGCGAGGCAAGTCCGTGTGTGGCACGGGGTTACCGATCTTAGCTTAAAAATCTCACCCCGTGCCACACACGGGAAGACCGCCAGGGAGGTTAAAGAACATTAACCACTAGGCGTCCGTGCCGAATGACGGCCACAGCGCGCACCCCAATTGCCAGGACCCTGTCAGTAGAGGTCCTCCCCTTCAGGGCGCGCGCTCCCGTGATCACCCCAGACACTGAGACTTGGGTGATCACAGATCCGAGGAAGGGGCCAATACCGGCCCCTTACCACATGATCATCTGTCAGCCAAAGTCGCATGACAAGTTATACCCCATGATTTCCAAGGAGTACCATTCATATCTGTGCGACTTCAAAGTTGTCCCTGCACTACTTTGATGCGACTTGAGGTCTATAGACCTCGAGATTACACAGGCGTTGCTAAAACCACTACAGGTCCGCGCTATTGACAAAATACATCAACAGCGCGGACCTGAGGCGCCGGGGTCACGTCTTTGGACGTCAATGTTTTGTAATTCCCCGCGCGCGCCACTGGGTGGCGCGCAGCGGGGAAAAACAGTGCCGTCGCATCGCCGAGGATCCGATGCGTGTACCCGGCGGCCGCGGTGTCCGCCAGGTACATGCGATCGGCGGTGACAGAGCAGGGACGTGGAGCTGGGTGTGTAAACACAAAGCTCCGCGTCCTGTCAGGGAGAGAGGAGACCGATCTGTGTCCCTTGTACATAGGGACACAGCATCGGTCACCTCCCCCAGTCACCCCCCTCCCCCCACACAGTTAGAAGACACCCAGGATATACATTTAACCCCTTCCTCACCCCCTAGTGTTAACCCCTTCAATGCCCGTCACATTTATACAGTAAAATCTTAAAAAAATAAATCATAATTCTGTCCCCTATTTTGTAGGCCCTATATCTTTTGCGCAAAGCAGGTTTTTTTTAAATACGTAGAAGAATACGTATCAGCCTTAACTGAGGAAAAAAAAAAAATTTTTTTAAAAAAAATTGGGATATTTATTATAGCAACAAGTAAAATATATATATATATTTTTAAATTGTCGCTCTTTTTTTGTTTATAACGGAAAAAATAAAAACCGCACAGGCGATCAAATACCACCAAAAGAAAGCTCTATTTGTGGGGAAAAAAACGACGCCAATTTTGTTTGGGAGCCACGTCGCACGACCGCGCAAATGTCAGTTAAAGTGACGCAGTGCCGGAAGCTGAAATTTCGCCTGGGCACGAAGGGGGTTTATGTGCCCAGTAAGTAAGTGGTTAAGTCACATCAAAGTTACAGCAAAATTGTGCGACTTTCAGGTCACACATGTGTGAAAGGGGCCTAAAGGCTAAATTGTACATATTCACACCCCATGTATGTCTTCTTTACACCTGTCAATAAAATAGTTGAACACAAAAGGGGCCTAAAGGTGATTTTTTTAATAAACTTGTCTATACTTACCTGCTCACAGTAACAGAGCTGAGGCTGTCAATCTGCTGAAGGTCCCTCCCCTGTCACCATTTTTCTCTTGGTGTTGGGTAATCTGTCAGAAGTGGCACATGCTGATAGCAGAGGAAGGAGGCAGTAGACAGAAATGACCCTTGGTGCTCCTTGATTGAGACAAATTCACACTATAGAGCAGGGGTGCCCAACCTTTTGAAGAGCGAGGGCCACTTAAACGAGTTGGTAACTGGTCGCGGGCCACAATGAGAGGAGTGGGTGGATGGCATGTCTGTGTCTGCTCTGCATATGCAGAGCGGACGCAGACACATCCCACTATTCTTTTTATTTGTGGATCCGATTGGAGGTAGGACACGATTTGGTTTATGTCTACAACTACTTAGAGGTGAATGGAGGGTCCAATTTATGGAACTGACCATGTGAAAGGGGCCCTGATGCGCTTGCTGTTTACCCGCCCCGCAGTGTACAGTTGGCTCTCCTGCACTTTGCAATAGAATTCTATTATATTCCGCAGGTTTGGTACACTTAAAAAAAAGTCACCAAACTCGCACATAATAACAGAAGTCTATGGCTCAGTGCAGCTAAACCTGTGGATCAGTTTGAAAGCAGCGCAGTAACCACTGCAGAACAGATATGCCCATATATCATTTTAGTAATGAACTGACCTTTAATAACAGTATTCTATACCATCCCAGAGCAGGAGGTTGTGGGCCACATCAGAGGGCTCCGCGGGCCACATGTGGCCCCCGGGCCACTGGTTGAGCACCCCTGCTATAGAGGGATATGCTGTGTTCATATTTCATGTCTGAGGTTTACAACCACTTAAGACCAGGACCAAATCGCAGGTAAAGGACCAGGCCCCTTTTTGCGATTCGGCACTGTGCGGCTTTAACTGACAATTGTTGTGCGACGTGGCTCCCAAGCAAAATTGGCATTTTTTTTTTTTTTTTTCACAAATAGAGATTTCTTTTGGTGGTATTTGATCGCCTCTGCGGTTTTTATTTTCTGCGCTATAAACAAAAATAGAGCGACAATTTTGAGAAAAAATTCAATATTTTTTACTTTTTGCTATAATAAATATCTCCAAAAATATATATTAAAAAAAACGAATTTTTCCTCAGTTTAGGCCGATACGTATTCTACCTATTTTTAGTAAAAAATCGCAGTAAGCGTTTTATAGATTGGATTGCGAAAAATTTATAGCATTTACAAATGCACTTTTATTTTTATTTTTTACTACTAATGGCGGCGATCAGCGTGTTTTTTTTTTTTTTTTTTTTTCCGCGACTGCGACATTATGGCGGACACATTGGACAATTTTGACGCATTTTTGGGACCATTGTCATTTTCACAGCAAAAAATGCTATAAAATGCACTGATTACTGTGAAAATTACAATTGCAGTTTGGGAGTTAACCACTAGGGGGCGCTGAAGGGGTTAAGTGTGACGTCATATGTGTTTCTAACTGTAGGGGGGCGGGGCTGGACATGTGATGTCATTGATCGCCATTCCCTATATCAGGGAACAATGACAACGAACAGGGAAGGTGTGTTTACACTCACCTCTCCCCGGTCTTCAGCTCCTGGGACTCTGGCAGCAATCGGGTCATCTGTCTGGGCATTTAAAGTGGAAGTAAACCCTTCTACCATTTTCAGCCAAGGAAGCTGCCATCTTGGCCTCTGTTTAATCTTCAACTGCCGTGGTGCTGCACATGTGATCAGTTATGACACCAGCCATTGGATGGTTTGACAGTTTGGTTGAGAGCACAACCAATGTGACAGTTGGCAATCCCGGCATGCCGGAAATTTAACTGCTTTTTGAAACTGTTAAAATCGATGGGTTTACTTCCGCTTTAACAATCACGCATATCGGCGCTAGGCGGTCCTTAAGTGGTTAAGGTAAAAAAAAACCCTTTGGATCGTCAGGATCCCTCCAGCCGCTCCTTTATGCCTACCTAAGCCAAATCCCAATCCAGCCAACCCCCATAGGCAGTTGCTTCCTGTGGGGGGCACTAGCCAAAGAGAGTCTGGAGCGGTGGTGGGGGACCCCAGAGGAAGAGGATTGGGGCTGCTCTGTGCAAAACCATTGCACGGAGCAGGCAAGTATAAAAATGTTTATGTACATTTAAAAAAATTAATAAAAATGAAGGTTTAATGTTTAAGTGCGATGTAAATATATTGCTGGCTTACCGTAGTTGTCTATTTCAGGGGTCAGCGGATTGTATGACTTCGGGCCTGTTGGATGTGCGCTAAAAAATAACATCATCCAGACATGGAGACAGCACTTCATACAGGAGGAGCAGATCCTGGAAATCGATTGCACCATGCTGACCCCAGAGTCTGTTCTCAAGTAATTGTCTCTTCTACTACTTATATTGTCAAATGCAAATTACACCCAAACCTGCTTTTCTCGTTTAGGGTGGGCACTGAAGAGATGTCTTATAATCTGGGATCCTTCCCAGTCCTCATTCCTCAAGTTCTAAAAAGAATCCTGATGAAGCACAAAGGCGGCATTGCTTCATCGGATGTAGCGAGATAGAATTTCTGATAGAAGGTTCTTTCCGCATCTTCCTATTGGCCAGTAACTGGAATGGGCAGCCTTATTGGCCCGTAGGATGCTATGAAAGGCTAAGGGGGCGGGTAGGCTTTTAACATGCCAGGAAGTGCTAAAATTTGCATGTTAAAAGACTGGTACAATTGGACATACCGGGGTGGTGGGTCTTGGACAGACTTTCTCAACATTTTAACCCTAGAGCAGGGGTAGGCAACCTCGACCCTCCAGCTGTTTTGAAACTACAAGTCCTATGAGACATTCCAAGACCCTTTAAAGATGACCATTGCAAGCATCCGTCAGTAGTGAAAAATAGTTTGTCCCAATCCTTTAACTGCCACTTTTGCTGGACAGCTTAGTCTGTAAATGAAACTGGAAAATAACACTTGGACCCCTTTCACACTGGGGCGTTTTTCACCTGAAAGAAGCTGCATCTGCCATCCCCAATGTGAAAGCCCGAGTGCTTTCACACTGAGGCGCTGCGCTAGGAGGGCGTTAAAATAAAAAAAAAAAACTTGCAAGCAGCTTCTTTGCAGTGCTTTAGGAGCGTTCAATACACCGCTCCTTAAGCCTACTTCCCATTTTGGGAGCATTTTTTTAACGCCAAAGCGCCTGAAAAACAGGCGTTTGTGAAAGGGGTCTTAGCAGCGCTTTACCAGCATTTTTCGGGCCGTATGAAAGGGCTCTGAAAGCACTCAGGCTTTCACCATATCAAAGAGTAGCAAGCTGTTTTTGGGTTTAATACCATTTTTAAGCAACTCCTAGCAACTTCTGGAGGAACCCTAGTAGATGGTCTAGGACCGTGATGGCAAACCTTGGCACCCCAGATGTTTTGAAACTACATTTCCCATGATGCTCATGCACTCTTCAGTGTAAATGAGCATCATGGGAAATGTAGTTCCAAAACATCTGGGGTGCCAAGGTTTGCCATCACTGGTCTAGGACAGCCATTCTCAACCAGGGTTCCGTGGAACCCTAGGGTTCCTCCTGAGGTGGCTAGGGGTTCCTTGAGCTGTGGCTGTTTTACCTCGTGTTTGATGGTGCCTACATAGTTCTGAGTCAATTCCACCTGGAGGAGCCAGTGGTATTACACCAATGATCTTCATAGTTCTCCGTTATACCACTACTGTAAAAAAGAGCATTCTTCTTACTGACCACCAAAGTAAGGGGTATTGTTCCCACTGACCCCCAATGAATGTGTTTTATCAGAGGTTCCCTGAGACCTGAAAATTATTTTTAGGGTTCCCCAGCGGTAAAAAGGTTGAGAAAGGCTGGTCTAGGAGTTGTGTTGTGTGTGCGCGCGTGTTTGTTTATTATTTTTTTTTTTTTTTTGAGTGTTCTTGCAACCCAGACTGCAGATAATGGGGTGCCGTGGAGTGGCTCTGCGGCTTTCACATGTATTTGCAAACATCTGCTAACTAAACCCCTGTTTTTAACGTAAATTGTTAGACGGGACAATTTCGGTTGGTTTGTAAGTTGAGCTGGGAATTTCATTGATTTTGTTTGACATGCGTCACCCCTCCATGTGCTCCTTGCTGCGAAGGCCAGTTATAGGTAGGGGCAGGGGCCAGTTGGTGGTTCTGAGTGAAAATCAAAGCGAAACAGTGCAAAAAAAATATATAAAGATAATCAATAAAATATTGGTTATACAAGGAAGAAGTCCATAAGTGAAGGTGAAAAAGAGAAATCCATAACAATTTTCAATAAGGTAATGCAGGTTCAAAACAGGTGACCAAGTAGATGTCCTCCACCAAAAGTAAAGATGGCCTCTCACCTCAGAAATTGGACTTTAGAAGGTCACTAAGCACAAGCACTAAGTCACAGGTCCTGGTAATACGGATCAAGAGGTTGCTTGACAACTCCAAAAGCATCAATATATGGCCCATAGATAACAGCAATAGTCGGACATAGGGAATGAAGAAGAGAGAGATCTAATGCTCTCAGTACCAACCCAACAATTGTTTATTTAAAATGATCAAAAACAGACACTCACATGTTTAAGCACTCAGAGCCGAGTGCTAGCTGACAGGCAGAGAACACTATCGAGTGTATACAGCGGCGATCGCGTGTGACGTCATACGCAACTCCTCCCCTATTAATTTTTTTTTCCAGCGCGGAATACTTTATATTATTGGGTTTGTTCTGAGTGCACAACTGATATGATTTAGATTTGCATGTATAAGGTTGTTTCATTATATTATTGCTTTTTGGTTACACATTGCACACTCCTATTTACATTTTAGGACATCTGGGCATGTTGACAAGTTTGCCGATTTTATGGTGAAAGATGTCAAGAACGGTGAATGTTTCCGGGCCGACCATCTTCTAAAAGGTGACGCATTAAAGTCGGCGCCTTCGGGAACACTGTCTCTGTACCCTCCCTCGATGCCCCCTCTGCTCTTTGCTTTTGCACTTATTTCACCCTCCTGTCTTCTCCACTTTTTGCCTGTACCTTCTTCTTTTTGTTCAATATATTTTTATTAAAGACGAATAAACAGGTGACAAACGAAAATCAAGGAGGTCAGCATGACCACATGTTACATGTCAGAGAATACACAGACAAAAACTATTATAATAATTATGATTATTATTATACCGCTCAGAAGATGTATAAACAGGCTGTTAGCGGTAACGGGTCCGGGAACCTCAGGCGCCCACGACTCGCAACTCGGCGCAGGACTGAGCGGAGAAGGTGGCTGATCCTTAGAGCACGCCTCTCAAGCATATGGAAACAAACACGCTCATGAGGGGCGTTAGCACTCACAATCAAAATAAATAACGAAAAGTACCAGAGAAAAGGGGGTGAGAAAGAGAAAAACAAGGAGTAGGAGAGGGAGGGTGGGGGGGGGAGGGGGGAGACCTTCCGCCTCCGTCTGCCAACCTGTATCGGAGAAACAAAAGAAAAACGGCAAATAGACCCACAAGTTACTTATATACATGGCATATCTGGTAAGCTGCAATATAAGTCATCCAATGTAAAACGTGAAATCCCAGGTGACAAACATTCTTTTACCCCTTGCGAGACATTAGATCGGCATACGCCGAGGTGTATTTAAACGCAAACCAGCCGGACCATATTTTCAGAAATAAGTCTGACTTGTTCCTCAATGAGTAGGTGAGATCCTCCATATGATAGATTCGGTCCACTTCCACCAGCCATAGGCGTAGTGTAGGCACTGCAGTCTGTTTCCAAAAGCGTGGGATTAGAGACTTTGCCGCATTCAGTAAATGAGGCGTTATAGACTTTTTATATGCACCGGGATGTCCCGACGTACAGTGAAATAAAATTACCCAGGGATCCTCGGGGAAAAACGCGTGCAGGGCCACTGGAGTGTAGTGCCACCTTGTGAGTAGTTTGTAATTAACCTCAGCAATTTTAGATGAGATGGAGGATGTGCGAGCTAAAAATAAGATGGAATCTCTCTGGAAGGGTGACAGTTCCTTCTGTAATTATTTTTCCCAGTGAAGTAAGAATTTTGGCGTACTCTTTGTAGATATGTCATACAGCACTTTATAGAAAAATGAGAGAGGCCTCTCCTCCTGTTGATCTCCGACAAAGGCACATTCTATTACATTCAGGGCATCTAGGTCCCTCAGGGGTCTCGGTAGAGAACTAACAAAAGCCGCTAGTTGACGATACTTCCAACGCATCAGTGGGGTGATGGGTTCACTAGATCTGTTAAGGGGACGATACCCGAGGGAGATAGTACATGATGAAGCAACGTGGCCAAGCCCAGAGACCAGGGGCGTTGTGGGGGCCGCGTATTTCCAGGAGGGAAAAAATCTTGCCCCACTAACGGCATCAGGGGGGAATTATGTAGCCATCCATAGGTTTTGCCTAACCTATCCCAAATCAAGGGTGATGTCGTGCTAGACAGAGATCTAAATTTGCGTGGAATCCAGATTTGTGTATATGGGACCATCCCGCATAACTCCGCCTCAAGGGACACCCACAGCTTGGATTTAGCATGGTATCTCCAATCAGAAATCCTAGTGAGGACCGTGGCTAGGAAGTATCGTTTAACATCGGGCAATGCCAGTCCCCCCTCCTTCTTAGGCCTAGTCAGTAAAGACCTTGCAACCCTGGGTCGTCTCTTGTTCCAGACAAATCTACCGAACAGTGATCTTAATATTGTGAAATAACCCACAGGTATTTTGTAAGGAATCATTTGAAACAAAAACAGTAGTCTGGGTAAAACATTCATTTTAATAATGCTTACCCTACCCAGCCATGAGTGAGCAAGCTGCGTCCATCTCTGTAAATCAGACCTAATCACATTTAATAAAGGGATAAAGTTAGTGCGGAATAGGGATGCAGGATTAGGCGTGAGGAAAATACCTAAATATTTCATTGTTTTGGACTGCCAACTAAAGGGGAAAGATGTTTTCAGACTAGGCACAACCCGGGGGGAGACCGATATATTCAAAATTTCGGATTTACTCATATTTATTTTAAAATTGGAAACCGCTCCATACGCTTCAAACGCGGCCATAAGGACCGGAAGCGTCGGCGTCGGGCGCTGCACATAGAACAATATATCGTCCGCATATGCAGCATATTTATGTTCGTGTTTACCAATCGTAATCCCGTGAATGTCCGGGTTGTGCCTAATCGAGGACAGAGCCTGTACCTTCTTCTATCCTCCTTTTCCTCCTCTCTCCTCCTTTTCCTCCTCTTCTTCTCCTTTTCCTCCTCTCTCCTCCTCTGTCCCTTCAACCCCCCTTGTTCTTCATATCTATTATGTCCTGCAGATAATTGTTTGTTATATGTGATTGCAATGGTGATACTACTCTCAGGACTGTAGACGTTTTCTGCCCTCATTCTAAAGGTTGTTTGTTCATTTGGCAGCTCATCTCCAGAAACTCATGTCTGACAAAAAGTGCACCGCAGAAAAGAAAGCAGAAATGGAGAGCGTGTTAACGCAGGTGAGCAATGTTGTCTGAAGTCCTCTGGACACATCTGATTGGTGGCTCGGCCATCATGATTTTTGGCCGGTTTGCAATAGGAATCGCACAACGAACGCGGTGTGCGTTCCTTTGTGATTTTCACGTAGTTCCATGCAATCGGATTTCAGCCCAATCATCTGACCATTATTATATATGGTACCTCATCCCTAAATTGTCGTGTGCAATCATAGAGTGGGACATTTTATAGGTACGTATGAAAGAATTATTGATGTAAAAATACATATTGCTTAAAGCGGAGTTCCCCCCAAAATTGGAACTTCCGCTTAATCCACTCCTCGCCCCCTTACATGCCACCTTTGGCATGTCATTTTTTTTTGGGGGGGGGGGGGGGGGGGAGTGGGAGCTTCAAGAGGAGTGGGACTTCCTGTCCCACTTCCTCCTTCCGCCGAGGGGCTGGTAAGGCTGGTATAGTCTAATCGCCTTTCTGCAGCCCCTCTCTGTAGGGGATCACCTGGGACACGTGACGGGTCCCAGGCGATCGCCTGTCCAATTAGATGGCGCCATGCCACTCGCGCATGCACAGTGGGTGCCCAGCCGTGAAGCCGAAAGCTGTCACGGCCGGGTGCCTACACTTGGAATGAAGACGCCGGCTGGAGAGGGGGGGAGAGGAGCGGAGTCTTGGCCGGCGCGTTGCTGGAACGTGGAGCAGGTGAGTGTATGTTTATTAAAACACTTTTTGTAGCTGCTGACTTTTAATAAACATAAAAAATGACTGGAACACCCCTTTAAGACCACTTTCACACTGAGACAATTTTCAGGCTTTTGGTGCTAAAATTGCACCTGTAATGCGCCTCTCATGCCTCCCCAGTGTGAAAGTCTGAGTGCTTTCACACTGGGGCTGTGCGCTTGCGGGACGGGAAAAGTTTACAGCGCTTCTACGCCTGCCTATTGGAATGAATGGGCAGCGCTTTGGAAGCGCCTGTAAAGCGATTTGGAAGCGCTGCAACACGGGCAGGTTTAACCCTTTCTTCGACTGCTAGCGGGGGCTAAAATAGCTCCGCTAGCGACCAAAAAATCTCTGCGAGAACGACATTAAAGCGCCGCTAAAACTAGTGCTGCTTTACTGCCAAAGGACCCGCCACCCCAGTGTGAAAGAAGCATTATTTTTTTAAACATGAAGGTTTAAATTGTATCAACTTAAAGGATTGAAGACGATTACATTAAGGGTTTATACTATGTGTGTGTGTGTGTGTGTATATGTATGTGTGTATGTATATATATATATATATATATATATATATATATATATATATATATATATATATATATATATATATAATATATATATATATATATATATATATATATATATATATAAAAAAAAAAATCATATGCAGATATCTTCAATATCGGTCTGTAAAAACTTCAACGTGTTTCAACTCCTAGAATCTTCATCGGGAGGTAAAGAACATATATTACAGAACCCAATGATACAATATATAAAATAGAGAGGGTGTAGGTCCAAGGAGTACCCATAGAGGCAACTCTGGTGCAATGCAAGGGATGCTGAAACCAAAAAACATCAAGAGCAAAAAAGAATGATTGTGGCTTGTGCTGGGAGAAGGCTGAGACCATGTGGTCTTCAAATTTTCACCATTTATCTGTATCGGAGGTCAATCACCAGCTCTACCACTTTATTTATTTTTATTTTTTTAGGCCCTCATTCCTTTTTGCTCTTTACAGGCTTTATTGGGTTCCGTAAGCCTTGCATTGCATCAGGCTTGCCTCTTTGGGTTCTCCTTGGACTTGCATCCTCTCTAATATTCTTTACCTCCTGATGAAGACTCTGTATGAGCTGAAACGCAGTTGAGGTCTTTTTACAGACTGATATTGAGAATATCTGCATATGATGGAATGTATACATGCTATATAAACCCTTGATGTATTCGATTGCAATCGTTTAATTTGTGATACAATTGTATTTTTTTTTATTGTTAACAAATGGTGATATATTTTTATTGCCATACTTTTTTTTTTTTGTTTCCTTGGTCCCACCCCATGCTTGCACACTCCATTTTTGTACCAAGTAATCCGGGGTCGGCAAACACGCTGCATTTGGGATGTCTTTAACATTGCACTGATACCCGCTGCAGATCGCAAGGGCAGTACTCTTTGAATACGGTGCGGAACGTGTGCAAGAAATGCAGGTTTCATGCACAGCGTTCTAGTGTAAACGGGCCCTTTTAAGTACACGTTCGCTAAAAAAAATATCCCGATCTTTCTCAATATGTGGATGCACTCGATGGGCTCCACCAGCCGATAAAATACTTGTGCTTGGGCACTACCATCCCACAGACTTGAATAGCATGTACGTTTTTAGCAGGAGCAGCGTCATGTTAAAGTTAATGGGGCATTCGTGCAATGTAATACGGACCTTCTGGAAGAAGGGGGGGTACGCAAATGTGTATTAATAATAACTTTAAACCCTGTGCAGTGCTCGGATTGGCCAACATTGGGTATTGTGTGCCCAGCACTAGGTCTTATCTTCCCTCTGTAGGATCAGGCCTGTATTTTTTGGCCCTTCTAATTAGTAATTGTTTTGAATGCAGAAATGTATTTTTTATTCCCTAAATAGATGGACAATTACGGACAACAAGAACTGGCAGACCTCTTTGTCAAGTACAATGTAAAGTCCCCCATTACCTTAAATGACCTCACCCCTCCAGTGTCTTTCAATCTGATGTTCCAGACATCCATCGGACCCGGGGGCAACATGACAGGGTATGTAACCTACTCTTTATTAACCATGCTTTTTTTTCTTGGTGACTGTGGTCCCAGCTGCCTTGAGATCATTGACAAGATTCCCCCGTGTATTTCTTGGCTGATTCCTCACCATTCTCATGATCGTTGAATCTCCACGAGGTGAGATCTTGTATGGAGCCCCAGACTGAGGGAGAGTGACAGTAATTTTGTGTTTCTTCCATTCGCGAAAAATCGCACCTTTGTCACCCTCTCACCAAGATGCTTGGCGATGGTCGTGTAGCCCATTCCAGCCTTGTGGGTCTACAATCTTGTCCCTGACATCCTCGGGCAGCTCTTGACCATGGTGGAGAGATTGGAATCTGGTTGCTTCTGTGGACAGGTGTCTTTAACCACTTAAGACCTGGACCTTTAGTCAGCTAAAGGACCTGGCCAGGTTTTGCGATCCGGCACTGCATCGATTTAACAGACAATTGCGCGGTCGTGCGACGTGGCTCCCAAACAAAATTGGCATCCTTTTTTCCCCCACAAATAGAGCTTTCTTTTGGTGGTATTTGATCACCTCTGCGGGTTTTATTTTTTGCGCTATAAACAAAAATAGAGCGACAATTTTGAAAAAAATCAATATTTTTTACTTTTTGCTATAATAAATTTCCCCCAAAAATATATAAAAAAAAAATGTTTTTCCTCAGTTTAGGCCGATACGTATTCTACCTATTTTTGGTAAAAAAAAAATCGCAATAAGAGTTTATCGGTTGGTTAGCGCAAAATTTATAGCGTTTACAAAATGGGGGATAGTTTTATTGCATTTTTATTATATTTTTTTTTTACTACTAATGGCGGCGATCAGCAATTTTTTTTCCGTGACTGCGACATTATGGCGGATACTTTGGACAATTTTTACACATTTTTGGGACAATTGTCATTTTCACAGCAAAAAAAAATCATTTAAATTGCATTGTTGTGAAAATGACATTTGCAGTTTGGGAGTTAACCACAAGGGGGCGCTGAAGGGGTTATGTATGACCTCATCTGTGTTTAGAACTGTAGGGGGGTGTGGCTGTAGGTGTGACATCGATTGTGTCTCCCTATAAAAGGGATCACGCGATCAATGATGCCGCCTCAGTGAAGAACAGGGAAGCCGTGTTTACACAGCTTCTGCCCATTTCCTACTGCGCCTGCGGGAGTCTCGCGCCGGCTTGTGAATGGGCGGCTGCTCTCTGAGAACACACACCGTTCCCAGAAAGCAGCGCACCCCATTCACTAGGAGAAGAAGAAAAAGAAAACACATTGCGGTGTGCATGAGGCAGATTACGGACTTCCGCATAGCAACAGGTATTTCGGGTGAGTATGAATTTTTTTTTTTCACTTTAAAAAATAAATAAAAATTTAAGGACTTTTGGGCAAATGTTTTTTTCCTGGGTGGAACTGGGTGGAACTCCGCTTTAAGTAAATCAATTATTACTAAACATAAATATTAACCATTATAAGCTATTTAAAATATCAGCGTCTCAATATTGGTGCGTGACCAATTATATAGAATACGTTACGCTATAACGCTATAAAGAAACAAGTGTGGCAATAAAAAAAATAAAAAAAAATAACTTTGCTATATTAACCACTTAATGCCCGACCACTGTATATATACGTCCTTTTTTTAAAGATGGATATCTCGGTAACGGCAGCAGCTGCTGCCACAACCGAGATATCCATCTTTACAGTGGGCGGGCCTGTCTACGATAACGGCCGTCTCCGCGGCGGATTCGCCGCGAGATCGCCGTTATCGGTGGCGGGAGAGGCGTGCCTTCCGCCGCTTACCGTTGCCGTCGGTAGCGGCGGAGGCAATCGGGTCCACTCGTCTGCTGTCCGGGGATGCGACTGAGGGAAAAATTTCCCTCGTCCGTCCCCATAGCTCTGCTGGGCGGAAGTGACGTCAAAATGTCAGTCCCGTCCAGCGTCTTAAAGAGACAATTTCTTTGTTTACCTTTTTTTTTTTTTTTTGTAAGTCTAAATATGAGATGTGAGGTCTTTTTGACCCCAGATCTCATATATAAGAGGACCTGTCATGCTTTTTTCTATTACAAGGGATGTTTACATTCCTTGTAATAGGAATAAAAGTGATATTTTTTTTTTTCAGTGTTAAAAATTATAAAATAAATTAAAAATAAATCCGAAACCAAAAAAAATATATTTTTTAAAGCGCCCAGTCCCGACGAGCTCTCGAGCAGAAGCGAACGCATACGCGAGTAGCACCCGCATATGAAAACGGCGTTCAAACCACACAAGTCAGGTATCACAGCGATCAGTAGAGCGAGAGCAATAATTTTAGCCCTAGACCTCCTCTGTATCTCAAAAAATGCAACCTATAGAATTTTTTAAACGTCGCCTATTGAGATTTTTAAGGGTAAAAGTTTGACGCCATGCCACGAGCGGTCGCAATTTTTAAGCGTGACATGTTGGGTGTCATTTTACTCGGCGTAACATTATCTTTCACAATATGTAAAAAAATTGGGCCAAATTTATTGTTGTCTTATTTTTTAATTAAAAAAAGAAAAGTGAATTTTTTCCAAAAAAAGTGCGCTTGCAAGACCGCTGCGCAAATACGGTGTAACAAAAAGTATTGCAATGACTGCCATTTTATTCTCTAGGGTGTTAGAAAAAAATATATATAATGTTTGGGGGTTTTAAGTAATTTTCTAGCAAAAAAAAATGTTTTAGTCTCGTAAACACGAAATCTGAAAAACAGGCTCGGTGGGCAAGTGGTTAAATATCCCAAGAATAAGTTCTAGAGATGTACACAAAATTCAGGAATGATTTGATCAGAGGCTAAGAACACACAAGTTCCTAGAGAATACAATGGCAGATGCTGAGATGGGACCCCATTTGGCATTCACCCCCCAGCATTGCAGGGCACCGGCGCTGTCCCCCAAGTCATTGTCATTGGCCTGTCATATTTGAATGCAGCTGTCCTTCAGACTTTTGATTGTCCATTTTCCCACCTCCTAGGTATCTCCGACCAGAAACTGCACAAGGAATCTTCCTCAACTTCAAACGGCTGTTGGAATTTAATCAGGGAAAACTGCCATTTGCCGCTGCTCAGATTGGGAACTCTTTTAGAAATGAGATTTCTCCCCGGTCAGGACTCATCAGGGTTCGGTAAGTAAAGGTTTCTCTTAAAGTGATTGCAAAATCTCATGTTTTTTTTTGTTATGCTTGCCTGCTCTGTGCATTATATTTTCAGACCACTCCTGATCTTCCTCTTCTCAGATCCCTCTTCGCTGCTCCTGGCCCCTCCTTCCTGTAGCGTGCTCCCCCACAGCTAACAGCTTGCTGTAGGGGAGCACTCAAGCTGAAGCTCCGTGTGTTCATTCAGACATGCAGCTGCGGTTTAGCCCCCCCCTCTCTTCTGATTGGTCAACTGACTTTGACAGCAACAGGAGCCAATGGCGCCGCTGCTGTGTTTCAGCCAATCGGGTGGGAGAGTTCCGGACAGCTGAGGGACTCGTGGACATTGCTGGCTAGAAATGGACCTCAGGTAAGTATTAGGGGGGCTGCTGCATAAAATGTATTAAAATAACAAACCTCCTTTTACAACCTTTTTATTATTTGATGGTAAACACAGCAGATCTCTGGGGTGTATGCTGTGCTTGTGGGAGGCTAGAAACATATGCCTGGTACACACTGCTACTATGCTGCTGTGTTCTGACAGGGGGACTATTGGCATAATTTAGGGCACAAGCTGCGGACTGACTGTACATGGCACAGTGTAAGGCATGGACTTGAAGGTTGTTACTGAGATGTGCTTGTTCTGTTTCCCCTGCAGAGAATTCACTATGGCAGAAATCGAGCACTTTGTGGACCCCAATGAGAAAGTTCACCCCAAATTTGAGGCTGTGGCAGACTTGAACATCCTGTTGTATTCCTCCAAAGCGCAGATCAGTGGGGAGTCGGCACATAAGATGAGGCTGGGCGACGCTGTGGAGCAGGTAGGTCACTTGACCAATCGGCAGCCATGTTCTACATGTTCTCTTTGTTTCAGGGAACTGTGTAATTTTCTTAGTGGTTGTATAGTCAAAATTTTTACTTTTACCTACAGGTAAGCCGATAAGGCTTACCTGTAGGTAAAAAAGAATATCTCCTAAACCTGTACGGTTTAGGAGATATTCCCCTTGCAATGCACCACTGACTACAGCTGCGCATGTGCATCAGGGATTCTCGGCTGCAAGCAAAGCAGATGCCGGACTTTGCCAGGAAAGAAGTCTCCCGCGTGCATGCGTGGGAGTGACGACATCGTGGCTCTAGCCCCTCACAGCGCTGGAACCGCGATATCCGGAAGACACGCCGAGGCAACATGTCATCTCCCTTGGCATGGACCAGGTAAGTTACCGATGCCCCGTTCTAAGGCAAGTATTTTATAACGAGCTAGTATGCGGTGCATACTAGCTCATTATGCCTTTTGCCTTACAGGTAGAACAAAAAAAACTGTCAGTGGGTATACAAACGCTATGGTATTTGGTTTACTGCCCTTTTGGTCGAATGATTATTATGGATGTGTGGAATTTTGGGCTCGTAGGTTGTGCTTGGGTTCTGCATCTCTTATGCTGCACACTCTCTCAGAATTCTTGCATCTCTTTTAAGGCTCTTTTCCTGGCTTTTCCTCTCATCTTTTTTTTTTCTTTTTCTCTTGACTTTACACCCTCTCCTCCACGCTTTACTCTTAACCTTAATCCTTAAAGCGGAGCTCCACCCAGTATAACAACATTTTACAATGTTGTTTGAAAAAAAAAAAAAAACCTGAAAAAAAAAAAAAAATACTCACCCGAAATAGCTGTTGCTATGCGGAAGTCCGTAATCTGCCTCTTCCTGATCCGCAGTGTGTTTTCTTCTTCTTCTTCTCCTTGTGAATGGGGCGCGCTGCTTCCTGGGAACTGTGTGTGTTCTCAGAGAGCAGCGCGCCCATTCACAAGCCAGCGTGAGACTCGCGCAGGCGCAGTAGGAAACGGGCAGTGAAGCCGTACGGCTTCACTGCCTGTTTCCCATATTGTGAATGGCGGCGCGGGACCCGGAGCGATCGTGGGACCCGGAGCGATCGTGGGACCGGCATCGGGGGGCCCATCAGCGCGGGCAAGTAGGACAGGTAAGTGTCTTTATTTAAAGTCAGCAGCTACACTGTTAGTAGCTGCTGACTTTAAAAAAATTTTTTACCGTGGCTGGAGCTCCGCTTTAAGACTCATGTGAGTCAGATAATGTCAGATACAAAAGTGAAAATTCAGCGCTGGGATATAAACAATTACAAATAAAATACAAATAAAAATATGCAAGCCAGCACTGAGGATAAATTCATAGAAAATTTCCTTTCAGTGTCTCCTCTTCACCTTCACTCCTGCTGGATTTATTTGTGTGATTCACTTTCACCTAAGGACATTATTTGTGGACACGTGGACATTTAATTTCACTGGCTTACATTTATATTCATATTTATATTATTTATTGTTTATTTTAATTTTTGCGCTGCACTTCTTCACTTTAAGATAATGTCAGATGCATGTGTAAAATGCTTGTTTTCTTTTATTTCTTTGGATTGCTCTCCTGCCTTTTTTTTTTTGATGTTTTGTACTTTTTCTTTTCTGACATCAATAAAAAGTTTTTTCTTTTTTTTTTTTTAAATCTACTTTACTGATAACTTCCTCCAAAGTCGTTTGGAAGCTCTCTATTATATAAACGTATGAATCCATGACCTGCAGATAATGTTATTGTGCTATATTGCTGATGTAACTGACCCCTTCTGCTATGTTCATCTTGTTCTTGCATGTGTGTGAGCGGCTCAAGCAGGCCAGAGTCTTTCCACCTTAAAAATGTTGATCATGATGATTTAAAGGCCCAACTTCAGAGGAAGTCAAAATCGTCCCTTGCAATGGGGCTGCTCCCTGTGCTGCAAGGGAGAACATGTTTGTTTAGGTCTAGCACATATGTCAAACACAAGGCCCGTCAGGCCTTGTCATGTGGCCCTTGCAACTAGTTTTGCAGCTGGAATGTGGAGAACTCCATTCCCCCACCTTTGGTTCTTAACCTTCCTCACTGTCATTTGTAAACACCGAAGCCTGCTCGGAGTTGGGGTTGCACACTGTGAGTAGCGCGCCCCTGAACTCTGCGCTCTTTAGCCCCTGGACGATGCGCTCTGTGCGTAGCACCGCCCCGGGGGGCTGGGGGGAGTATATAGATGCAGCATCCACCTAGGTAAGTATGAATCAAAAAAAGTAAGGTAAAAAAAACTTTTTAGACTTTAAAACCAAATCAAGATCTAAACAGCTCTGCCATTGTACACTGTAGCGAAATGTCTGACTTGTTAAGACGACTTCCTGTGAGTACAGATCTGATCTTTTTGTGTCCTCCTTTTCTCCAGGGTGTGATCAATAACTCAGTCCTGGGATACTTCATAGGAAGAATCTACTTATACCTCATTAAAGTTGGCGTGTCAGCAGAGAAGCTGCGGTTCCGGCAGCACATGGAAAATGAAATGGCACATTATGCCTGCGACTGCTGGGATGCCGAGACCAAAACCTCTTATGTAAGTATCGGGGAAGTATGTACTATGCAGCTCTTATTAGGCTGTATCCTTCTGTCCTCTCTAATATCCAAATACCAGCAACAATCAATTCTAGCCCACTGCAAGTTATTTGGGGAAATCAGCTGATATTTATTTGGGATATTTGACTGTATTTTCTTTATTTTTAATTTTTTTTCTTCTCATGGGGAAATAGAGACATCTACTGGTTTGCAGACCAAACTGCAGTTGCTTTGGCACCTTTCAATAAGGTAGTGATGATTGGTTTATGAACAAATCTGCCCTGAATATTTTTGGGCTTCAGCTTTTACACTGAAGAACCAGTAAATACATTTTTAATAGACACGTGCGATGCCAAAATAACATTCGTATTTTTTTTTTTGGGTCGCAATTCGTAATTTAGAAAACAAAAGGAAATTCGAAGATCTAAAATAACTTGACAATTTACTAACTATAAAGTTATAGGTATTGAAATCTCCTTTCAAATTTGGCTGTTGGTAAACTTTCCGAATTATCCGAAATAACAAATGTTGCATCGAAACAAATGGAATAAAATAATAATAAAATGTTAAGACTGGGACCAAATGAGCATAGGGTGAGGGCTGCTAGTAGGCTTGTCCCGGTACCGATACTAGTATCGGTATCGGGACCGATGCCGAGTATTTGCGCTAGTACTTGTACTCGCGCAAATACTCCCGATGCTTAAATAGAATACTGCCCCCCGTGCCCCCAACGCCGTCGCAAAGCCGCCGCAACGATAATCGGCGTTACAGCAGGCATTACAAGTTTTCGTTTGTATACTTGTAATGCCCGCCACGCCATCTATAGACACTCCCCTTCTCTGGATTGGACGGATCTGTCCAATCGCGAGCAGGGGGGAGTGTCTATGCACGGATCCGTGTATAGACACTCCCCCTTGCTCGCGATTGGACGGATCCATCCAATCCAGAGAAGGGGAGTGTCTATAGATGGCGTGGCTTGTAATGCCCACTGTATTTTGCACGGGGATTAACACCGGCAGCAGCAGTGGCGGTGCCAGGTATGAGGGGCATGGCTGCAGTATGTGGGGGCACAGGACATGGCTGCAGTATGTGGGGGACATGACATGGCTGCAGTATGTGGGGGACATGACATGGCTGCAATATGTGTGGGGACATGACATGGCTGCAATATGTGTGGGGACATGACATGGCTGCATTTATGGGGGACATGACATGGCTGCATTTATGGGGGACATGACATGGCTGCAATATGTGGGGGACAGGACATGGCTGCAATATGTGGGGGACAGGACATGGCTGCAATATGTGGGGGACAGGACATGGCTGCAATATGTGGGGGACAGGACATGGCTGCAATATGTGGGGGACAGGACATGGCTGCAATATGTGGGGGACAGGACATGGCTGCAATATGTGGGGGGACATGGCTGCAATATGTGGGGGGCATGTATGGCTGCAATATGTGGGGAGACATGGCTGCATTTGGGGACACGTTAAGAAAAGTATCGGTATTCGGTATCGGCGAGCACATGAAAAAAAAGTATCGGTACTTGTACTCGGTCCTAAAAAAGTGGTATCGGGACAACCCTAGCTGCTGGTGCCGTCTAACCCATAAATGATCACTGGTCATGGGAGTGTTGACTAGGATTTTTCTGGGCACTGAAAACACAACAAAGAACTGACATAAAAAGATATTTATTAACACAAAAAACTGTATAATGTTAAAACATTTGAGACAAACCCCACAATAGAAAACGGCGTTATGGATAACAGAAACTGTCACGTCTGTTAGACCCTATTCACACCTGAGCGTTTTGTAGCTTGAAGCCTGAAGCTACAAAACGCTGGAGGGAAAAAATCTAATATTCTCTATGGAGATGGTTCACATCTTCACTACAAAACGCCTGAAGTCAGAAGTTCAAAAACGCCTAAAGCTCAAACAAGTTCTGGGACTTTTTAGGCAGATTTTGGCGTTTTTTTTTTCTGCTTTTAACATCGTTGACCCTAGACCTGTCCAAAATCGTGGCAAACCGCCGCAAAAATAAGCGGAAAACGCCATGCTCAGGTGTGAATGCAGCATTAGAGTTGAGAGGGCCAAAACCTCTACCAGTTTAGCGGGAATACCTCTTCCTCAGGTGGATCTGTATAATATACAATATAGTTCACAAAAACTCACAACATTATACAAAAACACAGTAAATATAGAGTTACAACATTTTAACATCGTGAATGCAGTCAACTGTCAAAAGAAAATATGCCTAAATGCTCACTAGCCCTCACAGCTCCCACTCTTTGCATTAATTATTCTGGATGATGGCACTTTTTGTATTTTACCATTTATTCATCTCAATTGAGGCCATACTCAAATATTCTGTCAATAATAAAATGTTATTATAATTGTAATTGTATTATTAATTTGTTACGCTCCATTCGTTTAGATGCGGCATTTGTTATTTCAGATAAGTCTGGGGCTGAAACAACTAATCGATTGATCGACAACTAATCGATCATGAAATTAATCGATTACAATTTTCATAATCGATTAATCGGCCAGTAACATAATGGGGTTAAAGAAAACTAAAATTAGCCTTTATAGTACAAAAAGGAAAATCGCTACTGTAAATGTTACTTTCACTGTCCCACAGTAAAAAAATGAACCCCTTACAGTAGCGCTTTTAGTTTTAGTAACATAATGGGGCTAAAAAACATTTCGGGCCCGCGGTCACACCCAATGCTGTATCCTGGCCCAGGCCAACAAGGCCCAGGCCTAGGGCAGCACTTTGCAGGGGGGCAGCATGGACAGTGTCCCCGCCGGCTTGCCCTACACTGTTAGGCAAATTAGTTTAGTGCCCCCATACTGCCTTCCAGTATGTGGGCAGTTGGCATTCTGCAACTCTGTGTGTGGAGGGGGGGGGGGGGGGGGGTGTCGCTTCAAATTTTTTACCCTCCCTGTCCCATTGCAGAGATTTTCCTTCACTTCCTGTCCCATAGCCAAACAGGAAGTGAGAGGAAATCTATGAAAATTCAGGGAATCCATTCCCCCCCCCCCCCCCCCCAGGCTATCAGAACTAGAACTTTCAGGCTGGGTCTTAAACCACAAGGGGTGTGGCCTTGACAGGAAGGGGTGTGTCATATTTAAATTAGGGGGTGCACGAGTTTAGTCAGGCCTAGGGCAGCACAAAACCTAAATACACCCCTGGCTCACACCTCTGTGTTTTTTGGTGCTTTTTGCAGAAACACACTACAGTTCATTCCCATTTTTTCCTATGGGACACGTGTTTTTTTCAGCTGCTGCGTATTTGGAAAGGGCGAGGAGTTTTTAACGCAAAACGGTGCAATTTTTATTTATTTTTGGTTCAATATACTTCAATGGAGAAGCTGCAGAAAAGCATGTAATGTGTTTTTGTGGCAATTTGTGTTTTGTAATCTGCCCAACAACAAATTGGCCCAAAAAAAAAAAAATTACATTTTTTTTTTTTAAGGCCAATATTGGATTAATCGAAACAATAATCGGCCAACTAATCGATTATGAAAACAATCGTTGGTTGCAGCCCTAGATAATTCGTAACTTTGGTTAAGTTTGTATTAGTTGCGTTCACTAACAGCCAAATTTGCCCGGAAGTTCCAATACCTATAATTTAATAGCTAGTGATAGAGTAATAGAGGACAGTTCCGTATTAAAGCGGATGGTTCACAAATACAAAAATATTAAAAGCCAGCAGCAACAAATACTGCAGCTGCTGACTTTTAATATTAGGACACTTACCTGTCCTGGAGTCCAGCGCCGTCCGCAGCAGAGGATGAGCGATCGCTCATCACCCTGCTGCTCCCCCTCCATCCACGGTGAGGGAACCAGGAAGTGAAGCGCTGCGGCTTCACTGCCCGGTTCCCTACGGCGCATGCGCGAGTCGCGCTGCGCCCGCGATTGGCTCCAGCTGTGTGCTGGGAGCCGAGTGTTCCCAGCACACAACGGGCGGGAGACGGGATGTGATGTAATGCCCGTCTTTTGCCCGTGAATGCTGGGCCGGAAGTGGGTGCAGATACGTGTCTATCTGCACCCCCCTCCCCCCTGAAAGGTGTCAATTGTGACACCGGAGGGGGGGAGTGTTCGGATCAGCGGATCTTCACTTTAGGGTGGAGATCCGCTTTAATGAGTATTGAACCTAAAGCTTATTTTTTATTTATTTTTACGGTATTTTACATTTTTTAATAGGCTAGTAACTTGTAGTATTTTTGGCTGGAGTTTGTTTTTACCATATTTTTAGAGATTTAATTCTTTGCGTTGCTTACTTTTTCTTTCAGGGCTGGATAGAGATCGTTGGCTGTGCGGACCGCTCATGTTACGATCTTACCTGTCATGCCAGAGCTACAAAGGTGGTGCTTGCTGCCGAAAAACCTCTTAAAGAACCCATATCCTTTCTCAACTTTCCGATTCATAGATTTGTCTGTTTCGGTATGAAGTTGTCTTGTCAATATTCCTATCGCACACATTCCTGGAACGTATTGCTCTTAAAATGGTGTGTGCTGTAGCGATTACCAATTGGCTCCTGAAAACATCAAGCAAAAGTACCTATTTGCCAGCACACCATGGATTAAAAACCTCTATCCAAAGGTTTATTTTTATTGAGCAAGAACACATCGCAGAGATGAGTGCAACGTTTCGGAGCCGCGCAGGCCTGACGAAGCGGCCCTGCGCGGCTCCGAAGCGTGGCACTCATCTCTGTGATCTCTCTCAAAAGAAACCTTTGAACGGAAGTTGTTGATCCATGGTGCGCTGGCGAATATGTATACTTGCTCGTTATTAAGTTTGTCCCACTATTTGCATATAGAACTTTACCCCCACCAAATGGAGTGGTTGGGGAAGAGAAGGAAAGACGAGCAGCTATTGGGACTGGCAATAAAATTTTACTTTTGGCAGTCATAATATACTTTAAATAGTTTCTTCTCCCTAGCTGCTGATGAATATTTTACTTGTTGTTTAGGGGATGATCTGGCAGTAAATAATACTTACCCTAATATACGGTCTTGCAGTCTTCTTTCCCACTGGTTTCAGTTGTGATGACCAGTCCACCAAAATCCATTTTTTTTTTTTTGCTTGTTTCTGATCTTGCCGTCACCCCCTCATCACACACATGGACAAGTGGCTGTGTCGCATCCTGATGACCTTGTCCCTGATTCTGCATTGTATATGATGGCGCCCCCCCAATCCACAATTGAGTTCTGGAGTAAGAAGGAACAGATTGTAGACTAACGCGGCACTGTGGAGTAGGGGAAGTATTGCTCTGTCAGATCATATTTTAGAAAAAAATTAGTTTGTAAGCTCCATGTGTAGGACCCTCCTATTCTTCAGTATTGTAGTTGTGATGTCCCTCTTTGTTAAGTGCTGTATATAATCCCCGGTTTAAAAAAAAAAAAACTCTGTTTTCGCCGTACGTATTCTTCTACATATATTCTAGCAAAAAAAATCACAATAAGTGTATATTGATTGCATTGTGCAAAAGTTATAGCGTCTACAAAACGGGGGGATAGATTTTATGGCATTTTTTTTTTTTGATTATTTACTAGTAATTGCGGCGATCAGCGATTTTCTTTTTTTCTTTTTTTTTTTTTTATCAGGACTGTGATATTGCGGCAGACAAAAGGGAAACTGCTGCCTCTTTTCAGTACCCTCTTACCTTTTAATCTGGGTTATCTTTAAAATGTCATCGGTAGCCAGGTTTCTCTTCCGGGTTCAGGGAGCGAAACCTGGGGACCGGTTCTGGCTCCTGATGACACGCCTCAAATTCTTTCTCTGTCGTATTGTAGATGATGCTTCCTGCTGTACCTGTAGCCGGTAGTCTCCCGCATTGGCACATCGTAAAGGTTCTGATTGGTTAATGCCGTCACATGGGCGGTGCCGACTAATCAGCACCCACATATACCCTCCTGTCAGCACTGAAGAAGTGGAGAGAGAGCCATGGTGGATTTCAGATTCCTGGATCGGTAAATCGGCTATACGATGTGTCATTGCGGGGGATCACCGGCTTCAGGTACAGCAGGACCGGGTGCGATGGGGAAGGGGGGTCCAGTGTAAGTTCAGCTTACAGATTTTTTTTTTTTTTTTAAGGTGAACTTGCTTTTTAAAGTGAATTGCCCATTGGTGCCTTGCCAAAATACAGTTACAAGCAGAATATATCACCCGAACACCATTGTAGCAAAACCAAAATCAAACATTTATTCCCCATCACATAGTGCAGCGTCTTGGTGCCACTGAAGACCCTTTCATCAGGCAGCAGTAATCACTGCTTGTAGGGGGTCCTCTGTGAACCCGAAATGTCACACAATGTGTTGGGGAATAAATGTTTGATACCGGTTTTGCTACAATGGTGTGTGGATGATATATTCTACCTGGTGGCCCCGAAATGTTGCACAATGTGGCGGCAAAATTTTCCGATCCATGTCCAAGTCTCCAGATTTTACTTGCTAAACATATCGTTATTCCAATATAATACCTGTAGATGGCAGTGTAATGCTAGGATTCGAGGGATAGCAGCCACAGAATGGCAGAGCAATATCTGCTTTGCTTAGAGGGTATGTCACCCTGTCACCGGTTGGTCGGATGCTTCCATCTGACAGGTAGGGGTCTGCTTGTCACATTTCCACGCAGTCCTGGACCTTGCAATGAAAGATTTCGAGTATATCGAAAGGCTCTGGTATGACAGTCTAAGTCCAGTTATGTGTTGCATAAGCCTCATAAAGTATAAAAACACTTCTACCTTCCCTGACTAAGCCAAACCCGTCTTTGTTTGCGCCTCACACGCTCCCCCTCCCAGACACTGCACCTCACTGTGGGGAAGGTTTCAGTAACGGAGGCAGTGCTGCCAAACCAAATGCAAGGGGCCGGGTTCAAATTGCAAACTTAGGGCTCTTTCACACTGAAGGACCGTTCAGGTCCACCTGACAGATTTTTAGGCGGCCCTGAGCGGGCGCTCCGCGCTCCTCTATGGAGCCGCAGATGTCAGCAGTGACATGCCCGCTAACATCCGACCCGCTCTGATCCGCCAAAGTGTGACGGAGGAAAAACCTACTCTTCCTTCCGTCTGGCGGATCGGGTGAACACGGACATGCGGTCCGTGTTCACCCGAACCCCCCCATAAGGGAGAGCGGAGAAAAGACCTGGCACAACGGAGCGTTCCCCGCTGAGCAAGCGGGGGTTCACGGGGTGGATCAATACTGATCCGCCCCGTGTGAAAGGGCTTGTGAATGAGCAGTGATGGCCACATTCCCTGCAACTATTTTTTTACACGTTTGGAAAGTAAATGAAGAGAAATCCAAATAAAATCAATATTTGGTGTGACCGCCCTTTGCCATCAGTGACTCACTGTTTCTGAAGGAACTCGGCAGGCAGGTTGTTCCAAACTTCTTGGAGAACTAAGCACAGCTCTTCTATGGATGTCGGCTGCCTCCAATCCTTCTGTCTCCATGTCATCCCAGACAAGATCAGGGCTCTGTGGGGGAAAAACAATCACTTCTAAGACTCCTTGTTCTTCTTTACACTGAAGATAATTCTTAATGACATTGGCTGTATGTTTGGGGTGGTTGTCCTGCTGCAGAATGTATTTGGTGCCAATCACACCTCACTGATTGTATGGCATAATGAAGTACCTGTCTTTATTTGTCAGCATTGAGGACACCATTGATTAGACTTTGTACTTTTTATAAAAAAAAATTAAACCAATATTCTTTAACCCCGTGTGCACAAAACCGTTAACGTTGTCCAGTTTGATGCCAATAAGGGAGCAATCGGCAAAGCGTACAAGAAGGACGCCAAGCTGGTGATGGAGTATCTTGCGATTTGTGATGAATGCTTCATCACGGAGAAGGAGAAGCTACTACAGGAAAAAGGGTGAGTGCATTCTTTAGAGGAAATGCATAGTGGTTTTGTATGTTTTTTTTTTTTTTTTTTCTTTTTTTGGGTCAGGTCACCGGGACAGGATTATTAACCAGTTCCGGTCCTGGCCAATTCTGTCATTCCTTATAACATGTAGTAATAAACATTTTTTTTTTGTTTGCTAGAAAACTAACACACACAGTGTGTGTATTTTAGAGGGAGAGATGGATAGATATCATAAATCTTTCTCTATCTCTATCTCTATCTCTAGATATAATATAATATATATATATATATATATAGGTGTGTGTTTGTGTGTGCACGCATATATAATATCTCCCCATCATATATATATATATGTGTGTGTGTGTGTGTGTTATTTATATATATATATATATATATATATATATATATATATATATATACACACACTTTTTTTTTTAAGCAGAGCCCTAGAGTACAAAGTGGAGGTTGTTGCATATTTTTATGTCAGAAATTTGTACGGTGGTTTTTCAAAATTTTTGGGGAAAATACTAGTGTGAACCGAGAATTCAGGATGCACTTTGCTGAAACCGAAAACCTAAATTGATGTGTGTGTGTGTGTGTGTGTGTGTGTATGTATGTGTATATATATATATATATATATATAAAGAATGGGTCACTAATTCTCTCAATAAAACCAATGATGGGGCACTGATGCCGAGGCATTTTACTACTCACTGGGCACAGTCGGGGCCCCCTAAAGCCTGAAGGACCGTAAACTGGCCCTTTGTTTAGAAAGTTTGGAGACCCCTGATCTAGACTAGAAAAGTGATTGTAAATGTGAAAAGTGTTATTATGCAGTTCATAATTCAGCCTGCAGATGTCACTCCAGTCTGCTTTTGAGCTTTAAGATGCTTTCTTTACACCAGTGCTGAAAGGAACCATTTAAAGCTGAACTCCGGCCTTCCCTTCAGTCTCGCTCAGTTGTACCGGCTCCTCTCCAGGACTGGAATTGTTTACTCTAATTTCACCGCACACTGCGAGCTTCTGCTTGCTAGGATTGTATCTGACAATTCATTGCTTAAATGACATTGTAACCACTTGTGTTTTCTTGCAGGGAATTCACTATAGAGACAGAAGGGAAGACTTTTGTGCTGACAAAGGATATGGTCAGTGTGAAGAGGTTTCAGAAAACGATACATGGTAATTACTTTAGATTTGCATCTTTAATGCACAATATTGCTTTTGTTGCATTTATATGCATTGAAGGGGCTTCGATAATATTCGTAGTTGTCTAGTCAGGTTCTCTTAACCCCCTGGAAGGTTTTACCCCCTTAATGACCAGCCCATTTTTATACGATACGGCACTGCGGCGCTTTAACTGACAATTGCGTGGGTGTGCAACGTTGTACCCAAATAAAACGTATTTTCTTATTTTTTTTCCCCCCCCACAAATAGCTTTCATTTGGTGGTATTTGATCACCTCTGTTTTTTTTGTTTTTTTGTGCTATAATCAAAAAAAGCGACACTTGAAAAAAATATATATATATATTTTTTTACTTTCTGCTATAAAATATATCCAATTAGAAAAATGTAAAAAATCTAATTTCTTCATCAATTTAGGCCAATATGTATTCTGCTACATAATTTTGTAAAAAAAAAAGTGTGTATTGATTGGTTTGCGCAAATGTTATCGTGTCTACAAACTATGGGATATCTTTATAGTTTTTATTTTACTAGTAGTGGCGGCGATCAGCGATTTTTAGTGGGTCTGTGACTTTGCGTTGAGCATGTCAGACACTTTTGACACTTTTTTTTTTTTTGGGACCAGTGACATTTATGTCAACGAACAGCGATTTTTGGTGGGATTGCAGCGGACAAATCGGACACCTAAGTGACACTTGACAGTTTTCTGGGAAATGGCACCATTATTATAGTTATCAGTACTAAAAATATGCACTGTTACTGTACTAATGACACTGACAGGAAAGGGGTTAACATCAGGGGCGATCAAAAGGGTTAAGTGTGTCCTTGGGAGGTGCGTGCTAACTGTGTGGGGGATGGTCTGACTAAAAGAACACAGAGATCCCTGTTCCTGTCTTCTACCCTGTCAGAATGGCGATCTGCCTTGTTTACATAGGCAAATCGTTGTTGTGCTTATCTGGGGAAGGGTCGTGGGTGGTTGGTGGACATGGGGTCCGCAAAACCCACTGATTGTCTCCCCCTCTGTCCAATCGGCGCACACGCTCCCCCCCCAATATATCGCACAAAATGACGTACGGGTACGTTTCACGCAATAGAGCCAACCTGCCACAGTACATCTGCGGTAGGTGGTCGAGAAGGTGTGAAAGAGATCCTGTTATTTACCTAAAATTGCCCATAATAAAATGGAAAAAACACGGTCTTAAATGCTTAGTTTTTTTTTTCTTTCCATAAATTATTTGTTCATTCACTTAAACTGGTCAGAAAACAGATCATTTATTTTTAGTATTTTTTAAAGGATCTGCAAAAACGCTAATAAAATGCTAACTCTTCTAAATGCTCCTTGACACTTGCCATCAGCCACCACCATTATACTGAGGCAGGTTGGCTTTATTGTTTGAATAACCATAGATTAGGAACAGCGATCTCTCTGTACTGTCCCCGCCCCCCACAGTTAGAAATTCCTTCCTGGGAACACATTTAACCCCCTTGACCAGTGTCACTGGTCCCAAAAAAGTGTCTGATCTGTCGCCACAATGTCGCAGTCACGCATAAAACTGTTTATCGCCGCCATTACTAATAAAAAAAATGCCATAAATCTATCCCCTATTTTGTAGACACTATAACTTTTACGCAAACCAATCAATATACGCTTATTGCGGTTTTTATTTTTTATAAAAACTTGTGTATATATATATATATATATATATTATATTGGGGGGATATTTATTATATCAAAAAGTAAAAGATATACAATAAACAAAATAAAGCCCTATTTGTGGGGGGGAATTTTTTTTTAATTTTGTTTGGGTACAACGTCACGCGACCACGCAATTGTCAGTTAAATTGACGCAGTGCCGTATCGCAAAAAATGGCCTGGTCTATAAGGGGGTAAATCCTTCCAGTTAAGTGGTTAAATTGCTACTACAAAAGCTTTTACCAGCGTTTTTCATTGTAAATATGCTCTCCCTTTTTTATACAGGGTCTGGTATTTCTGCTTCCCCCTCAACCAGGACCTTTATTTCTCCAGTTCAGGCCCCTTTCACACTTGTGTGACTTGTCTTAGAACTGCAAAAGTCACATGACAAGTCGGTCCCCCATGGTTTCCAATGACTACCATTCATATCTGTGCGACTTCAAGGGTAGGCCCTGCACTACTTTGGTCAGACTTTGATGTGACTTGAGGTCCATAGACCTTAACATTACACAGGCATTGCTTCAAGTTGTGGCAAAATGGCATCACTGTCACGGCAAAACCTTCAGGTCGCACAACTGTGAAGAGGGCCTAACTGCGTCTTTCTTCACAAAAAAAAAGAAAAGGAAAAAAAGCTACTGTATCAGAAGTTCCCAAATAATTTCAAGCTCCTGGATTCGGGGGCTCAGGGTTCCCTGTAAACTATCTCCTGACTGGCTCGCCAAATGGTCTTCGAAATGTTATAAATAGGCAATTCCTATTCTAATACTGAGCAGAGGCGATTTAGTTTGCATGTGCTGCGCTATATAAGTTATCATTCATTCATTCAGCAGTAGTCCTAAAATAACTACTGCAGTAGGGAACACGAAAAAAAGGTACTCGGCAACTTTCCTAATAACTGTCCTAACTTCTGTACATTTTTTTTTTTTTTTTACAGGCTTAAGTAACTACTATTTAGTATTAGTTATTAGTACCAAACTCACGATATAAGCAAAGCATCCAAAATGGCATTTTAGTCATTAAAACTATGCCTGTTAAAAAAAAAAAAAAAAAAACTGCGGCTTGTCATTGATTTGCTAGAGGAAGCCTTGAAAGGTTTTATTTCTTTGTTTACAGAGATGGATTATTATTGTGTGCAGAGTCTACACTCTGCATTCATCTCATTGTTCATCCTCTCTGTATATTCCATTATCTGTTAATTGAGAGGTTCCTGGCATTCGGTTTCCAGCGCAGATTGACACAAATGCACTCCGTCCACTGTGTCCTTGTGTTGGGTTTCCAGCTGCAGGCGTAGCGCAAGGCAGCCAATCAAATTCCCCGACCGTGAGAAGAATAAGTCACTGAATTGCATTGACCTGCATCCCACGCTCGTCGCGTTTTGTTGCCGGTACTGCGCTGCTATTCAGCACCCGAGAACCTTGACTATGCGGCATCATTCCAATACGGCTTTTAGCAGTCGCCATGGCAACTGCCAAGGATCGGGTTCAGGGTCTAATTCTCAAAAACAGACAATGTTCACTTTTGTTAACTGAAAATAAAAAAGCCTTTGTTTAATTTCAAGCAAGGATTGGAGCAGTAATTAAAGCTCAACTCCAGCCTTCCCTTCAGTCTTACACCGTTGTACAGGATACTCTATTGGCATGAAATTGCTTATGCTGATTTTACTGCTGAAGCATGTCAGATAGAGCCTGCCTCATTTCCTGGCTGCAGGACATCCGGCAGGCCCCTTTCCTGGCTGCCGGGCGTCCGGCAGGCTCCTTTTTCCTGGCTGCCGGGCGTCCGGCAGGCTCCTTTTTTCCTGGCTGCCGGGCGTCCGGCAGGCTCCTTTTTTTCCTGGCTGCCGGGCGTCCGGCAGGCTCCTTTTTTCTTGGCTGCCGGGCGTCCGGCAGGCTCCTTTTTTCCTGGCTGCCGGGCGTCCGGCAGGCTCCTTTTTTCTTGGCAGCCGGGCGTCCGGCAGGCTCCTTTTTTCTTGGCTGCCGGGCGTCCGGCAGGCTCCTTTTTTCCTGGCTGCCGGGCGTCCGGCAGGCTCCTTTTTTTCCTGGCTGCCGGGCGTCCGGCAGGCTCCTTTTTTTCTTGGTTGCCGGGCATCCGGCAGGCTCCTTTTTTTCCTGGCTGCCGGGGCGTCCGGCAGGCTCCTTTTTTTCCTTGCTGCCGGGACGTCCGGCAGGCTCCTTTTTTTCCTGGCTGCCGGGGCGTCCGGCAGGCTCCTTTTTTTTTTCCTGGCTGCCGGGGCGTCCGGCAGGCTCCTTTTTTTTTTCCTGGCTGCCGGGGCGTCCGGCAGGCTCCTTTTTTTTCCTGGCTGCCGGGGCGTCCGGCAGGCTCCTTTTTTTTCCTGGCTGCCGGGGCGTCCGGCAGGCTCCTTTTTTTTCCTGGCTGCCGGGGCGTCCGGCAGGCTCCTTTTTTTCCTGGCTGCCGGGGCGTCCGGCAGGCTCCTTTTTTTTCCTGGCTGCCGGGGCGTCCGGCAGGCTCCTTTTTTTTCCTGGCTGCCGGGGCGTCCGGCAGGCTCCTTTTTTTTTCCTGGCTGCCGGGGCGTCCGGCAGGCTCCTTTTTTTTCCTGGCTGCCGGGGCGTCCGGCAGGCTCCTTTTTTTTCCTGGCTGCCGGGGCGTCCGGCAGGCTCCTTTTTTTTCCTGGCTGCCGGGGCGTCCGGCAGGCTCCTTTTTTTTCCTGGCTGCCGGGGCGTCCGGCAGGCTCCTTTTTTTTTTCCTGGCTGCCGGGGCGTCCGGCAGGCTCCTTTTTTTTTTCCTGGCTGCCGGGGCGTCCGGCAGGCTCCTTTTTTTTTTCCTGGCTGCCGGGGCGTCCGGCAGGCTCCTTTTTTTTCCTGGCTGCCGGGGCGTCCGGCAGGCTCCTTTTTTTTCCTGGCTGCCGGGGCGTCCGGCAGGCTCCTTTTTTTTCCTGGCTGCCGGGGCGTCCGGCAGGCTCCTTTTTTTCCTGGCTGCCGGGGCGTCCGGCAGGCTCCTTTTTTTTCCTGGCTGCCGGGGCGTCCGGCAGGCTCCTTTTTTTCCTGGCTGCCGGGGCGTCCGGCACCATTTTGCTCTTTTCATTCCCAGCCCTTTCATTCATTAGAGTTAAAGACCACGTTATTTTTTTTTTCTGAATGTTACATCAGTATTTATGGTGTAACATGTTCAGCATGCACCCCCCCTCCCTGTGACAGCAGGCAGTGAATATTCTCCCCGCACACGCTGTCACAATTTGAAGAAACGCTGCTGTGCGGGGCTCCACCCATACAGCCTCATTATTCATTAATTTTCCTGTGAATGAATAGACTAAAAGTACCACCAAGCATTGTGGCTGGCAGCTTGTAGAGCTCAGTGAACTACAAGGGTGCTGGTAAGTGCTCTCATAGGTCATTGATCTTTCAACTCTCAAGTAACTGCCTGCCCGTATCGGAGGTACCGGCAGACTGTTTTCTTGAGAGTCTGCAGGAAACATGACATTTACCCACTATCTGCTGATCGCAGTCACAATGCCATGTAGGCTCCTTTAGAAAACAAAAAAAATCTGTTTGTTTTTTTCTTAGTTTTTTTTTACCTGCGGGAAAAAAATATGTGAATTTATTTTTTTCAAAAGGTGAACTTATCTTTTACACTTCAGTTTCTGCCCTCGGGCAGAGACTGAATTCCAAAATTGATTAAATTCATTATTTCCCCCCAAATTTTACAAACCATACCCCATAATGACAACATGGAAGAAGTTTGTTTAAAATCTTTGCCAATTTATTAAAAATAAACGGGAGAAACACTCATGTACTTAAAGAGGAGTTCCACCCAAATTTGGAACTTCCTCTTATCCCACTCCTTACCCCCTTACATGCCACATTTGGCATGTAATTTTTTTGGGGGGGGGAGTGGGGGCTTCAGTAGGAGTGGGACTTCCTGTCCCACTTCCTGCTTCCGCCGAGGGGCTGGTTAGGCGATTAAGCCTTAATCGCCTACACCAGCCCCTCCCTGTAGGCGATCACATGGGACACTGACAGGTCCCATGCGATCGCCTCTCCAATCAGAGGCGAGCTGCGCCGCGCGCGCATGCGCAGTGGGTGCCCGGCCGTGAAGCCGAAGGCTGTCACGGCTGGGTGCCCACAGTCAGGATGGAGACGCCGGCCGGGGAGAGGAGCGGAGCCCTGGTCGGCGCGTCGCTGGAACGCAGGAGCAGGTAAGTGAGTGTTTATTAAAAGCCAGCAGCTACACTTTTTGTAGCTGCTGACTTTTAATAAACACATTTTTGGGCTGGAACACCCCTTTAAGTATTCACAGTCTTTGTTCAATACTTTGGTGAAGCTCCTTTGGCACCAATTGCATGCTCAAGTCTTTTTGGGTATGATGCTTCAAGCTTGGCACACCTATTTCTGGGCAGGTTCTCCCATTCTTGTTTGCAGGACCTCTCAAGCGCCATCAGGTTGGATGGGGAGGGTCGTGCTAGGCCGTTGTCAAATCTCTCCTGGGGAGTGTTGTGCTCAGCCGTTTTCAAATCTCTCCGTCGGGTTCAATGTTCAGGCCTCAAAATGCAATACTTGAATCGGAAAAGGGCTGGCGACTCAGATGATCTTGAATGAGTCCTTTAGTTGCATGAGTACACGGAAACAGGTTAAGCCTACGCATTTCGGCTAAGAATCCTTTATCTAAGCATACATGTTTGATTTAAAAACTAATATTTTATAATGGAGTAAGCACTCCAAATGGGACGGGTGATTCTAATCAGAGCAATCCAAACACTTAAACTATACTACACATCGTACGTTTGTCTAACATTTGCGCTGCCTTAGGAATTTCTACCGCATCTTAAGATTTGAGTAACCCTTTTTTTTTTTTTTTCTTGAATTCTTCCAGTTGAAGAAATCGTGCCAAATGTGATTGAGCCCTCATTTGGTTTGGGGAGAATCATGTACACCGTTTTTGAGCACACATTCCAAGTCAGACAAGGAGACGAGCAAAGGACGGTAAGGAAATCTCTGCCTGGGTAATTTATTAAAAGCTGGAAGTTTATTTTTAAAAAAAAAAAGTTTTCTTTACACTTTTTTTTTAAAGCCAAATATGTCAGATATAACCATACAGTTTGATAAAAGCAAGGAAATGTTAAAATGTTACAAAATACACAAACGGAAACCGAACAATGTGCGAATTACATCTACCCAAGACCATCAGTCATCAATCGCATTTCATGGCTGAAAGTATTTTAAAGCCAAAGTTTAATCTGCTTCTGTTTTGCCTTCTCTGCTTTTCATTAATATGCTTATTACATTTTTAAATCGAACTTTCCCATTTTTCATTACATACCATATTTTAGTACCAGTGATGTCATCATCAGGTAGTAGGCAGATGGGAGAGGCCAGCAGGGTGCTGTACATGATTTCCTGTCGTGCTGAATCTCTCTAAGAGCCCTTTCACACTGTGGTGGGTTCAGAGTTTTTGCGGAGGTATTACGACACTAGCGGGGTGCTTTTAACCCTCGCTAGCGCCCGAAAAAGTGTTAAAACCACACCCCTCAGGCTTTCACACTGACTGCAGGGGAGCCGTTTTTCAGGCGCTATTTTTAGGCCAAAAGTGCCTGAAAAAACTCCTCAGTGTGAAAGGGGTCTAATTGAAATAACCAAAAAATTCAAAGGATGAGCTGGGGACAGTAAAGCTGGCTTTACACTGATCAAAATTCAGCCGGTTTAGCAGGGACAAGCAAATTCCCATCATTGTGTGGCTGTCCCCACTCAACAGAAGTTGATCATTTGATTGACTTCTGATGAAGGGACATGCATGCATAGTCACATTTACGCAGTAATCAATGCATTTTTATAGCACTGATCACTGTATAAATGTGAATGGTCCCAAAAGTGTCCGATGTGTCCGCCATAATGTCGCAGTCATGATAAAAATCGCTGATCGCCACCATTACTAGTTAAAAAAAAAAAAAGGCTTAAAACTATCCCCTATTTTGTAGACTCTATAACTTTTGCTCAAAGGCTTATTGTGACTTTATTTTTTTTACCAAAACATGTAGAATACGTATCGGCCTAAACTGAGGAGAAATATATATATATATATATATGTATATGTATATGTATGTATATATATATATATATATATATATATGTATGTATGTATGTGTATATATATGTATGTATATATATGTATGTATATATATGTATGTATATGTATGTATGTATATGTATGTATATATATGTATATATATGTATGTATATGTATGTATATGTATATATATATATGTATATGTGTATATATATATATATATAATTTTTTTGGGGTGGGGATATTTATTATAGCAAAAAATACGTTTTTTTTTTTTTTTTTTTTTTTTATAATTCTTGCTCTATTTTTGTTATAGCGCAAAAAATTAAAACCGCTGATCAAATACCACCAAAAGAAAGCTCTATTTGTGGGAAAAAAAGGATGTCCGTTTGGTTTGGCAGCCATGTCGCACGATCGTGCAATTGTCGGTTAAAGTGGTGCAGTGCCGAATCGCAGAAAGTGCCCTGGTCTTTGGGCAGCCAAATGGTCCGGGGCTTAAGTGGTTAACACTTCTCTGTTTAGTATCACACTAAGGCTGGAGAGGCCTTCCTGCAGCTTTTATTGCATACTGTGATAAAGGGGTTGTAAAGAAAATAAATCAATTCCTAAATGGCTTCCTTTACCTTAGTGCAGTCCTCCTTCACTTGCCTCATCCTTCATGAGGCCCACTAACACACAGCTCCTTTCTCTATCTGCAAAGTAGAGAGCGTCCTGACACTTCTGCTCGTCCCCTCCCCCCTTTAAGAGGCTTTCTCTACACCAGGGAGAAAGCCTTGCATTACTGTGTGGAGTTAGACAGAAGAACAGGACGTGAGGATTTCTCAGAAGAAATAAGGACATTTAAAAGCAAAATGGAAGGATGAGGTAAGTGAAGGAGGACTGCACTAAGGGAAAGGAAGCTATTTAGGGAAAAAAAGTTTCCTTTACAACCCCTTAAGGTCACATTGCGCATTAAATCGGAGTAAGCAGCACAGGAGAGGGTCTTGTACAGCTGTGCAAAATTGAATGGAAGGCTGGATTTAAGTTTTGGGAAAAATTCACTTCAAGCCAATTTATTGCATTTAGCATGCATGCGGTCGGGTTTAATCAACCATCAACTTGTTAAAATAAAAGCCTTGGGCACCCAGCAAGAGGATCTTCTGTAAAATCGCATGTTTGCACCCCCCTCTCCCTTGGCTGTGACATTGTTCACTCATATTTATGGTAATTGGTGGTGTTGAGTGGTCTGTGCTACTTTCTCTCCATGTATTCCTTTGGTGCAAAAAAAGGCACGTGGCTCATTAATGTGTAAGCAGCAAAAGGCACGTGGCTCATTAATGTGTAAGCAGCAAAAGGCACGTGGCTCATTAATGTGTAAGCAGCAAAAGCAGCACGAGGGGCCAGACCACTTCATAAATCACTTATGGCAGCCTGCAGTTTGCGTTCTGTGGAATTAGTTTATTGCCCTTGTGTTAAGTTTCCTTTTTTTTTCCTGTTTATAAATTAAGAGCCGCTTGCCACTTTTTCTCTTTGCTTACTTTTCTGCGCACACATGAGTGGCCTTTTACTGCTCTGAGAGGGTCAGATCCAATTATAGGTCACTGAAGTAGTCGGATACGGCTGTCTGCTTTGTAGCAAGGGACAGAAGAAGACGCATTTTATAAGATTTCCCACAGGAAGTGCAAAACATTATGGAGTGAGGATAAAGATGGATATTAAAAAGATAACTTGTCTCAGACTAGGCACAGTGGGTTGACAGTCTCTTGCGGTGCTTGTGGTATGCATGTGCTGAGGAGGAACACCCCCACCATTTCCTGCTATGCAGTGCTGGGCGTCCGTAACCTATTAAGAGTCACCTTGCATTCCATTGCGCATTTGGTGGGTGAAATCCTTGGAGTCGGCTAGAAAGCATAATTACTTCTAGATTTTGTGGGCTCCTGGGACACCCTGTAGTAAGATTAGCAAGTGAAGGACACCAGCAGCTTTCGGTCTTCTCCCTAATGCTGGTTTTCTTAATCGGTGTTAAAAGGGTTCCTAAATTTTTTTTTAATTTAGATAATGCTACAATATTTGATGTACAGTGTAAGCCAGAACTACAGAAGGAAAAGATTTGGTTGTGCTCATCTCTGAAAGTCGCAAAATAAACTAACATTGCCTGACAGTGAAGAAACAAATATTATTCTTGGGTGATCACCAGGAGGGAAGGAGGTCCTGATTCCTCCATATAGATCTTTAGTTGTCATTAGAGGGAGCCCTAGCAGGAGGAAGGAGGTCCTGATTCCTCTATATAGATCTTTATATCACTAGAGGGGTCACCAGCAGGAGGAAGGAGGTCCTGATTCCTCCATATAGATCTTTATATCATTAGAGGGGTCACCAGCAGGAGGAAGGAGGTCCTGATTCCTCTATATAGGTCTTTGTATCATTAGAGGGGTCACCAGCAGGAGGAAGGAGGTCCTGATTCCTCTATATAGATCTTTATATCACTAGAGGGGTCACCAGCAGGAGGAAGGAGGTCCTGATTCCTCCATATAGGTCTTTATATCACTAGAGGGGTCACCAGCAGGAGGAAGGAGGTCCTGATTCCTCTATATAGATCTTTATATCAGAGGGGTCACCAGCAGGAGGAAGGTGGTCCTGATTCCTCCATATAGATCTTTATATCACTAGAGGGGTCACCAGCAGGAGGAAGGAGGTCCTGATTCCTCTATATAGATCTTTATATCACTAGAGGGGTCACCAGCAGGAGGAAGGAGGTCCTGATTCCTCCATATAGGTCTTTATATCACTAGAGGGGTCACCAGCAGGAGGAAGGAGGTCCTGATTCCTCTATATAGATCTTTATATCACTAGAGGGGTCACCAGCAGGAGGAAGGAGGTCCTGATTCCTCCATATAGGTCTTTATATCACTAGAGGGGTCATTAGGAGGAGGAAGAAAATGCAGATTCCCCTACATAGAGATTTAGGCCCTTTTCACACAGTCGGACCGTATAGGTCCGCCTGTCGGTTTTGTCGGCGGACCTGAACGGCTGCTCGGCGGCGACATGTCCGCTAACTTCCGATCCGCCAAAATCTGACGTATGGCAATACGTCACCATCCGTCCATATTTGATCGGTTGAGAGCTGATAAAAATGGACATGCTGTCCGTTTTTATCAGATCTCTCCATAGGAAAGAGCGGCGCTGCACAAGCCCCTCCTGGCTCAGTGAGCAGAGAGGGACTTGTCATCCGCCGGCTCAGCGGAGAGCCATGTGTGAAAAGAAGCCTTGGTGATCGCAAGAGGGGTCACCAGCATGAGGAAGGAGGTCCTGATTTCTCCATATAGATATTTTGTGATCACTAGCATAGGAAAGGAGGTCCTGATTCCTCCATATAGATATTTTTGTGATCACCAGCAGAGGAAAGGAGGTCCTGATTCCTCCATATAGATATTTTTGTGATCACCAGCAGAGGAAAGGAGGTCCTGATTCCTCCATATAGATATTTTGTGATCACCAGCAGAGGAAAGGAGGTCCTGATTTCTCCATATAGATATTTTGTGATCACTAGCATAGGAAAGGAGGTCCTGATTCCTCCATATAGATATTTTTGTGATCACCAGCAGAGGAAAGGAGGTCCTGATTCCTCCATATAGATATTTTTGTGATCACCAGCAGAGGAAAGGAGGTCCTGATTCCTCCATATAGATATTTTGTGATCGCTAGCAGAGGAAAGGAGGTCCTGATTTCTCCATATAGATATTTTTGTGATCGCTAGCAGAGGAAAGGGGGTCCTGATTCGTCCATATAGATCTTTACTTAGACCTCATTCAGAATACTTTGTCCAATTCTGGAGACCTCAGAAGATATGAGCTAGAATGAGCACAGAGACACACAACATCGATTATCGTGCCTGGGGTTCGGTGCGTTCCTGTTTACCGGTTCAGGTGCGATTCAGGTCCGAATTGTTGCCTTAAAGGGTCACTAAAGGAATGGAGAGACATAAAAGTTAACTGATTCCTTTTCAAAATTATTAAAAATAGATAAAAATCAATCATATAATGTGCCTGCAGGTTAGTTTCACTTTTGAACTGGCTTCATGTTTCTGTGAAGTAGAAATAGACACACAGAACAAAAACAAACAAATTCAGGGCAGTGTGTTTTGTTTTTAAAATGAATCTGATTGGTTCTGGGAAGTTTTAGACAAACAGTAATGACAGCTTAGACCAGTGTTTTTCAACTCCAGTCCTCAAGGCACACCAACAGGTCAAGTTTTCAGGATTTCCCTCAGATGAAATGGCTGTGGTGATTACTAAGGCAGTGAAACTGATCAAATCACCTGTGCAAAATAATGGAAAGCCTGAAAACATGACCTGTTGGTGTGCCTTGAGGACTGGAGTTGAAAAACACTGGCTTAGATCACCGTGAGAAAACTCCCAGCACTGTGGTTATAAGGAAACAGACAAGCAGGAAGTGTGGAGAACAGAGCAGGATTACAGCAACATCAAAGCAAAAACTAACAATAAGGACATGAAACCAGTACTGCAGTAAGGTAAAGGAAGCTATTTAGCTAAAATAAAAATTCCTTTAGTGATCCTTTATTTCGCACCTGAATTGGACCCAAAAAATGCACAGGACCCTTCTGCAATCCGCTCCGCAGCTGCCCCGGACCTGTGTGAACCCTGCTCCATTGAGAGTCGGTCACACGCCTGTCATGCGAATTGGATGCAATGAAAACCGCATTCAATTCGCACATTCGTGAACCTGGCCTCACAAAACACTTGTTGGCATGCTGCAGTGAACCACACAAATGTGAATTCAGCCTTAAAGGGGTTGTAAAGGTTTGTGTTTTTTCACCTTAATGCATCCTATGCAGCCAGCCTGCCCGACCCCCCCCCCCCCTTTTTTTTTTCACCTGAAAGCATTCGTTCCCACGCTGGAGAATCGCTTTACCGCTGTGGCCGGGGTTCTCGGCTCTTGATTGGATAGATTGATGGCAGCCCAGCCATTTGCTCCCGCTGCTGTCATTCAAATCCAATGATACAGGGCCAAGTCGGTATTCTGTCTGAATGCAAATGTCAGACTTTGGAGCACGTGTGCACGGTAACCCCCGGGGAGAACACTTCTCCTAGAGGGTTTACCAATGTGGGGAGGAGCAGCGAGCGCTGTTGGGGGGACCCCAGAATACGTGGATCGGGGCCACTCTGTGCAAACTAACTGCACAGTGGAGGTAAGTATGATATGCATGTTTAAGAAAAAGACCCATTTTGAGGTCCTTATAGAAAATCTGTGCATGTTCTTCTTCAGGGCATCTGGTTGGTTGCCGAGGACGCTGTATTTTTGTAGATGTCCTATGGGGTTTGTAAGTGGTGAAATGTGCTATAATGTTTTTATTTTTTCTTGTTCTTTGTAGTACTTCAGCTTTCCTGCCGTTGTAGCGCCATACAAGTGTTCCGTACTCCCGCTGAGCCAGAATCCGGAATTCTTTCCTTTCGTGAAGGAACTATGTAAGTTCACTGCATGTGCTTTGATGTTTTATTACTTTTACTCTAGATCAGGAATGGCAAGCAAAAGGCCCCCCTTTTTTTTGTCTTGTTTTTTTTTTTACGGAAAATGTTATTGAACATATCCGCATTGCAAAACATGTTTCAGAAGGAAAAGTGCAAAATACAAATGCACCATTACACCTGTTCCATGCAGGGGATAGAATCCCCAGAAGCACATCATACAGTCCAAATACATCAAGGCAAATCTTAACAGTGAAATACATTTTTGTCCACCAAGCGTCGCCAGGAATCACGGGTAGGTGGCTCAGCTGACTCAAAGTATCTCCCTTCTGGCGTAGAACAGAGAAGGTTATACACAGCTTACTGTCTGTATCCCCCTCTACCCCTAAGTGACTTAACAGACCAGAGGATCAAATAATGGGGCCGTCGTATCACTCATAGTGGTTACAGCCTCCTAGTATGGTCAGAGTACAGGGCAGGACCAGACCATATACCAGAGTGGCCCTATATCCTGCTGACATCTAGGGTATGTGGAGTCCTGCTGGAGGGAGGGTATATATGCGGTCCAGTCTCTGCTAGGGGTGCAACGGATCAATACACTCATGGTTCGGATTGTTCCTCGGACTGATGTCACAGATCGGATCATTTTTTGGATCACCACTATATATAGTCCCCGCTGTAATGTCCACGTCCTCTTCCCCCGCTGTCATGTCCACGTCCTCTTCCCCCGCTGTCATGTCCACGTCCTCTTCCCCCGCTGTCATGTCCACGTCCTCTTCCCCCGCTTCCATGCCCACGTCCTCTTCCCCCGCTGCCATGCCCACGTCCTCTTCCCCCGCTGCCATGCCCACGTCCTCTTCCCCCGCTGCCATGCCCACGTCCTCTTCCCCCGCTGCCATGCCCACGTCCTCTTCCCCCGCTGCCATGCCCACGTCCTCTTCCCCCGCTGCCATGCCCACGTCCTCTTCCCCCGCTGCCATGCCCACGTCCTCTTCCCCCGCTGCCATGCCCACGTCCTCTTCCCCCGCTGCCATGCCCACGTCCTCTTCCCCCGCTGCCATGCCCACGTCCTCTTCCCCCGCTGCCATGCCCACGTCCTCTTCCCCCGCTGCCATGCCCACGTCCTCTTCCCCCGCTGCCATGCCCACGTCCTCTTCCCCCGCTGCCATGCCCACGTCCTCTTCCCCCGCTGCCTTGCCCACGTCCTCTTCCCCCGCCAGCGCGCCGCTCTGGGGGAGCTCACCTAGGCCGCCGGGTGTACCAAGATGGCCGCCGCTCCAAAGCTAGGCCGAAGCCGCAGCCTTTCCTATGGCCGCGGGTCACATGGTGTGCCAATCCGAACACGCCGACCCGTTCGGATCAAGAATCAATGACGATCCTTTGCACCCCTAGTCTCTGCCGGGTATAGTATGCCCTGTGCAGGAACTTTGAGTTGTATAAATCTGTCTTTAGCAGCTATCATAGAGGGAATACAAGTAGAAATGCACTCCTCCCAGTCCTCATTACCTAGGTTCGGAATATCCACCCTCCAGAAGGTTCTCTTTAATACATTCTGCTTTTGGTGCTTTCCTCATTACAAACCCACACTCTGGATTCCAGGGCAATGATTTTCTGTCAATGAATGACGCGGACACTTGGGGGTTCCAGAACTATGACCCATTGACCCCTTGTTATCGGTTTCATCACTATGAAATCCCAGGAGTCAGTGCATAATTGCTCTGAAATTTCAGCTGTCTGTTTCTTGAATTATAAGACAATGACTGTCGGGGGTCCTATAGTGATGACAAAGATACTTGCCGTGCCAGAATGATGATTCGCTGAAAATGGATTCCCCAGGATATTTATATACCGATAACCATGCAATGGCACATGGTGGGGTTCCTGGGAAACAATTCACATCCCAAAGAAAGAGATTTTGATACTTGAGATCCCATAATGACACGCTGACACGTGCCGTCCTGGAACAATGACATACTGACCCCTGTGGTTCCATAACGATGGCATGCTGCCACCTGGTATTGCCATAAATACAGGGACATGCTGCTATTTGTGATCATAGCCCACAGGGGTTTTGTGCAGTTGTATAGTTTTTTAAAACCTTTACAATCGATTTATATAATATACATATAATTGATATGATAAAGATCAAATAAATTATTAAATTTAGATCAATAGTGTATAATCAATTTATGAATATACATTATTGATCTAAATTCATTAATTTATTTGATATTTATCATATCAATTATATGTATATTATGTAAATTGATTGTAAAGGTTTAAAAAATTTTTTTTTTTACAATAAAAAACATGCTGCTCTGTGCAAGGGTTTTGCACAGAGCGGCCCCCATTCTCCTTTTCTGGGGTCCCCCGGTGTTGCTTCTGGCTCCTCCTCCGCATCAGGTGCCCCCACGGAGAGCCGCTTTCCATGGGAGGGTTCCATGCAGGAGCGCTCCTGAGTTCTGCATCTATCGACACAGACGGCAAGACTCAGCCCCGCTCCCCGGCTCCCATATCACAAGATTTGATAGCAACGGGAGCCAATGGCTGGCAACTGTATCACTCGGCCCCGCCCCCCATCATCGGATGTGATTGACAGCAGTGCCAGCCAATGGCTGCGCTGCTATCAATCCGTCCAGCCTGGGAAACGAAGAGGATCACGGAGACGCGCGCAGGACTTTCAAGGGGTGAGGTAAGTAAAGCGGGGATTCGGGAGGGCTGGTACCGTTGGGATGCATTAAGGTGAAAAAACAATTACCTTTACAACCCCTTTAAGGTTGGGTTCACACTTTTGCGATGCGGGAACCCTGCGACTCCACTGCAGGTTCCCTCATTGCACCCGACTCACACAGCAGTTTATACTGCCATATGCGAACTGCCAGGAGTGTCAATACCTTGTTAATGGTACCCCCATTTCAGCATGCAGATCGCACTGCGACAGTTTGGACATGAATCGGATCGCATGGGTGGGAACACACACCTCATCCGATATATGTAAAAGATCCTGTGCGATGTTGGTTCAAATGCAATTTCAACCATACTTATCTGTACGGATGTCGCATGTGATTTGCAATGCGGTGTAAATCGCATGCGATCTCGCAGTGGGAACTGGCCCTTATGCATGGAATGCATTGGGGTGAAAAACCATGAGACTTTACAACTCCTTTTAATTATCTAATTGTACGTTATTTACATAATTTTATCTGAGCTGATTGGTCTGATTTCTAATGAAAAATTCCTGACTTGTCCTTTTTCTGTGCAGCTGAAGCTTTAACCAAGAATGGCGTGTCGCACAAAGTGGACGACTCCTCCGGATCCATCGGCCGCCGCTACGCCCGGACAGATGAGATCGGTGTAGCCTTTGGTATCACAATAGACTTTGATACAGTGAATCGCACGCCACACACCGCAACGCTTAGAGACCGGGACTCGATGCGGCAGATCCGAGCCGAGGTATGAGCATTTATTTTATAAAAAGTACAAACACTTAACTTTTCTAGTGCATTAAACCCAAAACCAAAATTAGATGTGGTGGCTGCATTCGTTTTCTTTTTTGGAGCCTCTTTTCTCCTCTTTTTTCACCTGGTGATCTGGCCAGTAACACATATCCTGTATTAGAGCGCCCCCACTCTGGACGAAGGAGCAGCAGACTTGGGGGAGCGTTGGCTGTAGTAGCAGACTTGGGGGAGCGTTGGCTGTAGTAGCAGACTTGGGGGAGCGTTGGCTGTAGTAGCAGACTTGGGGGAGCGTTGGCTGTAGTAGCAGACTTGGGGGAGCGTTGGCTGTAGTAGCAGACTTGGGGGAGCGTTGGCTGTAGTAGCAGACTTGGGGGAGCGTTGGCTGTAGTAGCAGACTTGGGGGAGCGTTGGCTGTAGTAGCAGACTTGGGGGGAGCGTTGGCTGTAGTAGCAGACTTGGGGGGAGCGTTGGCTGTAGTAGCAGACTTGGGGGGAGCGTTGGCTGTAGTAGCAGACTTGGGGGGAGCGTTGGCTGTAGTAGCAGACTTGGGGGAGCGTTGGCTGTAGTAGCAGACTTGGGGGAGCGTTGGCTGTAGTAGCAGACTTGGGGGAGCGTTGGCGGTAGTAGCAGACTTGGGGGAGCGTTGGCGGTAGTAGCAGACTTGGGGGAGCGTTGGCGGTAGTAGCAGACTTGGGGGAGCGTTGGCGGTAGTAGCAGACTTGGGGGAGCGTTGGCTGTAGTAGCAGACTTGGGGGAGCGTTGGCGGTAGTAGCAGACTTGGGGGAGCGTTGGCGGTAGTAGCAGACTTGGGGGAGCGTTGGCGGTAGTAGCAGACTTGGGGGAGCGTTGGCGGTAGTAGCAGACTTGGGGGAGCGTTGGCGGTAGTAGCAGACTTGGGGGAGCGTTGGCGGTAGTAGCAGACTTGGGGGAGCGTTGGCGTAGTAGTTGGGGGAGCAGACTTGGGGGAGCGTTGGCTAGTAGTAGCAGACTTGGGGGAGCGTTGGCGGTAGTAGCAGACTTGGGGGAGCGTTGGCGGTAGTAGCAGACTTGGGGGAGCGTTGGCGGTAGTAGCAGACTTGGGGGAGCGTTGGCGGTAGTAGCAGACTTGGGGGAGCGTTGGCGGTAGACAGACTTGGGGGAGCGTTGGCGGTAGTAGCAGACTTGGGGGAGCGTTGGCGGTAGTAGCAGACTTGGGGGAGCGTTGGCGGTAGTAGCAGACTTGGGGGAGCGTTGGCGGTAGTAGCAGACTTGGGGGAGCGTTGGCGGTAGTAGCAGACTTGGGGGAGCGTTGGCGGTAGTAGCAGACTTGGGGGAGCGTTGGCGGTAGTAGCAGACTTGGGGGAGCGTTGGCGGTAGTAGCAGACTTGGGGGAGCGTTGGCGGTAGTAGCAGACTTGGGGGAGCGTTGGCGGTAGTAGCAGACTTGGGGGAGCGTTGGCGGTAGTAGCAGACTTGGGGGAGCGTTGGCGGTAGTAGCAGACTTGGGGGAGCGTTGGCGGTAGTAGCAGACTTGGGGGAGCGTTGGCGGTAGTAGCAGACTTGGGGGAGCGTTGGCGGTAGTAGCAGACTTGGGGGAGCGTTGGCGGTAGTAGCAGACTTGGGGGAGCGTTGGCGGTAGTAGCAGACTTGGGGGAGCGTTGGCGGTAGTAGCAGACTTGGGGGAGCGTTGGCGGTAGTAGCAGACTTGGGGGAGCGTTGGCGGTAGTAGCAGACTTGGGGGAGCGTTGGCGGTAGTAGCAGACTTGGGGGAGCGTTGGCGGTAGTAGCAGACTTGGGGGAGCGTTGGCGGTAGTAGCAGACTTGGGGGAGCGTTGGCGGTAGTAGCAGACTTGGGGGAGCGTTGGCGGTAGTAGCAGACTTGGGGGAGCGTTGGCGGTAGTAGCAGACTTGGGGGAGCGTTGGCGGTAGTAGCAGACTTGGGGGAGCGTTGGCGGTAGTAGCAGACTTGGGGGAGCGTTGGCGGTAGTAGCAGACTTGGGGGAGCGTTGGCGGTAGTAGCAGACTTGGGGGAGCGTTGGCGGTAGTAGCAGACTTGGGGGAGCGTTGGCGGTAGTAGCAGACTTGGGGGAGCGTTGGCGGTAGTAGCAGACTTGGGGGAGCGTTGGCGGTAGTAGCAGACTTGGGGGAGCGTTGGCGGTAGTAGCAGACTTGGGGGAGCGTTGGCGGTAGTAGCAGACTTGGGGGAGCGTTGGCGGTAGTAGCAGACTTGGGGGAGCGTTGGCGGTAGTAGCAGACTTGGGGGAGCGTTGGCGGTAGTAGCAGACTTGGGGGAGCGTTGGCGGTAGTAGCAGACTTGGGGGAGCGTTGGCGGTAGTAGCAGACTTGGGGGAGCGTTGGCGGTAGTAGCAGACTTGGGGGAGCGTTGGCGGTAGTAGCAGACTTGGGGGAGCGTTGGCGGTAGTAGCAGACTTGGGGGAGCGTTGGCGGTAGTAGCAGACTTGGGGGAGCGTTGGCGGTAGTAGCAGACTTGGGGGAGCGTTGGCGGTAGTAGCAGACTTGGGGGAGCGTTGGCGGTAGTAGCAGACTTGGGGGAGCGTTGGCGGTAGTAGCAGACTTGGGGGAGCGTTGGCGGTAGTAGCAGACTTGGGGGAGCGTTGGCGGTAGTAGCAGACTTGGGGGAGCGTTGGCGGTAGTAGCAGACTTGGGGGAGCGTTGGCGGTAGTAGCAGACTTGGGGGAGAGCGTTGGCGGTAGTAGCAGACTTGGGGGAGCGTTGGCGGTAGTAGCAGACTTGGGGGAGCGTTGGCGGTAGTAGCAGACTTGGGGGAGCGTTGGCGGTAGTAGCAGTAGCAGTTCAGTAGCAGACTTGGGGGAGCGTTGGCGGTAGTAGCAGACTTGGGGGAGCGTTGGCGGTAGTAGCAGACTTGGGGGAGCGTTGGCGGTAGTAGCAGACTTGGGGGAGCGTTGGCGGTAGTAGCAGACTTGGCCGGCGCCTCCATTCATAGTGTGGGCTCCCAGGACATGAGTTTTCAAATTCACAGCCAGGCACTTCTGGGCACATGGACGTACAGGTACATCCACTTTAAGATGTCCTGTGGACCCGATCGCCGCCGGTGTCCTGCGATCGGGTCACAGAGAGGAAGAATGGGGAGAGGTGAGTGTAAACAAACCTTCGCTGTTCTTCCTAGTCTGGCTGTCAGTGATCGTCCGTTCCCTATGTTAGGGAATGATGATCAGTGACGTCGCACATAGCCACGCTCCCCCACAGTAAGAACACTCCCTTAGTACACACTTAAGCCCCTATAGCTCCCCCTCCTGGTTAACCCCATTCACTGCCAATGCATTTTTCTAGCACTTTTCGCTGTGAAAATGACAACGGTCCCAAAAATGTGTCTAATGCAGGGGTGTCAAACTGGTGGCCCTCCAGCTGTTGCAAAACTACAAGTCCCATGAGGCATTGCAAGGCTAACAGTTACAAGCATGACTCCCGCAGGCAGAGGCATGATGGGACTTGTAGTTTCGGAACAGCTGGAGGGCCGCCAGTTTGACACCCCTGGTCTAATGTGTCCGCCATAATGTCGCAGTCACAAAAAAAATCACTGATCGCCGCAGTTAGTAGTAAAAAAAAAAAATGCCATAAACTATCCCCTATTTTATAAACACTGTACATTTTGCCCAAACCAATCAATAAATGTTTGTTGCGATTTTATTTATTTTTTTCTTACCAAAGATATGTAGAATACGTATTGGCCTAAACGAAGGGGAAAAAAAAGTTTTTTATATATTTTTTGGGGGGGGATATTTATTATAGCAAAAAATATTGCATTTTTGTTTTTTTAAATTGTCGCCCTATTTTTGTTTATAGCGCAAAAAAAACAAAAAAACGCAGAGGTGATCAAATACCACCAAAAGAAATCTCTACTTGTGGGAAAAAAAGGACTCCAATTTTGTTCACGATCGCGCAATTGTCAGTTAAAGCGACGCAGTGCCGAATCGCAAAAAGGGGGAAGGTCCTTAACCTGCATAATGGTCCGGGTCTTAGGTGGTTAAACTGCTTGCATACAAAAAAATATATATATACATTTACTAGTGTATTAATGAATGCAGAGCCCAACTTTTTTTTATTTTATTTTATTTTTTTAACACAAAAGCGGTAGAAAAACAGATGGGTATGAAATCAGTCCAACATAAATGTTTTTCTTCTACAGATATCGGAACTCCCTGGGATCATCCGGGATTTAGCGAACGGTTGTCTGACCTGGGCAGGATGTGGAGAAGAAATATCCAGTGTTCGAGGGACAGGAGACCAGCAAGAAGGACTCGACGGAGGAGTAGACGCTGTGTATTGGGGCCACTTTTTACCGCCAATGTTAATATTCATTGTTTTATCCGTTTGACATGTAAGGGAATCGAGCATTGTACAGTGCTTACAGGGATACCGCTTAATTATTACTTCCAAATTCTGCCATTAAACGCATCATAATATTTTGCCTTTGTTGTCTCCTTTGTAGTAACCCCATAACGACTCGGTGATGCAAATATGCTGCGTCCAGGAGGACTGTAAACCTGGACGCCGCGTATATGCGTTCTTGTGAGACCCCCGGGACTCTTACCAACGATCAGGACCCAGGACTCCCGGTGACCTGATTGCTTTGATAGGCTCTGATTGGCTATCGCAGTGATCAGTGTGTAGCTTGCCCCTGGGTTTTCTTTTTCCGGTGAATGTAGAGAAATATGCATTGTTTCTGTTTCTCCTTGCAGGGGAGAAAGATGTAAGCAAACAAGTGTGTAAAATAAAATTAATCAATAAAAAAATGAAGAAAACAAAACATAGCTAGATTAAAGAGTTTGTAAAGGATTTTTTTTTATTTTTTATCTTAATAGCTTCCTTTACCTTAATGCAGTCCTGTTTTCATGTCCTCATTGTTCGTTTTCGCTCTCAAGTTGCTGTAATCCTTCTCTGATCTCCACACTTCCTGGTTGTCTGTTTCCTCATCCCCACAGTACTGGGAGCTTTCTCACTGTGGTCACTAATCAAGGAGGTGTGTCTAAAACCCCTCAGCACCAATCACTTTCTTTTTACAAACCATCACGGACTTGTATTGGCTCTGTGGCTCTGTACATCAGAGAGACAGTAAACGGCACAGACGAAACAAACTGCAGGCACATTATATGATTGATTTTTATCTGTTTTTAATAATTTTTAAAAGGAATCGGTTCACTATTATGTCTCTATACCCTGTAAACAGTCATTTCAGCAAAAAATGTTTTCCTTTACAACTCCTTTAATGCTTGACGTGAGTTAGTGTTGGGGTCACGGCAAGGGTCAAAAGTGAAGGCCAGAATCCAAGGTTGGGGTTTAAAGGTCAGGGTCTGTATCTTTCGTCCAATCAAATGACCGGAGCCCTCCAACCCAGAGGGAAGACCGGATAAAGATGGAAGCCCCCTCTCAGTGGTGACAGCACGCCGCTGAGGGGCTTCATTGCACATTATACATTTCCCTTGCATGTAAATATAACTTTAACCTCCCTGGCGGTGTTCCCGAGCGTGACTCAGGGTGTTTTTTTTTCTGCTGAGATCGGTATCCCCGAGTCACGCTCGGGGTAGACATGCAGAGCCTGCAGCGCGCGCTGGCTTACCTTCTTCCTGTATCCAGCGATGCATCCGCGCTGTGTGAGCGAGCGGGTGCTCGTTCGATTCACACAGTGTCCCCGTGTGCCGCCGATCTCCGTTCCCTGCGACGTTACGACGCACGGGAGCGGAGAACGGCGCCAAATTCAAAAAAGTAAACAAACACTTTACATACAGTACAATGTAATCTTATAGATTACAGTACTGTATGTAAAAAATACACACCCCCCTTGTCCCTAGTGGTCTGCCCAGTGCACTACATGTCCTTTTATATAATAAAAACTGTTCTTTCTGCCTGCGAACTGTAGATTGCCCATAGCAACCAAAAGTGTCCCTTTATGGCAAAAATGGTTTTAGATTAGCTAGAAAACGGCGATAATTATAATCACTTGTAGAATTGAGCGATAGCGATTTGTGGGGAAATTCGTCATAAAAAAAATGACAGCGGCAACTCGGCAAATTTCAGTGATTTTGAGTTGATTATTTTTTATTATAATTACATTATTATTTGTTATAATTATTTATAGTTTTTTATTATATAAAAAATTATGATTTTGTTTTTCAAACTTTATCATACCCGGGATGTCTTGTTTGGACAGATTTAAGCAAGTTATTCCTAAGAATTGCAGACCTGCAGTATAAAACGCCAAATTTCCATGCAAATAATTGTACCGCTTTTGGTACGTAATTCCAGACAGAATCATACCGCCAGGGAGGTAAAAGCAGAACTGCAGTCTGCTCCCATAAATTTGTAATAAAAACAGGTTTGCCATTCTGAAGCTTCCCTCCAACCACTTTGCATACTGTTTTATATATACTCGAGTATAAGCTGAGATTTTCAGCCCTTTTTTGGGCTGAAAATGCACCACTCGGCTTATACTCAAGTCGGTGTACCTGGAAATATTGGGAGGCTGTGGGCATCCATCCTTTAAAACTCGCGGTCTCCTCTTGTCCCTTCCCTGATGGGCTGAATTGTCTGCTAAGAAACGACTGTCACAAATGTTCTCTCATCCTCGCCCATCCCAGCAGACACTGTGTTCAGTGTTCCACCAATCACGGACGCCTTTTTATCCTCGGACATCTGTGATTGGCGGAACACTGTGCCTGCTGGGAAACGGAGTACGAGGATGAGAGAACGTCGGTGATAGGCGGAAACTGTGTCAGCTGCCTATCCCAGAAGGGACCAGGAGGAGACCGCAAGTTTTAAACATTGAATGGATGCTCGCAGCCTCTCAATTTCAGGCACAGTGAGGATTGGCACTAGGGGTGCAACGGATCAAAAAACTCACGGTTCGGATCGTTCCTCGGATCAGGAGTCACGGATCGGATAATTTTTTCGGATCAGCAAAAAAAGAAAAATCTCCCCCACTGTAATATCCACATCCCCCCCCCCCCCCACTGCAGTGGCGTCACTCGGTCCAAAAAAAATAATACAAATTGTGTCACCCCCCCCCCCCCAGTACAGACACCCCACAGAAGTGCAGACCTGAGACGGTAACCCCCCCCACAGTAGTGCAGACCTGAGACGGTAACCCCCCCCACAGTAGTGCAGACCTGAGACGGTAACCCCCCCACAGTAGTGCAGACCTGAGACGGTAACCCCCCCCCACAGTAGTGCAGACCTGAGACGGTAACCCCCCCCCCCACAGTAGTGCAGACCTGAGACAGTAACCCCTCCACAGTAGTGCAGACCTGAGACGGTAACCCCCCCACAGTAGTGCACACCTGAGATGGTAACCCCCCCACAGTAGTGCAGACCTGAGACGGTAACCCCCCACAGTAGTGCAGACCTGAGACGGTAACCCCCCACAGTAGTGCAGACCTGAGACGGTAACCCCCCACAGTAGTGCAGACCTGAGACGGTAACCCCCCACAGTAGTGCAGACTTGAGACGGTAACCCCCCCACAGTAGTGCAGACTTGAGACGGTAACCCCCACAGTAGTGCAGACAGCAGCGTGCGTTTCCCTCGAGCGCGGGCTCCTCCTCCTCTGTGGGTGTAAACAGAGAGGAGGGCCGCCGCCCAGTGTACCAAGATGGCCGGAGCTAGGCCGAAGCCGGGGACTTACCTAGGCCGAGGCTCCGGAGCGCTCCGCGGATCGCGGGGTGTGCCGATCCGAACGGGGTGACCCGCTCGGATCACAGATTGGTGATGATCCGTTGCACCCCTAATTGGTAGGGTTGTCCAGATACCGATACTAGTATCGGTATCGGGACCGATACCAAGTATTTGCGGGAGTACTTGTACTCGCGCAAATGCTCCCGATACCTAAATAGTAGGGTTGTCCCGATACCACTTTTTTAGGACCGAGTACAAGTACCGATACTTTTTTTCAAGTAGTCGCCGATACCGAATACCGATACTTTTTAAATGCAGCCATGGTCCCTCTGAGTTCAGCCATGGTCCCTCTGAGTTCAGCCATGGTCCCTCTGAGTTCAGCCATGGTCCCTCTGAGTTCAGCCATGGTCCCTCTGAGTTCAGCCATGGTCCCTCTGAGTTCAGCCATGGTCCCTCTGAGTTCAGCCATGGTCCCTCTGAGTTCAGCCATGGTCCCTCTGAGTTCAGCCATGGTCCCTCTGAGTTCAGCCATGGTCCCTCTGAGTGCTCCGCACTTCCCCCCGCACTCAAAAAAAAAAAAAGTATTCTATTTAGGTATCGGGAGTATTCGCGCGAGTACAAGTACTAGCGCAAATACTCGGTATCGGTCCCGATACCGATACTAGTATCGGTATCGGGACAACCCTACTAAATAGAATACTTTTTTTGTATTTATCAACATGTTCTGTGAAAATTCTTTGAGTTTTTTACTACTGCGTGACAAGAAAATAATTTTTTTTATTCATTTTTACTCATTTTTATTCTTTTATAATGTCTTGAGTTAGAGTTCTTCATAATTCTGAAGAAAATATCCTTAGTCTGTATTGTGGTTTGAAAACTGTCACATGACATTTAAAAAAAGTATCGGTATTTGGTATCGGCAAGTACATGAAAAAAAGTATCGGTACTTGTACTCGGTCCTAAAAAAAGTGGTATCGGGACAACCCTACTAATTGGTACAGTGAGGTTGCAATGGGCACATTGAGCTTGCTATGGGCATAGTGAGCTATGGTACAGTGCGGTTGCAATGGGCATAGTGAGCTATGGTACAGTGCGGTTGCAATGGGCATAGTGAGCTATGGTACAGTGCGGTTGCAATGGGCACAGTGAGCTTGCCATGGGCATAGTGAGCTATGGTACAGTGCGGTTGCAATGGGCCCAGTACGGTTGCAATGGGCACAGTGAGGCGTGCAAATGGGCTGTTCACCCTCTTTTCCACTTGCATTAGCTGCTGCATTCTCACCCTAGCCTTATACTCTAGTCAATAAGTTTTCCCAATGCAATGATGCCTGAATCTATCTATGGTGATAGAGGGGGCAGCACTCCTGCACCCTTTATGGACACACTGCCACAGGATCACTTGCTCTAGTCCTTGAGTTAGCTTGCATTCTAGTGCTGTGCTTTTTCCGGGCCCCCAATCTCTAGAACAGGAATAACCCTTGTTGGTATAAGGTTCCTCCGCTCCAAAGGGTCTCCTTGACTCGCCTAAGACCAGCTCTGGCCTGTTTCAAACTTGGGCAAGGACCTGGATTCTCCTTGAGTCTTATTAAGTCCTATTGCTCCTCAGCGCACTGGCGCTTCTATGCAGCCTATATCTCCTGACATTGCCATTGTGGAATGCTTAGGTGACCACCTGTAGAGAGTTCACCTTTCCATTCCTTCCCCAGGGGTATAACTCCTGTGAGATCTTCCCAGTGTGGGCTTAACAGAATTTGAACGTTGGTGGTCAGTTATTATTGGTAGGTTAGTTGTCTAGCTGCCACACCTTATTTATCTGTAGATCAATTGTTGGCCGGCAGGGGTGTCAGTGGAGTTTTTTGTATAATGTGAGAGTTGATGTTACACCAAGTAGATACCTAACATGTCACCCTTTTAAAATTGTGGAATGGTGCCAAACTTCAGTACTTTTTTTTTACAGGTTACATGTTTAGAGTTACAGAGGAGGCCTAGTGCTAGAATTATTGCTCTCACTCCAACGATCGCGGCGTATGTAACCTATGTGTATCTGGCTCTGATATTAGCCAGTGCCTACCCAGCCACTGATCCCACCACACGTCCCTGGTATATAGCGTTCTGTTCTGTCATTCTCCTCCCCAGATCAGCAGGTGCCAGCGGACATCCACTGGCCGGCACCCGCCGATCGTTTCAGCTGTGTTTAATCACAGCAGAAGCAGCGCACACCCACCTACCTGGAAGTGGCGGAACATGTACCAGGTATGTGATCCTGCCCAGGAGAGCCAATTTGCTGCCATATAACCTCATTCTGTGGTCGGCAAGTGATTAACAAAAGGTTTGAATGAAACAAATCCATTTCCCTGTTTTGTTTTGCATTTTGGATTCATTGAAATTCATTACTATTGTGATTTTGGAGATTCACTATCAAATTTTTGATTTGTAACCAATCTAATCGCGTATATCTAGTTGCACTCCCCACACCCGTCCTGCTTTGTGTAGGGTCAGATATCAGTCACTATGAAATTGGAAGGGTACCAGGGCCGTCTTTAAGGCAGGTCAAAAGGGGAAGCTGCCCTTGGCCCTGTCATTGGTGTGGGGCTCAAAGCAGCTGCCTCATACTTGCCAACCATCCCAGTTAAAATTCTCTTGTCCCTTGAAGTTTTAGTCCTGTGCTGTGTCTTGTTATCTCGGTGTGAAGTGCTGCTACTAATGCTGCCCAGCTCTGCCCTATTGTGTACAGATGACTCACCAGCAGACTCTGTGTTTACATGTAAATAGCCGCCATTCATATGTAAACAGGGCTTTCAGGGGGAACTTGGGGGGGGACTCGGTTTCACCACCTCTGGCTCAGACCCTTTGGTGCCCACTCACCACAATCACTTGTAAACACAGAAGTCTGGTTTCTGTGTTTGCAAGCAACAGCTCTGCACTCTGTGTAACCCCCTGAACTCTGCAATCTGTATGTAACGCAGTCCTGGTATTTAATGGCGCTTTAACTGCTTGCCGACCAGCCGCCGTCATTCTACGGCGGCAGGTCGGCTCTTCTGGGCGAGAGTCCGGAGCTCTACGTCGGCTACTTTTGTGGCCACTGGGGGGCGCGCGGGCCCCTGCTCGCCCCCCGAGTCCCGCGCGTGCCCGGTGGGTACGATCGCCACCAGGCACACACGATCGCTCAGTACAGAGCGAAGACCGGGAGCTATGTGTGTAAACACACAGCTCTCGGTCCTGTCAGCGGGGGAAACGCTGATCTTCTGTTCATACAATGTATGAACAGAAGATCAGTGATTTCCCCTAGTGAGGCCACACCCCCCATACAGTTAGAATACACCCAGGAACACACTTAACCCCTTCCCTGCCCCCTAGTGTTAACCCCTTCACTGCCAATGGCATTTTTATAGCACCGATCGCTATAAAAATGCCAATGGTCCGAAAAAGTGTTCGAAGTGTCCGCCATAATGTTGCAGTACTGAAATAAAACGCTGAAAGCTGCCATTACTAGTAAAAAAAAAAATATTAATAAAAATGCCATAAACTACCCCCTATTTTGTAAACTCTATAACTTTTGCGCAAACCAATCAATAAACGCTATTTTTTTTTTTTTTTTTTACGAAAAATATGTAGAAGAATACGTATCGGCCTAAACTGAGGAAAAAAAATGTTTTTTTTTTTATATATTTTTTGGGGATATTTATTTGAGCAAAACATAAAAAAAATATTGCATTTTTTTTCAAAATTGTCGCTCTATTTTTGTTTATAGCGCAAAAAATAAAAAAAACGCAGAGATGATCAAATACCACCAAAAGAAAACTCTATTTGTGGGGAAAAAAGGACGCCAATTTTGTTTGGGAGCCACGTCGCACGCCTGCGCAATTGTCAGTTAAAGCGACGCAGTGCCGAATCACCAAAAGTGCTCTGGTCATTGGGCAGCAATATGGTCCGGGGGTTAAGTGGTTAAGACCTTCTGTACAGGGTCGTAGTTGAGTTCCTGCACCTATTTTCTGAAAGAGAAAAAAAAGCTCTGTATGTAAATATTGGCGGCATTCATATGTAAATAGCCGAGGCTGACGGCATTCATATGTATATCGTGCTCCTCTGCAGTGAAGAGATGATGTGCTGTAACCTCTAGCAACCAATCAGTGAGATGTATTGCTGTACAGTAATCTCTAGCAACCAATCAACAAGAAGAAATCATGTGCTGTAACCTCTAGCCACTAATCAGCGAGCTGTAACGTATGCTGTAACCTCTAGCAACCAGTCAGTAAGAGATAATGGTATGCTGTAACCTCTGGCAACCAATCACTGCCTGATCTGATACAGTAAACTGATTTTAAGTCTAGCTGATATTTATTGTATATCTCAGAGCAGGTGGTGAGCAAAATTGCATAGGGGGGCAAGAATTTTTTTTGCCCAGGGTCCAATAAACATTAAAGATGGCCCTGGAGGGTACACGCAGTAGACAAGTGCAAAAGAAAAAAAATTGTTTTGTTTTAATTCGTTATTTAATTAATTTAGTTAAATTTGTTAAATTTGTTTTCGGAATTCGATCGTTTTCGATAGAAATTCGAGAAAAAAACAGGTCAAATTTGGTCGTTTTCGACGAATTTAAAAAAAAAAATGTCAAATTCAATAATATTTCTACCGGATTCGAATTCGATCAAATTTTCATCGGATTCGAAAATATTTCCACAGAATTCAATAATATTTCATCCGCTATCGTTAATATTTCAACCAAATTTGTTGATTTTTCAACCGGATTGGAAATTATTTCAACCGGATTTGAAATTATTTCAACCGGATTTGATTGTATATATTTGTATTATTGTATTTGATTACATTCTATTAAATTCTATTCTGTTCTTTACTATTCTTTGATTTTCATTCTATTGTTTTATTATTTTATATTCTATTTTATTGTATTCTTTTTTAGAAACCGATTTATATTTTTTGGATTTTGATTCAAACTTGCTTTCAATTTTCATTTGAATTTGTTTTCGATTCGAATTGTTTTCGAAATGGATTCAATTTTTTTTCGAAATCGAATTCGAATTTCGTTCGCGTTTTTTCGAATTTGTTTAAATTCGTTAATTTTGTAATTCGGAAGTTCGGATGCATCCGAATTTCCGAATAATGAAAAATTCGTCCGAATTCGTAACGAAACGAAATGCACATGTCTAACACGCGGGTTTTGAGGGTGTCTGTTGATATTGCACGAATGAACTGCAAGAATTCCCCCCCCCCCCCCCACTGCAAACAGGAAGACAAAGTGTTTATATTTAATCAGCCAATTTGAAGTCCCTATTCTGCCTCTTTACCGACCTTCATCTTTCCACCCCTCCCCCCTGTTACATTGGCTTTATCTGTGCAGCGGGACGGCCGCTGGCTGCTGTGCTTCATCTTTGTGTTTTGCTGAATGAGAAAAGTGCTTAAAATTGCAGCATTTCCATCCAGCCGGACTAAAGGCCATTAGAATTGGTGTAATTACTGCCACCCCGTCCAAAGCCTTCATTCTACTCCGAGTGTCCGTGTCACTGAGCAATTATAGGTAATAACCAAACGCTCTTCTCCTGGAGGCACCATGAATATGAATAGTCAGAGAGTATAATGCCCGCTCCACCATGAGCCAAGTCCATCCAAAACGAGCATTTCTGAATTTTGTTCATTCATCCCTAATATACATGTAAACCCAATCACTAAATTCTCATAGAAACTTTAGTATGTTGGTGTCTTTTTAATGTTTTTAGAGCTACAGTGGAACCTTGGTTTACAAGTAATGTGGTTAACAAGCAATTTTTTTTTTTTTATTTCTTTTTTTTAATCCTGACTCGTTTTGTTGTCTCCCAAAACGAGAATTCAAAGGAATGGGGTGTGCAGTACCACATTTGGCCAGAGGTGTGGAGGCGCCGGTGATACTCGGAATGGTTTGGAGCCGTTTGGAAATACTTAGTTCCCGTCCCGAGTGTTTCCGAACCTCCCAAGGGTTTTCGAAATCAGCCAAACTGTCCCTGAGTATTTCCGAGGCTCTCCAGCGCCCTCCCCCACCTCTGGCGGTATTGCATGCCATAGAAGTCAATGCAGAAGGAATTATCTTAGTTTTCATTGACTTCTATGGGGAAACTCGCTTTGATAGCAAGTGCTTTGGATTAGAAGCATTCTCCTGGAACAGATTATGTTCGTAATCCAAGGTTCCACTGTATTTTTAATATTATGAAATCTGCAGCTTTTATTACAACATTCCCAGGTGGTCTTGCCATGAAGGTTCCTTAGCAGGCACTTCCTCCTAAAGGGTGACAACATTCTGTCCCCTTTCTCTGGTACTCCTGGTTGTCACGTGGGCTTCCTATGGAGACTACACGTGGTCAATTCAACACATTATAGCAGGCATCACAGGCGGGCAGACAGGGTATGCCGAATGTACCTTCCTCCTGCTGCCTGCAAACCCCCCCCCCCCTGTATCGCTCCCGGCTTCTATCCTCTCCTCTCATGCCAGCCTCTGTGGGGGATGTTTGAGGATAGCAGGATCAGCAGCCAAAAACTGCTATATCACTCTTATGCAGACGACACGCAACTGTACTTCCGCATTTGCAATAAAAAGGATCACCACCTCAATCTAGAGACATGCCTCTCTTCGATAGAGGACTGGATGACAAAGAGTTATCTCAAACTCAACGGAGCGAAAACAGAACTTCTTCTGTTTCACGCCAAGCGTAGGAATCAATCGACAACAACCTGGATCCCCCCGCCCATTCTGGGCAAAATCATAACCCCTAGCGCCAAAGTCAAAAGTCTTGGGGTCGTCTTTGACTCCGACATGACAATGAACGCACAAATAGGGGCAGTAGTCAGCGGATCTCACCATCTGCTGCGCCTACTACGCAGACTCACGCCTTTTATTCCCAAGAAAGACATAGCGGTCGTGGTGGGAGCGATTGTAAACTCCAGACTGGACTATGCAAATGCCCTTTACCTCGGACTCCCCAAGTACCAAATCGCTCGTCTTCAAGTCGTTCAAAATACGGCCGCCAGACTTGTGACTGGGAAAAAACCCTGGGAATCAATCTCACCTTCACTGAAATCTCTTCACTGGCTACCAGTTAAAGATCACCTTTAAAGCTCTCTGTCTAACGCATAGATGTATCCATGGGAATGCTCCCCATTATCTATGCGAAAAATTAAAAGTTCACAATCCCAATCGTATTCTACGATCCACCAATCAAAATCGGCTTCAGATACCGAAAGCCAGATACAAGTCCAAAGGAGACAGGAGATTCGCTGTCCAAGGTGCCAGACTATGGAACTCCTTACCAGCCAGCATTAGACTGGAGGAGAACTACTTAGTCTTTAGGAGAAAGATTAAGACTCATCTCTTTTGATCTCAAAGGAGACGGGAACAACAAGCGGCCAGAGGCGATTTACTTTGCATGTGCTGCGCTATATAAGTTCTTCATTCATTCATTCATTCATAGAGAAGGGGACAGGTAAAAATGTCAAATGGCCTCTTCCTTTTCTGAATGAACAGAGTGCGTGACCAGTACCACCACTGTCCCCTTTCCCTTTTGCGGTCTCAAATGTGAGGCATCTGTTTAGACCTCTGATATTTCACCAAAGCCCCCCCCCCCCCCCCAAACAGGGCTCCTTAAAATTGTAAAAATATCACACACACACACACCTTGCATTACGAGCATAATCCATTCCGGAAGCATGCTTGTAAATCAAAATGAGTTTCCCCATATGAATCCATAGAAACACAGATAATGCGTTCCACAGTGACTGCTGGTGTATGCAGTACTGTATGTGGCCAAAGGTGAAGGGGCGCTGGTGTATGCAGTACCACATCTGGCCAGAGGTGCGGGGGTGCCAGAGACGCTCAGGAACGGAGTGTCTCCGAACGTCACCGGCGCCCCCGCACCTCTGGCCAAGTACGGTACTGCACACCCCAGAGGCTTGAATCCTGCCCGTCTATCGAGACAACGCTTTGCAAATCATGTCCTAATTAAAAAGAAAAAATTGCTTGTATTGCAAAACTCTCGTAAACCGCGTTACTCACAATCCAAGGTTTCTATTAGGGTTATCCCGATACTACTTTTTTGAGACAGAGTACAAGTACTGATACTTTTTTTTTTTTTATGTCATGTGACAGTGGCAGTATTTTTTTTTTTTTTTACATTTTATTTATTTTTTAAAAAATTTTATTGCAATTTTTTTTTCTTAACAGACCTCTGACATCTCCCCTTTAAGACGGAGAAAGGGACTAAGGACACCCAGTCCCTTTCTTTGCAGCCTCAGCTAAAATGAATGGAGAAGCTCCTCTCCATTCATAAACTGAAGCATCATAAACACAGGTCACGATGCTCAGTTATATGAATGGACAGAGTCCGTGATCACTGACTCTGTTCATTTGGAATAGGAGGGAGAAGGGAGCATGGATCGGGGGGGGGGGGAGAAGACAGCAGGGAGCACGGGGGGGGGGAGAAGACAGCAGGAAGGAGGGGGGACAGCACGGAGGGGGGAGGACAGCACGGAGGGGGGGAGACAGTATAAGGGGGGAGACAGTATAAGGGGGGAGGACAGTATGGAGGGGGAGGACAGAACGTAGTGGGGGAGACGGTATGGAGGGAGGGGGGAGGACAGCACGGAGGGGGGAGGACAGCACGGAGGGGGGAGACAGTATAAGGGGGGAGGACAGCACGGAGGGGGGAGGACAGCACGGAAAGGGGAGGACAGTATGGAGGGGGAGGACAGAACGGAGTGGGGGAGGACAGAACGGAGTGGGGGAGACGGTATGGAGGGAGGGGGGAGGACAGCACGGAGTGGGGGAGGACAGCACGGAGGATGGGAGACAGTATGGAGGGGGGGAGGACAGCACGGAGGGGGGAGGACAGCACGGAGGGGGACAGTCAGCGGTGATTGGTGCGGCTTTGGGGGAGTTACAAGCACCGATCACCGCTGTATAACTTTAATCAAAACCGCTGAAAAGGGGGCAGATCAGTGCTTGCAACTCCCCCGCCGCAATGATCACCCTGACTGCCTAGGTATCGAGTGAAGCATCGGAGCATTTCCCCCAAGTACAAGTACTCAGGGAAATGCTCGGTATCAGTACAGATACTAGTATCGGTATCGGGACATCCCTAGTTTCTATCTATATATATATAGAAAATAGAAAATGTGATTCAGGAGACCAAGCCACCTTCTTCCATTGCTCTGTGCTCCAGTGCTGATGCTCACGTGCCCATTGTAGGAACTTTTGCCTGTGGGCACGGGTCAGCATGGGCACCCTGACCGGCCTGCAGCTAAAGCTCTGGCCAAAAGTTTTGAGAATTACATAAATATTGATTTTTCACAAAGTCTGCTGCCTCAGTTTTTATGATGGCGATTTGCATTTACTTGCAAAGTCCCTCTTCGCCATGAAAATTTACTTTTTTTTTTTCTTTTTAAATAGTTTTAACATGAACATGTTAGACTTACCTGCTCTGTGTACAGGCGATCCCCCTAGTTACAAACATCCGACTTGCAAACAGGGGGACACAACAGGAACTGAGAGGAAATCTACCCCTGGGAAGGGAAATTCTCTCCTGTAAGAGTTAAAGGATCACTAAAGGAATTTTTTTTTTTTAGCTAAATAGCTTCCTTTACCTTACTGCAGTACTGGTTTCATGTCCTTATTGTTCGTTTTTGCTTTGAAGTTGCTGTAATCCTGCTCTGTTCTCCACACTTCCTGATTGTCTGTTTCCTTATAACCACAGTGCTGGGAGATTTCTCACGGTGGTCTAAGCTGTCATTACTGTGTGTCTAAAACTTCCCAGAACCAATCGGATTCATTTTAAAAACAAAACACTGCCCTGGATTTGTTTGTTTTTGTTCTGTGTGTCTATTTCTACTTCACAGAAACATGAAGCCAGTTCAAAAGTGAAACTAACCTGCAGGCACATTATATGATTGATTTGTATCTATTTTTAATCATTTTGAAAAGGAATCAGTTAACTTTTATGTCTCTATACCCTGTAAACAGTCATTTCAGCAAAAAAAATGTTTTCCTTTAGTGACCCTTTAATATGGGAAAAATGTGTCTCCTCTCCACTGATGCTTTATCACCAATCCTTGTTTCCACAACAACCCAACATTTTCTAAATCCAATTGTCACAGGAACCGAAAGTGAGGTGAAATCTTCTGAACAGGGGCACAGACAGCAAAACAAACATTAACCACTTCAAAACCGCACACCGTCATATGACGTCCAAAATAGGGATCTGTTATCCCTGTTCCGCCGCTTGATCGCTCTTATAGGCGGCGAGAGGGGACTTCCCCACCCCCCCCCCCCTCCTGCCGCCATCCGGTGCTTCTCTGGGCTCTGCTGTCCCATCGGGGGCCCGGAGAGATGATCGCCGTCCGCCGGATGTGCAACATAGCGATGGCTGGTCACCGGTCATCTCTATGACCGTCGGAGGCCCGGGGCGATGTAATGACATCACGCCCAGGTCCCCGTAAGTAAACAAACCGCAATTGCGGCTAGTAAGCATGAGATCTGTGAATTTTTCTTCACAATCTCATGCTTTCCAGCCCGGAGGAGAGATGCAGGGTCTTATTGAGGAGAGATGCGGGGTCTTATTGAGGAGAGATGCGGGGTCCTATTGACCCCGCATCTCTCCATGAAGAGGACCTGTCACACACTATTACTATTACAAGGGATGTTTATATTCCTAAATATAATAAAATAAAAGCGATCAAAAAAAAAAGTGTAAAAAATAAGATAAAAAATTACAAAAATAAAAACGCCCCTGTCCCCGGTAGCTCGCGCTCAGAAGCGAACGCAAACGTAAGCCCCACCTACGTATGTAAACGCCGTTCAAACCACACATGTGAGGTGTCGCCGCGTGCGTTAGAGCGCCAGCAACAATTCTAGCACTAGACCTCCTCTGTAACTCTAAACTGGTAACCTGTAAAAATGTTAAAGCGTCGCCTATGGAGATTTTTAAGTAACGAAGTTTGGCGCCATTCCATGAGTGTGCGCAATTTTAAAGCGTGACATGTTGGGTATCTATTTACTCGGCGAAATATCATCTTTCATATTTTACAAAAAAATTGGGCTAACTTTACCGTTTTGTTATTTTTTAATTCATGAAACCATTTTCTTTACAAAAAAAAGGCGTTTGAAAAATGATTGCGCAAATGCAGTGCAAGATAAAACGTTGCAATGACCGCCATTTTATTCCCTAGGGTGTCTGCTAAAAAATCATATGTAATATTTGGGGGTTCTGAGTAATTTTCTAGCAAAAGAATGATGATTTGTACACGTAGGAGAGAAGTGCCAGAATAGGCCTGGTATGGAGGTGGGATTTAAAGACCGGTATTGAAGGGGTTAAAGGATGCTAGCCAAAAAGCTTAATTTTTTATTTATTTTTTGTCTGGAGCTACACTTAAAAAATGTGCACTTGTTCCGACTTAAAAACAGATTCAACTTAACCACTTGCATACTGGGCACTTACACCCCCCTCCTGCCCAGGTGAAATTTCAGCTTCCGGCACTGCGTCGCTTTAACTGACAATTGCGCGGTCGTGCGACGTGGCTCCCAAACAAAATTTACGTCCTTTTTTCCCCACAAGTAGAGCTTTCTTTTGGTGGTATTTGATCGCCTGTGCGATTTTTATTTTTTGCGCTATAAACAAAAAAGTGCGACAATTTTGAAGAAAAATACAATATTTTTTACTTGTTGCTATAATAAATATCCCAATTAAAAAAAAAAACACATTTTTTTTTTCAGTTTAGGGCGATACGTATTCTTCTACATATTTTTGGTAAAAAAAAAAAAAATCGCAATAAGCGACTGGTTTGCGCAAAAGTTATAGCGCTTACAAAATAGGGGAGAGAATTATTATTTTTTATTATTTTTTTTTTACTAGAAATGGCGGCGATCTGCGATTTTTATTGGTACTGCGACGTTATGGCGGACACATCGGACACTTTTGACACATTTTTGGCGCCATTCACATTTATACTGCGATCAGTGCTATAAATATGCACTAATTACAGTATAAATGTGACTGGCATTGAAGGGGTTAACACTAGGGGGTGAGGAAGGGGTTAAATGTGTATGCTAGGTGTGTTCTAACTGTAGGGGGAGGGGGGGGTGACTGGGGGGGTGACCGATCTGTGTCCCTATGTAGGAAGGAACACAGATCGGGCTCCTCCCCTCCAGAGACAGGACATTGTCTCTGTGTGAGCCGGCAATGAGAGATGATCTATGAGAGATCATCTCTCATTCGCCCACAGATCGCATTGCAAACGGCCGCTCTGATTGGCCGTTTGCCGCGATCTGTGATTGGCCGTGTCCGAGGGACACGGACAACACAGGGCTTCCCCACAGCGCGCTGTACAGCGCACGCTGGGAACGCCAGAAAGACATGCCGTCAAATGACGGCATGTTGGATATTGAGGCCCGCGCTGTTGCCGTCATCTGACGGTAGCGCGGGCCTCAAGTGGTTAAGAACAAACCTACAGTAGTCCCTATCTTGTGTGTAACCCGGTGACTGCCTGTAGATGGTTTGTACAGAGCAGAGCGGATCCTCTTCTTCTCGGGTCCCTCCCTGTGGGAGTCATGCTTGTAACTGTCAGCCTTGTAACGCCTCAAGGGCTGCTGGAGGGCTGCCAGTGTGAGACCCCTGCTCTGGGGGAATCCTGTTTGAGAAGCCCCGGTCTAACGTCAAGAGGATTCACAGATAAGGACTGCTATCTGATATGTTACCAGTAGGGGGAGATCTTGCTCCTTTAGCACAATGTCTGTCTGTGGTCAATACTTGGAAATCCTTGGTGCATTACTCTAAATTACATTTCAGTTTTCTTTCTTATTGAGAGAAATGGAAAATAATGCGCCAGTTCTGAACAGTTATAGCAGAGAAAACTGAGAATTGCTTCTTGAGTGACAGGTAGACTTTCTTCCCTGCAGAATTACTTACTGCATTGCACACACAAAGATATATATACAGTACAGACCAAAAGTTTGGACACACCTTCTCATTCCAAGCGTTTCACAATGAAGGCATCAAAACTATGAATTAACACATGTGGAATCAAAAAAGTGTGAAACAACCGAAAATATGTCATATTCTAGGTCCTTTTACTTTGATTACTGCTTTGCACACTCTCGGCATTCTCTTGTCACCTGAAATGGTCTTCCAACAGTCTTGAAGGAGTTCCCAGAGATGCTTCGCACTTGTTGGCCCTTTTGCCTTCACTCTGCGGTCCAGCTCACCCCAAACCATCCCGATTGGGTTCAGGTCCGGTGACTGTGGAGGCCAGGTCATCTGGCGCAGCGCCCCATCACTCTCCTTCTTGGTCAAATAGCCCTTCCCCCGCCTGGAGGTGTGTTTGGGGTCATTGTCCTGTTAAAAATAAATGATGGTCCAACTAAACGCAAACCGTATGGAATAGCATGCCACTGCAAGATGCTGTGGTAGCCATGCTGGTTCAGTATAAATCCCCAACAGTGTCACCAGCAAAGCACCCCCCACACCATCACACCTCCTCCTCCATGCTTCACAGTGGGAACCAGGCATGTAGAGTCCATCCGTTCACCTTTTCTGCGTCGCACAAAGACACGGTGGTTGGAACCAAAGATCTCAAGTTTGGACTCATCAGACCAAAGCACAGATTTCCACTGGTCTAATGTCCATTCCTTGTGTTCTTTAGCCCAAACAAGTCTCTTCTGCTTGTTGCCTTTCTTTAGCAGTGGTTTCCTAGCAGATATTCTACCATGAAGGCCGGATTCACACCGGAGTCTCCTCTTATCAGTTCTTCTAGAGATGTGTCTGCTGCAAAAGGACCTAGAATATGACATATTGTCAGTTGTTTCACACTTTTTTGTTATGTATATAATTCCACATGTGTTATATCATAGTTTTGATGCCCGGAGCATCTGAACCAGCGGTGGGGATCCAGTGAGCGACTGGGTTCCCTCCTTTGAAGATCCCAAGCTGCGTTGCTGTTCGGTTGGGAGTCGGTCTGAGGAGCGCCATTGAGAGGCTGGCGGTCCAATAGGGCTCGAACGAAACCACCGGGGATCACAGGTAGCCGGACACTGAGGGATTGATCACCTGTCGGTCGGTACCTGGGTGACAAGTTGAAGGAGATCCAGACTCCAACTCAACCAAGGAGGCATATCTCCAGGAATTCTACCCAGAGGGGACCTGTGGCAGAGGTATCTCTCTGAGGCTCTTTGAGGGAGGTCTGTGGCAGAGACTTTCTCCCAAGTTCAAGTTCACCAAGGAGGGTCTGTGGTATTCCTATAATTGTCTGAGTGATACTCCGGCTGCCAGGTCAGTGAGAGAGACCCTGTCCAGGTACACTGAACTCACTCCGGAGTGGCGCAGAAAAGTGTTACGTTTTGGAGCAGGACTGTTTCCTATCATCACGCCTGAATCTGCTGTTCTCCCTTCTTCTTCAACTTCACTTTCTTGACCACAAGTTTATTGTGTTTACCTGGCTGGGTAATAAAGAGCACCTGTCATGGACATTCCTTTACTTCTACTATATGCAATACTTATCATTCACCCCCTAGAAAATTCGGAGGAGCCACGAGGGAACACGCTTCCCAAAAATACAGCAGCTCCACCGGGGGTAATGCTACACACCCGTAGGTGTTTACAGGCATCTAGAGGCAGAAATCTGGATGCATCAAAACTGCATTCAGGAGAGGAGCATTTGGGCAGAAAACATGCCACGCTAAACGTGCCTAGGTGCATTCAGTGCTTGAATGTTCATGTGAACACCTGTAACCCATTGAAGTGAACGCGGCCAATCTGCAAGCGCCCCACACCTGTGTGCAATGAGTGGTGGATGCAAGCGCAGATCGCTTTTCAGGAGGAGCAGCAGTCCCTGACTAGGGTGACCACATTTCCAAACTGCCATTCAGGGACACACCCCCTCTCTCACCTTCCCAAAAAAAAGATGGGGAGGGGATGTAGCCTCAGGGTTGATGGGGAATTTGGCGGCGGGTTGTCAGGTGAATGTGCCACTTGCCACCAGATGTAGTGCCGCTTGCCACCCATAGCCTGCCACCAGATGAAGTGCTGCTGTCACTCCCTCTGCATGACCCACGTGCGTAGAAGGAAAGGAATGGCGTCAGTGAAGATCACACCAGTCCCTGCTGTTTGCCGCTTTGTGCCAGAAAAGGAGCAGGTGCCGAGGTGGGTGGGGGGGTCAGCAGTGCTGCACTCGGTGCAGGCCTCGTCCCCGGTCTCACTGTCTGAGAGTAAATTGTCACTGGTTGCAAGATGCCAGGCAGCGCTGGCCCTAGCAACCAGTTCCGGAAATGTAGTTATTAGTAGGGGGTGGCTGTGTCCTCTGTTTCATTCCGGGACATTGTATTGTCCCAGAATGAAGGTGCCCGGGACCAGGGACAGACATGTCAATTGCGGGACAGTCCCGGGAAATCCGGGACACGTGGGCACCCTATCCCTGACACACATGTGTACCAGTCCTAAAAGCAATGTGATGTGCTTAAATAATTTATTTGAAATATTAACATGACGTATTTTTTATCAGGTCAGCGTTAATCTGCGTCTGCTCCGACGTGCGATGATCTTGGTGTCTGCTCTATAAATGTCAGGAAAAGTGATAACATGAAGACATCTCGCCTCTCCCCTCCCCCGTCAGCCGCGAACCAAATTAACCTCTCCTGTCGGGGGTTTTCAGCGCTCAGATCCCGGGCCGCTGTGCTGCACATTTTTCAGTCTGTCAGAAGCCCTAATCATCAGAAATGATATGATAATTATCACATTGGGTGAGAGGACACACTGTCAGCATCCTAATTGAATTAGCAGTGAGTAATGCGTTCTCCTTACAGGAATCAGCTCATGGTAAAGGGGACTTCCAGCTCTGAGGCTCTATTCCCACCATGCGGTGTGATGGAGCGTCGGTGTGTTTCCGCTCATTCTTGTGCATTTGTGTGTAGGGCAGCCCTACTAAATAGAAATGTGGAAAAGAAGTCCCTGACCCTTTTTAAAAAACATGCTGCACTGAACTGCATGCCCAAGGACCCCAGTGCCTCTAGGCTAGGGTGACCAGACATCCCCGGTTTCCAGGGACAGTCCCTGGATTGAGGACAATGTCCCCGGACCAAGTCTGTCCCCGGTTTAATCCCCGGATTGAGGACACTGTCCCCGGACCAAGTCTGTCCCCGGTTTAGTCCCCGGATTGAGGACACTGTCCCCTACGAAGTCTGTCCCCGGTTTGAGGACACTGTCCCCTACGAAGTCTGTCCCCGGTTTAGTCCCCGGATTGAGGACACTGTCCCCTACGAAGTCTGTCCCCGGTTTAGTCCCCGGATTGAGAACACTGTCCCCTACCAAGTCTGTCCCCGGTTTTGTCCCCGGATTAAGAACACTGTGAGAACCGGGGGTGCTGACTTCTTACCTCTTCTCCCATGCAGCCAGCGAGTTGAGAAGTGGGGTAAGGAGCCAAAAATGACTTCTCACCAGGCGGGGCCTTTAGTAATTTGGGGGGCCCTAAGCGGCTTGCATAGTAAGCCTATAGGGCGGATCAGCCCTGGATAAACCGACGTAACAGATTTATTGCCCAACAATTGGTGAGCATGAAGAGCCAACATTTGTTGTCGTTAATTCAGCCAGTCTGATGGAGCATACACACGGTCGGATTATCCGAAGCAAAACACGTCCGTCAGACAATTATGGCCATAAAGTTGGATCGTGTGTACGAGGCTTAAGGCCGCGTACACACGAGCAGACAGATTTGTTCAAATCGGTCGGGCCGATATGTCTGCTCGCCTGTACACATGGTTGAATCTGTCTGCTGGGATGGTCGGGCCGACCGTTTCCAGCAGATAGATTTGATCGTGTGTACGAGGCCTTAGACTGGGATGCCATTAAAGTTCATGTGTGTGTAAAGGCAGGTGTCCCAATACTTTTGGTAATATAATGTGAAATGCCATGGCTGACCTTTTTAAAATGCATATTCATTTGTTGCCATAATTAGTCCTCTGGCTTCAATGATTTCCGAGTTCCTAAACTGGAACAGGTACCTAATTTATGGACGTCATTAACTTCTGGCTTGTACTGGGCAAAAGTATTGAAGTCAAGAGATCGGCATGACTATCAAGGCAGCCAACTAGCATGAGGGGGTTAATAATGGAAGTTGATGCATTTCTCTGGTACCCTTTCATTTTAATTTTTTTTAATAAAGGAATCTTCACAGCCCAAGTGTTATTTTGCCTAATCCGTGGTTTGATTTATAGCACATGACAGGTCCTCCTCACCATGTGATGACCTCGCCAACATCTTCAGCACCCCATCATCAGTGCCAAGCCATGGCCGAGTTTTCCGTGAGACTAAAGACTTTGTGACAAGCTGTCAGTTAACTCTTTCCCTCTCTAGACTAACAGCGCGCTTTTCCTCTGACGCTTCCGTTCCTTTACGACAACAACCTTCTTCGGTTACCTCACCCCGGAGAGGCGACCGTTTATGAATTATTTATTCTGCTCCCAAACGCAGAATCTCTGCAGGCTTGTGACGCCGCGCAGATTTATATTACCGCTAACAACTCATAGGAGACGCAACCCGGGGCAAGAGCTTTGTATCCTTTCCTGTTCCGGAGAATTAATGGACATCTCAATTGGGAGAGAAATAAAATCTAAAAATCCGCACAGATGCTGTATAATGTGTATATGCAAAAGGATGAGCGGAATTTGTATGTGGAATTTAAATGAAGCCCAAATCTTATTAATTGTTTTTATTGTGCTGGTTATGGCACCCGGGAGAAGCACGGAATTCATAATGGAATCACACTTTATATTTATTTATTTACAAGTTTTGACTTTAGATGGACCTTCAAGGTCTCCAAATCTGTCCAGTTTCCCTCACCGTTTGCTCGTGTTTTTCTTACTTTTTCTTTTTCTTTTCTTTTTCTCTCTCTCTCTTTTTCCTTTTCCCTCTCCCTTTCTCTCTTTCTTTCCTTTCTTCCATTTATTTTCTTCCCTTTCTTTCTTCCCCTTTTCTTGTTTCCCCTTTTCTTTTCTTCCCTTTCTTTACTTCTCTTTCTTTCCTTTCTTTTCTCCCATTTATTTTCTTCCCTTTCTTTCTTCCCTTTCTTTTCTTTTCTTTCCTTTCCTTTCTTTTCTTCCCTTTCTTTTTTTCAGTTTCTTTCTTTCTTTCTTATATTTCTTCCCTTTCTTTTCTGACATTAATTTTCTTCCCTTTCTTTTTTCCCCCTTTCTTCCTTTTCTTTCTTCCCTTTTCTTTTCTTCAATTTCTTATCTTCCCTTTTGTTTCTTTCTTCCTTTCTTTTCTTCCCTTTAATTTCTTCCCTTTCTTTTTTCCCTTTCTTTTTTTCCCTTTCTTCCCTTTCCTTTCTTCCTTTTCGTTTCTTACATTTTTTTCTTTCCTTTATTTTTTCCCTTTCTTCCTTTTTCTTTCTTGCCTTTTCTTTTCTTCCCTTTCATCCCCTTACTTTCTTCCTTTTATTTCTTCCCCTTTCTTTTCTTCCCTGTCTTTTTTTCCATTTCTTTTCTTCCCTTTCTTTTTTCTCTTTCTTCATTTCTTTCTCCCCCTTTCTTGTCTTTCCTTTCTTTTTTTCCTCCTTTCTTTGTTTCTTTCTTCCCTTTCTTCTCTTTTTTTTTCTTCCATTTCTTTCTTTTCTTTCTTTCCTTTCCTTTCTTTTCTTTCCTTTCTTTTGTTCCCTATCTTTTCTTCCCTGTCTTTTTTTCCATGTCTTTCCTTTCTTTTTCCATGTCTTCTCTTTCTTTTCTTCCCTTTCTTTCCCTCTTTCTTTCCCCTTTTTCCCCCTCTTTCTTTCCCTTTCTTCTCCTTTCTTTTCTTCCCTTTCTTTCCCTCTTTCTTTCCTTTTCTTCCCTTTCTTTCCCGTTCTTTCCCTCTTTCTTTCCCGTTCTTTCCCTCTTTTTTTTCCATTTCTTCCCTTTCCTTTCTTCCCTTTCTTTTCCTCCCTTTTCAATTTTGTTTTCTTCCCGTTTCCCTTTTGTTTTCTTTGTTTTCTTCCCTTTTTGTTCTTTCTTCCTCTCCCTCTGTTTTCTTTCCTTCTCTGATGATTCAGCCAGTAAGTCTGTTGTTTTTCAAAAGAAAAGAGCTCTTGCAGTTACAGGGGCGGGAGGGGAAATGGAGTCTATTCCCAGAAGTGGGTGCAAATACCTGTATTACACAGGTATCTGCACCCCCCTCCCCCCTGAAAGGTGCCAAATGTGACAAGTGGTTAAGTAGTGGGTAAGTAGTGGACGTGTATGGATTATTTTGGGAGAATAAGGAGATCATTTTGTGTCACGTTTCCCCCTGGCTGCAACAAATAAAAAAGGAATAAATAAAATGAAAATAAAAAGGAAGCTGACAATTGTTGCTGTTTTGCAGTCTGGGTGCATTGCTGTAATAATAATATAGGAACCTTCAGTTGGGCTTTCCCAGCACTCAGCATGTAATGAATCCTGCCCATGATCCAACGTAACAAGAATGAGAACATCGAGGATCGTTTCTGATTACACCAAACAAGAATTCTTTTTCTTCAATCGCCAATTATGGATACTCAAATCATCCACCTATCTCATTTAAGCTCCCAGGCAGCCTATTTTACCGTAAATTGGTTCCACATCACTTTGAATTTTTTTAGGGGAGAAAAAACAAAAGAGTAAAGAAAAGTTACAGAAAATATGTTATTGCAATGCTTACCCTTTCACTGCCAGACACTGCCTTCCATTTTGCACATCAAGCAAACTAAAATTGCTGTTCAGCAAGAAGACATAAACTTTTCTGAGAGCTCAGGACGCAATGGTACTGTTTATTAAAGTGATACTATATGGGAGCCACGTCCCACGACCGCGCAATTGTCTGTTAATAAGACGCAGTGCCGAATCGCAAAAAGTGGGCCGGTCATTGGATCAGCAAAATGGTCCGGGGCTGAAGTGGTTAAAGCACTGACTTCCACCTTGGCGCCACATTTCTCAGCATTCAAAAAAGAGCCGAAGTCTCTTCTTTCCTTGGAAAAACTAGATACTACCGTGTTTCCCTGAAAAGAAGACCTACCCCGAAAATAAGGCCTAGCATAATTTTTTAGGAGGGCTGCAATAAAAGCCCTACCTTGAAAATAAGCCCTAGTTTAAAATGCTTGTAAAATCCTATAACCCATTCTATTACAGTAGTACATAATGTACAATGTGTGTGTTTCTGTAACATAATTGCGGGGAAGAGAGCTCCGGCGGGTCACAGAAGCGCAGAGCGGCGCTATAACGAAGGTATTTGGCACAATTATATTACATAAACACACACTTTGTACATTATATAGTACAGTAATGGAGTGGATTATAGAATTTTACAAGCATTTTAACTCAGTTCACACTGGGGATTCCCAGGCAGGGAGAGAGAGGGGGAGAGAAGACAGCATACAACATGGTAAGACCTACCCCGAAAATAAGCCCCACTGTGTCTTTTGTTGCCAAAATTAATATAAGACCCAGGTTTATTTTCGGGGAAACACGGTATCCTACAAAATTATGGGCCCACTAAGAGTTATTTTTACTAGATGGAAACGTTTCATGGAGCATTCCCTTTCCACTTTAGAAATTTCTCCTCTTATGAAACCATTTCAGTATACTGATTGGTACCTGAGAGCGGACCTCACCAATTCTAACCTTTTAATAGCATTGAGTCCTGTTCCCTTTTTTTTTGGGCCAATTGCTTTCTGAGTGTTTTGAATCTCATGTTTTTAGATTAAATACTTTTCTTTATCTTTTTTATGATTGGTACTAGACATTCCCAGTGCTTAGTGTGGCACAGCTTGCAGTACATTAGAGAAGATTGCTGTTCTATCGATATGATGTTTTTTTTCCCTCTCGTTCTCTCTTTTTCATTCTTCGTAACATTCAAAATTTTATAAAAATTGGTTAAAAATAGATAAAATAAAAGCTCCACGATATTAGTGATGGCCCAAGAGCTCTACAATTAATGGGAAGTCAATCAGCCATAGATGAAAGAACCTTAGGGTTCTACACCCTGGTTGGGAATGGCTGCATTAGACCCCTGATGTTTCTCCTGTATGACACAAATGGAGTACTCTGTAATATTGATCTCCTCCTTCCTTGGCCTCTGATGCTGCAATGAGCCTGAAACTGGAAATGCCAAGGACTAAGTACTTGGTTTGTTCACAGCTACGCAGAAATCGGTGAACATGACACTGTGTCAGGACCTGAACTCATGTCCTCTTTTGTCTCTGATGGCAACTCTTCTTGCTGAGCCACCAGAGATGTTGGATAGCTCCCTGGCTGATGTCTTAGGCCCCGTACACACTATCAAATCTATCTGTTCAAATCGGTCGGACCGACCGATTTGAACAGATCTGTCTGCTGGCATTTTGGTTTGCTCGCGTGTACACGCGAGCAAACCAAAATCCCCGCCAGCAGACAGCGCGCTGACGTGTCGGTGACGTGGCGGTGACGTTGACGCCGCCACGTCACCGCACCAGGAAGTAAAACACTTCCGCGTATGCGTCGAAATCATTCGGCGCATGTGCGAGAAGACATGTCTGCTGGTTAGCGTACTAACCAGCAGACATGTCGGGCGGACGGCTTCCCAGCCGACAGATTTCAAAGCATGCTTTGAAATCTGTCGGGTGGCCAAATCCGTCTGTTTGCCTGTACACACGATCGAATCTGTCTGCTGAAACGGTCTAGCAGACCGTTTCCAGCAGACAGATTTGATCGTGTGTACGAGGCCTTAGGCCTTGTACACACGATCGGACATATCCGATGAAAACGGTCCGCGGACCGTTTCCATCGGATATGTCCGATCTGGAGTTTGGTCCGATGGCGTGTACACACCATCGGATCAAATTCCCCGCCGGCGACCGGGCGCTGACGCGGCGGTGACGTTGACGCCGCCACGTCACCGCTACGTCACGCACCAGGAAGTAAACACTTCCGCGCGCATGCGTCGGATCCATTCACAGGATACGACGCATGTGCGGGAGGATATGTCCGCTGGTTTCCCGTACTAACCAGCGGACATATCCGACGGACAGGTTTGTAGCGGACAAATTTCAAAGCATGCTTTGAAATTTGTCCGATGGACAAATCTGTCCGCTAGTCCATACACACGATCGGAGATGTCTGCTGAAACGGTCCATCGGACCGTTTTCAGCGGACATATCCGCTCGTGTGTACGAGGCCTTAAAGTGGTTGTAAACCCATTACAACCACTTTAACCTACAGGTAAGCCTAGATTAAGGCTTACATGTAGGTGCAAGAAATATCCCCTTAAGGCCGGAATCACACTAGTGCGGTGCGAATTTCAGCTCTGTAATCTCTGCAGATAGATAAGGGAAGTGTTCAGCAGATCCATTGCGTTTTAGCTGCGAATTTGGAGACCTGGGAGAAGTTCCGGTGAGAGGAGAGTGGGGGAGAAGTGTATTGAGCTGTAGGTGGAAGTGGGCGTGATACATTTAAATGAAGCGTGACCCCATGCAAATGATTGGCTGAGCTTTAAACAAGTACTTAAAATGAACTGCGCATGCATCGTAACTTGGACGCATTCCAATGCGCATGCTCACAATCACGTCGAAACAACTAGCTAAGATACGTCGAAACACTGCCTACGACATGAACGTAACCTACGCCCAGCTCTATATAAGTAATACGTAAACTACGTAAATTTCAACGGCGTCCGTTCTCTGGTCCATACCTTTGCATGAGTTGCGCCTCCTATATGAGGAATAACTTTATGCTGGACGTAACCCTTAAGCAAATCGCTTAAAACATGCGCAGGGCGCAAGTACGTTCGTGAATCGGTGTATCCCCCTCATTTGCATATTTGCATCCAAAATCAATGGGAGTTCCAAATGCGGCCAGCGTAAATATGCGCCCACTCTACGCCGGCGTAGACAAGTTACGTCGGTCGGATGAAGTCAGATTTTTTGCGTATCTTAGTTCTATGGGTACGGCGCACAGATACGGCGGCGCATATGTACACTTACGTGGCGTATCTTGAGATACGATGGCGTAAGTGCTTTGTGAATCCGGGCCATTATTGGCTACCCATGAGTGTGTCTAGCCTTAATGCATGCAAACTAGGATTGTCCCGATACCGATGCTAGTATCGGGACTGATACCAAGCATTTGCCCGAGTACTTGTACTCGGGCAAATGCTCCCGATGCTTCACCCGATACTTGTCTTGTGTCCTCCTCCAGCCCCCCTCCGTTTTGCTGCAGTCTCTCTCCCTCTGTGCCCCCCTGCTGTGTTTTCCTTCTCCTCCGTGTCCCCCGCTGTTACCTTCTCTCCCCAGTGCCCCCCGCTGTTTCCTTCTCTCCTCCGTGTCCCCCACTGTTTCTTTCTCTCCCCCGTGCTTCCCCCACTGTTTCCTTCTCTCCCCGTGCCCCTCCGCTGTTTCCTTCTCTCCCCCGTGTCCCCCACTGTTTCCTTCTCTCCTCCGTGTCCCCCACTGTTTCCTTCTCTCCCCCGTGCCCCTCGCTGTTTCCTTCTCTCCCCCCGTGCCCTCCGCTGTTTCCTTCTCTCCTTCTTGTCCCCCCGCTGTTTCTTTCTCTCCCCCGTGCTTCCCCCACTGTTTCCTTCTCTCCCCCGTGCCCCTCCGCTGTTTCCTTCTCTCCCCCGTGTCCCCCACTGTTTCCTTCTCTCCTCCGTGTCCCCCACTGTTTCCTTCTCTCCTCCGTGTCCCCCTGGAACTGTCAGGATGGAGAGCGGTCGTAGGGGCCAGTAAACCCGGCTCCTTACAATTCCGAAAGGACAGAGTCAGTGATGACTCTGTACATTCACAGAACTGAAACATCGTAAATTGTGATTACAATGTTTCAGTTTACGAATGAAGAGAAGACGCTGTCTTCTGTCCATTCATTTTCAGCGCAGCTGAGGCTGCTGAGAAAGGGACAGGGGAATCTGTTTCCCTACTACCTTTCTCTGTCTCAAAGGGGAGATGTCAGAGGTCTGTTAAGACCCCTGATATCTCACCAAAGCCCCCCCAACAGGGCTGATTAAAAAAATAAAATTGCAATAAATAAATAAAATAATAAAAAAATAAAATGTAAATAGTAATAAAAAATTTAAAAACACACTGACAATTCACTACTCCCCCTCTAAAGAAATAAAAAAAACACCACTGTAAAAAAAAATAAAAAATAAAAAACGCCACTGTCACATGACATTAAAAAAAAAAGTATCGGTATTTGGTATCGGCGAGTACTTGAAAAAAAGTATCGGTACTTGTACTCAGTCCTAAAAAAGTGGTATCAGGACAACCCTAGTGCAAAAATTCTAGGCAGCCAAGAGGTTAAAATATGTTCCTTACACTGACAATGATAACAGCGAGACATCATGAGAATTCATTTGCTCTGCGGTTTGCAGCGTAATCATGTCTGGAAATATCCTCAGAGTATTCCCATCATTTATAATGATACAAATGAAATGCTGTCATTGACTTCCAGTAATTTCTCTAAACATGTCTAATGATTTAATGGTGGCGGAGGTTTTATAAAGTGTCAAAAATAAGGAAAGTTGTAAAATGTATAGGGGGGAAATGCAATATTATTTCAGCACATCTGTAATTGTGAAACCTAAATACAAGGAAGTTTTGAAGTGTACTTTCTGTACCATCAACCACACCAGAGGGGCGTCCGCTGAAACTTTTTCAGGGGGGGGGGATGCGCTTTGGCAATACACAGTCGCATTTAACCCTTTCTTAAATGCTAGCGGGGTTAAAAGCACTTCGCTAGCGGCCGAATAGCACAGCTAAAACGATGGTAAAGTGCCTAACAGTGTGAAATCGTTCTTGAGATAATTCCGCTTCACTGCATGCCCATATAAATATAGCCTAGAGAATGTACAGACCCCCCTTCAGCACAGATGGACCCCCCTTCAGCACAGACCCCCCTTCAGTACAGTTGAATCCACCTTCAGCACAGACCCCCCATTCCGCACAGACCCCTCCATTTAGCACAGATGGACCCACCTCCCTCCTTCAGCGCAGACCTCCCCATTCTGCACAGACCCCTCCATTCAGCACAGATGGACCCCCTTTAAGCACAGACCCTCCTCTTCAGCATATATGCACCCCCTTTCAGTACAGACCCCCCCTTCAGCACAGATGGACCCCCCATTTAGCACAAACCCCCCTTCAGCACAGACGGACCCCCCTCCCCATCACATTCAGTACCTTAGATCAGCCATCAGCATGGCACAGGCACAGCAAGGGGGAGGCGGCTTCACTCTGCTCGCTGTGCCTGCGTGACATTCCGGCCCAGGATTGCTCAGAAAGCCCGCGGCCGTGAGAGAAGGGGATGGTTGGTCAGGTGCAGTGGTGTCACCCCGCACCAGACCAAACCCTGCCCCCCTTGCAACACCACGGCCAGCAGCTTGCCTCTTTCTCCCTGTTCTAACCTGCCTGTCACCGTGGCGCTGTCACTGCTTCAGTCGCGGAGGGGTGTCTTCACTCTTCAACACCTTCTCGTTTTTCCAGGGGGGTTAATTGCCCCTCTTGCACTATGGAGCGGACGCCCATGGTAGTGGGTGCTTCAAGAGCTAAAGAAGTGGCTGATAAAATCGTGTAGGAATAACAATTTGGGTTCATAGAGAACTGGGCCGACTTTTCGGTCGGTTATTGGCTCTACAGCAGGCACGGATTGCACCTAAATGGGGGACAGCTTTGTTGAGGGAGAAGATGGTCAGAAGGTTGGAGGAACTTTTAAATTTGGATGGAGGAGAAGGATCAGTGAGGGTATACAATACAATGGGAAAGGCTCAATGTTTGCACTGAATGTAGAGGTTGGCAAAATTGGGGGAACTTTTAAATAAGGAGGGGTGGGAAGGATCGGTGAGGGGTATACCCTGTGGTGAACAAGGGTCACTGAATTTAGAGATTGCCAAAACTAGCAACTATCCAATGGTACACTCTTTTCAGATACACAGTGTAGGCAGGGCTTTTTTTCAGGGGGAGCTTAGGGGAACTCAGTTCCACCACCTCTGGCTCTGACCCTATGGTGCCTGCTCACTACAATCACTTGTAAACACAGAAGTCTGGTCTCTGTGTTTATAAGTGACAGCTCTGCACTCTGTGTGTAACCCCCTGAACTCTGCACTCTGTATGTAATGCAATCCTGGTATTTAATGCCCCTTTACTTCTACTGTTTGTGAAATCTGAACGGGTCGTGGTTGAGTTCCTGCACCTATTTTCTGAGAAAAAAAGCTCTGGGTGTAGGTATAAGAGAAGGAGCGGCACACCGCCTGTATGTCAAGAGCAGCCTGATATGTGACTATACATAAGAGATGACATCATTAAGGGAACTTGTAATGGGTGGAGTCTTTTTAGCTGGAGTTTCATAGGAACATTACAAACAGTAAATAAATAGTGGGTTGATGCTATAGGCCCCATAACGTTAAGAGACGGTTCACACTGGGGCGACTCGCCGCCTGACGAGTCGCGTCCCATGCAATGCAATGGAACCGTTCTAATAGGAGCGATGCAAGTCGCTCCGACTTAGAAAAAGGTTCCTGCATGACTTTGGGGGCAGCTCGGGGCGACTTGCATTGCCTTCTATACAGAAGTCGTTTTGCTGGTCGCCTCTGAAGTCGTCCTCAGGACGACTTGCAGAGTCGCTCCCGAAGTCGTGCCGCGGGAGTGTGAACCGGCTCTTAGGAGGAGACCCATCTTCTTGAACAGTTAGAAATGGCAGGGAAATAGATCACCAGCCTCAACACAGTGTAGTAGAGTGGCAAACAACAAACTCTTTTATTATCACAAATGAACACAACAGATAAAATAACTCAGAGACTCTTTTCCCCCCCCCACCCTAGGAAAACAGGGCAGGTTAAACTGTCCAATGACAATAGACACAAAGGTCAGGTGACTTCTCATCAGTAAACAGTCTTATCAGCAGGGGGGCTGGATCAGGAGCCAGAAGAGACGTAAGTGTAGCGCCTGTGTACTTTCAGTCCAGGTGCTATCTTCAATCTAGAGGGGGATGGGAGAGTTATGTAACTCTCATCCATATGATTCGTGCAAATTCAACTTTTGTTCTAGCTGGACTGTGCTGTCAGTTCATTCTGTGTTCCTGAGGTGCCTTTCGATCCCGGGGCGTCAGGTGGCGGCAGTGGAGTTTAGGTAAGAGCGCCTTCTTGCCAGCAACCAATCAGAGGGGTTTTTCCCTCGCGGGGCATGCTGGTGGAGGGTACTTCTAGAGGGACGCCATTTTGGACGGGGGAGTTCGTGGTGAGATCCGGGTGCGGCACCCACCTTCAGGGTGTGTGCACATCACGGGCCCCGGCGATTGGCCTACCGGGGCGCACGTGCCACGCGTTGTTCTTGGTTCTGGGACCATGTTGGCCCGGAGCAATTGAAGCTGCGATGGGACCATATGACTTATTGGGTCTACTACTTTTTAAAAGAAGATCCCAAGTGAGTTGTGCTGTTCAGTGGGGAGTCAGTCTGAGGAGAGCCAGGAGGCAGGTGATCCAATAGGGCCTAGACAAGCCATCGGGGATCGAGGTGGCCGGACACTGGGAGTTTGTCTAATGGCAACCTGTCAGTCGGTGACCATTTGAGGAAAACTACCTGAGGGAGATTCAGGCATCAATAATCTTGAGAAGGATTCACCTTACGAATTGTGTTCTAAAGCAAAGGGCCTGTGGCAGAGGTCTCATTCCTATTTCCACTTTCAGTCCAATCTGTGTCAGAGACTTGTTCTCCTTCTCAAGATCTTCAGCAATATTATGGCTGCCAGTTCTGTGAAAGAGACTGTCCAGGTACGCTGTACCCACTCCGGCTGGAAAGGCGACAAAGTTAAAGTCCCATTTGGAAGCAGGATTGTTTCCGTCGTTCTTAGGCCTGAGTCTGCAAATTCTCCTTTCTACACATCTTTATTCTGTCTAACCCAAGTTCATTGTTTGTCGTGTTGGGCAAGAATAAAAGTACAAGAAAGACACCGGGGGGTAGATTCATATAGAGATACAACGGCGTATCTACTGATACGCCGTCGTATCTCTGAAATCCGACGGTTAATTCATCGATGAAATGGGAGCCTCTGGGATAAAGTATATATGTATTGGAATAAAGTGTACCATCATCCTTGCAGTTTAGATAAAATGTACTTGGGTCTAGGGTCCCCGAACCAAAGAGCCAAGAAGGGGAAGTTTGGGCCAAGTTGGACTGTTGCGGTACTAATAGGCAGATAAAACATGAAGATAAAAGGTTAAAAATATGATAATTTTATTATAACACACAGACACAACAAAATACAAGATTAAAATTATGGCAATCAAAAACGCAGCATCAAAACAGAAGTCCCCGCAAGGGGAAAAACAGTGCGATGGGTTGAAGATTGTCACAAGCTCTCTCTACTAGTTTCGCGGTTGTAACCGCTTCATCAGGAGAAGATCTAGACAGTCCCGCCTCAAAGTGACAGCAGGCGGAGACAGACAATATCCCAACGGTGGCCAGGGTGGGCACATGTAGAAAGGGACCTACTTGTCTGAATGACTAGAGAAATAAAACTGAATAGGGGGGCTCCAGGGATGCCACATCTTAGAATGTGAATGTACATATGGTAAAAATGGTTGAGTTTGCTGGGGGGGGAACCAAGCTTGGTCCCAGGGAAGCATCAGGGTAATGATGCTGGCCATCCGTGCACTGGGCTGGGTAGAGCCACAGGAGTCCCAGGATCCATCGGTTAATTCATCGAATTCATCGGTTCCGCATAGATCTCCCTTGAGAGATCTTAGGATCCTAGGCTGCAATCTCCCACCAGCCGCTAGGTGGCTCTTCCGTTTTTATATGCAACGAATATGCAAATGAGGAGATCCGCCGATGCAGAAACGAACGCCCGCCCGTCGTTTTTTTTTACGTCGTTTGCGTTCGGCTTTTTCCCGGCGGATAGTTACCCCTGCTATATGAGGGGTAAGTGCAGCGTATCCTATGTTAAGTATGGCCGTCGTTCCCGCCGAGTTTTGAATTTTTACGTCGTTTGCGTACGTCAATTCTGAAAAGAGCTGGACGCAAGTTACGCTCACGCCGAAACCAATGACGTCCTAGCGACGTCATTTTGAGCAATGCACGCTGGGAAATTTAGCCGGCGGCGCATGTGCAGTTAAATCAGCGCGGGGAGGCGCCTGATTTAAATAATACACTCCCCCTAGCCGCGGAATTTGAATTCCGCCGGGGGATTTATGAGCCACCGGCGCCAATTTAGAGGCAAGTGCTTTGTGAATACAGCACTTGCCTCAAAAACTGCCACTGGCGAATCGTAAATAAGATAGATTACGCGGATCTAATGATCTGCTGATCTATGTGAATCTACCCCCGGCTGTTTGGACATTCCGTCATTGTTCATATCGTCATCATCATCATACCCCTAGACATTCATACGGGTACCACGCCATCCCAAATCTATCCAGCGGCTCCTGAGGGGGTATTGCTCCATAAGCTAGGCAAGTCTTCAACAGGAACACAGCAGAGAGTATCTAGATATGTCGACCAAGGCGAAGGCACTGAATGAAAGAGCCAGGGAGTGTCGGTCTATCACATAAAATCCCAATAAAATACATTTACGTTTTTGGTTGCAACATGACCAAATGTAGAAATTTTCAAGGGGTATGAATATTTTTTTTTTAAGGCACTGTATTAAAAGAATGAATGTGTTTAACAGTACAGTTATCCCTTACATGTTCAGAGTCACAAATTCAGAGTGTCATGGCGATTGGTAAAAAAAGGATGGCACTGAATCGGTACATAAGTACACGGTGATCCTTGCACTGAACGCACAATACACCGCCAGCTGCGTTCTCGGGTAATGAGATAATCACAGGCAGTATTCTGTAATAATTACACAATAAATACAATAAGGGGTGATTGAGCTCCCGACTCGCCTCACCTTCTCCCAATTTTGTGTTGACCCCGACAACAGTTCCTGCATTTTAATAAAATAATTGGTGTGTTGACCCCGAAGAGACGGCTTTGTGCGCCGTCTTCTGAGTGACATATCAGCACCATCTCATTGTGACACTTTGCTGAGTAGCAATTTACTTCTCTTTTATTTTGAAGAATCATCGCTTGACACTGCAGGTTATTATCTGTGCCTGGCACCTTTTTTTTTGTGGTGGTTACAAAAAGTTCAGCTCTTAAATCTGACTGGCAATTTTAATTTAACGCCATCATCAGCAATTCCCAGCATTACACATGACTTTGTTTGCGACGCCGAATAGTCTTTTGTTTTGTTATTGATGTAAAATAATTTTAAAAGTGAAAGATACTTTTAATAAATTTTTCTTTTTATGATTTAGAAATTACCGTATTTCTCGGCGTATAACACACACTTTTCCCCCTTAAAATCAGGGGGAAATCGTGGGTGCATGTTATACGCCGATCCCCGCTGTCTGTGGGGGGAAGAGGAGCGAGCGTCGCCGATATACACATAGCTGAGTGTACTGTGTACTCGGCAAGGCTCGGCTCCGCTTGCAGTCATGCCCAGTCCCACCATTGGACCTGTGTTATGTCCATCATAGGAGCCTGGGCAAGGGGCGGGACTGCGAAAGGAGTCGAGTACAGCCGAGTACACAGGACATCCGGTTTTGTCTATCTCGGCGCTGTGGCGGTAATTTTAAACATTCAAGGTGCAAGGACATTGGGCAAGGCTGCATGGACACGGGACCGTGACCCACGGCTGGGTACTAGAACCAACGTATATATACGTTGATGTGCCCAGCCGTGCCATTCTGCTGACGTAAATGTGCAGTAGGCGGTCCTTAAGAGGTTAAAGTCTATGGGACTCGAACGTTTGAAATCTAAAGTGCTAATTTTAAAGGCTAATATGCAAGTTATTGTAATAAAAAGTGTTTGGGGACCTGGGTCCTGCCCCAGGGGAGTGTTTGGGGACCTGGGTCCTGCCCCAGGGGAGTGTTTGGGGACCTGGGTCCTGCCCCAGGGGAGTGTTTGGGGACCCGGGTCCTGCCACAGGGGAGTGTTTGGGGACCAGGGTCCTGCCCCAGGGGAGTGTTTGGGGACCCGGGTCCTGCCCCAGGGGACATGTATCAATGCAAAAAAAAGTTTTAAAAACTGCAGTTTTTTGGCAGCAATGATTTTAATAATTCCTTTAAGTGAAACAATAAAAGTTTAATATTACTTTAAATTTCGTACCGGGGGGGGGGGGGTGTATAGTATGCCTGTAAAGTAGCGCTTGTTTCCCATGCTTAGAACTGTCTCTAAACAAAATGTCATTACTGAAAGAAAAAAAGTAATTTAAAATCACTCGCGGCTGTAATGAATTGTCGGCTGTGGGGGGGTCCACGGCATTTTTTTTTTAATTTGGGGTGGAGTTCCCCTTAAAATTCACACCAGACCGGTCTGGAATGGATGTTTGGGGGGAACCCCACATAATTTTTTTTTATTTGACGCAGGGTTCCCCTTAATATCCATACCAGACCCGAAGGGCCTGGTAATTGAATTTGGGGGGACCCCCACGCATTCTTTTTTTATGAATGACTTTTCTCTGTAATGCTGGTATCCGACAATTCATTATAGCCGTGAGTGATTTTAAATGGCTTTTTTTCTTCAGAAATACAATTTTGTGCAGGGACAGTTCTAAGCATTGGAAACAAGCGCTACTTTACAGGCATACTATACACCCCCTAGGTACGAAATTTAAATAAGGAATATTTCAATTTTATTGTTTCACTTTACGCATTATTAAAATCACTGCTCCTGAAAAAACTGCTGTTTTTTAAAAAAAAATTTGCATTGATACATGTCCCCTGGGGCAGGACCCGGGTCCCCAAACACTTCCCTGGGGCAGGACCCGGGTCCCCAAACACTTCCCTGGGGCAGGACCCGGGTCCCCAAACACTCCACTGGGGCAGGACCCGGGCCCCAAACACTCCCCTGGGGCAGGACCCGGGCCCCAAACACTCCCCTGGGGCAGGACCCGGGTCCCCAAACACTCCCCTGGGGCAGGACCCGGGTCCCCAAACACTCCCCTGGGGCAGGACCCGGGTCCCCAAACACTCCCCTGGGGCAGGACCCAGGTCCCCAAACACTTTTTATTACAATAACTTGCATATTAGCCTTTAAAATTAGTACTTTAGATTTCAAACGTTCGAGTCCCATAGACTTTAACAGGGTTCTAAAGTTCACACGAACATTTGGTCTGTTCGCAGGTTCTGGTGCGAACCGAACCCAGGGGTGTTCGGCTCATCCCTAGTCCCAACACTTTTGGTAATATAGTGTGTATTGTGACTTCTCAGAAATGTATTTATGCAGAGACTTGTAACGTTATGAAAAGTCCACTTGAATTGTAACAATCAACTGTTGTAAAACGATAAGCCTCGTCCCGGTGAACACACATAAAATGACAATTAAGGGCGGCGACTCGCGGCTCTCTGACAGCTATTTAGCGCGTACGAATCTGGGGAGAAATGTTTACATTATTACCTGTCAGAAAATACAAATTCCTCCCCGGGTGAGATTTTCTCCCGCATAGCAATTTGCCACCGTAAACCCTCCTCAGCTGTAATTGTTTTCTGGAAAATAGAATAGGAGAATGAAACCCGCTGGAAGTCTAAAACCGCACCTTCCACGGTCAGCGCACATACAGTGGGGATCGAAAGTTTGGACACCCCAGGTAAAAATTTGTATTAATGTGCATAACGAAGCCAAGGAAAGATGGAAAAATCTCCAAAAAGGCATCAAATTACAAATTAGACATTCTTATAATATGTCAAAAAAAGTTAGATTTTATTTCCATCATTTATACTTTCAGAATTACAGAAAACCAAAAAATGGAGTCTGCAAAAGTTTGGGCACCCTGCAGAATGTATAGCATGCACTGCCCCCTTTGCAAAGCTGAGACCTGTCAGTGTCATGGATTGTTCTCAATCATCGTCTGGGAAGACCAGGTGATGTCAATCTCAAAGGTTTTAAATGCCCAGACTCATCTGACCTTGCCCCAACAATCAGCACCATGGGTTCTTCTAAGCAGTTGTCTAGAAAACTGAAAGTGAAAATAGTTGTCGCTCACAAAGCTGGAGAAGGCTATAAGAAGATAGCAAAGCGTTTTCAGATGTCAATATCCTCTGTTCGGAATGTAATTAAGAAATGGCAGTCATCAGGAACAGTGGAAGTTAAAGCAAGGTCTGGAAGACCAAGAATAATATCAGACAGAACAGCTCGCAGGATTGTGAGAAAAGCAATTCAAAACCCACGTTTGACTGCACGATCCCTCCAGAAAGATCTGGCAGACACTGGAGTTGTGGTACACCATTCCACTATAAAGAGATACTTGTACAAATATGGTCTTCATGGAAGAGTCATCAGAAGAAAACCTCTTCTACGTCCTCACCACAAAAATCAGCGTTTGAACTTTGCAAATGAACATATAGACAAGCCCGATGCATTTTGCAAACAAGTTCTGTGGACCGATGAGGTTAAAATATAACTTTTTGGCCGGAATGGGCAAAGGCACGTTTGGAGAAGAAAGGGCACAGAATTTAATGAAAAGAACCTCTGTCCAACTGTTAAGCATGGGGGTGGATCAATCATGCTTTGGGGTTGTATTGCAGCCAGTGGCACAGGGAACATTTCACGAGTTTCATTAATACAAATTTTTACCTGGGGTGCCCAAACTTTCGATCCCCACTGTACAAGCAGAGTGTTCAGGTTCCCACTGCCGGTAGAGATTTATGTTATTTGCTTTGTTCTGCAAAGAGTTCATCATTCATTTCTTACGAGCTAATTACAGTCTGGATAATTATGGCTTCAGGAGCTTCCATTTGGGTTTGATACGTTCGTTGAAAGGCTCCCTTTATTTGATTGTCATATCTACTAATAAACGCAATCCCATTCTATCCATAGTTAGTCAGGTTGGAAAGACATCAAGTTCAACCAAAAAAAAAAAAACAACACAATCCCATATACACAAACCTACACCCACAGTTCATCCAGAGGAATAAAAAAATCATATTCATATAAAAGGTAGCTGCAGTGCCTTGAAAAAGTATTCATATCCTTTGACATTTCCCACATTTTCTCATGTTACAGCAAAAAACGTAAATGTATTTTATTAGGATTTTATGTGGTAGACCAACACAAAGTGACACATAATTATGAAGTGGTAGGAAAATGATACCGTATTTTCCGGTGTATAAGATGACTTTTTAACACAAGAATTTTTTTCATAAAATTTGGGGGTCGTCTTATACGCCGGTACCTAACATGCAGACTCTCAGTCAGACCACGGCCGTCCATTTGTCAAAAGCCACGTCTCTTCCTCATGCTGTTATGTGATAGGCGGAAAACACTCGGCTTCCCAGCAGAGCCTCTGTTCAGTGTTCCGCCTATCACGGATGCCCTCTCGTCCTTGGTCTCGGACAAGAGGGCATCCGTGATAGGCGGAACACTGAAGACAGTGTCTGCTGGGAAGCCGAGTGTTCCACCTATCACAGAACAGCACAAGGAGGAGGCGTGGCTTTTGAAAAATGGATGCCCGCGGTTTGACTGAGATTCTGCATGTTAGGGATAAGGTAAGGGATCGTCAAGGCATGTAATGGTGGCACAGTGAGGTATGTAATGGTGGCACAGTGAGGCATGTAATGGTGGCACAGTGAGGCATGTAATGGTGGCACAATGAGGCATGTAATGGTGGCACAGTGAGGCATGTAATGGTGGCACAGTGAGTCATGTAATGGTGGCACAATGAGGCATGTAATGGTGGCACAGTGAGTCATGTAATGGTGGCACAATGAGGCATGTAATGGTGGCACAGTGAGTCATGTAATGGTGGCACAATGAGGCATGTAATGGTGGCACAGTGAGTCATGTAATGGTGGCACAATGAGGCATGTAATGGTGGCACAGTGAGTCATGTAATGGTGGCACAGTGAGGCATGTAATGGTGGCACAGTCTGGCATGTAATGTGGCACAATGAGGCATGTAGTGGTGACACAGTGAGGCATGTAATGGTGGCACAGTCTGGCATGTAATGATGGCACAGTGAAGCATGTAGTGGCACAGTGAGGCATGTAATGGCACAGTGAGGTGAGGCGAGGCATGACTAGTAGGAAGGGGGTCGTCTTATGCAGCGAGTATATCCCAAAACCAACATTTTAGTTGGAAAATTAGGGGACTGGCAACATTATAGGCCAGTACAGACAAGTGAAGCCCAGCAATGCCACACATCAGTGTCATTAGTGCCACCCATCAGTGTCCATCAGTGCCACCTCTCAGTGCCCATTCATGCCCATCAGTGCCCATCTATCAGTGACCTATTAGTGCCACCCATTAGTACCCATCAGTGCCACCTATAAGTACCCATCAGTGCCGCCTATGAGTGCCCATCAGTGCCGCATACCAGTGCCACCCACAAGTTGTGCCTATCAGTGCCCATCACTGCCACCCATTAGTGCCCATAAATGCCACCTCATTAGTGCAACCTCATCGGTGCCGCCTTATCAGTGCCCCTCAGTGCCCATCATTGAAGAAGAAAACTTACTTATATACAACAAAAAAAATATAACAGAAACAAAGAAAAACGTTTTTTTTCAAAATGTTCTGTCTTTTTATTTGTTGTGCAGAGGCGATCAAATACCACCAAAAGAAAGCTCTATTTGTGGGAACAAATTGATAAAAAAAATGTTTGTTAAAAAAATGTTTTTTAGGGACGGGGGGAATGAGTGCTCTCAAATTACATACATGAGAATCTCCTGTTTACTCGGCGTCATCTGTAATAGGAAGTCCCGTCTCCTGGGCTGCCGTTGGACGACCTCTTCTGTCCATCATAAGAGGCGGGACATTGTATTAATGAGGCTCCCCTCCGCGGCTGCAGATGGGCATCGATCATGCTGCATTCATGGCAATGGAGAGGCTGCTTTCATGGCAACGGTGAGGCTGCAGATGGGCACTGATTAGGCTGCATTCATGGGCAATAATCTGTTGGTGCTCGTCCCGCCCCCCCTTACCTCCGAGGCTGCAGATGGGCATCGATCAGACTGCATTAATGGCAATGGAGAGGCTGCTTTCATGGCAATGGAGAGGCTGCATTTATGGCAATGGCGAGGCTGCAGATGGGCACTGGTTAGGCTGCCTTAATGGGCAATAATCTGTTGGTGCTCGTCCCGCCCCCCCTTCCCTCCGAGGCTGCAGATGGGCATTGATCAGACTGTATTAATGGCAATGGAGAGGCTGCTTTTATGGCAATGGAGAGGCTGCATTTATGGCAATGGCGAGGCTGCAGATGGGCACTGGTTAGGCTGCCTTAATGGGCAATAATCTGTTGGTGCTCGTCCCGCCCCCCCTTCCCTCCGAGGCTGCAGATGGGCATTGATCAGACTGTATTAATGGCAATGGAGAGGCTGCTTTCATGGCAATGGAGAGGCTGTATTCATGGCAATGGCAAGGCTGCAGATGGCTCGCTGATTAGGCTGCATTGATGGGCAATGACCCTTATGTTGCTTCACAGTTTTTTATTTACATTTTTTTTCCCTGAAACTTCCCTCCTAAAGTGAGATAAATACGGTATATCCAAATAACACACCTGAGCTCATCTCTTCACCACACACAGCCACAAAGGCAAGATAATTCTTGTTGGTGTTAGTGCTCGGGCTAACACACTTAGACCAAATTTTAATGGTTCAAAGAATGTCAGGCAAAATGGTCGGCCCTCACGCATGTTCACTTCATCAAATCTGGCCCTCTTTGAAAAAAGTTTGCACACCCCTGCTTTATAGGAAGGGATGTGCGATCTGTGGACCTCATGGGCCGGCCAGAGAATCAAAGGGCTAGACAATGTCCAGGCTGAACACTAGAGGGAAACAGACTCAAGGCAGCCCTTGTTAAACAATGTCCCACAATGACACAGGCAGACTAGCCAGAGCTACACAACTGTATATAAAATAAAATCATGAATCTATCCAAAGATAATAAAAAAAAAAATTTGGCTCTAAATGTACTTTAAATAATTTAGATTAATTTCATATTAATGCTTCCAATACAATCCACATGGGTCACGAGATCACTTTCGACAAATCAGAAGAGTCATTCCCCATTAATGATAATTCCCTTTAGGGTAAGCCGTTTTACGGACGCCACACAAGGCTGTCTATAAATGAAGAATATGATCCACGATGAAGTGAGTTTTGTGAAGACTCCCATTTCCATATAACTCACCAATTTATCAAACAAATATGGAAGCGTCTAATGAGCACATTTCCATGTATCTGGCATGGACTGAGCCAGGGGCTCCATGAATATACATGAAGGGATAGGTAACTCCGGAGAGACAATTTCCCCACAACCATTTTTATATTTTTCATCTTCTATTTAGAGCTGAATGTAAAATAAGAGTAATGCCCTGGGGGGCAGCACTAATGGCCCCCATGATAATCTCACAGTCAGTGCGTCAAAGACTATATTCATTTATTGGATTCGTAGACGGAGACTGAGGTGCTGTGCGGAGAGAAGCAAAAACAGGAAAAGTATAGTTACAGATGTTTTTTAACTCATAAATTACATGTTCATTTAACTAAGCACCCCGCCAATGTTTAATGCCCCCACCCCTGATACCGCTAGGGTGACCACGTGTCCCGGATTGCCCGGGACAGTCCTGCATTCTGCAGGTCTGTCCCGGGCACCTTTACTCAGGGACAATACAGTGTCCCGGAATGTAACTGATACAGGTCTTAGCATGAACCCCTCAGAGCTTAAGATGTGAAACCCCCCCCCCCAAATAGTGAAGAACTACAGGTCCCAGCATAGGTCTGTGAAATCTATGGGATCACAACCTTAGATCTCACAGGTTCATGCTGGGAGTTTCAAATTTGGGGGGGTCACATCTTTAGATATCAGGGGTTCATGCTGGGAATGGAAGTTCTTTACTTTGGGGTTGTGTGACCTCCCTGAAGTTAAGGACTACAAGTCCAAGCACGACCCCCACCAGAGCTGAAGATGTCAGACCCCCGCCCCTCAAATAGTGAAGAACTACAGGTCAAAGCATAAACCAGTGAAATCTATGGGATCACACCCTTAGATTTCAGGTCTTCATGCTGGGTGTTGTAGTCCTTAAAATTTGGGGGGGGGGGGGTCACATCTTTAGATATTAGGAGTTCATGCTGGGACTTGTAGTCCTTCACTTTTGGGGGGATGTGACCCCCAAACATGAAGGACTACAGGTCCCACCATGAACCCCTCGAAACTGAATATGTGACCCCCCCCAACCAGTGAAGAGCTACAGGTCCCAGGATTAACCAGAGAAATCTATGGGGTCACATTAAAGTATAAACAATAATATTTTTTTAGGAAGGGGGGGTGGTGTCCCTGAATGGCAGTTTGGAAATATGGTCACCCTAGATACCACCCCAGCCTTACCTTATCATCCAATTACATTTACCTGAATCTTTGGTCATGTGACACACCGGGTCCCATTTTTCATCTTCTGGACAAGCTTCTTCTTCGGGTGCCTACTTGTCTTTGCTGAGACGTAGATGCTTCTTATTGGCTGTCAATTGGCAGGGTCCTGAAGACCCCAGGGAAGGTCTGGACAGCCTCGCTCCAATAAAACTAGACAGTAAAACTAGGAACCTTCACCTCTGAAACTCACGCAATTTCTTGCGGAGTCCCTCATGGTTCACCCCTGTCACCGGTGCTATTCAACATCTATCTCCGCCCACTCCTTAAAATCATCAGTAAACAGGACCTGTGCTACCACTCATACACTGACGACACCCAACTCTACTTTCGAATCACCGGGAAAAAAGATCAATATAATGGTTTGGAAAATGCCTTGCATTGAATAATGATTGGATGACTGAGAGTTTCCTCAAACTCAATAGATCCAAGACAGAACTTCTTCTCCTCCACGCAAACGGAAAGACAAAAGCTGAGACTTCATGGACACCACCCACCATCCTCGGACGGACAGATGATTACCCCAAGCCCCAAAGTCAGAAGTTTCAGAGTCATCTTTGACTCTGAAATGTCGATGGATGCACAAATAGGATCAGTAGTGAGCGGATCCCACCATCTCCTCTAAATGCCGCGTAGACTATGCAAACTCCCTCTATATTGGACTACCTAAATATCAGATTTCGCGTCTACAAGTCATCCAGAACACGGCAGCCAGACTGGTAACGGGGAAAAACCCCTGGGAATCCATCACCCCTTCACTGAGGACCCTTCATTGGCTAACTGTAAAGGATAGGAACACATTCAAGACCCTCTGTCTCACCCAAAACTGCACACAAGGAAACGCCCCTCTATACTATATGTGCGAGAAAATAAAGCATTACACACCTAATCGAATTCTCCGATCAACCAACCGAAACCTCCTCCACATCCCCAAGTCCTGCTACAAATCAAAGGGAGAATGAAGATTTGCAGTCCAAGGACCGCGGCTATGGAACACAAACATCCGCATGGAAAAAAAACATCGGGCCTTCCGAAAAAAACTTAAGACTAATCTCTTCTGAAGGATCAGGACAACACTGGATGGAAATAAGCGCCTTGAGGCGATTCAGTTCGCATTTGTAGGGCTATACAAGTTATTCACTCACTCAATAAAATAGGATAAAAACTGACGAGTTTCCCACTATCAACAGTATGGTCCTAAAGACCCCAGCAGTGTCATAAAGAGGAGTGGCAACAAGACCACTGGCCAATGGCGTGGATGAATTGCAGTGGTGAATCACTAGCCTCCACTTACAGAAGAGACACCGGTGAGGGTCACATGACGAGGGATTCAGGTAAATTTGTTGTAGCAGAGTGCATCAACATGTGCATCAACAGAGTGCCCCTTTACTCATCATGCATAAATGCATGTAGGTTGAGAGAGCAGAGGGGCCAAGATGGTAGACACCCAAAGGGAAGATTTGGCACCCACAGTGGTTGAGAATCCGGAATATATTAACAGTTCTAGCTGCAACAATTCAGTCTCCTCAACAGCAAAAATGGAGCAGCAACACTCACACAAGAGATGGAACTCCAGCAGGAGAGCAGGAGACTGAGGCGCCGTACACACGGCAGAGAACCTCGACGGGCAGAACACATCGTTCCGCCCGTCGAGGTTCTCTCCCGGCCGTCGAATTCGGCGACCCGCCCGTCGGGAATGGCAACCAGCCATTCTTCCAGGCGGGCCGTCGAGGAAATAGAGAGCGTGCTCTCTATTTCGGCTCGACGGGCTTCCCGACGGGAAGCTCGCTGAGACCGTACACACGGCCGAGGTCCTCGCTGGAATGTGCATTCCAGCGAGGTTCTCGCTGGTTTTCAGCGAGAACCTCGGCCGTGTGTACGCCGCCTCAGGGCACAGAGGCAAAAGACATGCAGATGCAGTAAGCTCTATAGCGGAGTTTTCAAAGTAGTCTGTACCAATCCCTTTTATGTCCCTTCTCCTTTGGAACCTGTCCTTGCGCTAGATTCACTGTCCCTGACCAGCGGGTTCCTGTCCTTGGCCTCATCATATGCAGATTACTCACCAACTGCAGTGAGCCAGGGCTTTTTGTAAGCTTTGCCCTCACCAAAGATGGCTGCGGGGTCACCCAGATGGCAGCTTCCAATCGGACAGCAGACCACCCGATGACACATACGAAGGCCTAAAATGAATGGGCTTTCCTCCTGCCCTCCACTCTCCCTTTAAGGAGGATGCCACAGCACCAGTAACAAAGAGATGGCCCCTGCCCACGCCTGTAACTGGCCTTTACAGCAAGAAGCCCATGAAAGGGCAAATGCATGAAAGACAAAATCAGAGGAAATTCCTAGCTCAACTCACCAACCATTCTGCTTACCAATTGAATTAACTTGTCCAACAGTATGTGTTAGAAACAGGGGTTTAGTTAGCACAAATGTGCAAACGCATGCGTATGGTGCAAGGCCTCTTCATGACACCCTGTATCACTTGCAGTTCTCCACAATCGAAGCACATGCATTCTAATAGATAGATAAGGGGTAGGTGGGCCTGGAAGTAGCCAAATCCTCCTTAGGCCCCTTTTACACGAGGTGGACTCCGTCGCTAAGGAGTCCGCGTTCTCCCACCAGATCAGTCCATTGATCTCCGCTGATGACGGATGACAGATGACAAGCTCCTCTCTGCTCACTGAGCGGGAAGGGGCTTGTCAGGCGCCGCTGTTTCCTATGGAGCGATCTGATAAAAATGGTCAGTATGTCCATTTTCATCAGATCTCATCCGCTCTGCCATGGACGGATGGGGACGTATCCCCATACGTCTGTTTTTAGCTGATCGGATCGGATGTCAGTGGACATGTCTCTGCTGACATCCGAGGCTCCATAGAGATGCATGGAGCGGTCGTTCAGGTCCGCCTGTTATTTTGACGGCGGACCTGAACGACCGCTCCATTCATCTGGAAAAGGGGCCTTAAAGACACATTGGCACATTGAACTGGTGTCAATTTGGTCAGGGGACCAGTGGCGGCTGGTGCTCAAAATTTTTGGGGGGCGCAAACGAAAAAAAAAACATTGCAGCCTCACTGTGCCCATCACATGCAGCCACTGTGCCATCAATTGTCACCACTGTGCCATGCCATCAAACGCCACCACTGTGCCATCAATTGTCACCACTGTGCCATGCCATCAAACGCCACCACTGTGCCATCAAACTCCACCACTGTGCCATCAATTGTCACCACTGTGCCATCAATTGTCACCACTGTGCCATCAATTGTCACCACTGTGCCATGCCATCAAACGCCACCACTGTGCCATCAATTGTCACCACTGTGCCATGCCATCAAACACAGCCACCGTGCCATCAATTGTCACCACTGTGCCATGCCATCAAACGCAGTCACTGTGCCATCAATTGTCACCACTGTGCCATGCCACCAAATGCAGCCACCGTGCCATCAATTGTCACCACTGTGCCATGCCATCAAACACAGCAACTGTGCCATCAATTGTCACCACTATGCCATGCCATCAAACACAGCAACTGTGCCATCAATTGTCACCACTGTGCCATGCCACCAAATGCAGCCACTGTGCCATCAATTGTCACCACTGTGCCATGCCATCAAACGCCACCACTGTGCCATCAAACGCCACCACTGTGCCATGCAACACAGCAACTGTGCCATCAATTGTCACCACTGTGCCATGCCACCAAATGCAGCCACTGTGCCATCAATTGTCACCACTGTGCCATCAATTGTCACCACTGTGCCATGCCATCAAACGCCACCACTGTGCCATCAATTGTCACCACTGTGCCATGCCATCAAACACAGCCACTGTGCCATCAATTGTCACCACTGTGCCATGCCATCAAACGCAGTCACTGTGCCATCAATTGTCACCACTGTGCCATGCCACCAAATGCAGCCACCGTGCCATCAATTGTCACCACTGTGCCATGCCATCAAACACAGCAACTGTGCCATCAATTGTCACCGCTGTGCCATGCCATCAAACACAGCAACTGTGCCATCAATTGTCACCACTGTGCCATGCCACCAAATGCAGCCACTGTGCCATCAATTGTCACCACTGTGCCATGCAACACAGCCACTGTGTCATCAATTGTCACCACTGTGCCATGCCATCAAACGCCACCACTGTGCCATCAATTGTCACCACTGTGCCATGCCATCAAACGCCACCACTGTGCCATCAAACTCCACCACTGTGCCATGCAACACAGCAACTGTGCTATCAATTGTCACCACTGTGCCATCAATTGTCACCACTGTGCCATCAATTGTCACCACTGTGCCATGCCATCAAACGCCACCACTGTGCCATCAATTGTCACCACTGTGCCATGCCATCAAACACAGCCACCGTGCCATCAATTGTCACCACTGTGCCATGCCATCAAACGCAGTCACTGTGCCATCAATTGTCACCACTGTGCCATGCCACCAAATGCAGCCACCGTGCCATCAATTGTCACCACTGTGCCATGCCATCAAACACAGCAACTGTGCCATCAATTGTCACCACTGTGCCATGCCATCAAACACAGCAACTGTGCCATCAATTGTCACCACTGTGCCATGCCACCAAATGCAGCCACTGTGCCATCAATTGTCACCACTGTGCCATGCCATCAAACGCCACCACTGTGCCATCAAACGCCACCACTGTGCCATGCAACACAGCAACTGTGCCATCAATTGTCACCACTGTGCCATGCCACCAAATGCAGCCACTGTGCCATCAATTGTCACCACTGTGCCATCAATTGTCACCACTGTGCCATGCCATCAAACGCCACCACTGTGCCATCAATTGTCACCACTGTGCCATGCCATCAAACACAGCCACTGTGCCATCAATTGTCACCACTGTGCCATGCCATCAAACACAGTCACTGTGCCATCAATTGTCACCACTGTGCCATGCCACCAAATGCAGCCACCGTGCCATCAATTGTCACCACTGTGCCATGCCATCAAACACAGCAACTGTGCCATCAATTGTCACCGCTGTGCCATGCCATCAAACACAGCAACTGTGCCATCAATTGTCACCACTGTGCCATGCCACCAAATGCAGCCACTGTGCCATCAATTGTCACCACTGTGCCATGCAACACAGCCACTGTGTCATCAATTGTCACCACTGTGCCATGCCATCAAACGCCACCACTGTGCCATCAATTGTCACCACTGTGCCATGCAATCAAACGCCACCACTGTGCCATCAATTGTCACCACTGTGCCATGCCATCAAACACAGCCACTGTGCCATCAATTGTCACCACTGTGCCATGCAACACAGCAACTGTGCCATCAATTGTCACCACTGTGCCATGCAACACAGCCACTGTGTCATCAATTGTCACCACTGTGCCATGCCATCAAACGCCACCACTGTGCCATCAATTGTCACCACTGTGCCATGCCATCAAACACAGCCACTGTGCCATCAATTGTCACCACTGTGCCATGCAACACAGCAACTGTGCCATCAATTGTCACCACTGTGCCATGCCACCAAATGCAGCCACTGTGCCATCAATTGTCACCACTGTGCCATGCCATCAAACGCCACCACTGTGCCATCAATTGTCACCACTGTGCCATGCCATCAAACGCCACCACTGTGCCATCAATTGTCACCACTGTGCCATGCCACCAAATGCAGCCACTGTGCCATGCCATCAAACACAGCAACTGTGCCATCAATTGTCACCACTGTGCCATGCCATCAAACACAGCAACTGTGCCATCAATTGTCACCACTGTGCCATGCCACCAAATGCAGCCACTGTGCCATCAATTGTCACCACTGTGCCATGCCATCAAACACAGCAACTGTGCCATCAATTGTCACCACTGTGCCATGCTACCAAAAGCAGCCACTGTGCCATCAAACGCCACCACTGTGCCATCAATTGTCACCACTGTGCCATGCCAAACGCCACCACTGTGCCATCAATTCTCACCACTGTGCCATGCCATCAAACGCCACCACTGTGCATCAATTGTCACCACTGTGCCATGCCACCAAATGCAGCCACTGTGCCATCATTTGTCACCACTGTACCATCAATTGTCACCACTGTGCCATGCAACACAGCAACTGTGCCATCAATTGTCACCACTGTGCCATGCCACCAAATGCAGCCACTGTGCCATAAAACGCCACCACTGTGCCATCAATTGTCACCACTGTGCCATGCCATCAAACGCCACCACTGTGCCATCAATTGTCACCACTGTGCCATGCCATCAAACGCCACCACTGTGCCATCAATTCTCACCACTGTGCCATGCCATCATATGGAGTCACTGTGCCAACAGTTGTCACCACTGTGCCATGCCATCATATGGAGTCACTGTGCCATCAGTTGTCACCACTGTGCCATGCCATCAAATGCAGTCACTGTGCCATCAATTGTCACCACTGTGCCATGCCATCATATGGAGTCACTGTGTCATCAAGTGTCACCACTGTGCCCTTTAATTGTCACCACTGTGCCATCAATTCTCACCACTGTGCCATGCCATCATATGGAGTCACTGTGCCAACAGTTGTCACCACTGTGCCATGCCATCATATGGAGTCACTGTGCCATCAGTTGTCACCACTGTGCCATGCCATCAAATGCAGTCACTGTGCCATCAATTGTCACCACTGTGCCATGCCATCATATGGAGTCACTGTGTCATCAAGTGTCACCACTGTGCCCTTTAATTGTCACCACTGTGCCCCATGCCACTGTGCTCATTGTCGCCTCTGTGCCCTTTGTCACTACTGTGCCCCATGCTGCCACTGTGCCCCATGATGCCCCTTTCCCTGTTAAAAAAAACACTTACCTGACGCTTCCACGTCCTCCCTCGATGTCTTCTGCCGCCGTGGAGAAGCTTCAGCCAATCAGGTTCCTGATAACCAGAATCCGGGAACCTGATTGGCTGAAATGGCTGTCAGTCTAATGCAAGGACCGCAGATTGCCTGCGCTCCGAGCATAGACTTCCGGGAGCCGGAGGGCGGTACTGGAAAAGCCTATCAGAGCCACTGGCTTTGATAGGCAGTTCCCCTCAGCCAACCAGCTGCCGCTATTCAGGTAACCGGTGCCCTATGTCCGGTTATAGGAATAGACCAGGCAGCTGGCAACAACACACGTTCAATGCATTGAAGTGTGTTATTTGCGAGAGGGAGTGGCGCTGCAGAGCTGCAGCGCCCTCTATAGACGGCCGCCAGAACTTCGGCTAAAATGTCAAAATTACATTTTAGCCGAATAAAAGTTCTTAAAGGGCCCGTTTTTTTTTTTTTTTGTGACTGCGGGAGGGAGGGGGGGCGGCGCCCGTGCTCCCATATGGGCGGGCCGCCACTGCAGGGGACACACTGGGCACCATTGCTGCCATTTTGCTATGTGCTAGGTGTCCAATTTTCCCCTGTGCCTTTAAGGAGGATTGGGCTACCTCAAGAGGTCTAGAGGAGTCCATTCCTCAACAATATATGGTGGTTGTCACAGCATTATAGTAGTGAGTGCCCATCAATTGTTGTCAGTGTGCCCATCAATTGCTGCTACTGTGCCCATCAATTGCTGCCAGTGTGCTCATCAATTACCACCAATGTGCCCATCAATTGCTTCCACTGTGCCCATCAATTGCCGCTATTGTGCCCATCACTTGCTACCAGTGTGCTCATCAATTGTCGCTACTGTACCCATGAAATGTTGCCAGTGTGCATCTCCTACGGCTCTAATCAGGTGCTTAAAAAAAATACCCCACTGCTGTGGGTGGCAGCGGCGACCATAGATAGATTCATGCAATGCATGAATCTATCTATGGTGATAGACAGGTGGCAGGAGAGAGGGCGTGGCGCCTGTGCACCCCTTATAGACGCACCGCCACTGGTGAGTGGTCATAACATTATGACTGATCAGTGTAAATTCTGTATAATAATAAGTTGAAGAATTTGGGGGACGCCTGCCCTGGATCATCAAATGTCTATGTGATGCCGGAGCACTGAACCTTATAGAGATTTGTTATAATGTGATGGGTGGTTTGTGGTCCTAGAGGCTGGATCTTCGAAACGGAGCATAACCATTTGCCGTAACAAGAACATCTTACACAGCAAGCCATTACCAACCATACGGAGCCTGATTACTAAACAAAAGGAACAATCTGTGTGCAACACACATCTAATGATTTGTTGGTGGCAACATTTATTAAGTCTATTACATCTACCCGGGAACTTTGTCATTCTCCCGGTATGGCGGTTAGGCATGACGCCGAGAATATATTTTACTGTCCTACAGGTGTGTGAAATTGTGCATCTGCTGGAACGTGCAGCTTCTCTTCGACTGATGAATCGCTGGACATGAAAGAGCGGATCCCACGGCGGGGGGCTTAGCGCAGTGATGGTTTTTTACTCTAGCTGCAGGAAAAATGTGATATAAGGTTCTCTCTCGAAAAAAATCTCAAATAGCTGCAAAAATAGCTTCACCGACAACTCTCACCAGCTGGGCTTAACTCTTCCCTGTTCTCCACGCCGATAATATATGCCTTTGATAGCAGAGACAATTCTGAAACGTCGAAACCATATGGTGAAAATTGACACAGACTGAATGTAGACATAAACCCTTAAATAAGCAATAAAAGAACAATTACATCGAGCCGTACCTAACATTTACATGCTTGTAGATGTAAGCATAGCTTCCAACTGTCCCTGATTTGGAACAATGTCCCTCTTCCCTCATTCCTCCTCATTTGTCCCTCTGTTTGGTCTGATCGAAATAGTTGTTTATAAAATGTGATGGGAAATGGCCCGTGGGTCCCAGAGGCTCTTGAAGGGTGTGGGGTACTCCTGTTTCAGCTTCACCAATGACTCTTGTGTCTAGGGTCATCCTATGTCCACTAGGGGCATAGGATGACTGAGAAATTATATCTTGGATTACAGGAGATGGGACAGTAATGATAATTCACAATGTATTCTAGGATATCTTGAAATATTACAGGTGAAATATTACAGGTTGTTGATTCTAAACCCAACCGGTCAATAGAAAAGAGTGATTCATTCAATGTGGGAACACAGACTGTTAAGGTGTTTAAGGTGTCGTCTGATACTGTAATGTAAATGAACCTTAGTCTGGCTCTCAAGAACCTTTCATTGTGTGATGCTAATTGACACTGTATTGTGTGAATTTCTATTGATGATACATGTGTATTGTATAGCAGGTGAAAAGAGCTTATTTCGGAGTCACCTTGTCTGGGTAAATAACTAGTAATTAGCTCATGTAGATTATCTCGGAGACAGCATGTCTGTCTCCTAAAAGATGTGTATTGAGCTCCTTGCGTCATGTTGTGGGTGGAGTTAAACCATTGTTCCTTGGGGTTTCTAACTGTATAAAAGCCTGAGTTTACCATTAAAGTGTTTGAACCTTAAACAGCTGTGTCTCGTTATTGGGGTTCCTCTGCCGGATTGTGGAGTGTCGATAGCTGTCTTGGGTTCGGAATGGAATATCTTAAACGGTAAATTGTAAAAGCCAGCATAAAGGAATAGTAGTGGTAAAAAAAAAAGCCGTTGTGGATTTAATTAACCTTTTTTTTGGTAAATTCTCCTTTAAGGGGGTGTGGCAGGGGGCGTGTCCTATGCCTACATATGTTTGCTAGTAGGTGTCTGTCATTCCCATCTCAAAATGTTGGAAGGTATGGATGTAAGCTCTAACCGGATGGTATTTATCTTGCTAAAGCTCTGTGTATTATAGATGTAGCACCCTCCTAGTATAGTATGTTAGATAAATGTTGTTTTTGGCTCCACTGTAATCATTGGAGCAGCTGTTGATTTCTTTGGACTGTTCTAGACTTCACAGGCTGCAGGCTTGATTGCTTCCCCCTGTTTTTCCAAGGCATCCAGAAGATAGAGGGCTGGGAGAATCAGATAGGCAGCCATTGGGTTGCAGCCAATCCCTGGGGAGGTGTGCCTAGTAGGTGGCATTTAAATAGTTGGGGTCTGGAGTAGCCGTGTTCTTGTTCTGCTGTAGAAATTCCCAGCCTCAGGGGCTGCTACCCCTTTAAGGCAGTCCTGTTGGAGTCTGCTGATGCTCATTGAGGTCCCAGCAGTAGCAGAGCTGGGAGTAGGGCGACCACATTTCCAAACTGCCATTCAGGGACACACACCCACTCTCACCTTCCTCAAAAAAAGATAAGGGGGTGGGGAAATGTAGTCTCAGGGTTGATGCAGAATTTGGCGGCAGGTTATTTGTCAGGTGAATGTGCCACTTGCCACCAGATGCAGTGCCCCTTCTTCCACTGTCCACTGTCAGCAACTTTTAGTAGGACTGAGATATTGCAGCAAACAAATTGGACACTACCTGACACTTTTAACACTTTTTTGGGGAACCAGTGACATTAATACAGTGATCGGTGCTAAAAATATGCACTGTCTCTGTACTAAAATGGCTTCAGCCAAACACTAACCATGAGTGAAAGAAAAGTTTTTGTGTTATCATTCATATTCTCTGAAAAATGGCCAAAAAAACATCAATTCTGCCAGGGTATGCAAACTTATGAGCACAACTGTAGATGTACGTGCCGCTAACACATAATTCCAGCCTCATCCCTCATTTCAGCACCCGGTGAAGACATTCTGAATATGGAACTTCAGCTAATGAGCTAATTATTCGCCTGCCAAGCCGGGTGTAAGATTTTTAGTATCTTCATCCTAAATAGAGATTTGTGACTTCATAGACATCTGCTTAGTTTGCCAACCCATCTTGCCTTCATCTGTTGCATGCGTGTCAACCCGAGGCACAGCATTTCAATTGTCGCACTGCGTGACTGCACCCACCTGCTCCTCGGCTCTGACATTTTTTAAGTATACAGGTCGAGAGAAAGAGCCGAGGAGGAGGAAGAGGGACACTGTGCTGCAGCACCGAGGTATGTAATAACATGGGTATTGCAGAGGAGGGGACATGATGATTGGGGGGTGGTAAAGGGGGGGGGGGCAATGGCATGTAACATCTATGCTGCCAGGAGTAATTTTGGGGAGGTGGGTTTGAGGACATGTACTAGGGGGTACTTTGTTTTTGGGTTAGAAATTACTTGTGCTAAAAGTAGAAGGAGGGTGGCAGATCTGAAGTTAAACCCCCCCCCCCCGCACAATTCCTCTTCTCTCACAAAGCACCCCCTAGCACATATCCTCTACCCCCCCTCCAAATCAAAGATCCCATACCGGTTCCATCCACCCCCCCAGATCCCATCCCGGCTCCATCTAACACCCCAATCCCATCCTGGCTCCATCCAACACCCCCGATCCCATCCCGGCTCACTCCAGACACCCAATCCTATCCTGGCTCCATCCAACACCCTGATCCTGTCCCAGCTCAATCCAACACCCCAATCCCATCCCTGCTCAATCCAACACCCCTATCCCATACCGGCTCAATACACCCCCCATCTAGTCCCAGCGTGTGCGCTTTCTCTGTGGTGTGCTCTCTCTCTCTGTGGTGTGCACTCTCTCTGTGGTGTGCGCTCTCTCTCTGGTGTGCACCCTCTCTCTGTGGTGTGCACTCTCTCTCTGTGGTGTGCACTCTCTCTCTCTGTGGTGTGCACTCTCTCTCTCTCTGTGGTGTGCACTCTCTCTCTCTCTGTGGTGTGCACTCTCTCTCTGTGGTGTGCACTCTCTCTGTGGTGTGCACTCTCTCTCTGTGGTGTGCACTCTCTCTCTGTGGTGTGCACTCTCTCTCTGTGGTGTGCACTCTCTCTGTTTTCTTTGAGCAATATCTGTGCTTTATGTGAATGAAGCAAGGAAAATGAGACACCATGTTGGGCACCAAACTGGAGAGCCAAATGCAGAGACCTCACCACTGAAATTTCGGAAGAGTCAGTGGATGATCCAGCACAACGGCCTCCACCCATGTACAAAAAATTAGTTCTATGTGGTACAAGTCCTTTAAACTGTGAGGATAGAACTTGCAGCCACTAAAAGTGTGAATTCCCAATTCCCAAGACTGTCATCCCCATCTACTTACCTATCTGACGATTCTGTTTAGTGAACGTAGGCAAAATTGCGGTGTTTGGTACTTGCTCAAGCTTACTCACAGTAGGGTGACCAACTGACCACGTGTCCCGGATTGCCCGGGACAGTCCCACATTTTGCAGGTCTGTCCCGGGCACATTCATTCCAGGACAATACAGTGTCCCGGAATGAAACTGACACCCCCCCCCCGGGCAAGTCTGATGCCCCCAAAAAAGGCCGCCACATCACCGCTTTACTCACTGACAGTACTTGTCCTCCTGGCCAGGAATGCCTGGAGGAGCACAATCCCTGCTTGTGATTGGAGAAATCATAAATCCCGCCACTTGTGTCCAATCACTGAACTGTGATTCGTTACAGCACAAGCTGATTTTTGGGAAGGGAGGGTGTCCCTGAATGGTAGTTTAGAAATGTGGTCACCCTAACTCACAGTAGTCTCTGGTAGTAAAATAGATGGTTTATTAGCGGCGACCGCTTCCCTTCTACCTCCGACCACAACTGATTCCTTCTCCAGGTAAACCTTCTGGACTTGGTTGGACTCCAGTCCCAACCCTACGCTGCTTCTCCTGCTCCTGGGTAGGCCTCAGAGATCCTAGAAGCCAAGTGTCACCGGGATAGGCCTCAGGCTTCTGGACTAGCAACCTGGGGTGACATAACACACGTCCCCCCAGACAGCTGTCCAGGTGGCACAGAACCCTGATCACCTGACTCCACCCAATTAAATAGGCTCTCCCAGCTGATAAAGAAACCCCTGCCAATTGGCTGAGACACTCCATCCATTCATACTCTGACCATGTGAAGCCCCCTGTCATTCTAATGTCACCAACCACAGTGCCACCTAGTGACAGAAGAGAAATGGTGCAGCAATACCAGAGTTAGAGCGGAATCAGTTGATCTTCTAATAATTAACCAGGAAAATTACCACCTGGCAAATTTAATTTGTTTGCATTCCTGCCGAAAAATCAGGGTGCTAGAGTTATAATGTGAGCACAGCCCTGGGGAGGACAGACCTTCCAGTTGCTCACGTAGCTCATTGTCTCACTGTGTGTTGAGTAGGGCCGATCCTAGGGTCACAGGCACCTGGGTGCAGAAATTATTCTGGCGCCCCCACATGGGCATGGTAATATTACTAACTCCTCCCCTTTACAAATGTTTCTATGGCAACTACTCAACATCAGAAATGCTCTCCCACAAAGTCTTCATTACCCTGGGATCCTTACATGATCTCTTAACAATAAACAAAATACAGGAAGAGAAGCAGAGTACTTTATTGGGACCTGGAGGGGGACCTCTCTGATGAACACAGAGACTGCAGACATGATACAGGAGATGGTCAGAGACTGCAGACATGATACAGGAGATGGTCAGAGACTGCAGACATGATACAGGAGATGGTCAGAGACTGCAGACATAGTACAAGAGATGATCAGAGACTGCATACATAGTACAGGAGATGATCAGAGACTGTAGACATGGTACAGGAGATGATCAGAGACTGCAGACATGGTACAGGAGATGATCAGAGACTGTAGACATGGTACATGAGATGATCAGAGACTGCAGACATGGTACAGGAGATGATCAGAGACTGTAGACATGGTACAGGAGATAATCAGAGACTGTAGACATGGTACAGGAGATGATCAGAGACTGTAGACATGGTACAGGAGATGATCAGAGACTGAAGACATGGTACAGGAGATGATCAGAGACTGCAGACATGATATAGGAGATGGTCAGAGACTGCAGACATGATATAGGAGATGGTCAGAGACTGCAGACATGATATAGGAGATGATCAGAGACTGCAGACATAGTACAGGAGATGGTCAGAGACCGCAGACATGATATAGGAGATGGTCAGAGACTGCAGACATAGTACAGGAAATGGTCAGAGACTGCAGACATAGTACAGGAAATGGTCAGAGACTGCAGACATAGTACAAGAGATGATCAGAGACTGCAGACATGGTACAGGAGATGATCAGAGACTGAAGACATGGTACAAGAGATGATCAGAGACTGTAGACGTGGTACAGGAGAGGGTCAGAGAATGCAGACATAGTACAGGAAATGGTCAGAGACTGCAGACATAGTACAGAAGATGGTCAGAGACCGCAGACATACTACAGGAGATGGTCAGAGACTGCAGCCATAGTACAGGAAATGGTCAGAGACTGCAGACAATAATACAGAAGATGGTCCATTAGACCCCTTTCACACTGGAGGGATTTTTCGGGTGCGCGTGAAAAAAGCCTGCAATCTGCAATCCCAGTGTGAGAGCCCGAGTGCTTTCCCACTCGGGCAGTGCGCTGGCAGGACGTCCAAAAATGTCCAGCAAGTAGCTTCTTTGAGGCACTTTAGTGTGTGTATACACATCGGTGCTCCCACCTCTGCAGGAGCCTGGGTGCAAAGCACCCTGCGCACCCTGCCTAGGATCGGCCCTGGTGTTGAGTGAGCAAGCAAAGAAGAGGATGACAGCGACAGCCCAGAGCTTGAGCCAATCAAAAACAAGTTTCCATATAGCTCCTGTCTTTTCTCTTCTGACAGGTCCCCTTCAATCCTCGGCTTGGCTTTGATTTAATTTTTTTCTCCCACATTTCTCAGACTATCTCTAGCCAAGTGAAGAAGCCGGATCATCCCTGCTGACATATTTGAAGATGGGAGAACTTTCTCGTGCTCGGTTTGATGTTTAGCCCGGAGCTCACAGCAAAAGAATTTTATTTTTTATAGAAGCGTACAACAAAGTACATATTTTTCTGCATTTACGATGAAAAGGAAAGTAAAAGTCTGGCTTCTTCCTGAGCTGTAACGTACATTCTGTGCAAGAATTCTAAAACGGAGAGTAAAGTGCGGCTCCTGACTTCTCATCTTGCAGGGCAGGACACCCACATTTTTCATGTTATACATTGTATTCATTAGACTTCTTATTCCATCACAGAATGAAATTTTTTATTTAAGTGCCACACCACTGCTAAGAGGTCCATGTACAACTTTAAAGGGGTTGTAAAGGTACACGTTTTTTTTACCTTCATGCATCCTATGCATGAAGGTAAAAAAACATCTCACAGCACCGCCCCCCCCCGAGCCCCCGTTGTACTTACCTGACCGTTCGAATCTCCCGGGCGCGTCCACGTCGTCCTCTTCGGTTCCCAGCCTGGCCGTTGATTGGCTAGGCTGGGCGGATTGATAGCAGCGCAGCCATTGGCTAGCGCTGCTGTCAATCAGAGCGGATGACGCGGCGCGCCGGGGGCGGAGCCGAGTGATACAGTCGCCCTCGCATGAAGAGGGAAAGCTTTTGCGAGGAGGAGCCCAGACAGCCGCCGAGGGACCCCAGAAGACAGCTTTCCGGGCCACTCTGTGCAAAACGAACTGCACAGTGGAGGTAAGTATAACATGTTTGTTATTTTTTTTTTTTAAAAGCCCTGACTTTAGTGTCCCTTTAATCCCATTAAAAGTCAGGGGGTACAATTCAAAAACAGTAGCCAGCGCGTTTCGGCGGTCCTTTATCAAAAAAAAGAACATAAGAAGATTTCCATATCAATCTAATATTGATACAATATCCCTTCCATGGGGTTATAATTAAAACCAAATAGCCAAGTGTCAAAATTAATATACACAAATAAGAAATTGAGTGCTGAATAGGGATGAGCCGAACAACCCCGAACATTTAGAACCCCATTGAAGTCTATGGGACTCGAACGTTCGAATTCAAAAGTGCTCATTTTAAAGCCTAATATGCAAGTTATTGTCGTAAAACGTCTTTGAGAACCCGGGTCTTGCCCCAGGGAACATGTACCAATGGAAAAAAGTAAAAAAACAAAAAACAGTCGTTTTTTCAGGAGCAGGACTCAGAAAAAAACGACCCTTTTTAAAAAAAATTTCCATTGATACATGTTCCCTCGAGCAAGACCCGGGTTCTCAAAGACGTTTTCACAGGCAAACTATAGACACCCAGCAGGTACAATATTTAAACAAATTTTTCATTTTCTTTTGTTTTTTATTTAAGCATGATTAAAATCACTGCTCCGGCATCAGGAGCAGTGATTTTAATCATGCTTAACCGCTTAACGACCGCCGCATGTAAATATACGTCCACAGAATGGCACGTACAGGCAGATGGACGTACTGGCACGTCCCTGCCTTCCTGCGGGTTGGGGGTCCGATCGGGAACCCTCCCGCTACATGCGGCAGTCGGTAAGCCTCTGGGAGCGATCCGGGATGAGGGGACGGCTGTTTGTTACTGTCCGCCCCCTTGCGATCGCTCCCAGCGAATCCGCTACCCCCCCTCTGCCTGTGTAATGTAAACACAGTCAGAGGAAGTGATGTCACCTCTCCTCTCGGCGGTATTTTCGTTCCAGCGACAGAAGAGAAGACATCACATAGTAAGTCACACCAACACTACACTGACACCAGTACACATAGGCACATTTAACCCCTTCCGATCACCCCCCCCCCCCAGCCCCTTATCACAGTGTCACTGATTGCAGTGATCATATATTTACTGATCACTGCATTTAGTGTCAGTGTGACAGTTAGTGTGACAGACAGTTAGTGTTAGGTCCAGGGTAGCCCCCGTATCCCCCCTATTAAAGGTTTAACCCCTTGATCACCGCCCTAGTTAACCCTTTCATCCCCTATTGCCAGTGTCACTAAGCGATTGTTTTTCTGATCGATGTATTAGTGTTACTGTTGCCGCTAGGTAGCTAGTTTTTTTTTTAATATTGCGATTTTTTTTACTAAAGACATGTGGCTGAATATATTTTGGCCTAAATGTTTGACTAAAATTTAGTTTATTCGATTTTTTATATAAAAAAAAGTAGAAAATATTTTTTTTTTTCGAAATTTTCGGTCTTTTTCCATTTATATCGCAAAACATTTTAATCGCAGAGGCAATCAAATACCATCAAAAGAAAGCTCTATTTGTGGGAAGAAAAGGACGCAAATTTTGTTTCGGTACAACATTGCATGACTGCGCAATTACCAGTTAAAGCAGCGCAGTGCCAAATTGTAAAAACACCTTTGGGCATTTAGCAGCATATTGGTTCGGGGCTTAAGTGGTTAAATAAAAAAAATAAAAAAAATAAAAAATTCCTTTAAATATTGTACCTGCTGGGTGTCTATACCTGTGATAACGTCTTTACATAGCACAATCAGCTGCCTGCCAGTAAATTAGGAAGAACTGATCTAGCTAAGCTATACAGTGTATAAATATATGTACAACTCCTAGGGATGTATATATATTCTCTACACACTGTAACATTAACTGACTAGCCTGCCTGCCTGCTCTATCTACCTGCAAAAAATTTAACACTTTCTCTGTCTCTCTCTGTTCTCTGTTAACTGCCGCAACACACTACACAAAGCCACCCTGCAGGTGGCCTTTTATAGTGTGGGGCGTGTACTAAACCCCCTGAGCCATAATTGGCCAAAGCCACCCTGGCTTTGGACAATTATGGCTCTCTGTTTTTTGCGCGCTGTGATTGACCAAGCATGCGGGTCATAGTGCATACTTGGTCAATCATCAGCACGCAATGCCGCAGTGAATTATGGGCCGTGATGCGCCACTTGAATTTGGCGCGAACGGCCCATAACGTTCGAATTTCGACGAACGGTCGAACAGACGATGTTCGAGTCGAACGCGGAGCTCATCCCTAGTGCTGAATAGTGTTGATCACAAATATTCGCATTGCGAATATTCGTTACGAATATTGCATATTCGAGTATTCGCGAATAACTCGAATATCGCAGTGAATATTCGCTATTGCGAATATTCGTATTTTTTCAAATTTATTTTTAAAACAGATCACATCCTAGTGATCTCCATCGACGTCTAAAAGCATTGCTGGTATGATTAGAGACCCTGGGCCGAGTAGCTGAGGCGATCCTTTTATGTTGCCGAATATTCGCAATGCGAATATTCGTATTGCGAATATTCGCGAATACTTTCCTATAAGTTTGTGTAAGTACTCCCCACCATCTTCGCTTCGCAGGGCAGCACAAAATAGCGATCCGAAAATAGACTGGCAAAGATCCAGGAAATGATCTCCGTTTTCGCGTGTTGTTCGCGCGCATGCGCATGCGCGGACGAGAATTTCGCAATCAATTTCCCATTTGCATTAGCGAAATTTCGCAAAAAAAATGTTTTGATAAAATCTCACGAATATTCGATATTAACGAATATTTCACAAATATTCTTCTATATATTCGTGAAATATCGCGAAATCGAATATGGCGTATTCCACTCAACACTAGTGCTGAACTACACTCACCGGCAACTTTATTAGGTACACCTTGCTAGTACCGGGTTGGACCCCCTTTTGCCTTCATTCTTGGTGGCATAGATACAACAAGGTGTTGGAAACATTCCTCTGAGATTTTGCTCTATAGTGACATGATAACATCACACAGTTGCTGCACATTTGTCGGCAGCCCATCCATGATGCGAATATCCCGTTACACCACATCCCAAAGGTTCTCTATTGGATGAGATGTGGTGAGTGTGGAGACCATTGGAGTACATGAACCTCATTGTCCAGTGGTGAGATGATTGGATCTTTGTGACATGGTGGCATTATCCTGCTGGAAGAATCCATCAGAATATGGGGACACTGTAGTGATAAAGGGATGGGCATGGTCAACAACAATACTCAGGTAGGCCGTGGTGTATAAACGATGATCAATTGGTTGTAAGAGGAGGGCTTCTGCGCTACTACAAAAAATCTCCCTTAGAATGACAGTGAAATTAATGCAGCAAACACAATAAAGTGCATACACAGCAACTAAAGGGTTACAAAATCAAAAAATGAGTGATCGCGCAAAAAATATAAAAAAACAAATAAACACATGAGTGTAAGTGAAATGATATCAACAAAAATATTGTGAGAAACAGTCCAAGTGGATAAGGAAAACAATGTGCAAAATGTGCAAAAAAAAGTCTGTGATGGTAGCAAGGCTGCTATAGTAGATGCCCACTATTCCGAGAGAGATGTGAACTTCACCACACACAGGGTCTGGTCTCCCAGACAGTGGCGTCTCCAGCTTTCATATTTAGGGGGGCACATAGGGGGACAGGGACAAAAGTAGGGGGGCCCAACTATAAAATGCAATTATATATATATATATATATATATATATATATATATCCTGGGGCCCTTTACTACGATCCCACAACGGGCCATTTTACATGTTCTGCAGTGAGCTCCCTTCCTACTTTACTGGGGCCCCCCAGAGTGGCAGAAAACAAGAGCTATGTGTCACCAGCACACCAAGAAAATATAGGGGTCCAAAGCAGTGGGAGAACTTTCAGGGTTGCAAAGGTTGTTTTGCCACCGAGCCCTGGTGTTCTGCCACTGTGGGGTTCCCCAGCTGTCCTGTCCCTGCTATTGACAGTGATGGTCTGGCATCTGTCTCCTTGGCAGCGGCGGCAGTCCATTAGGACCTAGTGCTGGTGACATTATGGGTGCATGCAGGGGAAGGCTGGCACTATTAGTTATAGAGAGCTGAGCCCCCAGCTGGTCACCTAGCAGCAGTAATGCTGTATAACCTTCTCTGTTGACATGCTGATCGGGATGTGATCCAGGTAATGCTCCCAGTCAGATCTAATAAATACAGTATTTATTAGCATCAAGAGTACAACCACATATATATATATAATCAAACGTATGTTCCGCAGCCGTGTGGGCTCTATGCCTGTAAAGTATGGGCTCTATGCCTGTAAAGTGTGGGCTCTATGCCTGTAAAGTGTGGGCTTTGATCAATAAAATCTCTGATATTTAAGGCCGCGTACACACGGCAGAGAACCTCGACGGGCAGAACACATCGTTCCGCCCGTCGAGGTTCTCTGCCGGCCGTCGAAATCGGCGACCCGCCCGTCGGGAATGGCAACCAGCCATTCATCCAGGCGGGCCGTCGAGCAAAAAGCGTACACACGGCCGAGCTCCTCGCTAGGATTTGACTGGAAGCATCACCTGGTTGCATCCCGATCAGCATGTCAGAGAAGATCCACTGCTGCTAAGCAACCTGCAGGGAGCACAACTGTCTACAACCAATAGAGATGGGCTCGGGTGTGTTTGAAAACCCACATGCCCAATCCCGCCAGGAAGCCGACACTCCACAGTGCTAATCACAGGCAGTGAGACATTTCCTTATCTGTGCAGAGCTGCGGACTGGGAAATCTCTCACTGCCTGTGATTAGCGCTGTGCAGTGTGGGCTTCCTGGCAGGCTCTGTCATGTGGATTTTTGAACATGCCCAGCCCATCTCTAACAACAAATTGTGCTGGCCCTCCTGTACATCAGCCCCATAAAGTAACCAGCACTGGGTTCCAATGTGCTGCCGCCGCTGCCAAGGAGACAGAGACCAGCGCTGTGAATAGCCGGGACAGGACAGCAACTCTGGTTATTCCAGCACTGGTCCACACTGGGAGGATTCCCCCATCCACCTATAATGTGTAGATGGGGGAATTGGGTCATTTCTTTTTTTTTCATTCAACCTAATAGTTGAATGAAAAAAAGTGATCAATGTATGGGCTGCCTAAGAGCCAAGACCAGCCATAGGCAGTTTAAATCTCAGCTGGTTCAGCAGGAACTGGCTGAGATTTGAACCATTATTGAGCAGATTCTCTTATGATTATCACTAGTGGTTGCTGTATAGCCACTAGTGATAATCACTGTTTGTCAGGAGAATACAATTGCTGGGCAGGAGGGATATTCCCGTCAGCACTGTCTGTTGATGAGGGAATCATGCAAGTTTCTTTCCTGCAATCTGTGGATGTAGGAAAGAAATTTGCACTGTATATTACCGGCCGAACGGAAAGTGAAAGTGTAACAGAATGGCCCGTGACACCCAGAGACTTTTGAAGGATGGGGGGTACTCGAGTGCCAGCATCACTAATGACTCTTGGGTCTAGGGTCATCCTGTGCCCCTTTTGGGCATAGGGTGACTGAGAAATGATAAATTACATGGGATGGGACATTACTGATAATTCATGTTTTGCAGGATATCTTTAAATATTACAAGTTGGTAAAGTCTGACTCCGACAGGTCAATAGAGTGTTTTCATTCAATGTGGGGACACATGCTTTTGAGGTGTTAATTGAGTCTGCTCCTAGACATTCCATTGTGTGATGCTAATACTGTTTTGTGTCCATTGTGCTAATTAGGTCTGCTCCTAAGACCTGTTTATTGTGTATGCTAATGACACTGTTAAGATGTGGAATGTGACTTGTCAAGCTGTAGTAATTAACCCCTCTAAATGCGGAGCCAGACCGTCTGGGTAATGAGTAGTAATTAACTCATCGGAATGTCATTATCTAAAAGAATGTGTATGAAGCCCCCCATTGTGTGATGTGTGGGTGGAGTGTGTCTTTGTCCCTGTGATTAACTGTAACATGCTTGTACTGTATATAAGAAAGCTAAGTTACCATTAAAGGATTCATTCATTCATTTTGGAACCAGTACCAGAGCTTGTGTTGTCTCGGTTATTCTGGGAAATGAAATGGGTCGGGTCTGATGTCTGTCGGACTGTCGGATAAGCTGTCGTGGGGCGATGGAATGGAATATCGTAAACGGTGGTGACAGTTACAGAAAGTAAATTGTGAATGTCTTGAAAGAACAGGAGAGGGGAGGGAGACAGAAGGGATGGAGATAATGCAGTTCAGTGATTACAGTGAACTGCAGTGTGCAGTGCACACACTTACCCACGGTCCAAGCTAGAATCTCAGGCATCATTCACACACATGCTGCTGATTTTAATGTTTTCTGAACACACATCCCCTCTCTTCAGATACAGCACACCAAGATAGTGTGGGCGGGACTGAAAGGAGGAGGAGGAGGAGCTGTATTTCTCCCTGCTCGTATGTGAGGAGAGTGGGGGGGAGGTGGCTGGACTCGCTGGGCTGTAAAAGAGTGTCATAGACTGACACTCGGCTCAGCTTGCAGTCACCACTCTCAGAATTTACAGGCTGGTTCTCCTGTCCTAAGGACGGGAGAAATCAGTCTGTTTTTTCAGTAACTGAGATGAAGGCTTGGGCCCCCCCTCCCCCACAGTGCTCATGGAGTCCTTTCTGCAACTCACTCTTCTCTGTGCCAATGAGGATGCAGGGGAAGGAGCAGATCGGGCGGCTGTGGTTGTGTGAACGCTTGCAATATGCAGTGTCAGCGAGCAGAGGGAGGGGGAGGAATGCCCCGCAGAGCTGACTGGGGACGCTCTTCCTCAGGAGAGACTGTTACTCCAGGGGCGGCCCGAGAAAAAAAAAAAAAATGTTTTTGAGGGGGCACATGGTGGGGCACATGGTGGGGCACAGCATAATGTTGTGGCCCCCCCCTAGAGACGCCTCTGCTCCCAGAACCACACGGACGTCTCCTTTATGGATCCTGCTATCCATCCATAGATAGGTCTAAAGAGCGTACCCAAAGTCTCAGAGGCGGGGGACAAGAAGAACAAAAACGGAGGACCTCCAATCGTGTATTACCTCAAGTGTTCTTGAGTGCTTATTTGAGTTACTGTTGTCTTTCTATCATCTCAAAACAGTCTGTTCATTCTCCTCTGACCTCTGACATCAACAAGGCGGCCAAAATGTAATACACTAATATGTTTGCATGACACAATAAAAAACTTAAAAATAAAGGGATGTATGATAAATAAATCAATAAATAAACAAATGAAATCAAGCCTAGTCTATAAAGGTATACCCCCAGCAGCACTCACCCATTTGCTTGTCATGACATAAATTTAAACCATGCAGGCTGCAAGCCCACTTCGCTCTCATAAGGACAGTTGAGTATGTACGCCGACATCTCAGGCGCCAACCAAAACCAAGTACTGGCGCTCCACGGCTCCAGCGGCATGGCTCATCCCATTGCTAACCATGCTGGAACGCACGACAATTCACTCAACATTTACACATGGCCCTCCCCGTTCTTCAGCTTCGGGGACCGATCGTGGGACACCAGCGGCGATCGGGCCCGTGAGTCCTGCAGTCCCAGAGCTTCGGACCGGGTCACGGGACCGCCTGCGACCCATGGCTGGCTACTAGCACAGCACCTGTACGTACATGTTCCCAGCCGTGCCATTCTGCCAACGTAAATGTGCAGGAAGCGGTCCTTAAGTGGTTAAGGTAGATCATAAGGTAAAAAAAACATATTTTTGTTATTTTCGATAAAATAAGGGTAAATAATTTAGTCACATCACCCCCTGCCTCCACCGCCCTCTGCGGTGCCACAATCTCCCCCTGTCTCCAATCTCCCCCAGGCCCCCTGTCTCCAATCACCCCTTGCCTCCATCGTCCCCTGCCTCCATCTCCCTTTGCGGACCCACCAACAACCCTTGTCTCCATCCCCCACCCTCGGTGGTGCCACCATCCCCCTCTGCGGTGCCACCAACACCCCCTGCCTCCAATCACCCCCTGCCACTAACACCCCCTCCCTCCATTCTCCCCCTGTCTCCATTGCCCCCTTCCTCCATCCCCCTCTGCGGTGCCACCACAGCCACCATCACCCCCTGCCTCCAATCTCCATGCGCAGTTCCAAGCCAAACCGATCTCAGGTTTTGTTACTGACACATTCCCGCAACCACGGAGATTTACGAACGGTGGAAAAAGGTGCCCGTTTTTATGAACTGTCCGGTTGGCAACACTGATACAGGGACATGTCTATCTTTTTAGCCCTACTGTCATTTAGCAGATCAAGGCAACTCTGTCCAATCTGAAAGACTCCGCAAACAAATTGCTTAACAAAAAGAGTTGTGAAGTGCTGTCACAAAGAGCGTGCGAGTTCTCAATCCATTCTGAGTGCAACAAGAGATTCAACTAATGCACAGAAAATAAAAGCATTGAGAGGGAAGATGAGAGCGGCCTTGAATCCGTCCTAATTGTATGAAAATCCGCCTCTGTAGGAGGCACTTAGTACCCGCACCGAACGCGTCTGAAAAGAGGCGAATGAATTGAAAGCATGTTTGAGGTCTTAGGAAATAAATGGACTCAATTGCTGACATCTGAAAAGGACAGATGTGTTCCGTACATCTCTCTCTTTGTGGTTATTCATTGTAGAGCTTTGCATTCTGTTTTATAGAAAAACGGTAATACAAAATGTCAAGGCTGGAGGGACTCGATTAGTCACTATTCAGAGAAATTTCATCAGAGAGATGTTTCAGGGCTAAAATCATGCAACATATTAGGCTGCAGCAAGAAAAATATTGTCACCTGCAAATTGAAATGCAGGCTATTTATTAAATGGCCATGTACAGTGCCTTGAAAAAGTATTCATACCTCTTGAAATTTTCCACATTTCGTCATGTTACAACCAAAAACGTAAATGTATTTTATTGGGATTTTACGTGATAGACCAACACAAAGTGGCACGTGTGACAGACTCACCCGGGACAAAGGCTTTTGGAGGGGACTGAATGCTAGCCTCTTGCCCTGCAATCATGGGCCCTGGCATTTGGGGGAACGGTGCTCTTTGTGAACTGTAAGCCTGGGGACCCTTGAGATGGTGTTAGTTTGGATTCAGGTCCATGTCCCCCCAAGACACACAGACTCTGGGAACCCTGTATATATCATATTAGAAAGAGTGATTGATTCATACTGTTAGGACACATACTGTTAGATGCTAATGTCATCAATTCCAGCAACCTGTCTGTCTGCTGTAAATGAGTCTATGTTAACTTCTAAGGATCTCTCACCCATTTTTGCTTGTGCTAATTGACCCTGCAATTGTATGAAGGAGTTCTGTGTTGATATGTATGATAATGTGCATTGTAGTTAGGGAGTCACAACGGCTACTTTATGAGATTAGTTAATTAGCTCATGTTAATTTATGTTTCTGTCTATTGCTAGAGTAATATGAGCAGGATGTAGGAACCTCCTCTTTTACTGTATATAAGACTTGTATTCTGGAAAGGGAGTCACTGCTCCAGGTGGGTCTTGTGAACAATTAAGGAACCTCCCAGGAAACCAAAGTGCTGGCAATGCACTAGGCGATTGTAGAATTTTCAAAAGGACATGGATAGCCGCACTCCAAGGAACTTCAAAAGTCGTCTTTATTGGTAAAAGTCAAGGACATGCATCACAAAACAGCCAAATGGGGACAGCCGACGCGTTTCACACTAGACTAGTGCTTAATCATGGCTCATGATGGTGAAACGCGTCGGCTGTCCCCATTTGGCTGTGTTTTGTGATGCATGTCCTTGACTTTTACCAATAAATACAACTTTTGAAGTTCCTTGGAGTGCGGCTATCCATCTCCTTTTGAAAATTCCACAAGACTTGTATTCTGGTTCTAATAAACAGTCCATTTTCAGCAGACAAACAAGTCTCGTCTCGTTTTGTGCTTGTGAGCGGGAGGAATATCTGATATCTATATTCAGACTGGGAGGAAGTGGTATATGACGAAAGCACTCAAGCGGAGTGTGGGACGTTTCGTTACATTGGTGGCAAGCAGTGGGAGGCTTCCTGCAGTCTTGGACATCCAAACCTCCACCTGAATCCAAGGTTCGGATAGCAGAAGAGGAGAAGTACAGATACCAGCCGCCATTGAAGAGGAATTCAGAAGGAGGTTGCGAGAGATGCAGATACAGCAACAGCACAGAGGACCAGTATCAAAGCAGGTCCTGCTGGGATGGTTTGATTATATCTGCTGTGAACTCTGGAAGAAAGTGCTAGCCCGTGAGCAGCGTCACCAGGGAAAAAAGTTTTCCCCTCCAACCAGGAAAGGTACTGGTGGAAGTATGGATTGCAGATGCTGTTTTTGGAAAAAAAACAACGCACAAAGAGCAGACAGCTAAATTAAGCAGGCTGGTCTGGGCAGAGATGCTGCTGGATGAGAGCTACAGAGCCCTCCAGTGGCATGCATGCCAAGCATGTCCCTGGATAGTGGATGACAGCCCAATGGAAGGCTTAAGCTTTTGCGGCCTGGAACTGCTGTATGTGAAGCTGACAGGGGACTCTAACTTTGGGAGTGATTTGGAGTGGCGGTTGGACGAAATCATGGATTTCAGAAAAGGGCTACTAAACATTTCAGAAGTGCACTGGGCACTGGAAGATATAGAGTTTCTGGCCATTCAGGAATGGGAGCTGGAGATCGCCTACAGACGGCTGCTAGACTCTGCTCAGCGCCAGGGCTGGGCTCCCTTTGCCTGGGACTATCAGAAAATACTAGTTGACAACTCTGAAATCTTGGCTGAAGAGTCGGCAATGTGGCAGAGTAATAGTGTGCTTTGCCAACCTGCCCCTGCAGCTTTGAACGCGGAGGTCATATGGCGGATGCAGCAAGTGCTGATGGACCTTGATGATCCTGTTTCTGCATGGGATGATCTTGGATGGAGGAATGTGTCTGTCCAGCAGCATGCCAGAGAATCGGAAGTGGTAAATCTGGAGATTGCCATCCCCAAAGCTGAAGTGCTGACAACAGGGCAGAGCTCTGCTAACCTCTGCCAAGCACCAATAGCATCTTCTGGGTTCCACGGACAGGAGATAGTGAACCTCTATCCCCGGACACCAGTTGCAGAGACAGGGGATTTGATAGACCTTTCTACTGAGGAAGAACAACCTGGTGAGCCTCCAGAAGAAAAACTGGTAACAGGGCAAAACTTCACTGTGCTCTGCCCAGCACCAACAACAGTATCTGTGGAGTTGCAAGGAACTTCCCCAGCTGAAGCGCTGGTCACCATGGGCGTCCGCTCCATAGGGCAAGGGGGGGGGATTTGACCCCCCCTGGAAAATTGAGAATGTGTTGAAGAGTTTTGCGGCTACGGGCTGTCTGAGCGGTCCCGGGTTGGATGTCACACAGGCACAGCGAGCAGAGTGAAGCTGCCTCCCCTCCAGTGTTTATGTGTACACAGGGAACCTGCTGTGCCTGTGCTGCACTGATGGCTGATCTGAGGTACTGAATGGGATGGGGAAGGGGGGTTTGTGCTGAATAGGGGGTCCATCTGTGCTGAAGGGGGTGTCTGTAATGAAGGGGGGTATGTGCTGAAGGGGGGGTCTGTGCTTAAAGGGGGTCCATCTGTGCTGAAGGGGGGGTCTGTGCTGAATGGAGGGGTCGGTGCAGAATGGGGGGGTCTGTGCAGAATAGGGGGGTCTGTGCTGAAGGGGGGTCCATCTGTGCTGAATGGAGGGGTCTGTGCTGAAGGGGGGGGGTCTGTGCTGAAGGTGGGATCAATCTGTGCTGAAGGGGGTTCTGTACATTCTCTAAGCTATATTTATATGGGCATGGAGTGAAGCTGAATTATCTCTATCGCTATTTCACACTGCCAGCTGGCCACAATATTAGTAAACTGGCACTTTACCATCGTTTTAGCTGCGCTATTCGGCCACTAGCGGGCGCTTTTAACCCCTAGCGTTTGAAGAAAGGGTTAAATGCGACTCTGTATCGCCACTGCCTTAGCGCCCCTCCCTGAAAAAAATTCAGCGGACGCCCATGCTGGTCACTGCACCTGTGGCAGCTCCGGAGGCTCGTGGTGAGAAGTTGGGGGTCACTTCCCAGCAGCAGATACAGGGGGAGAAGGGAGAGGATGTGTTCGTCCCTCCCCAACAGTCGGCCAGGGTGGAGAACACAGTCTTTACTCCACAGCGAAAATTGACATATCGACCCAGCAGCCAGATGAGGTAACGGAAAAGCCGGCTCACCTCCCCAAAGGCAGCCAGGCCCAAAACTACTCCCTTTGCCGCCCCAAGGCTGGGTCCTTCATTGCCACCCCTGCCTGCGCAGTACAGGGGGACATTACCTGCCAGGGTACTTTTTTCGTCAGGACTCTGAGAACCGGGGTGGGGGGTGCTGCTGAAAATGACATTGAGAACCGGGCTGCATGGTGCTGCTGGAAATTGCATTGAGAACCCTCTCACCTCCTCTTCCCTCAGTTTTCTCTCTGCTCACCAGCCGCGATATGACAGGAGGGAACTCCCGAAATTAAAGTGAAAGTGTGAAGTATTGCCGAAAATTACATTGCCTCTTCTTCCCTTCCTGAGTGAACTGCCGAAATGCAAGTGAAAGTGTCCTCTGCTCTCAGCCGCGAACTGAGAAGGTCCCCTGTTGACACGGCGCCGCCCCTGAACCCACTGCCGCCCCGAGGCCTTGCCTTGTCGGCCTTGTTTGGAATCCGGCCCTGATGGCAGCTACACAGTTTGGGAGTGGAGGAATCTAGCCTCCTGCTCCAACGGTTAGCTGTTGAAACCATTTTAAAACCATGTTGACCATTATTTGGGGGATTGAATGACAGGAACATAATTTGACAAGCTCATCAGTCAAGGTAAAAACAGTATTTTATTGAAAAATGTAAGGCAAACATTTACAATATACAGGACTTTAGAAATGCAAACATTATTTAGTTAGGGATTAGTTCTACTTTAAAATCTCGGACTAGACTCCAGTTCTCGGCTGAACATTTTTCTAGGAAGGTAGCCAGAAATGGAAATTATACAGGAACACGTATCCTGCTAAGTGCAAACTGTAAATTAATCTATTTGAGCCAATTTCCTTGCTTAGAGGGTCTTGTCCAGGGGGGAATTCGACATGCTATTTGTCAATGGCTCTAAAATTGATCTTTTCTTTAATTAATTAGTAATTATAGATGATAGAGACAAAGACACTGTTTTTCCCATTGTAGAAGAACCATGAAGACATCTGTATCAACATCTTGGACCAGGCAGAGTGGCTGACCATGAAGAAGAAACTATATTCTTTCAATTAAGGTATGTTTTTGAGTAAAGCACCACAACAACATTATACATTTTGGTCTAGACCAGTCTTGCCAACCATCCGTATTTTTATGGACAGTTCGTAAAAACGGGCACTTTTTCCCCCTGGTTCGTAAATGTCTGTGGTTGTAGGAATGTGCCAGTAAAAATAGCTGAGATCGGTTCGACTTGGAACTGCGCATGGAGATTGGAGGCAGGGGGTGATGGTGGCTGAGGTGGCACCACAGAGGCGGTTGGAGGCAGGGGGCAATGGAGGCAGGAGGAGATTGGAGGCAGGTGGTCATTGGAGGCAGGGGGTGTTGGTGGCACCACAGAGAGGGATGGTGGCAGCGCAGAGGATAGAGGATGGAGACAGGGGTTGTTGGTGGCACCGCAGAGGGGCATGGAGGCAGGGGACGATAGAGGCAGGGGGTGATTGGAGGCAGGGGGCCTGGGGGAGATTGGAGGCAGAGGGAGATGGTGGCACCGCAGAGGGGGGGTGAAGGCAGGGGGTGTTGGTGGCAGAGGGGGATGGAGGCAGAGGATGATGGAGGCAGGGGGCTTGGGGGAGATTGGAGGCAGAGGTAGATTGGAGGCAGGAGGAGATTGTGGCACCGCAGAGGGGGGTGAGGGCAGGGGGTGTTGGTGGCAGAGGGGGATGGAGGCAGGGGGTAATGTGACTAAATAATTTGCCCTCATTATATTGAAAATAACAAAAATTTGTTTTTTTTACCTTAATATCTACCTTAACCACTTAAGGACCGCCTACTGCACATTTACGTCGGCAGAATGGCACGGCTGGGCACATCAACGTATATATACACGTTGATTTTAGTACCCAGCCGTGGGTCACGAAGCTCCGGGACCGGGACCGCGGGATTCGTCCCTGGAGCGGAAGAACGGGGAGAGCCGTGTGTTCTTCTCTGTGGCCGTAGCATCGATTGCGTCATCCCTGTAATAGGGGGACGCGATCGATGACGTCACACCTACAGCCACACCCCCCTACAGTTGTAAACACACACATAGGTCACACATCCCCTACAGCGCCACCTGTGGTTAACTCCCAAACTGTAACTATCATTTCCACAGTAAACAATGCAATTTAAATGCATTTTTTGCTGTGAAAATGACAATTGTCCCAAAAATTTGTCAAAATTGTCCGAAGTGTCCGCCATATTGTCGCAGTCACGAAAAAAATCGCTGATCGCCGCTATTAGTAGTAAAAAAAAAAAATTAATAAAAATGCAATAAAACTATCCCTTATTTTGTAAACGCTATAAATTTTGCGAAAACCAACCGATAAACGCTTATTGCGATTTTTTTTACCAAAAATACGTAGAAGAATACGTATCGGCCTAAACTGAGGAAAAAAAATGTTTTTTTATATATTTGTGGGGGATATTTATTATAGCAAAAAGTAAAAAATATTGCATTTTTTTTTAAATTGTCGCTCTATTTTTGTTTATAGCGCAAAAAATAAAAACCGCAGAGGTGATCAAATACCACCAAAAGAAAGCTCTATTTCTGGGGAAAAAAGGACACCAATTTTGTTTGGGAGCCACTTCACACGACCGCGCAATTGTCAGTTAAAACGACGCAGTGCCGAATCGCAAAAAGGGGCAAGGTCCTTTACCTACATTTTGGTCCGGGTCTTAAGTGGTTAAATCACATTGCTATTTGCCTAGAGTACTTGTTTGTAGCCCAAATACCGAAATTTGCACCTAAAAACGTAATTTTTGTGAAATGCCAGTAAAAACGTGGCGGCGCCAGTAAATTTTGGGTGTCATGGCAGTAAATTTCAATCTGGTAGGTTGGCAACACTGGTCTAGACAAGCATGTTAGCCTCAATCAATTCACACAATTTATTTTTCTACTGTAGGGAAAGCAGGTTGTATTATTTATTTTGCTTTGGAGTACGGAACTACTGAAGCTCCGATGTTACTGTTCATGGACCAGACAGGCAGGTCGGGAAAACAAGATAAAGAAAAGGGGATAGTTTTATGGCATTTTTATTGTTATTTTCTTTTATTAGTAATGGTGGTGATCAGCCATTTTTATCGTGACTGCGACATTATGGCAGACAAATCGGACACTTTTGACGCTATTTTGGGACCATTCACATTTATACAGCGATCGGTGCTATAAAAATGCGCTGATTAATGTAGAAATGTGACTGGCAGTGAAGGGGTTAACCACTAGGGGGGCGAGGAAGGGGTTACGTGTGTCCTAGGGAGTAATTCTAACTGAGTGGAGGCGTTGCTACATGTTACATGACACTGATCGCTGCTCCCGATGAGAGAGAGCAGATGATCAGTGTCCTGTCACTAGGCAGAACAGGGAGATGCCTTGTTTACACAGGCATTCCCCCATTCTGCCGTTCCGTGACATGATCGCGGGACATTGGCGGACATTGAGTCCACGGGTCCCACGGGCACAGTCACGGAGCTAGCGGGTAGCGGCAGGGGCCATACAGCAGAAAATTTAACATACAGCGGAAATGATGGTCAGAGACTGTGGACATTCTATAGGAAATGATGGCCAGAGACTGTGGACATTCTAGAGGAAATGATGGCCAGGGACTGTGGACATTCTAGAGGAAATGATGGCCAGAGACTGTGGACATTCTAGAGGAAATGATGGCCAGAGACTGTGGACATTCTAGAGGAAATGATGGTCAGAGACCATGGACATTCTAAAGGAAATGATGGCCAGAGACTGTGGACATTCTAGAGGAAATGATGGCCAGAGACTGTGGACATTCTAGAGGAAATGATGGTCAGAGACCATGGACATTCTATAGGAAATGATGGCCAGAGACTGTGGACATTCTAGAGGAAATGATGGCCAGAGACTGTGGACATTCTAGAGGAAATGATGGCCAGAGACTGTGGACATTCTAGAGGAAATGATGGTCAGAGACTGTGGACATTCTATAGGAAATGATGGCCAGAGACTGTGGACATTCTAGAGGAAATGATGGCCAGAGACTGTGGACATTCTAGAGGAAATGATGGTCAGAGACCATGGACATTCTATAGGAAATGATGGCCAGAGACTGTGGACATTCTAGAGGAAATGATGGCCAGGGACTGTGGACATTCTAGAGGAAATGATGGCCAGAGACTGTGGACATTCTAGAGGAAATGATGGCCAGAGACTGTGGACATTCTAGAGGAAATGATGGTCAGAGACCATGGACATTCTAAAGGAAATGATGGCCAGAGACTGTGGACATTCTAGAGGAAATGATGGCCAGAGACTGTGGACATTCTAGAGGAAATGATGGTCAGAGACCATGGACATTCTATAGGAAATGATGGCCAGAGACTGTGGACATTCTAGAGGAAATGATGGCCAGAGACTGTGGACATTCTAGAGGAAATGATGGCCAGAGACTGTGGACATTCTAGAGGAAATGATGGTCAGAGACCATGGACATTCTAGAGGAAATGATGGTCAGAGACTGTGGACATTCTAGAGGAAATGTGAAAAAATAAAAAATAATTGCGCTACTAGAATAATAAATTGTAAAAGTAAAAGCAGCCTACATCAACGATGGAATAAATCGAAATAAACATAAAAAAATATAAAATGTGGCGCTGAAAAGAAACACGCAAAAAGTGAAAGGGAAGGAGTGAGTCTCTATCCCACAAACTAAATGGTGATATATGTTATATAATAAAACATAAACATATAGTGGTAAATCGTGATAAACACACATCAAACAGGAACAGTGTAAGGGGAAAAATAAGGCCCTGTGAGGGCTAAAAGTGTTCCAGGTAAGTCCAGGTAGTACTGACACTACAGTGAAAGTCCAGTGCGGGTAGTCACGATGGAAGCTGGCAATCCAATGGAAGGGAACAAAGGATCAAACATATATTCCAAAGTTGTCAGAAGAATTGAACACTCTTACCAGATTTGGTGGACATACAGACCGTTGGTAGTATGTCAAATAAGCATAGAATGGATCCTCAGTCAGATGTCTTTCATGTAAGGCTCATCAGATGGTGTCTCCAGGAATCTCCAAACTTCTTAAGTCTCTCCCTTCCAGGATAACAGGGAAGTTCCCAATGGAGTATGGAATCATGAGGAAGCACATGAAAAAAATAGAAGGAGGCTCCACATAGTGCGGTTAAAACCCAATTGATAGGGTTAAAGCAGCTTTAATCGTAAAAACAGGTATACAACAATACCATGCAAAATGAAAAAAAAAATCAATTAAGAAGTACAAGCCAGGTGAAAGAGCAGGTACAGGTGATCACAAAGAAAATTTAAAGCGTGGTAGATGGATAAGTGGCTGCAGGCCATGTACCCTACATGTTTCGAGCTATAGGGCTCTTCAACTGGGGCATAAACCTGCTAATCCATACCACGCCAATATATACTGAGTGTCATCAGCTTGTTTGAACACAGATTCCAAACAGCTGGTGAATTTTACAAGACCTCTATTGCATACAGTAGATTGTCTGAGGACGCTTCCGTGTCTCTCAGACCAAACCCCTAGCAACCCAATCATTAGCCTATATCCGGCTCAAAATGAGTGACACTGTGGGTGTGCGGAAGTGACGCCACCACGTACGACCGCGGTAATGACACGGCGCAGTCACGTATCTGACACCAGGCACCTCATCTATAGGACACCGCTGAGACCAATACAAGCATCAGGGCTGTGCTACTGCATCTGCGTGGCGCCCGCTGATGTCATCACGCGGTGCGCATATGCGTTCCATAACCGGAGGAACCGGAAATCAAAAGGCAACCTGAGATACAGGAAGTGGCGCTCGGCGGTGTCATAACACGGCGCTCTAGTGCGTTCCATACGGCAACCTGAGATACAGGAAGTGGCGCTCAGCGGTGTCATAACACGGCGCTCTAGTGCGTTCCATACGGCGCCAATCATAATAGGATAATAGGACCGGATGGAGACCGGATACTAACAGGAGATGCCGGAAATGGGGTTTAGGCATAGATGATGAATAAAAATAAAAACCAAAAAATAAAGGAAACCTCTGCTAAGGGTTTGGTCTGAGAGACACGGAAGCGTCCTCAGACAATCTACTGTATGCAATAGAGGTCTTGTAAAATTCACCAGCTGTTTGGAATCTGTGTTCAAACAAGCTGATGACACTCAGTATATATTGGCGTGGTATGGATTAGCAGGTTTATGCCCCAGTTGAAGAGCCCTATAGCTCGAAACATGTAGGGTACATGGCCTGCAGCCACTTATCCATCTACCACGCTTTAAATTTTCTTTGTGATCACCTGTACCTGCTCTTTCACCTGGCTTGTACTTCTTAATTGATTTTTTTTTTCATTTTGCATGGTATTGTTGTATACCTGTTTTTACGATTAAAGCTGCTTTAACCCTATCAATTGGGTTTTAACCGCACTATGTGGAGCCTCCTTCTATTTTTTTCATGTGCTTCCTCATGATTCCATACTCCATTGGGAACTTCCCTGTTATCCTGGAAGGGAGAGACTTAAGAAGTTTGGAGATTCCTGGAGACACCATCTGATGAGCCTTACATGAAAGACATCTGACTGAGGATCCATTCTATGCTTATTTGACATACTACCAACGGTCTGTATGTCCACAAAATCTGGTAAGAGTGTTCAATTCTTCTGACAACTTTGGAATATATGTTTGATCCTTTGTTCCCTTCCATTGGATTGCCAGCTTCCATCGTGACTACCCGCACTGGACTTTCACTGTAGTGTCAGTACTACCTGGACTTACCTGGAACACTTTTAGCCCTCACAGGGCCTTATTTTTCCCCTTACACTGTTCCTGTTTGATGTGTGTTTATCACGATTTACCACTATATGTTTATGTTTTATTATATAACATATATCACCATTTAGTTTGTGGGATAGAGACTCACTCCTTCCCTTTCACTTTTTGCGTGTTTCTTTTCAGCGCCACATTTTATATTTTTTTATTCTAGAGGAAATGATGGTCAGAGACTGTGGACATTCTAAAGGAAATGATGTCCAGAGACTGTGGACATTCTAGAGGAAATGATGGCCAGAGACTGTGGACATTCTAGAGGAAATGATGGTCAGAGACTGTGGACATTCTAGAGGAAATGATGGTCAGAGACTGTGGACATTCTAGAGGAAATGATGGCCAGAGACTGTGGACATTCTAGAGGAAATGATGGTCAGAGACCGTGGACATTCTAGAGGAAATGATGGTCAGAGACTGTGGACATTCTAGAAGAAATGATGGCCAGAGACTGTGGACATTCTAGAGGAAATGATGGTCAGAGACTGTGGACATTCTAGAGGAAATGATGGTCAGAGACCGTGGACATTCTAGAGGAAATGATGGTCAGAGACTGTGGATATTTTAGAAAAAATGATGGTCAAAGACTGCAGACAATCTAGAGGAAATGATGGTCAGAGACTGTGGACATTCTAGAGGAAATGATGGCCAGAGACTGTGGACATTCTGGAGGAAATGATGGTCAGAGACTGTGGACATTCTAGAGGAAATGATGATCAGAGTCTGTGGACATTCTAGGGGAAATGATGGCCAGAGACTGTGGACATTCTAGAGGAAATGATGGTCAGAGACTGAGGACATTCTAGGGGAAATGATGGTCAGAGACTGTGGACATTCTAGAGGAAATGATGGCCAGAGACTGTGAACATTCTAGAGGAAATGATGATCAGAGTCTGTGGACATTCTAGAGGAAATGATGATCAGAGTCTGTGGACATTCTAGAGGAAATGATGGGCAGAGACTGTGGATATTTTAGAAAAAATGATGGTCAAAGACCGCAGACAATCTAAAGGAAATGATGGTCAGAGACTGCAGACATGCTCCAGGTTTGGAAGGAGACTGGAGACATGCTGCAGGTTTGGAAGGAGACTGGAGACATGCTGCAGAAGGCAGATGGAGACTGGAGTGATATTGTTTGAGGATGGTAGATATCACTACTGTTCTGAAAATTATTCCTCCCAATGACACCAATGAAGGGCACAATTCCTCCCAATGACACCAATGATGTGGTGCAATTCCTCCCAACGACACCAATAGTGGGGCACAGTTCCTCCCAATGACACCAATGATGGTAAGTTTTGTATTTCTGATGGCCGCAGTCCAGCCCCCCCCCCCCCCCCCAAAGTCTGAAGGACCCTTTGTTTAGAAAGTTTGGAGGCCCCTGTCCTACATGAATGCCTTTTTTGTCAGCCAGCACTATGATGCTACCTACCTGATGGAATTAGAAATATTGTACAGAGGAGTGTAATGATGTGATAAATCATCCAACCCTGACACACTCAACACAATGCAAATACATTCACCTGACATCAGCAGCTCATTGGCGACATGTACAGAACACTGCGTCGAAAGAACGAGAGCAACACAATGCCGAGTGTCCTTGTGAGTCACTTGTGGTTCTTAACTAGAATGAAAAAATACACAAACAACGCCTCTTCTTTCTCCTAATTTTATTGTTCTACTAGTTTTGTTGGTGTATTATATACAGTGAAACATCGGATTGCGAGTAACGCAGTAAACGAGCGTTTCGCAATATGAGCATTTAAAAAAAAATCCTGACTCGGTTTGCAAGTGTTGTTTCACAAAATAAGCATTATTAAAGCCTCTGCGGTGTGCAGTACTGCGTTTGGCCTTGAGGTGGGGGGGCGCTACAGAGCCGAGCAGAGCTAAATGTCGCCGATTGGAGCCATTCGGAAATGCTCAGGAAATCTTGGAAATACTCAGTTCCCGAGCCTTTAGGAGGTATTTCCGAGTTCAGCCGAGGTGTCCTCGGCCCTTTCCAAAAGTTTATGGGGCTCTCTGGCGCCCCCCACCTCTGGCCACATGCAGTATTGCATGCCATTGAAGTCAATGCGGAACAAATTATTTTCGTTTCCATTTACTTCAATGGAGAAACTCGCTTTGATATGCGAGTATCATAGGCGTGCGCACAGGGTGTGCCAGGTGTTGCCAGGCACACCCTAATCACCCTGTGCAGAAAAGATTCCCCCTACTGACCTGGCTCCCCTCCCCCCTCTCCCACCGGTTGTTGCTGTGGATGTTTTAGGATGAGTGGGGGGAAGGGGCCAATAAATATGCCATTTACCGGCCCCTTCCCTTTCTGAATGAACATCGTGAGTGATCGGTAGAGTGTGTCTGAGCTTTGGGGTGCACACCCTAATGCCAAATTCTGCACACACCAATGTCTCTCACTGTAAAATAGATGTTAACATTGGTGTAGTGGGTAGCACTCTTGCCTAGCAGTAAAAAAGGGTCATCGGTTTGAATCCCAACCATGACACGCCCTGCCTGGAGCCTGTTCTCCCTGTGCCTACGTGGGTTTCCTCCAGGTATTCCGGTTTCCTCCCACACTCCAAAGACACGCTTGTAGGTTTATTGGCCCTAGTATATGAATGGGAGTTAGGGACTTTAGATTGTAAGCTCCTTGAGGGTAGGGACTGATGTTAATGTGCAATGTATATGTAAATTGACGGCGCTATATAAAGTACCTAAAATAATAACAATCACTAAAATTGTCTAATCTCACTGGACAACACACGTTCTGCTTCCTGAACACTTTTGGGAACATCTTGTACTGTGCTAAAGTATTGGGCAAAAAATGCTGAAAATGAAGAATGCTTTCAGAAATAGAACTGTTAATAGTTTATTTTTTATCAATGAAGGAAATGGAAAGTAAATGAACAGAAGTGAAATCCAAATAAAATCAATATTTGGTGTGACCAGGTTTTGCCATCAATTCTTTTAGGTAGACTTGCGCAGTTTTTGAAGAAACTCACCAGGTACAGCACCTTGAAAAAGTATTCACACCCCTTGACATTTTTCACATTTTGTCACGTTACAACCAAAAACGTAAAATATGATAGACCAGCGGTCTCCAAACTGCGGCCCGGGGGCCGGATGTGGCCCTTTGTGTGCCTTTATCTGGCCCTTAGGGCAAGATTCCATCAACTGAAACCAATGATGGGGCACCGTTCCCTCTACTGCTACTGACCCCATCAATGGAGTACTATTCTCCTCATTGATATCAACAATGGGTCACTATTTCCCTCAATTAAAACCAAGGATGGGGCACTGATGCCAGGGCATTTTCTACTCTCACTGTGCATAGTCCGGCCCGGCCCCCCTAAAGCCTAAAGGACAGTAAAATGGCCCTTTGATTGGAAAGTTTGGAGACCCCTGTGATAGACCAACACAAAGTGGCACATAATTGTGAAGTGGAAGGAAAATGAGAAATAGTTTTCAATTTTTTTTACAAATAAATATGTGAAAAGTGTGGGTGGGCATTTGTATTTAGCCCGCTTTACTCTGATACCCCCAACTAAAATCTAGTGGAACCAATTGCCTTCAGACGTCACCTAATTAGTAAATAGAGTCCTCCTGTGTGTAATTTAATCTCAGTATCAATACAGCTGTTCTGTGAAGCCATCAGAGGTTTGTTAGAGAACCTTAGTGAAGAAACAGCATCATGAAGGCCAAGGAACACACCAGACAGTTCAGGGATAAAGTTGTGGAGGTGTTAAGGGTTCTGTATTAGCAATTTCTGGAAAGTTTCTCTGTCAGTGTTGGCAGGTATTGGGGGGGGGGGGGGGGGGTCACCTCCCGGAGGTGTGTGTCTTTTCCTCAGTTGTCAGGGAAGTGAGGTAGAGAATTCCAGCTGGTGACTAGGAGACACTGAGCACCCCATGCTCCTCTCCATTTAGGAAATGTCTCACAGCTTCTCCCCAGCCAATGAGAACAGAGTGGTGTGGAGTGTGGAAGGCATAGTGGAAGCCCAGTACTGGAGTGTGGCTGTGGGGCCCTAGGGCAGATCGGAACTGGACATTGTGGAGGATATGATAATATGGCTGCAGAGGCCCCCCTGGGGTTAGGGGTGGGGTTGCGATTGTGACCCCTGCAACCCCTTAGGCCGCGTACACACGATCGAACATGTCCGCTGAAACTGGTCCGCAGACCAGTTTCAGCGGACATGTTCGCTCGAGTGTACGGCCTATCGGATCATTTTCCAGCGGACAAAAGTTTCAAAACATGCTTAGAAACCTGCGTAGTCCGATAAAAACGGTCCGTCGGACAAGTTTCCTCGGACATGTCTGATCGTGTGTACGCGGCCTTATGCTACGCCCATGGTTGTAAGGCATAGTGGGTATAGTGTAAGGTAGATACGTGGGCGCCAAACACTTCTTGAATGCAAAGAGATTTTATATCTAGAATTGCGGGAGAGAGGGTTTAGGGTCAGGAAACCCCCTAGGTAGTTGCAATGTTAATTGGCAGACTCCGAGACTTCTACAGCTAGACAGCCATGCAGGGAAAGGCATCCAGCAAGACACCACATCTGCATGTGTAGGATTGCTGTCTCCTATGGCAACAGTTTTAGAACAGTTCCTAACACAAGTTGTACTGAACTACTTTACTTTTTCTACAGTCACTTCTTGTAGTTCTCAACCCACAGAGCTCCCAGTCTCTTACTAGACTTGATGATTCACTGCCACCAAATCCCTTGAGCTCTTCCAATCTTCACTTTAGTATCTTCCTTAAGCGTCACCCCCGCTTCCCTGCTGGGTCCCTAGCTTGGCACTCTGATACTTCTCAAGCTTCACCCCACCGGCCTGCTCAGTCCCTGGCTTGACACACAAGGCTGCTCTGCAAGCGTCGCCTCCACTGGCTGGGTCCCTGGCTTGACACCTGCTGAAGTTTCCCGATTCCCCACCGTCCCCGGTTAGTGTCAACAGCTTCCCCTCTACCTCTGACCACGACAGATTCTCCGGCCGGCAGAACTGTCACTTCTGGTTGGACAGCAACCCTGCTCTGCTCTCTTGCTTCTGGATTGGCCCTCAGACAGCCTAGTAGCCAGATGTGCCCGGGGTAGGCCCAAACTCCAGCCTAGCAGCCTGGGGCAGCTCAACACACGTCCACCCAGACAGCCGCCCAGATGGCACAGAACACAGATCACCTGACTCCACTCAAATATATAGGTTCTACCAGCAGGCCAAGGGAGCCAAGAAAGTCCCTGCCCATTGGCTGAGACACCCCGTATACCCATAACCTGACCTTGCTTTGCCCTTGTCCTATCTAGTGCCACCAAATAACCAGCCACCTAGCGACAGAAGAGAGAAGTGCAACAAGGCCAAACTTAGGGAGAAATCAATTGATCCCTTACAATGAGCCAAGATAACTAAATCTGACAGCTACATTTAGAATAAGGTGACCAGATTTTTTTAATGAAATCTGGGGACATATTTTTGTTTTACTAGTAATCGGCGACTCTCTGCCCGCCGTTGCCCACCTCACAGCCTGTCAAGTCTTATGCCGCGTACACACGATCACTTTTTGTGATGAAAAAAAACGACGTTTTCAAAAACGTCATTTAAAATGACCGTGTGTGGGCAAAACGCCGTTTTATGTCTTCAAAAAAACGACCAAAAAAAATTTCGAACATGCTTGAATTTTTTTTGTGTCGTTTTTCAAAACGTCGTTTTTTTGTGTCATAAAAAGTGATGGTGTGTGGGCAAAATGATGTTGAAAACAAAGTTTTTAAACCCGCGCATGCTCAGAATCAAGTTATAAAACGGAGCTTCAATGGAACAGGGTGCCGTCGAACGTGTCTTACGTCACCACGCTTTGCTAGAGCATTTTGGAAAAACGATGGTGTGTACGCAACGTCGTTTTGGAAAATGAAGTTTGAAAAACGTTGTTTTGTTTCATCACATAAAACGACGTTTTTTTTCATCACAAAAAGTGATCGTGTGTACGCGGCTACTACTGGGTGGGAAGATCACTCCACCATGGAAGGCAAGGAGATAAGCAGGCAGGCGGCTGGCTGGGACTTGAGCCAAGGCAGAAGAACATGCGAGCAAAGCTGAAGAGCAATTCCCTCCGCTCCGACCAGCACACGATCATCAGAAAGGGGCACAGACACACCCCCCTACACCACCCCATTTTAATAGCATCATGGGCCCCTGGGCCAAGTAATGCTATGGGGCCCCTATAAGCTTGCCCCAATATACGCACCTACTCTCATGAATGAAAGTACAATATTTATACTTTACAGCGAGTCACTTGCTACTGTCCCCTGCCGCCAGATTCAGCGTGTCACTTGCCCCCAGTCCCCTGTCACCAGATTCAGCGTGTCACTTGCCCCCAGTCCCCTGTCACCAGATTCAGCGTGTCACTTGCCCCCAGTCCCCTGTCACCAGATTCAGCGTGTCACTTGCCCCCAGTCCCCTGTCGCCAGATTCAGCGTGTCACTTGCCCCCAGTCCCTTTTCACCAGATTCAGCGTGTCACTTGCCCACCGTCACCTGCCTCCAAAATTAGCGTGTCACTTGCCATGGGTCCCTTGTCACCAGATTCAGCGTGTCACTTGCCATGGGTCCCTTGTCACCAGATTCAGCGTGTCACTTGCCATGGGTCCCTTGTCACCAGATTCAGCGTGTCACTTGCCATGGGTCCCTTGTCACCAGATTCAGAGTGTCACTTGCCATGGGTCCCTTGTCACCAGATTCAGCGTGTCACTTGCCCACCGTCACCTGCCTCCAAATTCAGCGTGTCACTTGCCATGGGTCCCTTGTCACCAGATTCAGCGTGTCACTTGCCACCGTCACCTGCCTCCAGTTTCAGCGTGTCACTTGCCCACCCGTCTCCTGTCACCAGATTCAGCGTGTCACTTGCCATGGGTCCCTTCTCACCAGATTCAGAGTGTGACTTGCCAAGGGTCCCTTGTCTCCAATTTCAGCGTGTCACTTGCCATGGGTCCCTTGTCACCAGATTCAGAGTGTGACTTGCCAAGGGTCCCTTGTCTCCAATTTCAGCGTGTCACTTGCCATGGGTCCCTTGTCACCAGATTCAGAGTGTGACTTGCCAAGGGTCCCTTGTCTCCAATTTCAGCGTGTCACTTGCCATGGGTCCCTTGTCACCAGATTCAGCGTGTCACTTGCCATGGGTCCCTTGTCACCAGATTCAGAGTGTCACTTGCCATGGGTCCCTTGTCACCAGATTCAGCGTGTCACTTGCCCACCGTCACCTGCCTCCAAATTCAGCGTGTCACTTGCCATGGGTCCCTTGTCACCAGATTCAGCGTGTCACTTGCCACCGTCACCTGCCTCCAGTTTCAGCGTGTCACTTGCCCACCCGTCTCCTGTCACCAGATTCAGCGTGTCACTTGCCATGGGTCCCTTCTCACCAGATTCAGAGTGTGACTTGCCAAGGGTCCCTTGTCTCCAATTTCAGCGTGTCACTTGCCATGGGTCCCTTGTCACCAGATTCAGCGTGTCACTTGCCACCGTCCCCTGTCGCCAGATTCAGCGTGTCACTTGCCCCCAGTCCCTTTTCACCAGATTCAGCGTGTCACTTGCCCACCGTCACCTGCCTCCAAAATTAGCGTGTCACTTGCCATGGGTCCCTTGTCACCAGATTCAGCGTGTCACTTGCCACCGTCACCTGCCTCCAGTTTCAGCGTGTCACTTGCCCACCCGTCCCCTGTCACCAGATTCAGCGTGTCACTTGCCATGGGTCCCTTCTCACCAGATTCAGAGTGTGACTTGCCATGGGTCCCTTGTCTCCAATTTCAGCGTGTCACTTGCCATGGGTCCCTTGTCACCAGATTCAGCGTGTCACTTGCCACCGTCACCTGCCTCCAGTTTCAGCGTGTCACTTGCCCACCCGTCCCTTGTCACCAGATTCAGCGTGTCACTTGCCCACCGCCACCTGCCTCCAAATTCAGCGTGTCACTTGCCATGGGTCCCTTGTCTCCAGATTCAGCGTGTCACTTGCCATGGGTCCCTTGTCACCAGATTCAGCGTGTCACTCGCCATGGGTCCCTTGTCACCAGATTCAGCGTGTCACTCGCCATGGGTCCCTTGTCACCAGATTCAGCGTGTCACTTGCCACCGTCACCTGCCTCCAGTTTCAGCGTGTCACTTGCCCACCCGTCCCTTGTCACCAGATTCAGCGTGTCACTTGCCATGGGTCCCTTGTGTCCAGATTCAGCGTGTCACTTGCCATGGGTCCCTTGTCACCAGATTTAGCGTGTCACTTGCCATGGGTCCCTTGTCTCCAGATTCAGCGTGTCACTTGCCATGGGTCCCTTGTGTCCAGATTCAGCGTGTCACTTGCCACCTATATCCTGTCTCTCTCTCCCTCCTCTTCAGCTAGGCATGCTGGGGGCTGCAGTTTCCCTTTTAGGATTGCTGGGGCTCGCCAGTCCTCAGAGCAACCCCGTCTAAACATCAGGGTGCTACATATGAATGCCCATGTGCAGCCTATTCATTGTCAGGGCTGTTATATTTGTGTGGATTGTATTACTAGAGTTTTCCCCATGGTAAATTTTTATTTCTTTTGTTGGCATGATTATACTGTATATATACATTTAACCACTGTGTAGGCGCTATCATCAGCAAATAATGTTCTCTTCAACAGACAAACTTTTGGAATTTGCATATCCTGATATTGCTGCCGCTCCTGGAACACATACGTATCCGCCGCCACTAAACTAAAAGTATTATCGGTAAATGTAGGGTACGGTATGTAAACACTGTTTGCTTCAATTGTATTATTCATAGTAAATCAAAAATTCTATTTTCTATTTCTTTCCACGTCTTGGTGGTGCGAAGAGATAATAGGTTGGGGAAGTTGTAGTACAAACTGTACCATTCCTCGTTCCCAATACATAGAATTTACATTTCTATGCCCTCCCCTATGCTTTGTTCTTCACTGAAAAATATTCCTGATTCTAATTTGACAGGTGTACAATGAGACTCAGAATACTATTTTACTTTACTATGGCGTGGTGATTTAGGCACAAAAAAAAGTAATATCTTGTGCTATAAAAAATAATGATTAACGCTAAAGAGATACCGTATAAAAGACACAAAGTGATGCAGCTTTGTATCAATGAGGGATAAAGAACAGCTTAACCACTTAAGCCCCGGACCATTATGCAGGTAAAAGACCGGGCCAGTTTTTGCGATTCGGCACTGCGTCGCTTTAAATGACAATTGCGCAGTCGTGCGACGTGGCTCCCAAACAAAATTGGCGTCCTTTTTTCCCACAAATAAAGCTTAATGTTGGTGGTATTTGGTCACCTCTGCGGTTTATATTTTTTGCGCTATAAACAAAAATAGAGCGTCAATTTTGAGAAAATTCAATATTTTATACTTTTTGTTATAATGAATATCCGCAATAAGATATAAAAAAAACATTATTGTCGCTCTTTTTTTGTTTATAGCGAAAAAAACAAACAAAAAAAAACCCACAGAAGTGATCAGATACCACCAAAAGAAAGCTCTATTTGTGGGGAAAAAAGGACGCCAATTTTGTTTGGGTACACTGTCACAGGACCGCGCAATTGTCAGTGAAATCGACGCAGGGCTGCATCTCAAAAAAGGCCTGGTCATTAAGGGGAAAAATCGTACGGTCTGTAAGTGGTTAAAGTGATAAAGTCTTTTTTTATTATTATTATTTTAAATAACAAACATATTATACTTACCTGCTGTGTTTAATGGTTTTGCACAGAGCAGCCCTGATCCTCTTCTTCTAGGGTTCCCTGCGTGTATATTTAGCCCCCTCTCTCTCCTCATTGGCTCACTGGCTGTAATTGACAGCAGCAGGAGTCAATGTCTTCTGCTGCTGTCTCAGCCAATGAGGAGGGTACCAGGAAAGCCGAGACATTCATGCACATCGCTGGATCGTGATGGTGCTCAGGTAAGTATTAGGGTGGCTTATGGGGGTGTGGCTGCTGCACACAAAATATTTTTTACCTTCATAAATAGAATGCATAAAGCTAAAAAAAAAAACACGAAAAGCCTTTACATTTTCATTCTTATTTTTCGCCTTTTTTTAAATTTCCAAATTGCCAATTTTCGAACTTCTAATTTTCAAATTTTTGAATTTCCGATTTTCGAGGCTTCAAATTTTAGAATTTTCAGGTTTCAGAAAAATGTGTTAAAGGGGTTGTAAAGGTACAAGTTTTTTTACCTTCATGCATCCTATGCATGAAGGTAAAAAAACATCTAGCAGCACCGCCCCCCCACCCCCCCCCCCGAGCCCCCGTTGTACTTACCTGACCGTTCGAATCTCCCGGGCGCGTCCACGTCGTCCTCTTCGGTTCCCAGCCTGGCCGTTGATTGGCTAGGCTGGGCGGATTGATAGCAGCGCAGCCATTGGCTAGCGCTGCTGTCAATCAGGGCGGATGAAGCGGCGCGCTGGGGGGCGGAGCCGAGTGATACAGTCGGCGGCTATGGCCGCCGCTGTATCACGGGAGCGCGCTCGCAAAAGCTTTCCTCCATGCGACCGCCCTCGCATGAAGAAGGAAAGCTTTTGCGAGGAGGAGCCCAGACAGCCGCCGAGGGACCCCAGAAGACAGCTTTCCGGGCCACTCTGTGCAAAACTAACTGCACAGTGGAGGTAAGTATCACATGTTTGTTATTTTTGTTTTTTTAAATCCCTGACTTTAGTGACCCTTTAAACGAGTTTTGTTGAACTTCGTCATTGTAACAAAACAAATTGCAAGTCTACTGATGGCGGCCTATCTGCCCTTCAGCACCAGGTGTCTGTGACAAAATACTCTGCCCCCTTGGCTATGAGCTGGTAAAATGTTGCTGGATCTCAACCAGTTTGCCTGGAAGTTACAAGGACACTGGATTTCTGGCAGGATCAGCTTTCAGAAAAAAGAAAACCAATTCCGCCACCACCACTTCTAGGGACTGGTAAATTGCAATATATTAGGTTTTTATAATTACTTACAATTACTTAATAATTGCTTATTAAACACTTGACCACTGGGCACTTAAACCCCCTTAATAACCTGACCAATTTTCAGCTTTCGGTGCTCTCACAATTTAAATGACAATAACTCAGTCATACAACACTGTAACCAAATGAAATTTTTGTCCTTTTTTTCCCACAAATAGAGCTTTCTTTTGGTGGTATTTGATCACCTCTGCGGCTTTAATTTTTTTCGCTATCAATGAAAAAATAACCAAAATTTTGTAAAAAAATGAATTTTTCTTCATTTCTATTATAAAATTTTGCAAAAAAGTTATTTTTCTTCATAAATTTGTCCTAAAATGTATACTGCTACATATCTTTGGTAAAAAAAAAAAAAAAAAATGGATATTATTTAGTCTGGGTGAAAGGTATAGGGTCTACAAGCTATGGTACCAATTACTGAAAATGTATCAATTGGACGCTGCGATCACGTGGTAAACGGCCGCTATCAGCGGCAATTTACCTCAATCCGGCGGTCACGGACAATCCTGTGTGCGCGCCCCCGGGGAGCGCGATTCTGGCAGGACGGCAGGACGTCAATAGACGTCCTCCCAGAGTTAAGGAATCGCCTTGTAGCCGTAATTTGGCTATGGGGCGGTTATTAACTGGTTAAATACTTAACCACTTGCTAACTGCCTAACGGGCAGGCAAAGCAACGTATGGTACGTTGCTTTGAATCTGCCGCCTAGCAGGCACACACGCGCCTGCCACGAGCTCTGTGACCATGCCCGCAGGACCCGCCGATTGTGTCACAGAGCGGCAGAATGCAAACAAGGCATTTTCCTGTTCTGCCTATTGACAGGACACTGATCTACTGCTCCCTGTCATCGGGAGCAGGGATCACTGTTAGTGTTATGTCACTTGTAGCCCATCCCCCCTACAGTTAGAATCACTCTTTAGGACACACTTAACCCCTTTCTTGCCCCCTAGTGTTAACCCCTTCCCTGCCAGTGTCATTTACACAGTAATCAGTACATTTTTATAGAACTAATCGCTGTATAAATTACAATGTTCCCAAAATAGCGTCAAAAGTGTCCGATGTGTCTGTCGAAATATCGCAGTCACGATAAAAATCGCTGATCGCCGCCATTACTAGTAAAAAGAATAATAACAAAAATGCAGTAAAACAATCCCTTATTTTGTAGACGCTATAACTGTTGCGCAAACCAATCAATATGCGCTTATTGCGTTTTTTTTTACCAAAAATATGCAGAAGAATACGTATTGGCCTAAACTAAGGAATTTTTTTTTAATATATATATTTTTGGGGGATATTTGTTACAGCAAAAAGTAAAACAATATTGCATTTTTTTCAAAATTGTCGCTCTATTTTTTGTTTATAGTGCAAAAAAAGTAAAACGCAGAGGTGATCAAATACCACCAAAAGAAACCTCTATTTGTGGGGGGAAAAGGACATCAATTTTGTTAAATTGTCAGTTAAAGCGACGCAGTGCCGAATCGCAAAACATGGCCCGGTCATTGGGCAGCCAATATTTACTTAATTTGGTCAGCAGCCCAATGTTTAAATTCACTAAATCTAAACCACCCCGCCATACTGTGTGTTGAATGATAACACTAATTTGAAATAAATACCTAAAAACCTCCGGGTTCCAGGACTATTAATCCGCTTTCCCGAGTGTGGTTTGTACCCTGACTGGCTTCTCCTTTAAATTTATTAGCTTTTTTAAACTCCAAAAATTATTCAGAATTTTGTTTTACTATTAAATAAAATAAAAAAGAGCCAGGGCGTAAATCAACCAGAGGCATTATAATTAAATCAGCGTTGGCTGGTACTCCTCTGAATATTCAGTTATTAGTGTGAAAAGAAAGACCGGGGGAAATACAAACAAGAAACAAAGTAGGAGGAGACGCACTTGTAATAAATTCAAGGCCGAAAAAAGGAAAAAAAAATAAATGTTATTTTATAAATCAAAGAGAACTGGGAGTTAAATTATATTTAAAACCTGCAAAAAAAATTAATATCTTGTAGCTTAGTAGTTTTTAGATGAGGTGGTTGCATTAGCTTTTAAGCTAGCAATCTTCTATGAACTACAGAAGATGAGGAGGGGAGGAGGTGTTTGTAGTCCAAATGAGGAGAGCAGCCTAGGGGGACAATGCTGGTCTTCCAGAAAGTGAACATTGTCAGGCACATAGGATCCTAGGCAGGATCACCAGGTATGAGATCATAGGCAGGATCACCAGGCAGTGTAACGGGAGGGCCCGTGAGACCCAGAAGCTCTTACAAAGTATGAGCCAGGAAATAATGGACATATGTTGGATTGCTTTAACATGGGTCTGTAATCCACAATATATTCAAGAATGTCTGTAATATCTATTTACCGGTTGTTGATTCTGAACCCAACAGGTCAATTGAAAGAGTGACTCATTCAATGTAAGAAAACATACTGTAAGGTGTTAATGTTGTCTGCTACTGTGATGTAAATTAATCTTAGTATGGCTCCTAAGAACCTTTCATTGTGTTATGCTAATTGATACTGTATTGTGTAAAGGTTCTATTGATGATAGAGGTGTGTTGTGAGTTAGCACAGTCTAAAGGTCAGATGTCTGACTTGTCAGCTGTAGTTAATTAGCTCATGTAAATTATGTATACTAAATGAATGTGTATTGTATAGCAGGTGTCTGGGTAAATGATTAGCTAATTAGCTCATGTAGATTATGTCAGAGTTGGAGTCAGAATGTCTAACTAAAAGATGTGTATTGAGGGGGGCTCGTTAGGAACCATTGTATAATGTTGTGGGTGAAGTCCAGTCATTGTTCATATTTGGTTGCTGACTGTATATAAGAGCCTGAGTTTCTCATTAAAGACTAATTTTGAACCAGAGAACAGAGCTATGTGTCTCGTTTCTGGGGGAATCCATATGGGACGTGTTCGCGGAATTGCGGAGTGTCGATAGCTGTCTTGGGTTCAGAAGGGAATATCTTAAACGGCGTAAACCCCTGTCCCATTTGGGGTTCCGTTACAGGCAGGATCACCAGGTATAAGATCATAGCCAGGATCACCAGGTATTAGAAAAAAATGGGGTTCGGACTTTGTATGAGGCATGTGGTATGCACCACCACAGGCCTCCATCCTTGTAAGGGTATAAAAAATGAAAGGTTGGGACTTTAAATGAGATGCGATTAGCAAAATGCGATTAAGTATATATATGGAAATTCTACATTTCCATTGTGACCAGGCTCAAAAATACCAACCCAAGAAGCACTAAAACCAAAATAATCTGTCTAACTGTGTGTAATTAAAACAGGGGTTTAGTTGCAGTTATTTGCAAATACCTGGTAAGCTGCAGGCCAAGCGTCAAGGCACCCTGTGTACCAGGTATAAAAATCGCATATCGCCACCCAGTGGTTAACCCCTTCACTGCCATTGTCATTTTCACAGTAATCAGTGCATTTTTATAGCACTTTTCGCTGTGAAAATGACAATGGTCCCAAAATCTGTCAAAAGTGTCTGATGTGTCCACCATAATGTCGCAGTCACGAAAAAAAATCACTTATCGCGGCCATTACTAGTAAAAAAAAAAATAATCAATTTTTTTTACCAAAAATAGGTAGAAGAATACATATCGGCTTCAACTGAGGAAAAATATATTTTTTTTATATATTTTTGGGGAATATTTATTATAGCAAAAAGTTAAAAATATAGCTTTTTTTTCAAAATTGGTGCTCTATTTTTTGTTTATAAGCTCCCTTTGTGGGGAAAAAAAAGAACATAAATTTTGTTTGGGTGCCACATCGCACGACCGCGCAATTGTCAGTTAAAGTGACGCAGTGCCGAATCGCAAAAAGTGCTCTGGTCAGGAAGGGGGTAAATACTTCCGGGGCTGAAGTGGTTAATCCTTAAAATTAAAGTGCCAGATTCTCAAAGAAGTTACGTCGGCGTATCTCGAGATACGCCGCGTAACTTCTAGGATGCGCCGGCGTATCTTTTTTCTGTATTCGGAAAACAAGATATGCCGGAATTTTGCTTAGATACGACCGGCGTAAGTCTCTTACGCCGTCGTATCTTAGTTGCATATTTACGCTGGCCGCTAGGTGGCGCTTGAGCTAGATATGCCGATTCACGAAAGTCGCATTTTTTTACGTCGTTTGCGTAAGCGCAAAGCCCCATACACACCATCAGATTATCTGCAGATTTTTCTCTTCAGATTTACCAAAACCATCTTATATGAGGTCAAACCTTAATGCCGCGTACACACGGTCGTTTTTTGCGATGAAAAAAAAACGAAGTTTTTTAAAACGTCGTTTAAATTGATCGTGTGTGAGCAAAAAAAAATTCCAACATGTTTGAATTTTTTGTGTCGTTTTTCAAAACGTCGTTTTGTGTTTCACAAAAAGTCACCGTGTGTAGCAAAAACGTCGTTCAAAACAACGTTTTTCAACCCGCGCATGCCCAGAAGCTAGTTATGAAGCGAGCTTCAATGGAAAAGAGTGGTGAACGTAACCTCGCTTTTTGTGAAAAAAACGATGGTGTGTATGCAAAATCGTCTTTGAAAAGTGACGTTTCAAAAACGTCGTTTTTTTACTTCACAGAAAACGTCGTTTTTTTTTTTTCATCGCAAAAAACGACCGTGTGTACGCGGCATTAGAGTTTCAATTTGTATGCAATCAGGCACGCCCTTGCACTACATGGTTTTGGTAAATCTGAAGACAAAAATCTGCAGATAATCTGATGGTGTGTATGGGGCTTAAGTCCGGCGTAAAGTTACCCCTGCTATATGAGGCGTACGTAATGTTAAGTATGGACATCGGGACAGCGTCGTCGTTTGCGTAAAACGTTCGCGAATAGGGCTTTGCGTAAGTTACGTTCACGTCGAAACCAATGAGTATTTGTGGCGTAATTTTGAGCATGCGCACTGGGATACGTCCACGGACGGCGCATGCGCAGTTCGGAAACAGCTTCAATTACGTGGGGTCACGATTATTTACATGGATCACGCCCCCTACCTGCCTATTTTGAATTAGGCGCGGTTACGCTACGCCGCCGTAACTCTGGGTGCAGCTTCTTTGTGAATACGGCACCTGCCTCTCAAAGTTACGGCGGCGTATCGTAAATGAGATACGCTACGCCCGCACAAAGATACGCGTCTGTACGAGAATCTGGCCCAAAGACTTTCCTTGGAACACAAAAAATAGTTGCCGACTCTGATGCCGCGTACACACGATCATTTTTTGTGATGGAAAAAAATGACGTTTTCTGTGAAGTAAAAAACGACGTTTTTGAAACGTCACTTTTCAAAGACAATTTTGCATACACACCATCGTTTTTTCACAAAAAGCAAGGTTACGTTCACCACACTTTTCCATTGAAGCTCGCTTCATAACTAGCTTCTGGGCATGCGCGGGTTGAAAAACGTCGTTTTGAACGACGTTTTTGCTACACACGGTGACTTTTTGTGAAACAAAAAACGACCTTTTGAAAAACGACACAAAAAATTCAAGCATGTTGGAATTTTTTTTTGATCGTTTTTTTTAAGACAAAAAACGACGTTTTGCCCACACACCATCAATTTAAATGACGTTTTAAAAAACTTCGTTTTTTTTTCATCGCAAAAAACGACCGTGTGTACGCAGCATCAGTCATTATGAATTAATCCGTGTTATTTAAACCACCAAGCAATAAAACAAGTCCCAAAATGATTTACCTCTACTCATAGGTGGAACCTCTCTGCTGCCCTTGGCATTATCACAGTAGAAGACACGGCGGGACTCCTCCTATAAGAAGTGTAAAGTATAGGGTGTAGCTGGAAGCCGTGTATTCAGCGAGAGGGAAAGGCCACGGGAGGAAACAAATTGATTCTGACATTTTCAGAATAGTGGACGGAATCGGAAAGTTGCAAAGTGCCATTTACTTTTTACATAAAACTGAAGATACTTTCCATTTAAACTTCTGGAAGTAAAAGCTTTTCCTGAGAGCACATCCTACAAGATGTAAAAGAACACGCAGGAGGGTGCAAGCACCTAGTGCATTACCAGAGTTTTCATTAAAAAAAAAAAAAAAATTAAAAGATTAAATGGGTACACACAAAAATGGAAGGTACAAAAGCATTAACCACTTCAGCCCCGGAAGGATTTGTGCCCTTAAAGGGGTTGTAAAGGTTATTTTTTTCCTAAATGGCTTCCTTTCCCTTAGTGCAGTCCTCCTTCACTTACCTCATCCTTCCATTTTGCTTTTAACCACTTAAGACCCGGACCTTTATGCAGGTAAAGGACCTTGCCCCTTTTTGCGATTCGGCACTGCGTCGGTTTTAACTGACAATTGCGCAATCGTGCGACGTGGCTCCCAAACAAAATTGCCGTCTTTTTTTTCCCACAAATTTTTTTTTTTTTGGTGGTATTTGATCACCTCTGCGGGTTTTATTTTTTGCGCTATAAACAAAAATAGAGCGACAATTTTGAAAAAAATGCAATATCTTTTACTTTTTGCTATAATAAATATCCCCCAAAAAATTAATAAAAAAAAATGTTTTCCTCAGTTTAGGCCGATACGTATTCTTCTACATATGTTTGGTAAAAAAAAAAAAACGCAATCGATTTTATTTTGCGCAAAATTTTTAGCGTTTACAAAATATGAGTTTTATTGCATTTTTATAATTTTTTTTTTTTTTTTTAACTACTAAAGCGTTTTTTTTTTTTTTTTATGACTGCGGCATTATGGCGGACACTTCGGACAATTTTGACACATTTTTGGGACCATATGGGACTATAAAAATGCATTGTTTACTGTGAAAATGACAAATTGCAATTTGGGAGTTAACCACTAGGGGGCGCTGAAAGGGGTTAAGTGTGACCTCATATGTGTTTCTAACTGTAGGGGGGCGGGGCTGGACATGTGACGTCAGTGATCGCCTTTCCCTATATCAGGGAACAGATGATCAATGACAGCACCACAGTGAAGAACGGGGAAGCTGTGTTTACACTCACCTCTCCCCGTTCTTCAGCTCAGGGGATCGATCGCGGGACTCCAGCTGTGATCGGGTCCCGTGGCCGCGGTCACTGAGCTTCGGACTGGGTTGCGGGCGCGCCCCGCGACCCACGGCTGGGCATTTAACAATCACGTACAGGTACGTGATTGTGCCCAGCCGTGCCATTCTGCCGACGTATATCGCGTTAGGCGGTCCTTAAGTGGTTCAATAAACTTTCCAATTTTTTTTCCAAAAGCTGTACTTGCATAGGAGATATATTTACCTACATTGGGCCAGATTCATGAAGAGTTAGGCTGGCGGATCCAGTGATCCGCCAGCCTAACTGTCACTTTAAGCCGGCGTTTCTGTTTTATATAACCAGAAAACAAGAAACGCCGGGTTGGAGTTCTGATGCGATCGGCGTAATTGAATTTCGCCATCGCATCGTTACTTCAACTTAAAAATGGCGCCGGGGGCGTTCCCGCCGATTTACGCTCAAAAAATATGTTAATGAGCGGAAATCGTCAATTCACGATATTTTTCGGGCGCGACGCTGTGACTTTACGACGTTTCCGGAAGCGATACGCGGCGTATAGATAAAGCAGCCCCCTAGTGGAGTATCCTATGATTAGGTATTGCCGTCGTCATCGCGTCGGAAAAAAACCAAATCGCGTCGTTTGCGTAAAACATTCATGAATGGGGACGTGACGTCATTGACGTTCACTGACAGAACTTGGAGCATGCGCACTGGGATGCATTGACACTCGACGCATGCGCAGTACGTTCGCCGCGGGATCGCGCATAGTTAGAATACTACACGCCCCGTACCCGCCCAATTTGAATTCCGCTGGCTCATTTGTTATGCGCTGCCGCAACTTTAGGAGCAAGTGCTTCCTGAATAACAGCACTTGCTCCTAAAATTTCTGCAGCGTAACGCAAATGAGATGCGTTACTCCAGAGCAAAGATGCTCCCATCTACCTGAATCTGGCCCATTGATTTAAAATCCTTTGCTGACGTCTCTTCTTAAACTGACAAATCTGGGAGCGTCCATCTTTTGTGTGCCCCCCGATTATGTGCTCTGATTTCTCCTCTCGACCCCTACGACTATAGGACAAACAAAAATACTATGGGCCAGATTCAGGTAGAGTTACTCTGGAGTATCAGTGATACTCCAGCCTAACTCTCACTTTGAGCCGGCTTATCTGTTTTCTGTAGTCAGAAAACAAGATACGCCGGGATTGAGTTTAGATACGAGCGGCTTAATTGTATTTGCCATCGTATCGTAACTGCAATTTGAAAATGGCGCTCGGGCGTTCCCGCTGATTTACGCCAAGAATATGTAAATCAGCGAGAGACGGAAATTCACGATCGTACGCGGGCCTGACGCAGTGACTTTCCAACGTTTCCGTAAGTGATACGCGCCGTAAAGAAAAACATGCCCCCTAGGTGGAGTATCCTATGTTAAGTATGGCCGTCGTCATCGCGTCGAATTTAAAAATGTTAGCGTCGTTTGTGTAAAATGTCCGTGAATGGGGATTGACGTCATTGACGTTCACTGACAGAATTTGGAGCATGCGCACTGACAGTCGACGCATGCGCAGTACATTCGCCGCGGGATCGCGCCTAGTTTAAATAATACACGCCCCCTACCCGCCCAATTTGAATTCCGCCAGCTCATTTTCGCTACGCCGCCGCAACTTTAGGAGCAAGTGCTATGTGAATAACAGTACTTCCTCCTAAAGTTTCGGCGGAGTAACGTAAATGAGAAACGTTACTCCAAAATAAAGATCCGCTCTCCTACCTGAATCTGGCCCTATATGTAATGCTATTAAAAAATATATGTGATCCTAAGTCCACTTGACCTCTGGAAGATTTACCCCCCTTTCATGACCAGACTGTTTTCTTGCGATACAGCACTGCGTTTTTTTAACTGACAATTGCCCGCTCATGCGATGTTGTACCCAAATTAAATGTATGTCATTTTTATTCCCATAAATAGAGCTTTCCTTTGGTGGTATTTGATCACCACTGAGTTTTTATTTTTTTGCGTTATAAACAAAAAAGACCGATTTAAAAAATATATATATATATTTTTTACTTTGTACTAGTGGATAGTGGTTGAGGGGTCATAAACCTTGTCCCCAAGTTATTGCCTCGTACTGTACTGAACATTTTAGTTATAATCTCAGATTTTCCTTTTTTATTCGGTTATGAAATCTCCCTTCTGTATAAGAGCTTTTTTATAGTTGTGGAAGATTAGATTATACAAACCTTACTTTGGGTTAGGATGACCGCTGTAATTATGATTCACACAGAATGTCAGTCAATTAAGGAACCTAAAGTGGAAATATACTGAAAAATAAATTGTGGGTAATTTCATGACCTGACAAGCACAATTGTATGAAACAGATGAAGAGCCCGTGTCCTCTCCAGCAGTTCAGCGTACCTTCGTCGCCTCACTCCCAGTGACAGAATTGGGACCCGCCGTGCACTTAACACGGACCTCATGTGTGTACTTGCTAACTCCTTCACTCCCGTTCCATGCAGCCAGGCTATGGGTCTCCATAACGCAGGTTTGGTCCCGGTTGCATAGGGAAACAGACCATAGGGGAGCGAGCCAGATCACAACCCCCTCGCTACCAGCAGTGGCGTCACTAGGCGGGTGCGGGGGGTGTGAGCCGCACCCGGGTGACACCCACCAGGGGGATGACACCCATGGGTAGCGGAACCACTAACAACGCCCGCTGCCCTGATTAGCTGTGCCTCGCGCCGCTGCTGTATCCATTAGCGTTGCGGACTGAAGCCGCTTCCCCCTCGCCTCTGTTTTTATCCACACAGGAAGAGGAGCTTGTGCTTGAGGGACACACACCGCTGTGTGTATCTGACCGCTCTGTTCTGAGGTCTGTAAGGGGGCATCTATACTAATAAGGGGTCTCCACTGAGGGGGGTGTCTGTACTGATGGAGGGTTCTGCACTGAGGCGGGGGTGTCTGTACTGAACGGGGGTCTGCACTGAGAGGGGGTGTCTGAACTGAGGGGGGATGTCTGCACTGGGGGGTCTACACTGAGGCGGGGGTGTCTGTAGTGATGGGGGGTGTCTGTACTGCTGGGGGGGTCTGCACTGGGGGTCCTGCACTGAGGCGGGGGTGTCTGTACTGCTGGGGGGTCTGCACTGGGGGTCCTGTGATTTGAGGGGTCTGCACTGAGGCGGGGGTGTCTGTACTGAAGGGGGGTCTGCACTGAGAGGGGGTGTCTGAACTGAGGGGGGATGTCTGCACTGGGGGGTCTGCACTGAGGCGGGGGTGTCTGTACTGCTGGGGGGTCTGCACTGGGGGTCCTGCACTGAGGCGGGGGTGTCTGTACTGATGGGGGGTCTGCACTGTCTCTGTACTAATGGAGGGGGGTCTGCAATGAGGTGGGGGTGTCTGTACTGATAGAGGGGTCGGCACTGAGGGGGTGTCTGTACTGAGGGGGGTTTATATTGAGGGAGGGGGTCTATATTGATGGAGGGGGAAGTATACTGCAGAAGGGGGGTCTGTAATTAGTGGAGGGGGGTCTGTACTGAGGGGGGACTATAGTTGGTGGGGGAATGACACCATGTTTTTTCGCACCGGGTGACACCAACCCTAGTGACGCCACTGGCTACCAGAGGACCCATCACCATGTACTAGTTCCTGGGTACCCCTAGAAACTGCATACCTCCTCCTGTTTGTCTTGCTGAGTACACCTTCCATAGTTGCTTTGCTTCATGTCCCACGTGTGCTTTACTTTCCCTAGTGCATTCACTATATCTGGTCTCCAACAGTACACAGAACGTGGAAATGCAATTATCTTAGTAACTGTAAACTGCTAAATACCTTTTCTCATCACCAGTCTTGTCTGGCTCGGACTTGCCTTCAGGCTCGGCTAACCACAGATCGAGGTAAAAAGCCAATAACAGAGGCCCTACCATGTGATCAGCTGTGTCCAATGACATGATCAGTGTGTAGCGCCCCCTTGCTTTTCGCATGGGCATTTTTCTAAAACTAGTTTGACTGGGAGAGTTACATTGCTCCCAGTCGTGATTTGTCAGGGTTAATGACCTGTGTTGTTCTGGAAAGGACCACTGGCTCGGACTGCATTCTGGGGATGTGAGTTCATCGTTGGCCGGCAGTGGGAGCCGGAGGGATTTCTGGCGGATGGAATCTTCCCCAGCAGCCAATTGGAGAGGGTTTTCTCTCGCTGGGCATGCTGGGGCGTTTTGCGGCGCGGGGTCCCGGGGTCGGGGTGCGGCACCCACCTTCAGGGTGTGCGCATTCATGGACCCTGCCGGCGTGGCCAACCTGGCCAGGTTATAGGTCTTATCGAGTCTCAATCGGAGACGAAACTGAGGGGACCCCGGGGGTTCTCTGGGTTCCCAAATGCAGTATAGAAGATCCGGCGTCCGGGCAATGGACAGGTACGCTTTGCTGTCACCCGGAGATCTGTTCTAAAGTAGTTGCTGGGAGGATTCGCTCTGTTCGGACACTCCAAATCATTTACACTTTATTGGCCTGTGGCAGGGGCTTAGAGTCGGGTCAGTGAGAGAGACTCGTTCCTCCCAGCTAGACTTTAAGGTTGTCTAAGAGAGAGAGAGAGACCTGTCCGGGAGACACCTCACCCACCCAAGGCATTGAGTGGCGACGTGTGGGCTTTATGTCTTTTCAAGAGCTAATCTCTGCTACACCAATATCCAGGCCTGACATCTACATGTGCCCTGATTATCATTGCTGATGTCCCTTTAACACTAGCTGGTTATCCTTGTTAAAGGGATATCAGCACTGATAATCAGTGTGCTGATTATCAGTGCAGTCCCAACAGTGCCCAGCAATGCTACCAATGAGTGCTCGTCAGTGCTGCCAATCAGTGCCCATCAGTGCCTCCTCATCAGTGTCACCTGTCAGTACTGCCTATCGGTGCTCATCAGTCTCGCCTACTAGTGCCTATCAGTTCTGCCTATCAGTGCCTCCCATCAGTGCAGCCTTATCAGTGCCTCCTCATCAGTGCTTTCTTATCAGTGCTGCCTATCAGTGCAGCCTTATCAGTGACCATCAGCGCCACCTATCAGTGGCACCCATCAGTGCCGCCTATCAGTGCTGCCTTATCAGTGCCCAGGGCCGATCCGCCCTATAGGCTCACTATGCAATCCGCTTAGGGCCCCGCAAATCTGTGGAGGGCCCCCCAAACTATTAGAGGCCCCGTCTGGCGAAACTTCATTTTTGGCCCCTCACCCCGCTTTTCAACTCGCTGGCGGCATGGGAGAAGAGGTAAGAAGTCAGCACCCCCCGCTTCTCACTTTAATGTAAGATGTAATTTCCGACAGCAGAACATCCCCTCCCCCCGCCTCTCAACTTTAATGTGACTTGTCATTTTGCTTAGGGCCCCCCAGGGAGGTCAGGATCGGCACTGACAGTGCCCATGAGTGCTGCCTCATCAATGCCCATCAGTGCTGCCTATCAGTGCAACGTTATCAGTGCAGCCTCATCAGCGCACATCAGTGAAAGAGAAAAATTAGCTGTTTGCAAAATTTTATAACAAACTATGAAAAATTATTTTGTTTTTCCAAATTTTGTATTTTTTCACTTGTTTAACAAAAAAAAAAAAAATTTTAAATACCACCAAAAGAAAGCTCTTTTTTTGTAAAAAACGAAAAATTATACAAATGTCATATGGGTACAGTGTTGCATGACCGCGCAATTGTCATTCAAAATGTCACAGCGCTGAAAGCTGAAAATTGGCCTGGGCAGGAAGGGGGTAAAAATGCCTTGTAGGCAAGTGGCTAAAGCGATAAAGCGATCATATAATGAGGGAAAGACTGACCCAGCACTTCACAAGCAAGAAAAGAGCCACTGGGGAGTTTTTTTAATGAAATTAAAGAGGAGTTCCACCCTAAAAAATGACTTTTTTTTAATCCACTCCTCACCCCCATACATGCCACATTTGGCATGTAATTTTTTTGGGGGGGGAGTGGGGGCTTCAGTAGGAGTGGGACTTCCTGTCCCACTTCCTGCTTCCGCCGAGGGGCTGGTTAGGCGATTGAGCTTAATCGCCTACACCAGCCCCTCCCTGTAGGCGATCACATGGGACACATGACAGGTCCCATGCGATCGCCTCTCCAATCAACGGCGAGCCGCGCCGCGCGCGCATGTGCAGTGCGGCTCGCGCATGCGCAGTGCGGCTCGCGCATGCGCAGTGGGTGCCCGGCCGTGAAGCCGAAGGCTGTCACGGCTGGGTGCCCACAGTCGAGATGGAGACGCCGGCCGGGGAGGGGGGGAGAGGAGCGGAGCCCCGGTCGGCGCATCGCTGGAACGCAGGAGCAGGTAAGTGAGTGTTTATTAAAAGCCAGCAGCTACACTTTTTGTAGCTGCTGACTTTTAATAAACACAATTTTGGCTGGAACACCCCTTTAAAGTTCCTGCTCGCCAAACCGCAGATCTAAATGCCGCCATCCAGAGCTGTCTTAATGAGAGAGCACACCTGGGCACTGCCCAGGGGCCCCAGCTGCATGGGGGGCCCCTGCACTTTCCCACAATATTCTTTTTTTTTGTGACAAGTTTCTGAGCAGTACTTTCTTTTTTATTTATTATGTTTACAAGGTGCAGCTCTCATTAACACTCAAATGTGTGTTCAAAAGTCTTGTGCATTATTTATTCCTCTGATAATGTCACGGCGATGCGCTGCGTTTGTCTTGCTGGAGCTGTGAAAACGTCTTTTATTCATTCACACAAAGTGCATTGAAAATCCCGTCTTTGTACTTTATATATGTTGACAAGGTGTCATTTTTTTTTCTAAAGCAAATAAAGTTAAATATTTGCTCAGCACACCAAGCTGTGTTTTATCTATCGCATAAGTGCTTGTTGTGCCGTGTTCAACATTGCTCCTGCATCCTTTCTCCTACATTTTATTTTCCTTCAATGATCGTTGTCAGGAAGGATGCCGGCTGAGCCGAATGGAGGTTACACTTGGGAGATGGAACGGCAGAGGGGGAACCACAATGGAAAAAGGAGGGAATGGAAACTGGATCTGGATCACAGTAGTATGAATTGGACATGGGTGTTGGGTCAGGAGTCACTGAAGTACATGGCAGTGGCGGCTGGTGATCAAACATTTTTTTTTGGGGGGGGACAAACAAACTTAAAAAAAAAAAAAAAACATCAATTGCAGCCACTGTGCCCATCAAGCGCAGCCACTGTGCCCATGAAACGCAGCTACTGTGCCCTTCAAGCGCAGCCACTGTGCCTATCAAGCGCAGCCACTGTGCCCATCAATTGCTGCCACTGTGCCATCAAATGCAGCCACTGTGCCATCAAATGCAGCCACTGTGCCCATCAAATGCAGCCACTGTGCCCACCAAATGCAGCCACTGTGCCATCAAATGATACCACTGTGCCCATCCAATGGAGCCACTGTACCCATTAAATCCTGCCACTGTGCCATCAAATGCTGCCAGCATCAATTGCTACTACTGTGCCCATCAATTGATGCCAGTGTGCCGATCTATTGCTGCCAGTGTGTACATCAATTGCTGACACTGTGCCCATCAATTGCTGCTACTGTGCCATCAAACGCAGCCACTGTGCCCATCAAATGCAGCCACTGTGCCCATCAAATGCAGCCACTGTGCCATCAAATGCCACCACTGTGCCCATCAAACGCAGCCACTGTACCCATAAATTGCAGCTACTGTACCCATCAATTTCTGCCAGGGTTACCCATCTATTGCTGCCAGTGTACCCATCAATTGTTGCCAGGGTGCCCATCAATTGCTGACACTGTGCCTATTAATTGTTGCCAGTGTGCCCATCAATTGCCGCTACTGTGCCTCATCAAATGCTGCCAGTGTGCCCATCATTTGCCACTACTGTGCCTTATCAAATGCTGCCAGTGACACCGTCTATTGCTGCCAGTGTACCCATTAATTGCTGCCAGTGTGCCCATCAATTGCTGCTACGGTGCCTTATCAAATGTTGCCAGTGTGCTCATCAATTGCCGCTACTGTGCCCATCAATTGCTGCTACTGAGCCTTATCAAATGCTGCCAGTGTGCCCATCAATTGCCGCTACTGTGCATCATCAAATGCTAGCAGTGTGCCCATTATTTGCAACTACTGTGCCCCATCAAGTGCTGTCAGTGTGTCCATCAGTTGCCGCTACTGTTCCCCATCAATTGCTGCCAGTGTGCCCATCAAGTGCCGCTACTGTGCCCCATTAAATGCTGCCAGTGTGCCCATCAGTTGCCGCTACTGTGCCCCATTAAATGCTGCCTGTGTGCATCACCCAGAACTTACCTGTTTTGCAGCGGGTCAGCAGCAGTGTCCTGCACGCTCCTCAATGTCTTCTCCTGTTCTCCCGTCCTCTATCAGGCATCCAATCCCAGCGCCTGATAGAGGATCAGGTGACAGGTAACAGACCCGAGCACCTGATTGGCGGAGAGGCAGTTCAGTGTTAACAAAGCAAATTCCTTTGCTATGCTAACACAACGCTGAGTGAGCAGTGAACGCACAGCATGGCGCCCACTGTTTACCTTTTTGGGCACGCATTAGAACCTAGGGCTCTAATCAGGTGCTTCCAAAAAACACCCCGCCACTGTAATTCAGGTGCCTGAATTGGGGGCATCAGCGGCAACCATAGATAGATTCATGCAATGCATGAGTCTATCAAGGGTGATAGACCAGTGCCAGGACAGAGTGGGCTGCTTCCATGCACCCCTTACGGACGCACCGCCAATGAACAATGGGTCTATGTGAGAGCAAGTGATTCGGGATCCCATAGGGTAGTAATGGCGAACCATGGCACCTCATGGCATTTCCCATGATGCTCACCTACACTGCAGAGTGCATGAGCATTATGGGAATTGTAGTTCCAAAACATCTGGGGTGCCGAGGTTCGTCATTACTGCCATAGGGTGTGGAGCTCCCTCCAGCAGAGGTGCAGAATATTAACCCCCTTTGCCAGCCTGGGCCAGCCAACTACCTTGGCTAACATCAGGTAGGCAACCTGCCTACAGGCAGAACCAAGCTAGGAAATAAAAATGTGTGCACTCTTCCTCCAGCTCCAATATTCCTATACTTTAAATATTCATTTACTCACAGGTGTGTTGTGCTTATCCTAGGTCATAACCTCTGAGTTCACCCACGGTATGCAGCAGACACAATCTACCAGGAACATGCCAGAGATCAGGGCAGGCAACAGACACATATTACCAGGAACATGCCAGAGATCAGGGCAGGCAGCAGGCATGGATTACAAGGAACATGCCAGAGATCAGGACAGGCAACAGACATGGATTACAAGGAACGTGTCAGAGCTCAGGGCAGGCAACAGACATGGATTACCAGGAACATGCCAGAGATAAGGCCAGGCAACAGACACATATTACCAGGAACATGCCAGAGATCAGGGCATTCAGCAGGCATGGATTACAAGGAACATGCCAGAGATCAGGGCAGGCAACAGACATGGATTACAAGGAACGTGCCAGAGCTCAGGGCAGGCAACAGACATGGATTACCAGGAACTTGCCAAAGATCAGGGCAGGCAGCAGACATGGATTATCAAGAATATGCCAGAGGTCAGAGTAGGCAGCAGACACATATTACCAGGAACTTTCCATAGGTCAGGGCAGACAGCAGACATAGATCTTCAGGAACATGCCAGAAGTCAGAATAGGCAGCTGACATGGGTTGCCAGGAATAACAGTGGTCAAGGTAGGTAGCAGACATTGAAATGAGAAACATACCAGAGATCAGGACATGGAACAAACATGTATTACCAGGAACATGCCAGAGATCAGGGCAGGCAGCAGACATGGATTACCAAGAACATGCCAGAGGTCAGAGTAGGCAGCAGACGCATATTATCAGGAACGTGCCATAGGTCAGGGCAGACAGCAGACATAGATCTTCAGAAACATGTCAGAAATCAGGACAGGCAGCAGACCAGGGTTACCAGGAATACAACAGTGGTCAATGTAGATAGCAGACATAGAGAAGGAGTAACACACCAGAGATCAGGGCAGGCAGCAGACATGGATTACCAAGAACATGCCAGAGGTCAGAGTAGGCAGCAGACACGTATTACCAGGAACATGCCAGAGGTCAGGGCAGACGCAGATCTTCAGGAACATGCTAGAAGACAGGACAGGCAGCAGACGTGGGTTACCAGGAACACAACAGAGGTCAAAGTAGGTAGCAGACATGGAAAACCAGTAACACAACAGAGATCAGGACAGGCAACACACATTTATTACCAGGAACATGCCAGAGATCAGGGCAGGCAGCAGACATGGATTACAAAGAACTCGCCAGAGGTCAGAGTAGTCAGCAGACATGTATTACCTGGAACATGCCAGAGGTCAGTGCAGGCAGCAAACACAGATTATCAGAAAACAAATGCCTATTTTTCTGCAAGGTTTGCAGGGAGTTCATCCAGATTTTTTTGCAGGAAGACTTACCAGGAGCACAGGAGTCAGCTAATAATAACTTTGCTTGGGCATCGAGCCAGGACCTGAGTTGAAATAGGCAGGACAGTTGGAGGAAGCAACTCTGTTTAGCAGTGGCTTGACAACTGGGGAAGGTCCCCACTCTAATTGGCTGTGATAGAGGACCACCACTGAATTAGTGGTTGCCAGTTAGCGGGAGGGGAACTGCTTGGACTGACTGTGGCCTGTCACATGGGGTGCATTACTTCCGATTGGATGCTGTGACACTCCAAGCAGGGCTGGACTGGGACAAAAATTAGGCCCTGGACTTCATCCAGACTTGCCCACTTTGACATGTCTCCCGCACCAAGCACAAAATTCACCCGGGGCAAAGAGTCAGTTCGGTGCTCCCCTTATGGGACAAGTTTAGGCAGAAGTGAGAAACTCCCAGGCCATAGCTGTTGAGTCAGCTGTCTGTCCCCTCCCCCATGCTCCTCTGTCATCCCCCTGCTCCTCTGGTCCCCCCCTAATTTTCTGTTCCCCCCAGGTGAGTGCTGCGGGGAGAGAGAGGAGATGAGCTTTGCGGGGAGGGAGAGACAGAGGAGCGGAGGGGGGCGGTGGTCCGCTGTCTTTGAAGCCGGCCCACTGAGCCATCGGCTCACCGGGAAACTCCATGTAGTCCCAATGGCCAGTCCATCCCTGACTCCAAGTAAGGCATGAATGTGTGAGGGGCCACAAGCCATGGAAGTTGAGGCGGCACTGAACTGTTAAAGCTATATAGCAACCTAATATAAACTTAAGGTTGGGGTGGTAAAAACAAGCAGTTGAGCTGCATTTTATTGCCTCCCGAATGCCCCCATGTACATGGAACCATATGACGAAGACTCTTTGATTAATTAATTGATCCTGATACAATCTCTCAGGGTTAGCCATTTCTACCGGTCTGATTCCAAATTACTATGAGAGCATGCAAACTTTAGACAAAGAGATTCACGTCTTTTCAACATGGTCAGCCAAAGAGACTGAGGAGCTCACACAGCTCCTGTTTTATTAAACATAAAACATCACAAAATGCATTGATTGGTTCACATTATATGTCACACCCATCTCCCCCAGTTCCCCCACCCCCTTGGACTCAGCATGTAACCCTCATTGGCCAGTTCATACAGGTATAAGAAAAAGTCAATTGTCAGCTCCTTCGATCAGTCCTCTCTTGGTCACGAGACAAACATTCTTTTGGTAGGAGGAAGGCAGGATGTGGGGGAAGGTTTTTTTTCTCTTGAAACTGAATTCATATCTGTTCTTTTGGAATGAGGAATTTAGGAGTGAGCGGGGGATGGGGTGAGAGCGAAGAGTGGAGAGTGGGATGACATCTGCTCTTGCCTTCAATCTTTTGTCCTATATTGGGTTCATAACTTTAAAAACAATATCTGATTCTTCATTTCAATAGATGTGTAGTCGTATCTTTAGAATAATATCTGGACAAATATTTTCAAGGAATATACACACTTCATTTCAAATGGTAACTTTTACAAGGTAATATCTGATAAATCTTATCAAGGAAAATAAGCAGTATTGATCATTCCCATAAATACATAATAACTCCAAAGATCAAGCAATAAAAAGGAAACAAGCGATATAATGAAGGAAAGGCAACATCTGAGTGGCTCTATTCATAACACAAAAATATTCATTTTTATTCACATCCATCACACATATCACAACTATCTTGCAACCGGAGCTTCCTGTAATAAAGACTGGTCACTGATGCTCTCTCTCCTTGTGCAGGGTGGATGGTCTTTTCTCCGCCCCCTCCTGTAATTTTCTGCAGGCAGCCTGCAATAGGTGGGGCCTGTTGGGTCCCTCCCTTTTTCTCTGCTCTCTGCACAGGCTATGCACAGCACAATGATGATGTCACTGCTACTTTGACAAGGTAAGATCTCTGTGCTGCCCCAATATGGGCATAGAATATGAGATGCATAGCCTCAGTTAATATTAGCATTGTTATATAGATTAGAGTTCATATAGTGTGGTTTGCTTAACTATTTTCTCATAGCTAAATCTATGTGTTATCCTATGCTGCCATCTAGTGGCCTTTCTTGCAATGTACATGTTCTCTGTAATTCCTCATTAGTTACCACATTTTCCAGTTTATGTATGCCCCTCCCTACTTCCTGTGGGTAGTACTTCCTGTGTCATTCCCTCAGCTAGCAAGCCACATGTACAAGGACACACATGTATCTGCACGGTACTTGGGAAAGGCATCATCTTTTGACCGCACAATACTATTACCATTCATCTGCTGTTCCTGTTATCTGCTGTAACCCCTGAAGTTAAAGAATAAACACCTCTTTTGAATGAATCGGTATTGACGAGTTCAGCTATCTGACAAGGATTGTCCGCAGTGAGTACATCTACTTATACAGGCCAGGCATAGAGGTCTCAGCAAGGGATATATCGCTATCACAACAATCGGAGTCAGAATAGTCAAAAGATGCATAGAATTCTTACAGCCTGCTGTGTATATGTGTGTGCCTAATCTGCAATCAAGCTCAGTGCCAGCCGCCATCTTACTGCCGCCAAGCTTACTGTGCTTCATGTGAATGTTGAAAGCTGTTAAATTGAACTGTGTTACCCCACCTGTCTAAGCTGCTGTTTGCCTTCTTAAAGAGACAGTACCATTTTTTACAAAACCGTGAGAAATGTCTAGACAAGGCTCTGAACACTCTTTTATGGCTGAACCCGCAGACGTACAGGGAGCAGACTCTGCAGATATTGCTGAACAGAGTGTAAGACCCAAGCGTACAATAAAACCAACACAGAAACTCAGAGAAAACTATGAATACACTAGAGATGAGTTCTCCAGCAAGCTGTCAGACCTCTGGGACAAAACTTCACACTGCATGTCAGTTTTGAAGAAAAATAATGATAAGCGCTACAGATACAAAATAGTGCAAGACACCAAAGAATAATAACAGACTGATGATAAACCAAAAAATTCCCAGGATAATAGAATGTAACCAGTGACTGTATTAAGCGTGCTGGGAGGTGTTGCTGCGAGTCCCGTAACACTGATATTTCTAAGTGCCACTAGTGAGTGCCTCATCAATCAAAAGGGGCGGCACTATATATCAGATAAGGTGAATAACAGGCAGTCTCTATACAATGGTGGGATAAATAACTGGATAAGATGTGATGGAAGTCTTCATTTGAAATGCTGTGCCGGGTTATTCAAATCCAAAGGAGTATTGTAGTTCCCTTACCTTAGGGTTGCTATATATGAGCATATATAGATGTATCCTGCTGTATTAGCGACCTCGATTTCTCTCTGGAAATTCCTCTTCCTTTTCCTTATGTCTGGGATGATCAGGGCTCAAGGCTCCATAGATGGATCAAAGGGTATGTGGAATGAGAAAAACGAGGAAAAAAACAGCCTCCAATGGTGAAGTACATCGATGTTCAAAAAGGAGTAGTTTATTTAAAATATATCAGAAATGACAAGCGGTGGTCCAAGATGGACTGCACCGAATAAAACCAAAAAATATGAATAAGTGACAAGATAAAAAACTTAGAGACGGAGCGGAGCGATTAGATTGCCACTACCGCTATGTCTGTTGGCCTCCGGCTTGCGCGGGTGTCACGTGATCTCAGTTCCCTACGTCGTTACGTCACGTACCTCGTGACTTCATCAGGGGATTCCTATTGGTTAACTGGTCACGGCTTATATTTACTATTGACCGGATGTAAACAAGCCGCCATTTTCTTGAAGTCCCGTTCTTGGGACAAATGTAGGCTATGTGTGGGCCAGGATAAGATAACGCTGAGGCAATGAGCGCCTACAACAAATAACATAAGCTAAAATATGGTTAAAACCGGACTGCCATGCATATTATTCGAGCCTTATAAGGCTTCCAGGTCATCCTAATGTGTGATGGTACATATAATTTAGGCAGTTTTAGAGGATGTGGTGTGATAGCCCACATCATATAGGGGTTCCCTTAGATTAATTATAACAGTTATAAAAGATGTGGTGTGGTATCCCACATCATATAGGAGTTCCCTTAGATGAATAAAGTGTAAAAATTATTATACAAATAGAAATGAAGCTATATAGAAATAAGAATAAAAAATAAATATATATGCAAAAATAAATATTATTTAGGAATTATATTAATGGATGCAGGATATGATTCTTATCTGCATTTCATAGTAAAGGACAATATTGTCATCTTTTCTAAGATCCCCTCTTTCCATATAATACAGTGCATAAAAAGTCTGAGAATAGAATAACTACAGATAGCCCTATAGTGCACTGAAGGCTCTATTGGTGGATTGCTAGGCAATCACACATGTAGATACATGACCTATGGTACATGGTGGTAAATCATAGGTGTAGTCACTATTTGACAAGGTGGAGAATTGGTCATGGGATGAGATAATGGTCTACAACCATGTGTTCCCTGACACCCTCTCAAGTCCGAAGCCATCAGACTAGACTAGGATACACATTGTAGTGATGTACACTCAATCCCAAAGTCCTGCATGGATTAGTAGCATGGGGGCTTACTTTTATCCTGGATACTCTGATGGTCAGCCAGGTGGGATAATGAAATGATACATTGTCACTTAAATTCCCATTGAGATCAAATCAAAGACCAGAGTGATAGAGTTAAAATGATAGGAGGCTAGAAATTATTGAGAAAGCAATTTAAGTCGAAGTCGACGTTTAGGCCCCCTGGTGTAAGTGTGTTGAGGGTATGAATCCAGCGTGATTCTTTTTGGCTGATAACCCGAATTTTATGGCTACCTCTCCAAGATGCTTTATATTTATCAATACCCCAAAATTGTAACGAAGAGGGATCTTCATTATGTACTTTTGAAAAATGTCGTGATACACTGTGTTTGGTATAGCCGTTAGATATATTTCGTATATGTTCTTCTATTCGTAGTTTGAGCTTTCTTTTAGTCCTACCCACGTATTGCAGTTTACAGTCACACTGTAACACATATATGACACCTTCAGTGTGACATCCAATAAATTCATTGATTTGGTGTGTATGGCCTGTGTTACTGCTAACGAAGTCTAACCTTTTGCCTTGGAATAGTTTGGCATGCCTGCAGGCAAAACAATTTCTGCAGTGAAAAAACCCCTTGCCATTAAAGAAGGAGAACATGGGTTTCGGGGGTGGAGCAATAGTCGATTTAACCAATAGATCTCTTAGTGTGGGAGCTCTTTTGTAAATAATTCTGGGTGTAGGGGGAAGTATTGATTTCAGATCTTTGTCCCCTAGTAGTACGTGCAAGTGTCGCTGAATAAGTTTGTTAATGTCTTTATGTTGGACATTATAGTCCAATATGAGGCTAGGTGTTATTTCCATTGAATTCCCTTTATCTTTCTTCTTATTTTCTAGCATGGGTTTTCTATCTAGAATTTCGACTTTTCGGATTTGTTCTTCTATCCAAAATGGTTCATATCCTTTCTCTTCAAACCTTTTGCCGATGAATGTGGCCTGCATTTTAAAGTCCTCCTCCTTGGTGCAGTTTCTTTTTAATCTGATCAGTTGACCTTTTGGTATGTTATACAGCCACGGTTTATGGTGGCAACTTTCCACTGACAGATAGCTGTTGGTGTCCACTGCCTTGAAATAGGTTTTGGTTACAATTTTATTTCCTTCTAACGTGATACTCAGATCTAGGAAGTCAACTGTTTTATCATCTATCTTCCAAATGAGATTTATGTTTTTCTCATTGTTGTTTAGACCTGACATATAGTTCTCCAAGCTGTCTTTGCTGCCATTCCATAGAATGATGACATCATCTATGTACCTTTTGTACAGTATAAGTTCCTCTGGCGTATGGGCGTATATGGCCATTTCTTCCCATTGGGCCATAAAGGCATTTGCCACACTAGGGGCAAACTTGGCGCCCATAGCAATGCCTATGGCTTGTTTGAAATAGTTCTGGTCATGCCAGAAGTAGTTGAATTTGAGGCAAAACTCAAGGCATTTGATGAGATATTTACGCTGTTTGCATGCCAAACTGCTATGCATGCGTAGGAGCCACTTAGTGGCATGGCAAGCATCATGATGGCCCACTATCGTGTACAGGGACGCAACGTCTGCTGTTGCAAGCAGTGTACATCCTTCTTGTACAATAGTGGTGTCTAACAGTTGGAGAATATGTTTAGTATCCTTTAGGTAGGCTCTAGTGTTTTGAACTGCTGGTTGAATGAAAAAATCAATGTATTGGCCCATCCTAGATGTTAGTGATTCGATGCCATTAACGATGGGTCTTCCAGGAGGGTTATCTTTGGACTTATGAATTTTGGGCACAGTATAGATAATTGGAATTCTGCAGCATTCTGGTATCAAGTACTTGGCTTCTTGTTTATTTAGGATGTCTTTTTGACTCCTAGATTGACCACTAGTTTCAATTCCTTTTTATAGATGTTGGTAGGATTACCTGCTAGTTTGATGTAAGTATCCTTATCTGTCAATTGTCTGTCTAATTCTCCCAGATATTGTTCCTTTGTTTGAATCACTATGGCTCCCCCTTTGTCCGCGGGACGGATAACTATGTCATTTCTTTCTGTCAGTAGTTTGATTCCCTTTTTCATATGTATCGGATCATATTGCTTTTTGATTTTAAGCTCTGCTAGGTCTTCAAGGACTAATTTTTTGAAGACTTCTATGTGTTGGTTGTCCGACACCTGTGGGTTGAAGGTGGAATTATTTTTGAGTGTACTGTGTGTTCGTACGTTGTTAAGTGTATTTTGTACGGGGTGTGAATATTTATCATGGAGAAAGTATTTTTTCATGTTCAGCTTTCTGATGTATTTTCGAATACCAATATAGGTGTCAAATTTGTTCAAATTTTTGATTGGTGCATGTTTTAATCCCCTATCGAGGACAGCCAGCTCTTCACTGGTTAATTGTACAGAGGTTAAGTTTACCACGTTTTCTCCTCGTCTTTTCTTTTTCTTTTGTTGTCTCTTTCCTGCTCTGTTTCCTCTCTTCTTTCTGGACTTGATCTTGTTGCTGTTTCCTGTGTCCTCCTTTTGGGCGAGCAGTGGGGCTCCTGAGTGGGTCTCCGTGGGGAATAATCCCTCCTTTCCTTGTCTAAAAAAGACCGTGGTGCTATATAGTATTGTTGGTCATAATTTGGACGTGGATCTTCGTAATATTGGTCCTGATAACTTCTAATGGGTTCAAATCTATTGTGGGTCACAATCGGGGTTCTGTTGTAACCTCCATAGTGTTCTTGTGGAAATGAAGGACCTCTATTGTGGTTGCTATAATAATCATACATTGTAGGAGGAGGGGGAGGTCCTCTGTTGTACCCTCCATACGATTCATGTGGTGGAGGAGGAGGTCCTCTATATTCTGTGGTATTCTGTGGTGGAGGAGGAGGTCCTCTAATATAGAGGACCTCCTCCTCCACCACATGAATCGTATGGAGGGTACAACAGAGGACCTCCCCCTCCTCCTCCAATGTATGATTATTATAGCAACCACAATAGAGGTCCTTCATTTCCACAAGAACACTATGGAGGTTACAACAGAACCCCGATTGTGACCCACAATAGATTTGAACCCATTAGAAGTTATCAGGACCAATATTACGAAGATCCACGTCCAAATTATGACCAACAATACTATATAGCACCACGGTCTTTTTTAGACAAGGAAAGGAGGGATTATTCCCCACGGAGACCCACTCAGGAGCCCCACTGCTCGCCCAAAAGGAGGACACAGGAAACAGCAACAAGATCAAGTCCAGAAAGAAGAGAGGAAACAGAGCAGGAAAGAGACAACAAAAGAAAAAGAAAAGACGAGGAGAAAACGTGGTAAACTTAACCTCTGTACAATTAACCAGTGAAGAGCTGGCTGTCCTCGATAGGGGATTAAAACATGCACCAATCAAAAATTTGAACAAATTTGACACCTATATTGGTATTCGAAAATACATCAGAAAGCTGAACATGAAAAAATACTTTCTCCATGATAAATATTCACACCCCGTACAAAATACACTTAACAACGTACGAACACACAGTACACTCAAAAATAATTCCACCTTCAACCCACAGGTGTCGGACAACCAACACATAGAAGTCTTCAAAAAATGAGTCCTTGAAGACCTAGCAGAGCTTAAAATCAAAAAGCAATATGATCCGATACATATGAAAAAGGGAATCAAACTACTGACAGAAAGAAATGACATAGTTATCCGTCCCGCGGACAAAGGGGGAGCCATAGTGATTCAAACAAAGGAACAATATCTGGGAGAATTAGACAGACAATTGACAGATAAGGATACTTACATCAAACTAGCAGGTAATCCTACCAACATCTATAAAAAGGAATTGAAACTAGTGGTCAATCTAGGAGTCAAAAAAGACATCCTAAATAAACAAGAAGCCAAGTACTTGATACCAGAATGCTGCAGAATTCCAATTATCTATACTGTGCCCAAAATTCATAAGTCCAAAGATAACCCTCCTGGAAGACCCATCGTTAATGGCATCGAATCACTAACATCTAGGATGGGCCAATACATTGATTTTTTCATTCAACCAGCAGTTCAAAACACTAGAGCCTACCTAAAGGATACTAAACATATTCTCCAACTGTTAGACACCACTATTGTACAAGAAGGATGTACACTGCTTGCAACAGCAGACGTTGCGTCCCTGTACACGATAGTGGGCCATCATGATGCTTGCCATGCCACTAAGTGGCTCCTACGCATGCATAGCAGTTTGGCATGCAAACAGCGTAAATATCTCATCAAATGCCTTGAGTTTTGCCTCAAATTCAACTACTTCTGGCATGACCAGAACTATTTCAAACAAGCCATAGGCATTGCTATGGGCGCCAAGTTTGCCCCTAGTGTGGCAAATGCCTTTATGGCCCAATGGGAAGAAATGGCCATATACGCCCATACGCCAGAGGAACTTATACTGTACAAAAGGTACATAGATGATGTCATCATTCTATGGAATGGCAGCAAAGACAGCTTGGAGAACTATATGTCAGGTCTAAACAACAATGAGAAAAACATAAATCTCATTTGGAAGATAGATGATAAAACAGTTGACTTCCTAGATCTGAGTATCACGTTAGAAGGAAATAAAATTGTAACCAAAACCTATTTCAAGGCAGTGGACACCAACAGCTATCTGTCAGTGGAAAGTTGCCACCATAAACCGTGGCTGTATAACATACCAAAAGGTCAACTGATCAGATTAAAAAGAAACTGCACCAAGGAGGAGGACTTTAAAATGCAGGCCAAATTCATCGGCAAAAGGTTTGAAGAGAAAGGATATGAACCATTTTGGATAGAAGAACAAATCCGAAAAGTCGAAATTCTAGATAGAAAACCCATGCTAGAAAATAAGAAGAAAGATAAAGGGAATTCAATGGAAATAACACCTAGCCTCATATTGGACTATAATGTCCAACATAAAGACATTAACAAACTTATTCAGCGACACTGGCACGTACTACTAGGGGACAAAGATCTGAAATCAATACTTCCCCCTACACCCAGAATTATTTACAAAAGAGCTCCCACACTAAGAGATCTATTGGTTAAATCGACTATTGCTCCACCCCCGAAACCCATGTTCTCCTTCTTTAATGGCAAGGGGTTTTTTCACTGCAGAAATTGTTTTGCCTGCAGGCATGCCAAACTATTCCAAGGCAAAAGGTTAGACTTCGTTAGCAGTAACACAGGCCATACACACCAAATCAATGAATTTATTGGATGTCACACTGAAGGTGTCATATATGTGTTACAGTGTGACTGTAAACTGCAATACGTGGGTAGGACTAGGCATGTGCATTTCGTTTCGTTCCGAATCGAAATTCGGACGAATTTTCCATTATTCGGACATTCGGATGCATACGAATTTCCGAATTGCTATAATAGCGAAAAATTTCGACCGTGTTCGGAATTCGTTCATTTTCGACCGAATTTCGAAAAAAAAGGTCGAAATCGATTTTTTTTTTCGAATTCCGAATCGAATACCCGCGGACTAAATTCGATCGGAATTCGAAAAAAAAAAAAAAAAAAAAAAAAAAAAAAAAAATATTTTCGAATTTAATTCGAAAAAAATTCTATTCGAAAAGAGACTTTGTTTTCTAATCTGGTTGAAATATTTTCGATTTCGACCGTTTTTTTCGAAATTCGGTCGAAAACGAACAAATTCGAAAAACGGTCGAAATATTTTCGATTTCGGCCGTATTTTTCGAAATTCGGTCGAAAACGAACGAATTCCGAAAACGAATTCAACACATGTAACGAACCTAACTTAACGAAATTTATTAAATGACGAATTGAAACGAAACGAAACGAAACGAATTTTTCACTTTTGCACATGCCTAGGTAGGACTAAAAGAAAGTTCAAACTACGAATAGAAGAACATATACGAAATATATCTAACGGCTATACCAAACACAGTGTATCACGACATTTTTCAAAAGTACATAATGAAGATCCCTCTTCGTTACAATTTTGGGGTATTGATAAATATAAAGCATCTTGGAGAGGTAGCCATAAAATTCGGGTTATCAGCCAAAAAGAATCACGCTGGATTCATACCCTCAACACACTTACACCAGGGGGCCTAAACGTCGACTTCGACTTAAATTGCTTTCTCAATAATTTCTAGCCTCCTATCATTTTAACTCTATCACTCTGGTCTTTGATTTGATCTCAATGGGAATTTAAGTGACAATGTATCATTTCATTATCCCACCTGGCTGACCATCAGAGTATCCAGGATAAAAGTAAGCCCCCATGCTACTAATCCATGCAGGACTTTGGGATTGAGTGTACATCACTACAATGTGTATCCTAGTCTAGTCTGATGGCTTCGGACTTGAGAGGGTGTCAGGGAACACATGGTTGTAGACCATAAATATCTCATCCCATGACCAATTCTCCACCTTGTCAAATAGTGACTACACCTATGATTTACCACCATGTACCATAGGTCATGTATCTACATGTGTGATTGCCTAGCAATCCACCAATAGAGCCTTCAGTGCACTATAGGGCTATCTGTAGTTATTCTATTCTCAGACTTTTTATGCACTGTATTATATGGAAAGAGGGGATCTTAGAAAAGATGACAATATTGTCCTTTACTATGAAATGCAGATAAGAATCATATCCTGCATCCATTAATATAATTCCTAAATAATATTTATTTTTGCATATATATTTATTTTTTATTCTTATTTCTATATAGCTTCATTTCTATTTGTATAATAATTTTTACACTTTATTTATCTAAGGGAACTCCTATATGATGTGGGATACCACACCACATCTTTTATAACTGTTATAATTAATCTAAGGGAACCCCTATATGATGTGGGCTATCACACCACATCCTCTAAAACTGCCTAAATTATATGTACCATCACACATTAGGATGACCTGGAAGCTTATAAGGCTCGAATAATATGCATGGCAGTCCGGTTTTTAACCATATTTTAGCTTATGTTATTTGTTGTAGGCGCTCATTGCCTCAGCGTTATCTTATCCTGGCCCACACATAGCCTACATTTGTCCAAGAACGGGACTTCAAGAAAAATGGCGGCTTGTTTACATCCCGGTCAATAGTAAATATAAGCCGTGACCAGTTAACCAATAGGAATCCCCTGATGAAGTCACGAGGTACGTGACGTAACGACGTAGGGAACTGAGATCACGTGACACCCGCGCAAGCCGGAGGCCAACAGACATAGCGGTAGTGGCAATCTAATCGCTCCGCTCCGTCTCTAAGTTTTTTATCTTGTCACTTATTCATATTTTTTGGTTTTATTCGGTGCAGTCCATCTTGGACCACCGCTTGTCATTTCTGATATATTTTAAATAAACTACTCCTTTTTGAACATCGATGTACTTCACCATTGGAGGCTGTTTTTTTCCTCGTTTTTCTCATTCCACATACCCTTTGATCCATCTATGGAGCCTTGAGCCCTGATCATCCCAGACATAAGGAAAAGGAAGAGGAATTTCCAGAGAGAAATCGAGGTCGCTAATACAGCAGGATACATCTATATATGCTCATATATAGCAACCCTAAGGTAAGGGAACTACAATACTCCTTTGGATTTGAATAACCCGGCACAGCATTTCAAATGAAGACTTCCATCACATCTTATCCAGTTATTTATCCCACCATTGTATAGAGACTGCCTGTTATTCACCTTATCTGATATATAGTGCCGCCCCTTTTGATTGATGAGGCACTCACTAGTGGCACTTAGAAATATCAGTGTTACGGGACTCGCAGCAACACCTCCCAGCACGCTTAATACAGTCACTGGTTACATTCTATTATCCTGGGAATTTTTTGGTTTATCATCAGTCTGTTATTATTCTTTGGTGTCTTGCACTATTTTGTATCTGTAGCGCTTATCATTATTTTTCTTAATTTTATTCACCAGTGTTTTGTGGGCACTTTAGATTGAGCCGCTTCTTACCAATTTATGTGACTCTAGCTTACACTCGTTTACTCACAGTAGCGCACCAGTTCCCTCTTTACAATTTTGCATGTCAGTTTTGCCACACTTTAATGATCAACCAGCTGAATTAAGAGACTCTATAGATCGCCTATCTGCTGCGTATGAACATTACCAGCGGCTGTCTGCAAAATACACTGCCTTCTTGCAAGACTGTAATATAGAGGACTTTTCAGCAGAACTGACCAAGACTGATGCACTGAACCAACAAAGGGATCTCTTAGTGCAAAATGCTCAGTGTAAGGCAGAACTCCGCATTGCTCAACTGCAAGAGACCAGATCTCACAGATCAATATCAACCAAGCACACTGCACGTTCTTCTAGATCCTCTCGCTCCAGAAGTTCAACATTAAGCGACAAGCTAATAGAGGCCCGCGCTGATGCTGAATCCAGAAAAGCGCAAAGCTCCCTTGCTAAGAAAGAAGCAGAGATGGAAGCCCAAAGCAAAGCTCTGCAAGCAGAGATGGCTGCTCGCCAGTCAGAGATGGAAGCCCAAAGCAAAGCTCTGCAAGCAGAGATGGCTGCTCGCCAGTCAGAGATGGAAGCTCAAATAAAGATTCTGCAAATAGAGAAAGAGGAAGCAGGTGCCCTAGCAAGGCTGAAAGTCCTTGAACAAGCAATGGGTCAAAGTACTAATTCAGACTGTCTTATCCCAGCAGAACTGGAAGATCCAATTGAACGCACCAGTGAATATGTGCTAAAGCATAATGCTTACAAAGTTACAGAGTCATCTCCTATACCTCCTACTAACAACACTGTTCTGACTCTCAACACAGTGACCTCTCAGCTCCAAATGCCTGAGCCTCCTCAAGTCCACAACACAAGTGCATCTACGCAGCAAACCACATCGACTCCTGCCAACAACAAGGTGACTTCCAGCGACAAGCCGCAGCTACAGCCACAGCCAGCAGAAGCCTTAGAGACTACACCAAAGTTAAGCGCTCATGCAACATCATTTTATCCTGGTAAACCTCACCCTTCTTCACCAGAGAACTTTCACACCCAAGGGGTTCCACAAGTTACTTTGGCACCAAAGAGTGAGAGATCAGACTTGAAAGACTTCGCCAGATATATGGCACACCGTGAGCTCATTAACACTAGCCTCTCAGGTTTGATGACTGTCCAGAGAGCTACAGGGCCTGGAGATCAACCTTCAAGGCTGCTATTGCTGATTTCAACCTTACTGCCAAGCAGGAACTTGATTATCTCATAAAGTCGCTGGGGCCAGAATCTGCAAATCGTGTTAAAAGACTGAGGACAGTACATGTTGACCACCCAGATGCAGGTCTTGTTGCTGCATGGGCAAGACTTGAGCAAGCCTATGGTAGCTCAGAAGCCATAGAAAGCGCTCTATTCAAGAGACTGCAAAACTTCCCAAAAATAGGGAACAAAGACTATCGCAAGCTCCAAGATCTAAGTGACCTCCTCATGGAGTTAGAGTTGGCAAAGACAGACCCACGTCTACCTGGACTAAGCTTCCTGGACACTGCTCATGGTGTCAATCCAGTGGTGTCTAAACTGCCATACGGCCTGCAAGAGAGATGGGCGCAGCAGGGCTCAAGGTACAAAAGAGACTATGACGTATCATTTCCTCCATTCTCATATTTTTGCAGGTTCATCAGTGAACAAGCCTGGATGAGAAATGATCCCAGCTTCAGCTTCAGTGAACCCAACTTACCTGCTTCATCATCATGACCATCACCAAGGTATGATAACACAGCAGCTAAACGCAGAGACTTTCATAGAGCAATATCTGTTAAAAGGACAGACGTCTCACCACCTGTGTCCTCTCATGCATACCAGAGTGATTTGGGTGGTAGAGATAAAGATCCTAATCGTCAGTGCCCTATTCACAAGAAGCCTCACCCTCTTAAGAAATGCCGAGAGCTGAGAGCAAAGACTTTACAAGAGCGCAGGGAGATTCTCCAGAAACTTGGAGTATGCTACAGGTGCTGTGCTTCTTATAGTCATTTTGCCAAGGACTGTAAAGTTGTCATCAAGTGCACAGAATGCAGTAGCGAAAGACATGTGACAGCTATGCATCCTACTCCACTTACAGACAGCCCACAGCAGCTACCTACCTCCACCCCTCTCTCAAATCATGGCGGGGAGCAACAAAGCCACGCTCTAGCCAAGGAGAATGTTTCTTCTTCATGCACAGAAGTCTGTGGAGAAGGTTTAGATCACAAGTGCTGTGCCAAGATATGCCTTGTTAAGGTATACCCAGAGGATCAACCTGAAAAAGCTGCCAGGATGTATGCCATAATAGATGAACAGAGCAACAGATCCCTGGTCAAGCCTAAATTCTTTGAGATCTTTGGCATTGAGGGTCATGCCACACTGTATACTCTCAGAACCTGTTCTGGTCGCGTAGAGACTTTCGGCAGAAAGGTCGATGGGTTCATGATGTCTCATATCGAAGGGAAAGATGGCATACTCCTACCAACATTAGTTGAGTGTGACCAAATACCAGATGAACGAGAAGAGATTCCTACTCCAGAGGCTGCATATCACCATCCTCACTTAAGGCACCTTGTTGATGAGATTCCCGCAATGGACATGAATGCTGAAATCTTAGTTTTGCTAGGAAGAGACATTCTCAGAGTACATAAGGTACGTGAGCAGTGTCATGGACCTGAGGATGCCCCTTATGCACAAAGACTTGATCTAGGCTGGGTAATAGTGGGCGATGTATGCTTGGATAGAATGTGTACGTCATCTGAGATCCACTCCTTCAAAACTTACATGTTAGGAAATGGACGTGCATCCCACTTCAAAGAGTGCCCTCACCATTATGAAGTAAAGGAGAAGCCTCTTGTCATAATCCAAGTACCTGATGTCACTCCTATCCTTTGTGACGACAACCTAGGTACCACAGTGTTTTGTACCACAAGTGACGACAACAAAATAGCCTTGTCAGTTGAAGACAGAGAGTTCATCAAAATAATGGACAAAGAATTCTTCAAGGATGAGTCTAACAGCTGGGTTGCACCATTGCCTCTTCGTGCTGCAAAGGTCAAACTGCCAAACAATCGTGAACATGCTTTATCCAGATTCAACTCACTTCAACGAACACTAAAGAACAGGCCTGAAATAAAGGACCATTTTTCATTACCTTTATGAAGAGGATCTTTGACAATGAGCACGCTGAGCAGCTCCACCTCTTCAAATACACGATGAGTGCTGGTACCTACCTTTCTTCGGAGTGTACCATCCACGTAAGCCAAAACAAATCAGGGTAGTGTTCGACTCCCCAGTGCCAAGCATCAGGGCGTATCCTTGAACGATATTCTTCTCACTGGCCCTAACCTAACCAACAACCTTGTAGGTGTACTCATGAGGTTCAGAAGAGAGCCAGTTGCCATAACTGCTGACATTGAACAAATGTTTCATTGCTTTATTGTACGAGAAGACCATAGGAACTTCCTAAGGTTTCTGTGGCACCGTGACAACAACATGGACAATGAGATGATTGAATATGAAGGTTCATGTTTTTGGAAATAGCCCCTCACCTGCCGTTGCAACATACGGTTTACGAAGGACTGCTCTTGATGGAGAACAGGAGTATGGTGCAGATGCTTCGTCGAGAGAGACTTCTATGTGGACGACGGACTTAAATCTTTACCTACAGCGGAAGAAGCCACAGACCTGCTCCAAAGGACACAAGGTATGCTTTCTGAGGCTAACCTCAGACTACACAAGATTGCCTCAAACAGTGTTGCTGTTATGAAAGCCTTTCGACCTGGCGATCATGCCACAGGGTTTAAAGACTTAAATCTGGGGATGGACATGCCACCTGTGCAGAGAAGTCTGGGCCTTCGGTGGGACTTATTAAAAGACACCTTCGGTTTTCAAGCCAGCTCTGCAGACAAGCCATTTACCAAGCGTGGAGTTCTGTCAGTGGTGAACAGCCTATACGATCCAGTGGGATTTGTGGCCCCCATCACCATACAAGGTAAATCCATACTTAGGCAGCTCTCAGAGACTATCAAAGATTGGAATGCTCCACTACCAATAGACAAACTTTCAAAGTGGGAGTCCTGGAAACAATCGTTACATGCCTTAGATGGAATCTGTATACCACGCTGCTACACTCCAACTTCCCTTGCTACCAGTCAGAGGAAAGAGCTTCACATCTTCTCAGATGCATCTACTGAGGCCATAGCGGCCGTTGCCTACCTCAAGGTGAGAACGGTAAAAGGTAGGCAAGGGAGAAAACAATCATGGACACCACATCCCATAGAGTACAGTGAATAGGGAAATGGGGGAAAAAAAGGGCAACAAGCCCCGGGACTTTAAACGGTGTCCAAATAAGACATTAGACTCAAGTAAAGAAAATATACAAAATTTATTTAATTTAGACATTTAAAACATGAAATAACATGATAAGATGAAATAAACAGTTAATGGTCCATAAAAGGACCAGCGTGGCTCACAATAAGGGCCACTAAAATCCTTGTACTCCATGTTTATCGTTTTTTGTCAAAACGTTTATTGTTTAATAGTTTTTTGTGATACTCAGCCATATTTTTGGTTTGGTTCTATTCAATCCAATGTACTTCAATGAGCAATGATCTTATTGTTTATTGTTTAATTAATGTGTGTTTTCTATCTACTTTATAGTCTTTCCCTGTACCAAGCCCCTGATGAAGCCCGGCTCTGGGCGAAACATGTTGGGCAATCGCCGAGTACAAGGATTTTAGTGGCCCTTATTGTGAGCCACGCTGGTCCTTTTATGGACCATTAACTGTTTATTTCATCTTATCATGTTATTTCATGTTTTAAATGTCTAAATTAAATACATTTTGTATATTTTCTTTACTTGAGTCTAATGTCTTATTTGGACACCGTTTAAAGTCCCAGGGCTTGTTGCCCTTTTTTTCCCCCATTTCCCTATTCACTACCTCAAGGTGAGAGATTCAGCTAATCTAACCCATGTAGGGTTTCTGTTTGGGAAAGCTAAGTTAGCACCCAAGCCTGAACACACAATTCCTAGGCTTGAACTTTGTGGGACTGTGCTAGCTGTAGAAATTGCAGATTTCGTACTGCGTGAGCTAGACATTCAGATAGATGACATCAAATTCTACACAGACAGCAAGGTTGTTCTGGGCTACATATACAACCAGACTAAACGTTTCTATGTCTATGTCAGCAACCGTGTAGAAAGAATAAGAAAATCATCTAAACACTGAACAATGGCATTATGTTCCATCTGAAATTAATCCTGCAGATCATGGCACCAGGCCAGTGTCTGCGAGTGCCTTTGTAAATTCTTCTTGGTTAAAAGGTCCTGAATTCTTGCTGGCTGATCCAGAAGAAACCACGGCTGATGTCTTCAGTCTTCTAGAACCCGACAAAGATCCAGAGGTTCGTCCTGAAGTTAAAACCCTTGTCACCAGAACTGAACAAAGACGTGCCTTGGGCTGTCAACGCTTTGAACGTTTCTCCAAGTGGACAAGGCTGGTACGCACCACCGCAAGGTTAGTTCATATTGCACACTGCTTTCACACGAAGCCCACAGATGCTCACTGTCAAGGTTGGCACATGTGCCAAAAGCTTCTTTCTGCAAAAGACATTGCTGAAGCTGAACTGATCGTAATACGCAGTGTACAACAGGATGTCTTTGGCTCAGAAATCAGACGTATCCGTGACAAGGGGGACATTCCAAAAAACAGTCCAATTGCTAACCTGAACCCATTCATTGACAATGATGGCACGTTAAGGGTTGGTGGACGCTTAAACAAGGCTAAGTTCAGTGAGCAAGAACAGAATCCTCTCATTATACCTGCTCGCCATCACATCACCACTTTGCTCATACGGCACTACCATGAAGAGGTGAAAGTTTCAAGACAAGGGACTGTAAAGACTTTCATCAGACCTATCACGGAACTCATTTTGCTCTTGCCGTTTGGAGACTGAACTTACTTGGGTATGCTGTTGGATCCTACCTGCGACTTCGAGAAGGAAGTATCTGGGACTTTAGTTGTCACAACTTGAAGCTTTTATATTATAGTTGTTGTTGCATTATATGCATGTTCTCCATTATGTCTTTCAGGTTTTCAAGACATCAAGCAAATTGCGCTGTTGTTTATTTGCATAACTACCGTTGTATTAGGTAAATAGTGGCATTACCATGCCAGACGGGGAGTGTGCTGCCCCAATATGGGCATAGAATATGAGATGCATAGCCTCAGTTAATATTAGCATTGTTATATAGATTAGAGTTCATATAGTGTGGTTTGCTTAACTATTTTCTCATAGCTAAATCTATGTGTTATCCTATGCTGCCATCTAGTGGCCTTTCTTGCAATGTACATGTTCTCTGTAATTCCTCATTATTTACCACATTTTCCAGTTTATGTATGCCCCTCCCTACTTCCTGTGGGTAGTACTTCCTGTGTCATTCCCTCAGCTAGCAAGCCACATGTACAAGGACACACATGTATCTGCACGGTACTTGGGAAAGGCATCATCTTTTGACCGCACAATACTATTACCATTCATCTGCTGTTCCTGTTATCTGCTGTAACCCCTGAAGTTAAAGAATAAACACCTCTTTTGAATGAATCAGTATTGACGAGTTCAGCTATCTGACAAGGATTGTCCGCAGTGAGTACATCTACTTATACAGGCCAGGCATAGAGGTCTCAGCAAGGGATATATCGCTATCACAACAATCGGAGTCAGAATAATCTCTATTTTGGTGCTCATAAAGATGATTGATTTCCTTTGTGATTATTGAGGAATATATTTAACTGAACATGTTCCTGTCTGGAGTTCAGCTTTAAATACTAGCAAATTTTCTAAAACGGTACAGAGACACACAACACATATATTAAAAATGTAAAGGTTTCTATTCATTTGTATTAAAATTCACATTACAGAAATGTTCTCTTTGCATTATTCAAAGCTGTCTCAAAAGCTACTGCCGGGCTAATGTACATTGTATCTACTTATTGATTTTAAGATTCGATTATCTTCACGTTTCGTAGCCGATATCTGTAATGGGATGAGACCACTTTTACATCTCCTTAGGTGATTAATAGGAGGTAGTAAATCATTGTTCATGCACTTGACCATTCAGGCACTTAGTCCGGCATCATTGAGTTCATAGAGGGGGGGGGGGGGTGCTCCAAGGGCCAGTATTAGTAACCGTAAGATAAAATACTGATAGCTTTTAATAGTGAGTCCTTAGATTTCCAAGGTAGACTATTAATTTGTTCAACCATTAGTGATAACCATTGGTAAGGTCATCTAATTGCTGGATATCAGTATGCCAGACATGAAAAGTACTTACCCATTTATTTGTCACCTATCTCTCCCACTCTACCTTCCTCTGTCTCTACCCTTTACCTAAGCTCTCACTTGTTTGTTTTTGTAACCATTTTCCTCTAATCTCTTTTTCATGTATCTTTCTCAATTTCTCTGGGTTTTTCTCTCTTTATGTTCTTCCTCTGTCCCTCTTACCATTTCTTCCAGAGGCGATTCAGTTCGCATGTGCCGCGCTATATAAGTTTTCATTCATTCATTCATTCATTCCTTATCTGTCCCTCTACTCCCTTTCCCTCTACTGCCTCTCTGCCTGTCCACTAACCCCCCCCCCCCTTCCCACGTGTCTCTCTCCTCCTGTCTTCTTTTGATTTCTTCATTACCCTCTCTTTCTATCACTCTTCTAGTGGGCGGGGCGGGGATGTTTTTCCTGTGCAAAAAATAAGACAACATTTTAAAGCGGAGCTCCACCCAACCGCATTTTTTTTTTCAAAGTCGGCAGCTACTAACAGTGTAGCTGCTGACTTTGAATAAGGACACTTACCTGTCCTAGGCGCCCGCGCTGACAGGCCCCCGCCGATGCCGATCCTCGATCCCGGCACCGCCATCCACAGTCAGGGAAACAGGCAGTGAAGCCGTGCGGCTTCACTGCCCGTTTCCTACTGCGCATGTGCGAGCGACGCAGCGTTTTGTGAATGGTCTGGTTGCTTTCTGGGATACACACAGTTCCCAGAATGCAGCGCGGCCCATTCACAAGAAGACACCCAGAAGAGGAGGAGGAAGAAAACAGCACCGCATCGTGAGGGCAGATTCGGGACTTCCGCATAGCAACAGCCTATTTAGGGTGAGTATTTTTTATTTTTTTTCCATTTCATTTTTATAAATTTTTTTCAGATTAAAAAAAAATATATATATATCAGGGTGGATCTCCGCTTTAAGGAAGTGTAGTGCAAATATCTTTATATTATTATACTTCCATAACTTTTTCTTTGCTTTCCTTACCATTTTATCTGCTACTCTCCCCCCCTTGTTTTGCTCTCCTTCTGCTCTCCTTCCCCTTTTCTCTGCTATCCTTCCCTTTTCTTTGCACTTTCCCTTTTCTTTGCTCTCCTTCTGTTTTCTGTGCTCTCCTCCCCCTGCCTTTGCTCTCCTCCCCCTTTTCTTTGCTCTCCTTCTGCTGTCCATCCATTTTCTTTGCTCTCCTTCCCCTTTTTATTGCTATCCTTCCCTTTTCTCTGCTCTTATTCCCCTTTTATTTGCCCTCCTATCCCTTTTCTCTGCTCCTCTTCCCCATTTTTTGCTCTCCTTCTCTTTTCTCTGCTCTCATTTCCCTTTTCTTTGCTCTCCTTCCCCTTTTCTCTTTGCTCTCCTTCCCCTTTTCTCTTTGCTATCCTTCACCTTTTTTTTTTGCTCTCCTTCCCCCTTTTTTTTGCTCCTTCTGCTGTCCTTCCATTTTCTTTGCTCTCTTTCCCCTTTTCTTTGCTCCTTCTGCTGTCCTTAAATTTTCTTTGCTCTCCTTCCCCTTTTCTTTGCTCCTTCTGCTGTCCTTCCATTTTCTTTGCTCTCTTTCACCTTTTCTTTGCTCCTTCTGCTGTCCTTCCATTTTCTTTGCTCTCCTTCCCCTTTTCTTTGCTCTCCTTCCATTTTCTTTGCTCTCTTATCCCTTCTCTCTGCTCCTCTTCCCCTTTTTTAAATCTCCTTCCCCTTTCTCTGCTCTCCTTCCCTTTGCTCTCCTCCCTCTGCCCCTTTTTCCCTTTTTTCTGCTCTCCGTCCCATTTTGTTGTCTCTTCTTCCCATTTAATTTGCTCTACTGATGCTCTCCTTCCTCTTATCTGCTGCTTTGCCTAATATCCCTTTTCTTTGCTCAACCTTCTCCTTTCCTCTGCTCTTCTCCCCTTTTCTCTCTTCTGCTTACCTTTTTTTCTCTTGTGCTCTGCTCGCTTTCTTGCAGCAGCAGCTAGTTTTCTTTCTTCTTCGTTTTCTTTCTTCTTCTTTTTCTTGGTACCGCGGGCGCCGGGCGGGGAATGCAGGGAGGGGTTACGTCGTGACGTCACGACGTCATCGGCACGGCATTGCGGAATTTGGTCAGAAGGCGGAGGGGAGGGGACGCCGACGCACAGACCGTCACTACATGATGAAAGTGACAAACACCAATAAGGTACCGTGGAATACGGAACAAAGTGCGTTCTGTATCAGTTTGATACGGAACAGCACTTGTCTGTTTAAAATACGGGACGATTCCGTATTTTACTGAAATGGTTGGCAACCATACCCCCCCCTTTGTCTTCCTCTTTCTTTCATTGCATTCTTCTCTCTTTTCATCCATCATTCGTCTCTCTCTCTCTTCCATCTCACTTCATCATCCTCTCTCTCTCTTCTCTTTCTGGGTCATCTTTTTCTGTCCTCTCTCTCTTTGCCTTTCTCTTTATCTTCCTCTCTCCACCTTTCCCCCCCCTCCTTTTGTCTCCCTCTCTCTTCCCCTAGCACTCTTCTCTCCTTTCCCCCATCATTCTTCTCTCGCCCCTCTCTTTATATTTTCCTCTCTCTTCCTTTTCTCTCTCCCCTCTTCTCTCTTCCCCTTCACACTTTTCTCTCTTTCTCTCTCTCTCTCTCTCTCTCTCTTTCTCTGAATTCTTCCCGTTCTTTACTCAATGTGGGTCTATTAGGCACAGCGCTAATGTATCCAGCTGCATTATAACGCTGATGATCATCCTATTCCCCCGGCTATGTTCCATGTCTTCATCAACACTAATGTGCAATAAGAGTGTGAGTTCTTTTGTTTCACTCTGACAACATTAGCAGAGAAATTCATTGCTGACAATCCGTGACCCCCCACCCCCCCCCCCCCCACAATCTGTAACATTAACAAGCACTTTAAAACATGTGTGCGGAGCTCATTTAACGCACAGCAAAGGTGCTTGGGGTTATTAGAGAATATGTATGAAATAAGCTACAGAGTTGGCGAGATGAATCATCCCTGGTTCAAAATAAAAAAAGAATTTAAAAAGAATTCCATCATCGCTGGCTGTGAAGGATGCTCAGAATTCAACATCTATAAGGACAATGAATGCAAGCTGTTAGTGAGCACATCATTCTTTCTATCTGATTTTTCTCTTTTTTTTTAATCAAAGGGCCAGATTCTCAGAGGCGTTACGACGGAGTATCTCAGATACCCCGTCGTATCGCCTTTTTTTTTGTCTCGTATCTATGCGTGTGATGCTGAGCATCACTTTTGCATAGATACGCTTCTACATCCGACAAGTGTAAAAGCATTACACTTTCGGATCGTAGGTGTAATGACAACTCCGGCCACTAGGTGGCCTTTACGTTGTTTTTTCATTTGCATATGCAAATGAAGTAGTACGCCGATTCTCGATCGCTTTTACGCCGCCCCGTCGTCGCGTACGTCGTTTTCGTTCGCGTAAGGTTACCCCAGCTTCTATGTGGAGTAACCTTACGAGGTCCCGTCGGATGCCGTCGTGTCCCGTCGGATGCCATGTTAAGTATGGCCTCGGGACCGCGTCGTGTTGTGCGTCGTTTACGTCGTTTGCGTACGTTGATTCTCAATGGGGCTGGCGTACGCTGCGATTACGTCGTTTACATTGAGAAAATGTGACGTCCTTTGGAGCATGCGCACTGGGCTTTTTCCCCGGCCGGCGCATGCGCAGTTCGTTCGACGCGGGGGCGCGCTTAATTTAAATACAAGCCGCCCCATTTGAATTGCGCGGATTTACGCTTGGCGATTTACGAGACGCCGGCGAAAACTACGGAGCAAGTGCTTTGAGAATAAAGCACTTGCTCTAGTACGCAGCGGCGGCGTAGTGTAAATGGCTTACGCTACGCCGCCGAATATATATGAGAATCTGGCCCAAAGATTTTTACTTCAAAAACAAAGGGAAAAAACTACCACTCCTGCACATCCTTATTGATTAGCAGTCAAAATTTAGAGTTTTAATTTTCCCAGTCAATCAGGAAGGAAGGTTAAATCCAAAGTTAAAGGGGTTGTAAAGGAAAAAAAAAATCCCTAAATAACATACGTACGCACAGCCCTATTCACGTACTACGTAAACGATGTAACATACGACGGCTGTTCCCTGGTCCATACCTTTGAATGGGTTGCGCCACCTATATGGTGGAATAACTTTACATCGGATGTAACCCTTACGCAAACCGCGTATCTTTTCCGCCTGGCGCATCTACGTTCCTGATTCGGCGTATCTTACTCATTTGCATATTTAACATGGGAACGCTGAATGCGTCCAGTGTAACTATGCGCCCAAGATACGCCGGCGTAGTAAAGTTACGTTGGGCGGCTGAAACCTTGTTTTACGGCGTATCTAGCTTTGCAAACCGGCGTAAAAATACGACGGCGCTCATTTGTACTTACGACGGCTTATCTCTAGATACGCCGGCGTAAACCTTACATGAATCCGGCCCAAAAACGTTTGCACAAACCAATCAATATACGTTTATTATTGTGATTTTTGGACTTTCAATAAATTCTTTTGATTTTACTTCTGGATGTGCTGCCATTCTTCTTTGTTTCCATTGGATTTCCCTGGCTGGGGACCAGGCATTCACCAGGATCTCTCCAGTAGCTCATCAGATCCTCACAGGTGGCTTTGAGCAGTGTATTTCCAGCTCTTTCTCTCCCAGGAGATGTCATGCACCTCGCTGGACTCAAACTGCGCCTTCACTTTTTAAAAAGGAGCTAAACTCCTGGGATTCAGCTTTAGCAGGAGAAAAGGTTAGAGTCACAGGACACTGAACACCAATCAGTAGCAACAATAGGAGGACAAACTACTCTCTAATCTTCAAATATCATCTTTTCTGGAGGTAGCAGGGAATGGTAAATATATCTAGGACTAGGACCCTACAGCAGCAGCCCATATAGCAACCTCTGGCATTTGAATCCCTTTTGGCACTTGTACAGCTAACAGTCCCTAGCAAGGTTTTTACTCACAGGGTTGATCCTAGGCAGGTGCGTGGTGTGCACCGCACCCAGGCGCCGCAGAGGTGGGCGGTGCCAAAGCGCCAGAATGCTCCGCTCCCTCCTCCTCTATTTGGCCTTGTCTGTGTCACGCAGACAGTGGCATGCAAGGGGAGAGCAAGTTTTTCCACTGGGGCCAGGGGGTCACATGCAGCAGCATGCAGCAGCTGGGCTCATTCTCTGTCGCCCAGCACGCACAGCACAGGAGCGCATAGAGAGAACCCGAGCAGAGGGAGGATCTGCCCATTGCCCCGCCCACCTAGGTACTGATGATCGAGAGCTGAGCTCCCTCTGAGGCTGTTCCAAGCCCCGTTGCCATTTGTAATGGGGAGGAGTTAGTAAGATGACCTTGCCCATGTGGGGGCACCAGAAATATTTCTGCACCCAGGCGTCTGTGATCCGAGGATCGGCCCTGCACAGTGTCCCAGGAACCGTCTGCCACCCAGTATTGCTGTACTATTGCCTACATCCTGGCGCTCCAATCCCAGAGGATGCCATTTGTGGCGAAACGCATCGGGTAGACTCTGTGTGACGTTGGTGTCGGGTGGCAACGTGGCCAGCTTTTTTTTCCTATTACTGCTTGCTATCTACTACTTTAAGTAACCTTTATTTTAATAAAACTGGTTTGATGGTATTACACTATGTTACAGTCACGTTATTTTGTTTCTAGATAACTTAATAGAGTTCCAGCTAGAGAGGTTTCTCAGATTAAACCACAACTGCACTCTCTTGTATAAACAGAAAGTTAAGGGTTTATCTCATCACAACCTCTGTTTGGAGACCAACCAAAAAGGAGCGTATTCAGTTCAATGATAAGCAGGCATAGATATGTCAAGTATAGATTAATTGATGAATCAAGCTAATGATAAGCAGACATAGATATGACCCTATAGGTTCGGACCATTAGTAGTTGGACATCAAGTATGGTATTCAATGGCAGATCATGTTCATAGTATGATTAATCAGTCAAAGTGCTCTAACAATGATATGACCCTATAGGTTCGGACCATGAGTAGTTGGACATCAAGTATGGTATTGAATGGTAGTTCCTGTTCATAGTATGATTAAACAGTCAAAGTGTTGTAATAAGGAGCAATATCATCAAGTCATAGCATTTATACAGAGCATCTTCTGAAAGCACTAGCCTGGTAGTAGTTACTGTCTAATACTCAAAATACTTGCGGTTCAGCAGGTTTTGGAGTGTCAGCTCCTATTTCAAGTAGACAGCTGCAGCAGGGTGGATCCAATCAAGAAAGCACTGGACCTGGGTAATTGCAGGTTTGATGGAGAGTAGTGCAGAGTTCCTGGAAGCAGGGTTCTGAGAGATGGTAGGTTCCTGGTTCCTATGGGAAGCGGGGTTCCACCCACTTGCTTGAGTACTGGACCTTGTTATTACAGGTGGGGAGTTCTGAGGGGTCCCAGGTGACGGCAGGTGCCCAACAAAATAGTGGAACAACCTGCCGTCATTCCTAGGGCTTTAAATAGTGCGCGCGGCGCGGGAGAATGTGCATCACGCTGGGCGCACTTCCGCGTTCCAGCGTGGAACGCAAAACAGTGCGCACCGGAAGTGATGCGCCTGTTTCACTGTGGATGTCTGGGGAGGAGAGAAGCTCCGAGGAGAAAGGGAAAGGAACGCCAGTGGCGTTACACACTATTGGGCCCAGATTCATAAAGCAATTACGCCTGTCTAACTGGTGTTAGACAGGAGTAATTTCAAATTTTGCGCGCCGTATCACTAGTTTGAATCCTCAAACCATGATACGGCGGCTTCGGGCTTCGATCCGAGAGGCTTACATCTTCGTAAACCTTCGGATCTACGCTGCGATATTTTTGCGGCCGCTGGGAGGAGTTTGCGTCGTTTTGATGCGGCGGGATATGCAAATGTGTTTTTACGGCGATCCACGAAGATACGAGCGGTCTTCGCAATCGCTTACGTCTGTTTTTTTTACGTACTGTTAGACCAGCTTTTTGCTGGTCTAACGGTGCGTAGTCCATGTTAAGTATGGCCGTCGTTCCCGCGTCGAATTAAATTTTTTTTTTTTTGCGTAACTCGTTCGGGAATAGAAATGTCCGTAAACGACGCTACTCAAACAACGAATGACGTAACAACGTGATTTCGCGCAATGCACGGCGGGAAATTTGCGAACGGAGCATGCGCAGTTCGCTCGCCGCGGGAACGCGCCTATTTTAAATCCTTCACGCCCCCTACTCGTCAAGATGGATTGCGACGGGAGAAATACACTACGCCGCCGTCGTTTACTGGACAAAATCTACCTGGATTCCACGTAGAGCCAGGTAAAAAACGGCGGCGTAGTGTATTTCTGATACTCTACGAGAATCCAATTCTCTCTGAATCTGGGCATTGGTCTTCACCCTATTTATGCCTATATACGCCCATGTGGAGAGTGGTATCCTGAATTCCAGTGGCTGATTTATTCAGCCTATCAGTAAAGCCGCACCATCAGGAAAAATCTTGCCAGTGCAGCATTCCTCCCTGGAGACGGAGTTCATGCTTATTTTGATCTCTGTGATTTGAGGTCAACTACTTCTGGTAAGAGGCTATACTTTTCCCATAAGAAGCACTCTGAGCACTGGAGCACGTCTAAAGAGGCAATGTTTTAAGCACTTTACCACTTGTGATTTGGACTGTGTATCAGCAGTTTTTCTTGATGGAGTGTGTCTGAGTTTTTTTAGGAAACTGAGAACTTTATCACTTGTGATTTGCACTGAGATTTCCATTTTTTTTGGACTTTACTGAAGGTGTGAGGACGAGACATAGCTCAGCTCTGCAGCCATCTACCTCGGAGCTGACACAGGCACGGCTGCACAGTGGGAGGTGAGCAGTGGCCGTGACCTGTGTTAACAGAGCTCCGTCAGGCATATTCCTGCTCTGCAAACAGCATTTAGTAGTGGCGGCCGGTGGCTGTGCATATTGTCACCAGCCCGGGGGGAGATTTCCACCCTGCCCCCCCTGCCAGCCCTCCCCTGACTGCAGGAAACTACATATCACATTCATGGAATCATTTTATGCATCTGTGCACTATATTGTCAAAAGTATTGGGACACCTGCCTTAACACGCACATGCACAATAATGGCACCCCAGTCTTAGTCCGTAGAGTTGAAAATTTAGTTGGTCCCGCCCTTTGCAGCTATAACGGCTTCAACTCTTCTGGGAAGGCCGTCCACAAGGTTTAGAAGTGTGTCTATGGGGATGTTTGACCATTCTTCCAGAAGAGCATTTGTGAGGTCAGGCACTGATGTGGACAAGAAGACCTAGGTCAGGCCCCGTACACGCGGCAGAGAACCTAGACGGGCGGAACACATCGTTCCGCCCATCGAGGTTCTCAGCCGGCCGGCAGATTCGGCGACCAGCCCGTCGAGAAAGGCGACCAGCCATTCGTCCGAGGATGCTCGCCGAATCCGTACACACGGCCGAGGTTCTCGGCAGAATCAGGATGCCAGCGAGGTTCTCGCTGGTTTCTGCCGAGAACCTCGGCCGTGTGTACGGGGCTTCAGAGTCTCAGCTTGAATTCATTACAAAGGTGTTCTATCTGGTTGAGGTCAGGACTCTGTGCAGGCCAGTCAAGTTCCTCCACCCCAAACTCGCTCATCCATGTCTTTATGGACCTTGGTTTGTGCACTGGTGCGCAGTCATGTTGGAACAAGAAGGGGCCGTCCCCAAACTGTTACCAAAAAGTTGGGAATATGAAATTGTTAAAAATGTCTTGGTATGCTGATGCTTTAAGAGTTTCCTTCACTTGAACTAAGGGGCCAAGCCCAACTCCTGAAAAACAACCCCCACACCATAATTCGGGTTCTAAAATGTCATTAAAAACGAAAAATTTTCAGGTTCTAAAAAACGGGCAATTTTTTTTATTCGAACATGCTCTTTTTTTTCACAATGTTTTTAACGTTGTAGTTTTTAACCACTTGCCTACTGGGCACATATACCCCCTTCCTGCCCAGACAAAATTTTAGCTTCCGGCACTGCGTCGCTTTAACTGACAATTGCGCGGTCGTGTGACGCGGCTTCCGAACAAAATTGGCGTCCTTTTTTCCCCACAAATAGAGCTTTCTTTTGGTGGTATTTGATCGCCCGTGCGGTTTTTATTTTTTGGGCTATAAACAAAAAAAGAGCGTACATTTAACCACTTGCTTACTGGGCACATATACCCCCTTCCTGCCCAGGCGAAATTTCAGCTTTCAGCACTGCGTCGCTTTAAATTAAAATTGCGCGGTCGTGCGACGTGCCTTACAAACAAAATTGACGTCCTTTTTTTCCCCCACAAATAGAGCTTTCTTTTGGTGGTATTTGATCGCCTCTGCTTTTTTTTTTTTTTGCGCTAAAAAACAAAAAAGAGCGAAAATTTAAAAAAAAAACACAGAATATTTTTTACTTTTTGCTATAATAAAAATCCAATTTAAAAAAAATATATATATTTTTTTCTCAGTTTAGGCCGATATGTATTCTACATATTTTTGGTAAAAAAAACAATCGCAATAAGCGTATAGTAATTGGTTTGCGCAAAGGTTATAGTGGCTAGGAAATAAGGGATAGAATTTTTTTTTTTTTTTTACTAGTAATACGGCGATCTGCGAATTTTGTCAGGACTGCGATATTGCGACGGACACATCGGACACTTTTGACACATTTTTGGGACCATTCACATTTATACAGCGATCAGTGCTATAAAAACGCACTAATTACTGTATAAATGTGACTGGCAGTGAAGGGGTTAACACTAGGGGGTGAGGAAGGGGTTAAATGTATTGCCTGGGTGTGTTCTAACTGTGTGGGGGGAGGGGGGTGACTGGGGGAGGTGACCGATGCTGTCTCCCTATGTACAAGGGAAACAGCATCTGTCTCCTCTCACTGACAAGACGCGGAGCTCTGTGTTTACACACAAAGCTTCACGTCCCTGCTCTAAAACTGCCGATCGGCGGGTACCTGGCGGACATCGCGACCGCCAGGCACGCGCATCGGCATCCCGGGGACGCGCCGGGTGCACGCGCGCCGCCATCGGCGCCTGCGCCCCCCAGTGGCCGGAGAAAACGATGCCGTCAATTGACGGCAGCTTGGATATTCAGATCCCCTAAGCTGCCGTCAATTGACGATGAGCAGGGACTGAAGTGGTTAAAAAAAAACACAATATTTTTTGCTTTTTGCTATAATAAATATCCCATTTTAAAAAATAAATAAATACATTTATCTCAGTTTAGGCCAATACATATTCTTCTACATATTTTTGGTTAAAAAAAATCAAAAAAAAAATCGCAATAACCGTATAGTGACTGGTTTGCGCAAAAGTTATATTGCCTACAAAATAGGGGACATAGTTATGATTTTTTTTTTTATAAGGAATGGAGGCGATCTGCGATTTTTTTTCGGGATTGCGACAATATAGCGGACACATCGGACACTTTTGACACATTATTGGGACCATTCACATGTATACAGTGAACAATGCTATAAATATGCATTGATTACTGTATAAATGTGACTGGCAGGGAAGGGGTTAACCACTAGGGGGTGAGGAAGGGGTTAAATGTGTGTCCTAAGTAGTGTTCTAACTGTAGGGGGAGGGGGGTGACTGGGGGAGGTGACTGATTGTGTCCCTATGTACACAGATCGGTCTCCTCTCTCCCTGACAGGACATGGAGCTCAGTGTTTACACACAGAGCTCCACGTCCCTGCTTAGTTACTGGGCAATCGCGGGTGCCCGGCGGCCATCGCGGCCCCCAGGCACGAACACGGTGTTCCCAGTAACGCGACTGGCGCATGCCCCCTAGCGGCTTTAAATGATAGGATGTCATATGACGTCCTATAAGAACAATAGAGCACTCGGGTGTTAGGTGGTTAAGGTTGTAAAAAATGGTCGTGTGTGGGCTTTAACAATGTGAAAAATCTGCGCATGCTCAAAAGCAATGAGGTGGGAGCGCTCGTTCTGGTAAAACTAGCGCTCGTAATGGAGTAAGCACATTCATCACACTGTAACAGACAGAAAAGCGCAAATCGTCTTTTATTAACACAAAATCAGCTAAAGCAGCCCAAAGGGTGGCGCCATCCGCATGGAACTTCCCCTTTATAGTGCCGTCGCACGTGTTGTACGTCACCGCGCTTTGCTAGAGCATTTTTTTTTCACGATCGTGTGTGGGCAAGGCCGTTTTAACGATCGGGTTGAAAACAACGCCTTTTTTTCTAGACCCTTAAAACTTAATTTTTTACGACCCGAAAAATGGTCGTGTGTATGCGGCATAAGGCCCCTTTTACAAGGGCGCCTCTGGTAAGCGGAAGGGGGAAAGGATTTGTGCTAGAAGTGTGGATTTTGGGGGACTGTGTTAGAAGAGATAATATGGTGGAGGATTCCTCCCTGGAGACGGAGTTCATGCTTATTTTAATCTCTGTGATTTGAGGTCAACTACTTCTGGTAAGAGGCTATACTTTTCCCATAAGAAGCACTCTGAGCACTGGAGCACGTCTAAGAGGCAATGTTTTAAGCACTTTACCACTTGTGATTTGGACTGTGTATCAGCAGTTTTTCTTGATGGAGTGTGTCTGA